>BTSX01000006.1:1910517-2510517 GCA_036245825.1 Pristionchus entomophagus
GTGGATCTCATCAAGGAATGGGTCAGAGGTATGGGTTCTCACTCCAAAGGGGCTCCCCTCCATCCCTCCTATCTCAGACCCATTCCTGGTTGAGAGGATCTCATCAAGGAATGGGTCAGAGGTATGGGTTCTCACTCCAAAGGGGTTCCCCCTCCATCCCTCCTATCTCAGACCCATTCCTGGTTGAGAGGATCTCATCAAGGAATGGGTCAGAGGTACGGGTTCTCACTCCAAAGGGGTTCCCCCTCCATCCCTCCTATCTCAGACCCATTCCTGGTTGAGAGGATCTCATCAAGGAATGGGTCAGAGGTATGGGTTCTCACTCCAAAGGGGCTCCCCTCCATCCCTCCTATCTCAGACCCATTCCTGGTTGAGAAGTTCTCATCAAGGAATGGGTCAGAGGTATGGGTTCTCAATACAAAGGGGTCACCCCTCCATCCCTCCTATCTCAGACCCATTCCTGGTTGAGAAGTTCTCATCAAGGAATGGGTCAGAGGTATGGGTTCTCACTCCAAAGGGGTTCCCCCTCCATCCCTCCTATCTCAGACCCATTCCTGGTTGAGAGGATCTCATCAAGGAATGGGTCAGAGGTACGGGTTCTCACTCCAAAGGGGTTCCCCTTCCATCCCTCCTATCTCAGACCCATTCCTGGTTGAGAAGTTCTCATCAAGGAATGGGTCAGAGGTATGGGTTCTCAATACAAAGGGGTCACCCCTCCATCCCTCCTATCTCAGACCCATTCCTGGTTGAGGAGTTCTCATCAAGGAATGGGTCAGAGGTACGGGTTCTCACTCCAAAGGGGTTCCCCCTCCATCCCTCCTATCTCAGACCCATTCCTGGTTGAGAAGTTCTCATCAAGGAATGGGTCAGAGGTACGGGTTCTCACTCCAAAGGGGTTCCCCTTCCATCCCTCCTATCTCAGACCCATTCCTGGTTGAGAAGTTCTCATCAAGGAATGTGTCAGAGGTATGGGTTCTCAATACAAAGGGGTCACCCCTCCATCCCTCCTATCTCAGACCCATTCCTGGTTGAGAAGTTCTCATCCATGAATGGGTCAGAGGTATGAGTTCTCAATCCAAAGGGGTTCCCCCTCCATCCCTCCTATCTCAGACCCATTCCTGGTTGAGAAGTTCTCATCAAGGAATGGGTCAGAGGTATGGGTTCTCACTCCAAAGGGGTTCCCCCTCCATCCCTCCTATCTCAGACCCATTCCTGGTTGAGAGGATCTCATCAAGGAATGGGTCAGAGGTATGGGTTCTCACTCCAAAGGGGTTCCCCCTCCATCCCTCCTATCTCAGACCCATTCCTGGTTGAGAGGATCTCATCAAGGAATGGGTCAGAGGTATGGGTTCTCACTCCAAAGGGGTTCCCCCTCCATCCCTCCTATCTCAGACCCATTCCTGGTTGAGAGGATCTCATCAAGGAATGGGTCAGAGGTATGGGTTCTCACTCCAAAGGGGTTCCCCTCCATCCCTCCTATCTCAGACCCATTCCTGGTTGAGAGGATCTCATCAAGGAATGGGTCAGAGGTATGGGTTCTCACTCCAAAGGGGTTCCCCTCCATCCCTCCTATCTCAGACCCATTCCTGGTTGAGAGGATCTCATCAAGGAATGGGTCAGAGGTATGGGTTCTCACTCCAAAGGGGCTCCCCCTCCATCCCTCCTATCTCAGACCCATTCCTGGTTGAGAGGATCTCATCAAGGAATGGGTCAGAGGTATGGGTTCTCACTCCAAAGGGGTTCCCCCTCCATCCCTCCTATCTCAGACCCATTCCTGGTTGAGAGGATCTCATCAAGGAATGGGTCAGAGGTATGGGTTCTCACTCCAAAGGGGTTCACCCTCCATCCCTCCTATCTCAGACCCATTCCTGGTTGAGAGCATCTCATCAAGGAATGGGTCAGAGGTATGGGTTCTCACTCCAAAGGGGCTCCCCCTCCATCCCTCCTATCTCAGACCCATTCCTGGTTGAGAGGATCTCATCAAGGAATGGGTCAGAGGTATGGGTTCTCACTCCAAAGGGGTTCCCCCTCCATCCCTCCTATCTCAGACCCATTCCTGGTTGAGAGGATCTCATCAAGGAATGGGTCAGAGGTATGGGTTCTCACTCCAAAGGGGCTCCCCCTCCATCCCTCCTATCTCAGACCCATTCCTGGTGAGAAGTTCTCATCAAGGAATGGGTCAGAGGTATGGGTTCTCAATACAAAGGGGTCACCCCTCCATCCCTCTATCTCAGACCCATTCCTGGTTGAGAAGTTCTCATCAAGGAATGGGTCAGAGGTATGGGTTCTCACTCCAAAGGGGTTCCCCCTCCATCCCTCCTATCTCAGACCCATTCCTGGTTGAGAGGATCTCATCAAGGAATGGGTCAGAGGTACGGGTTCTCACTCCAAAGGGGTTCCCCTTCCATCCCTCCTATCTCAGACCCATTCCTGGTTGAGAAGTTCTCATCAAGGAATGGGTCAGAGGTATGGGTTCTCAATACAAAGGGGTCACCCCTCCATCCCTCCTATCTCAGACCCATTCCTGGTTGAGAAGTTCTCATCAAGGAATGGGTCAGAGGTATGGGTTCTCACTCCAAAGGGGTTCCCCCTCCATCCCTCCTATCTCAGACCCATTCCTGGTTGAGAGGATCTCATCAAGGAATGGGTCAGAGGTACGGGTTCTCACTCCAAAGGGGTTCCCCCTCCATCCCTCCTATCTCAGACCCATTCCTGGTTGAGGAGTTCTCATCAAGGAATGGGTCAGAGGTACGGGTTCTCACTCCAAAGGGGTTCCCCCTCCATCCCTCCTATCTCAGACCCATTCCTGGTTGAGAGGATCTCATCAAGGAATGGGTCAGAGGTATGGGTTCTCACTCCAAAGGGGTTCCCCCTCCATCCCTCCTATCTCAGACCCATTCCTGGTTGAGAGGATCTCATCAAGGAACGGGTCAGAGGTATGGGTTCTCACTCCAAAGGGGTTCCCCCTCCATCCCTCCTATCTCAGACCCATTCCTGGTTGAGAAGTTCTCATCCAGGAATGGGTCAGAGTTATGGGTTCTCACTCCAAAGGGGTTCCCCCTCCATCCCTCCTATCTCAGACCCATTCCTGGTTGAGAGGATCTCATCAAGGAATGGGTCAGAGGTATGGGTTCTCACTCCAAAGGGGTTCCCCCTCCATCCCTCCTATCTCAGACCCATTCCTGGTTGAGGAGTTCTCATCAAGGAATGGGTCAGAGGTACGGGTTCTCACTCCAAAGGGGTTCCCCCTCCATCCCTCCTATCTCAGACCCATTCCTGGTTGAGAAGTTCTCATCAAGGAATGGGTCAGAGGTACGGGTTCTCACTCCAAAGGGGTTCCCCCTCCATCCCTCCTATCTCAGACCCATTCCTGGTTGAGGAGTTCTCATCAAGGAACGGGTCAGAGGTATGGGTTCTCACTCCAAAGGGGTTCCCCCTCCATCCCTCCTATCTCAGACCCATTCCTGGTTGAGAGGATCTCATCAAGGAATGGGTCAGAGGTATGGGTTCTCACTCCAAAGGGGTTCCCCCTCCATCCCTCCTATCTCAGACCCATTCCTGGTTGAGAGGATCTCATCAAGGAATGGGTCAGAGGTATGGGTTCTCACTCCAAAGGGGTTCACCCTCCATCCCTCCTATCTCAGACCCATTCCTGGTTGAGAGCATCTCATCAAGGAATGGGTCAGAGGTATGGGTTCTCACTCCAAAGGGGCTCCCCCTCCATCCCTCCTATCTCAGACCCATTCCTGGTTGAGAGGATCTCATCAAGGAATGGGTCAGAGGTATGGGTTCTCACTCCAAAGGGGTTCCCCCTCCATCCCTCCTATCTCAGACCCATTCCTGGTTGAGAGGATCTCATCAAGGAATGGGTCAGAGGTATGGGTTCTCACTCCAAAGGGGCTCCCCCTCCATCCCTCCTATCTCAGACCCATTCCTGGTTGAGAAGTTCTCATCAAGGAATGGGTCAGAGGTATGGGTTCTCAATACAAAGGGGTCACCCCTCCATCCCTCCTATCTCAGACCCATTCCTGGTTGAGAAGTTCTCATCAAGGAATGGGTCAGAGGTATGGGTTCTCACTCCAAAGGGGTTCCCCCTCCATCCCTCCTATCTCAGACCCATTCCTGGTTGAGAGGATCTCATCAAGGAATGGGTCAGAGGTACGGGTTCTCACTCCAAAGGGGTTCCCCTTCCATCCCTCCTATCTCAGACCCATTCCTGGTTGAGAAGTTCTCATCAAGGAATGGGTCAGAGGTATGGGTTCTCAATACAAAGGGGTCACCCCTCCATCCCTCCTATCTCAGACCCATTCCTGGTTGAGAAGTTCTCATCAAGGAATGGGTCAGAGGTATGGGTTCTCACTCCAAAGGGGTTCCCCCTCCATCCCTCCTATCTCAGACCCATTCCTGGTTGAGAGGATCTCATCAAGGAATGGGTCAGAGGTACGGGTTCTCACTCCAAAGGGGTTCCCCCTCCATCCCTCCTATCTCAGACCCATTCCTGGTTGAGGAGTTCTCATCAAGGAATGGGTCAGAGGTACGGGTTCTCACTCCAAAGGGGTTCCCCCTCCATCCCTCCTATCTCAGACCCATTCCTGGTTGAGAGGATCTCATCAAGGAATGGGTCAGAGGTATGGGTTCTCACTCCAAAGGGGTTCCCCCTCCATCCCTCCTATCTCAGACCCATTCCTGGTTGAGAGGATCTCATCAAGGAACGGGTCAGAGGTATGGGTTCTCACTCCAAAGGGGTTCCCCCTCCATCCCTCCTATCTCAGACCCATTCCTGGTTGAGAAGTTCTCATCCAGGAATGGGTCAGAGTTATGGGTTCTCACTCCAAAGGGGTTCCCCCTCCATCCCTCCTATCTCAGACCCATTCCTGGTTGAGAGGATCTCATCAAGGAATGGGTCAGAGGTATGGGTTCTCACTCCAAAGGGGTTCCCCCTCCATCCCTCCTATCTCAGACCCATTCCTGGTTGAGGAGTTCTCATCAAGGAATGGGTCAGAGGTACGGGTTCTCACTCCAAAGGGGTTCCCCCTCCATCCCTCCTATCTCAGACCCATTCCTGGTTGAGAAGTTCTCATCAAGGAATGGGTCAGAGGTACGGGTTCTCACTCCAAAGGGGTTCCCCTTCCATCCCTCCTATCTCAGACCCATTCCTGGTTGAGAAGTTCTCATCAAGGAATGGGTCAGAGGTATGGGTTCTCAATACAAAGGGGTCACCCCTCCATCCCTCCTATCTCAGACCCATTCCTGGTTGAGAAGTTCTCATCCATGAATGGGTCAGAGGTATGAGTTCTCAATCCAAAGGGGTTCCCCCTCCATCCCTCCTATCTCAGACCCATTCCTGGTTGAGAAGTTCTCATCAAGGAATGGGTCAGAGGTATGGGTTCTCACTCCAAAGGGGTTCCCCCTCCATCCCTCCTATCTCAGACCCATTCCTGGTTGAGAGGATCTCATCAAGGAATGGGTCAGAGGTATGGGTTCTCACTCCAAAGGGGTTCCCCCTCCATCCCTCCTATCTCAGACCCATTCCTGGTTGAGAGGATCTCATCAAGGAATGGGTCAGAGGTATGGGTTCTCACTCCAAAGGGGTTCCCCCTCCATCCCTCCTATCTCAGACCCATTCCTGGTTGAGAGGATCTCATCAAGGAATGGGTCAGAGGTATGGGTTCTCACTCCAAAGGGGCTCCCCCTCCATCCCTCCTATCTCAGACCCATTCCTGGTTGAGAGGATCTCATCAAGGAATGGGTCAGAGGTATGGGTTCTCACTCCAAAGGGGTTCCCCCTCCATCCCTCCTATCTCAGACCCATTCCTGGTTGAGAGGATCTCATCAAGGAATGGGTCAGAGGTACGGGTTCTCACTCCAAAGGGGTTCCCCCTCCATCCCTCCTATCTCAGACCCATTCCTGGTTGAGAGGATCTCATCAAGGAATGGGTCAGAGGTATGGGTTCTCACTCCAAAGGGGCTCCCCCTCCATCCCTCCTATCTCAGACCCATTCCTGGTTGAGAAGTTCTCATCAAGGAATGGGTCAGAGGTATGGGTTCTCAATACAAAGGGGTCACCCCTCCATCCCTCCTATCTCAGACCCATTCCTGGTTGAGAAGTTCTCATCAAGGAATGGGTCAGAGGTATGGGTTCTCACTCCAAAGGGGTTCCCCCTCCATCCCTCCTATCTCAGACCCATTCCTGGTTGAGAGGATCTCATCAAGGAATGGGTCAGAGGTACGGGTTCTCACTCCAAAGGGGTTCCCCTTCCATCCCTCCTATCTCAGACCCATTCCTGGTTGAGAAGTTCTCATCAAGGAATGGGTCAGAGGTATGGGTTCTCAATACAAAGGGGTCACCCCTCCATCCCTCCTATCTCAGACCCATTCCTGGTTGAGGAGTTCTCATCAAGGAATGGGTCAGAGGTACGGGTTCTCACTCCAAAGGGGTTCCCCCTCCATCCCTCCTATCTCAGACCCATTCCTGGTTGAGAAGTTCTCATCAAGGAATGGGTCAGAGGTACGGGTTCTCACTCCAAAGGGGTTCCCCTTCCATCCCTCCTATCTCAGACCCATTCCTGGTTGAGAAGTTCTCATCAAGGAATGTGTCAGAGGTATGGGTTCTCAATACAAAGGGGTCACCCCTCCATCCCTCCTATCTCAGACCCATTCCTGGTTGAGAAGTTCTCATCCATGAATGGGTCAGAGGTATGAGTTCTCAATCCAAAGGGGTTCCCCCTCCATCCCTCCTATCTCAGACCCATTCCTGGTTGAGAAGTTCTCATCAAGGAATGGGTCAGAGGTATGGGTTCTCACTCCAAAGGGGTTCCCCCTCCATCCCTCCTATCTCAGACCCATTCCTGGTTGAGAGGATCTCATCAAGGAATGGGTCAGAGGTATGGGTTCTCACTCCAAAGGGGTTCCCCCTCCATCCCTCCTATCTCAGACCCATTCCTGGTTGAGAGGATCTCATCAAGGAATGGGTCAGAGGTATGGGTTCTCACTCCAAAGGGGTTCCCCCTCCATCCCTCCTATCTCAGACCCATTCCTGGTTGAGAGGATCTCATCAAGGAATGGGTCAGAGGTATGG
Source organism: Pristionchus entomophagus (assembly GCA_036245825.1). Classification (NCBI taxonomy): domain Eukaryota; kingdom Metazoa; phylum Nematoda; class Chromadorea; order Rhabditida; family Neodiplogasteridae; genus Pristionchus; species Pristionchus entomophagus. Next base: position 1,917,596 of record BTSX01000006.1, read on the forward strand.
GTTCTCACTCCAAAGGGGTTCCCCTCCATCCCTCCTATCTCAGACCCATTCCTGGTTGAGAGGATCTCATCAAGGAATGGGTCAGAGGTATGGGTTCTCACTCCAAAGGGGTTCCCCCTCCATCCCTCCTATCTCAGACCCATTCCTGGTTGAGAGGATCTCATCAAGGAATGGGTCAGAGGTATGGGTTCTCACTCCAAAGGGGCTCCCCCTCCATCCCTCCTATCTCAGACCCATTCCTGGTTGAGAGGATCTCATCAAGGAATGGGTCAGAGGTATGGGTTCTCACTCCAAAGGGGTTCCCCCTCCATCCCTCCTATCTCAGACCCATTCCTGGTTGAGAGGATCTCATCAAGGAATGGGTCAGAGGTATGGGTTCTCACTCCAAAGGGGTTCACCCTCCATCCCTCCTATCTCAGACCCATTCCTGGTTGAGAGCATCTCATCAAGGAATGGGTCAGAGGTATGGGTTCTCACTCCAAAGGGGCTCCCCCTCCATCCCTCCTATCTCAGACCCATTCCTGGTTGAGAGGATCTCATCAAGGAATGGGTCAGAGGTATGGGTTCTCACTCCAAAGGGGTTCCCCCTCCATCCCTCCTATCTCAGACCCATTCCTGGTTGAGAGGATCTCATCAAGGAATGGGTCAGAGGTATGGGTTCTCACTCCAAAGGGGCTCCCCCTCCATCCCTCCTATCTCAGACCCATTCCTGGTTGAGAAGTTCTCATCAAGGAATGGGTCAGAGGTATGGGTTCTCAATACAAAGGGGTCACCCCTCCATCCCTCCTATCTCAGACCCATTCCTGGTTGAGAAGTTCTCATCAAGGAATGGGTCAGAGGTATGGGTTCTCACTCCAAAGGGGTTCCCCCTCCATCCCTCCTATCTCAGACCCATTCCTGGTTGAGAGGATCTCATCAAGGAATGGGTCAGAGGTACGGGTTCTCACTCCAAAGGGGTTCCCCTTCCATCCCTCCTATCTCAGACCCATTCCTGGTTGAGAAGTTCTCATCAAGGAATGGGTCAGAGGTATGGGTTCTCAATACAAAGGGGTCACCCCTCCATCCCTCCTATCTCAGACCCATTCCTGGTTGAGAAGTTCTCATCAAGGAATGGGTCAGAGGTATGGGTTCTCACTCCAAAGGGGTTCCCCCTCCATCCCTCCTATCTCAGACCCATTCCTGGTTGAGAGGATCTCATCAAGGAATGGGTCAGAGGTACGGGTTCTCACTCCAAAGGGGTTCCCCCTCCATCCCTCCTATCTCAGACCCATTCCTGGTTGAGGAGTTCTCATCAAGGAATGGGTCAGAGGTACGGGTTCTCATTCCAAAGGGGTTCCCCCTCCATCCCTCCTATCTCAGACCCATTCCTGGTTGAGAAGTTCTCATCAAGGAATGGGTCAGAGGTACGGGTTCTCACTCCAAAGGGGTTCCCCTTCCATCCCTCCTATCTCAGACCCATTCCTGGTTGAGAAGTTCTCATCAAGGAATGGGTCAGAGGTATGGGTTCTCAATACAAAGGGGTCACCCCTCCATCCCTCCTATCTCAGACCCATTCCTGGTTGAGAAGTTCTCATCCATGAATGGGTCAGAGGTATGAGTTCTCAATCCAAAGGGGTTCCCCCTCCATCCCTCCTATCTCAGACCCATTCCTGGTTGAGAAGTTCTCATCAAGGAATGGGTCAGAGGTATGGGTTCTCACTCCAAAGGGGTTCCCCCTCCATCCCTCCTATCTCAGACCCATTCCTGGTTGAGAGGATCTCATCAAGGAATGGGTCAGAGGTATGGGTTCTCACTCCAAAGGGGTTCCCCCTCCATCCCTCCTATCTCAGACCCATTCCTGGTTGAGAGGATCTCATCAAGGAATGGGTCAGAGGTATGGGTTCTCACTCCAAAGGGGTTCCCCCTCCATCCCTCCTATCTCAGACCCATTCCTGGTTGAGAGGATCTCATCAAGGAATGGGTCAGAGGTATGGGTTCTCACTCCAAAGGGGCTCCCCCTCCATCCCTCCTATCTCAGACCCATTCCTGGTTGAGAGGATCTCATCAAGGAATGGGTCAGAGGTATGGGTTCTCACTCCAAAGGGGTTCCCCCTCCATCCCTCCTATCTCAGACCCATTCCTGGTTGAGAGGATCTCATCAAGGAATGGGTCAGAGGTACGGGTTCTCACTCCAAAGGGGTTCCCCCTCCATCCCTCCTATCTCAGACCCATTCCTGGTTGAGAGGATCTCATCAAGGAATGGGTCAGAGGTATGGGTTCTCACTCCAAAGGGGCTCCCCCTCCATCCCTCCTATCTCAGACCCATTCCTGGTTGAGAAGTTCTCATCAAGGAATGGGTCAGAGGTATGGGTTCTCAATACAAAGGGGTCACCCCTCCATCCCTCCTATCTCAGACCCATTCCTGGTTGAGAAGTTCTCATCAAGGAATGGGTCAGAGGTATGGGTTCTCACTCCAAAGGGGTTCCCCCTCCATCCCTCCTATCTCAGACCCATTCCTGGTTGAGAGGATCTCATCAAGGAATGGGTCAGAGGTACGGGTTCTCACTCCAAAGGGGTTCCCCTTCCATCCCTCCTATCTCAGACCCATTCCTGGTTGAGAAGTTCTCATCAAGGAATGGGTCAGAGGTATGGGTTCTCAATACAAAGGGGTCACCCCTCCATCCCTCCTATCTCAGACCCATTCCTGGTTGAGGAGTTCTCATCAAGGAATGGGTCAGAGGTACGGGTTCTCACTCCAAAGGGGTTCCCCCTCCATCCCTCCTATCTCAGACCCATTCCTGGTTGAGAAGTTCTCATCAAGGAATGGGTCAGAGGTACGGGTTCTCACTCCAAAGGGGTTCCCCTTCCATCCCTCCTATCTCAGACCCATTCCTGGTTGAGAAGTTCTCATCAAGGAATGTGTCAGAGGTATGGGTTCTCAATACAAAGGGGTCACCCCTCCATCCCTCCTATCTCAGACCCATTCCTGGTTGAGAAGTTCTCATCCATGAATGGGTCAGAGGTATGAGTTCTCAATCCAAAGGGGTTCCCCCTCCATCCCTCCTATCTCAGACCCATTCCTGGTTGAGAAGTTCTCATCAAGGAATGGGTCAGAGGTATGGGTTCTCACTCCAAAGGGGTTCCCCCTCCATCCCTCCTATCTCAGACCCATTCCTGGTTGAGAGGATCTCATCAAGGAATGGGTCAGAGGTATGGGTTCTCACTCCAAAGGGGTTCCCCCTCCATCCCTCCTATCTCAGACCCATTCCTGGTTGAGAGGATCTCATCAAGGAATGGGTCAGAGGTATGGGTTCTCACTCCAAAGGGGTTCCCCCTCCATCCCTCCTATCTCAGACCCATTCCTGGTTGAGAGGATCTCATCAAGGAATGGGTCAGAGGTATGGGTTCTCACTCCAAAGGGGTTCCCCCTCCATCCCTCCTATCTCAGACCCATTCCTGGTTGAGAGGATCTCATCAAGGAATGGGTCAGAGGTATGGGTTCTCACTCCAAAGGGGTTCCCCCTCCATCCCTCCTATCTCAGACCCATTCCTGGTTGAGAGCATCTCATCAAGGAATGGGTCAGAGGTAGGGTTGACAATTCAAGGATGAGAGGAAGGCCTTCCTCTCAATTTTCAATAGCATGCAAATCGCTCTCATCCTTGATCAAGGATGACGGGGAGCGGCCATCCTTGTTCAAGGATGGCCGTCCTTCAAGAAGGATGGCGAGGCGAAGCCAATGAACCAAATGGATTTACGGCGCAGCAACCTGGTACCGACTTGGCACCGAATTGGCACCAACCTGGTACCGACTTGGCACCAACCTGGCACCTACTTGGCACTTACTTGGCACCAACCTGGCACCTACTTGGCACTTACTTGGCACCAACCTTCCACCTACTTGGCACTTACTTGGTACCAACCTGGTACCGACTTGGAACCAAGTCGGTATTAAATGGTGTACCAGGACGGTTCCAGGTTGGTGCCAGGTTAGTGCCAAGTCGGAGCCAGATTGGTGCCAGGTCGGTGCCATGTCTGTACCCAGAACATACATTTGATTCTTTCACTGAAAAAGCCTTTTCGCATGTCCATCCTTCCTGAATGACCGCCATCATTGAACAAGGACGGCCGCTCCCCCTCATCCTTGATCAAGGATGAATGGACCGATTTGCATAGTCCATCCTTCCTCCCTCCTTGAATCATTGAATTGTCAACCCTAGTCAGAGGTATGGGTTCTCACTCCAAAGGGGCTCCCCCTCCATCCCTCCTATCTCAGACCTATTCCTGGTTGAGAGGATCTCATCAAGGAATGGGTCAGAGGTATGGGTTCTCACTCCAAAGGGGGTCCCCCTCCATCCCTCCTATCTCAGACCCATTCCTGGTTGAGAAGTTCTCATCCAGGAATGGGTCAGAGTTATGGGTTCTCACTCCAAAGGGGTTCCCCCTCCATCCCTCCTATCTCAGACCCATTCCTGGTTGAGAGGATCTCATCAAGGAATGGGTCAGAGGTATGGGTTCTCACTCCAAAGGGGTTCCCCCTCCATCCCTCCTATCTCAGACCCATTCCTGGTTGAGAGGATCTCATCAAGGAATGGGTCAGAGGTATGGGTTCTCACTCCAAAGGGGCTCCCCCTCCATCCCTCCTATCTCAGACCCATTCCTGGTTGAGAGGATCTCATCAAGGAATGGGTCAGAGGTATGGGTTCTCACTCCAAAGGGGTTCCCCCTCCATCCCTCCTATCTCAGACCCATTCCTGGTTGAGAGGATCTCATCAAGGAATGGGTCAGAGGTATGGGTTCTCAATACAAAGGGGTTCCCCTTCCATCCCTCCTATCTCAGACCCATTCCTGGTTGAGAAGTTCTCATCAAGGAATGGGTCAGAGGTATGGGTTCTCACTCCAAAGGGGTTCCCCCTCCATCCCTCCTATCTCAGACCCATTCCTGGTTGAGAGGATCTCATCAAGGAATGGGTCAGAGGTATGGGTTCTCAATACAAAGGGGTTCCCCTTCCATCCCTCCTATCTCAGACCCATTCCTGGTTGAGAAGTTCTCATCAAGGAATGGGTCAGAGGTATGGGTTCTCACTCCAAAGGGGTTCCCCCTCCATCCCTCCTATCTCAGACCCATTCCTGGTTGAGAAGTTCTCATCAAAGAATGGGTCAGAGGTACGGGTTCTCACTCCAAAGGGGCTCCCCCTCCATCCCTCCTATCTCAGACCCATTCCTGGTTGAGAGGATCTCATCAAGGAATGGGTCAGAGGTATGGGTTCTCACTCCAAAGGGGTTCCCCCTCCATCCCTCCTATCTCAGACCCATTCCTGGTTGAGAAGTTCTCATCCAGGAATGGGTCAGAGTTATGGGTTCTCACTCCAAAGGGGTTCCCCCTCCATCCCTCCTATCTCAGACCCATTCCTGGTTGAGAGGATCTCATCAAGGAATGGGTCAGAGGTATGGGTTCTCACTCCAAAGGGGTTCCCCCTCCATCCCTCCTATCTCAGACCCATTCCTGGTTGAGAGGATCTCATCAAGGAATGGGTCAGAGGTATGGGTTCTCACTCCAAAGGGGCTCCCCCTCCATCCCTCCTATCTCAGACCCATTCCTGGTTGAGAGGATCTCATCAAGGAATGGGTCAGAGGTATGGGTTCTCACTCCAAAGGGGTTCCCCCTCCATCCCTCCTATCTCAGACCCATTCCTGGTTGAGAGGATCTCATCAAGGAATGGGTCAGAGGTATGGGTTCTCAATACAAAGGGGTTCCCCTTCCATCCCTCCTATCTCAGACCCATTCCTGGTTGAGAAGTTCTCATCAAGGAATGGGTCAGAGGTATGGGTTCTCACTCCAAAGGGGTTCCCCCTCCATCCCTCCTATCTCAGACCCATTCCTGGTTGAGAGGATCTCATCAAGGAATGGGTCAGAGGTATGGGTTCTCAATACAAAGGGGTTCCCCTTCCATCCCTCCTATCTCAGACCCATTCCTGGTTGAGAGGATCTCATCAAGGAACGGGTCAGAGGTATGGGTTCTCACTCCAAAGGGGTTCCCCCTCCATCCCTCCTATCTCAGACCCATTCCTGGTTGAGAAGTTCTCATCCAGGAATGGGTCAGAGTTATGGGTTCTCACTCCAAAGGGGCTCCCCCTCCATCCCTCCTATCTCAGACCCATTCCTGGTTGAGAGGATCTCATCAAGGAATGGGTCAGAGGTATGGGTTCTCACTCCAAAGGGGTTCCCCCTCCATCCCTCCTATCTCAGACCCATTCCTGGTTGAGAAGTTCTCATCCAGGAATGGGTCAGAGTTATGGGTTCTCACTCCAAAGGGGTTCCCCCTCCATCCCTCCTATCTCAGACCCATTCCTGGTTGAGAGGATCTCATCAAGGAATGGGTCAGAGGTATGGGTTCTCACTCCAAAGGGGTTCCCCCTCCATCCCTCCTATCTCAGACCCATTCCTGGTTGAGAGGATCTCATCAAGGAATGGGTCAGAGGTATGGGTTCTCACTCCAAAGGGGCTCCCCCTCCATCCCTCCTATCTCAGACCCATTCCTGGTTGAGAGGATCTCATCAAGGAATGGGTCAGAGGTATGGGTTCTCACTCCAAAGGGGTTCCCCCTCCATCCCTCCTATCTCAGACCCATTCCTGGTTGAGAGGATCTCATCAAGGAATGGGTCAGAGGTATGGGTTCTCAATACAAAGGGGTTCCCCTTCCATCCCTCCTATCTCAGACCCATTCCTGGTTGAGAAGTTCTCATCAAGGAATGGGTCAGAGGTATGGGTTCTCACTCCAAAGGGGTTCCCCCTCCATCCCTCCTATCTCAGACCCATTCCTGGTTGAGAGGATCTCATCAAGGAATGGGTCAGAGGTATGGGTTCTCAATACAAAGGGGTTCCCCTTCCATCCCTCCTATCTCAGACCCATTCCTGGTTGAGAAGTTCTCATCAAGGAATGGGTCAGAGGTATGGGTTCTCACTCCAAAGGGGTTCCCCCTCCATCCCTCCTATCTCAGACCCATTCCTGGTTGAGAAGTTCTCATCAAGGAATGGGTCAGAGGTACGGGTTCTCACTCCAAAGGGGTTCCCCTTCCATCCCTCCTATCTCAGACCCATTCCTGGTTGAGAAGTTCTCATCAAGGAATGGGTCAGAGGTATGGGTTCTCACTCCAAAGGGGTTCCCCCTCCATCCCTCCTATCTCAGACCCATTCCTGGTTGAGAAGTTCTCATCAAGGAATGGGTCAGAGGTATGGGTTCTCAATACAAAGGGGTCACCCCTCCATCCCTCCTATCTCAGACCCATTCCTGGTTGAGAAGTTCTCATCAAGGAATGGGTCAGAGGTACGGGTTCTCACTCCAAAGGGGTTCCCCTTCCATCCCTCCTATCTCAGACCCATTCCTGGTTGAGAAGTTCTCATCAAGGAATGGGTCAGAGGTATGGGTTCTCAATACAAAGGGGTCACCCCTCCATCCCTCCTATCTCAGACCCATTCCTGGTTGAGAAGTTCTCATCCATGAATGGGTCAGAGGTACGGGTTCTCACTCCAAAGGGGTTCCCCTTCCATCCCTCCTATCTCAGACCCATTCCTGGTTGAGAAGTTCTCATCAAGGAATGGGTCAGAGGTATGGGTTCTCACTCCAAAGGGGTTCCCCCTCCATCCCTCCTATCTCAGACCCATTCCTGGTTGAGAAGTTCTCATCCATGAATGGGTCAGAGGTATGGGTTCTCACTCCAAAGGGGTTCCCCCTCCATCCCTCCTATCTCAGACCCATTCCTGGTTGAGAGGATCTCATCAAGGAATGGGTCAGAGGTATGGGTTCTCACTCCAAAGGGGCTCCCCCTCCATCCCTCCTATCTCAGACCCATTCCTGGTTGAGAGGATCTCATCAAGGAATGGGTCAGAGGTACGGGTTCTCACTCCAAAGGGGTTCCCCCTCCATCCCTCCTATCTCAGACCCATTCCTGGTTGAGAGGATCTCATCAAGGAATGGGTCAGAGGTATGGGTTCTCACTTAAAAGGGGTCACCCCTCCATCCCTCCTATCTCAGACCCATTCCTGGTTGAGAGGATCTCATCAAGGAATGGGTCAGAGGTACGGGTTCTCACTCCAAAGGGGTTCCCCCTCCATCCCTCCTATCTCAGACCCATTCCTGGTTGAGAAGTTCTCATCCAGGAATGGGTAAAAGGTATGGGTTCTCAATCCGAAGGGGTTCCCCCTCCATCCCTCCTATCTCAGACCCATTCCTGGTTGAGAGGATCTCATCAAGGAATGGGTCAGAGGTATGGGTACTCAATACAAAGGTCGATGATGAGAGATTTGGCCATTTCAACATGATACCATCACTTTTATATCAGATTTTTATCCCAATAATCGTTATTAAGCATTTATGTTAATGTTCTGGGGTTGTGATATCGATAAAACACGAAAAAACTGAAAAGTCGAAAAATCATTTTTTAAGATCTCAAAATTTCGAAAATTCATAAGTCATGTATCTGAGCTTAAAATGGTGCATTTTCAACGGAAAATCACTCGAATATGAGTTTTGAACAATATATAAGCTTTTGAGACGGATTCTAGAGAAAAATATTTGGTTGAAAAATTTCTCGATCATTTGCCCATCCAAAAATCAGTATTTAAAAAAAGTTATGCTAATCGGCTATAACTCTCAGAAATTGTTACAGTAACTCACTTACAGTATCGGAACTAATTCTAAGCCAAATTTTTCAAAATGGTGTAACTTTCGAACCAGATGGGTGATCGTTCTGAGGTTTTGGCAGATGACAGTACATGTGTCGTGTCCGACCCTAATAGAATTTTTATTTTTCCCATTAAATTTCCCAATATTGCATGGTGAAGACGCAATAATGACAAGCTTTGTGATGGCGGATTATTTTTCTCGATAATTTTTTTCTCAGACTTCCTGCTTGGTGTGATAATAGAAGCCTCAATACCTTTTTGGTGAAAATATGTACTCATGGGAGGATGGTGTACAGTGGCTTTAGACTGGCTCAAAGTAGGGTCCCGAAAAAATGGATTTTCGTTCATAGACATGCTAGAGACTCGTTCAAAAGCTCAAAATGATCATTACCACAATTCCTGATGATCCCCAAAGTTTGGTAACGATAGCTCTTAATTTGACCTCAGGGCACGAAAAATAACATATATGAAAGTTATGAAAGTCGAAAGTTATGAAAGAATGATAAAGTTACTCATGAATTATGGAGGATACTTTGTTTATATATACTTAGTACTTAGTTCATTGAGAAAACACTATTTTAAAACAAAAATTCGCAGCTTGATAAATCGTCCAGACTCGCCCAAAAGCTCAAAATGAGCCTTACCACAATTCCGGATGATCCCCAAAGTTTGATAACAATAGCTCTCAATTTGCCCCCAGGGCACCAATTTTACACTTTTTCACATAATTTTTTTCTCTCTATTTTGGATGATCACAGTTCCAAGGCCGATTTTTGTTCAAATGTCGTTCCTGGACAGGTTAGTTGCAAATCCATGGAATATACGATTCCCAACTTTTTAGAGCATTTGGTTAACTTTCCCGCCCACGGCAACCGAAAATCCGAGGTTATTCAATTTTTAAAATCTGCTATTTTTTGACATAATGAATTTTAAATTTTTTCATTTATGATATTATGGGCTCTCATATTGATATTCGGATTCAGCACACAAACATATAACTGAAAAAAATTAAGTCAGGAAGTTCTGAGAGAACAATTTTTTCGACCAATGATGGGGATATCATGGTCATTTTTTGGGTTGAAAATCGATTGACCTCGGATTTTCGGTTGCCGTGGGCGGGAAAGTTATCCAAATGCTCTAAAAAGTTGGGAATCGTATATTCCATTGATTTTCAACTAACCTGTCCAGGAAAGATATTTGAACAAAAATCTCCCTTGGAACTCTGATAATCCAAAATAGGGAGAAAAAAATAATGTGAAAAAGTGAAAATTTCGTGCCCTGAGGGCAAATTAAGAGCTATCGTTATCAAACTTTGGGGATCATCGGGAATTGTGGTAAGGATCATTTTGAGCCTTTGAACGAGTCTCTAGCATGTCTATGAACGAAAATCCATTTTTTCGGGACCCTACTTTGAGCCAGTCTAAAGCCAGTGTACGTCATAATCACTATCGCGATCGAGCACAATGTGTACTCTGTGGGGTAATAGAAGGCCTCAATACCTTTTCGATGAAAATATGCACTGAGAATGGAGATAACGGATCCTGCATCACTTTCCGAGCAGTTATCCGTACCTTTCGGGATTGAAGGAAGCCATTCATTGAAGGATGAGGTGGAATGTGGTCGAGGCCAAGAGAGTTCAAGGGAGGCCGAATGACACCTCGAAGTAATACTTTTTCATAAATAATGGCAGGTCCCAATCAAACTTTTTTTTTCAGCAACTACCATATTTGACTATCATTCCATCTCATTTTATTTCACACAGTATCCCAATCCGAACTGGTTCGTGCGCCGAACTTGTTCGAGCGCCCACTCATTCTCCCATCTCTGTCTCCAGGGGTTCGGTCGGGGCCATCCACAAGCCCCGTCTATCACCCCAGAGTGATGGTTCAGAACTTGATCTGTTTCTGAAGCGTATCCCAATCCGAACTGGTTCGTTCGAGTCTGTTCCCACTCATTCCCTCCTCTCTGTCTCCAGGGGTTTTGTCAGGGCCATCCATAAGCCCCGTCCACCACCCCAGAGCGATGGTTCAGAACTTGATCTCTTTCTGAAGCATATCCCAATCCGAACTGGTTCGAGCGCCGAAATCGTTCGAGTCTGTTCCCACTCGAACCCCTGGAGACAGAGAGGAGGGAATGAGTGGGAACAGACTCGAACGAACCAGTTCGGATTGGGATACGCTTCAGAAACAGATCAAGTTCTGAACCATCACTCTGGGGTGGTGGACGGGGCTTGTGGATGGCCCTGACCGAACCCCTGGAGTCCATTCGGCCTCATCTCAGAGAGAGAAAAGATATACGACTATCCACAGGAGAGAGAACTTCTCTGGAATGTATCGAAATCAAAGCCTTCATGGGTAGCCATATCGATGCATACCGAAATTGATCGATTAAAAAAAAACTTTTTGAGCGTCGGAATAGGTCAAATCAAGTTTCCTTCTACCATTTAACACACCTTTTGATGCTCTTTCGAATGATATTCACATGATACCGACATCTCAAATTCGAAATTATCGATTTTTGGAGATCATAGATCGAAATTTTTATGAAAATGGTTTTTTTCGACCCAAGAGGGTCACACACCCAACATATGAGCCTCATACGATCATTTTGAGCTAACTGTCAAGGATCGAAATTGGGACTTTTTTCTTCTCCTATTTTTTCTCATGATCTTTTGGTCGGATATTTGGGTATTTTCTCAGCTGCCAAGAAATAAATTGAGTCCTGCTAAAAGGGGATGGATGGATCTATCACTGCTCTTTAGTTTCATTACTTCAGCCATCAAGATCGTTACACTTTACATGAAATACGCCTTTTAGACCAGACCTCACTAAAATCACCTATGCTAAGTTTACCTTTCGCGTTAAAAATCTGGTTACTGTCTCTCGTGAGTTGAGTTAAGAGAATATGCAATTTGAACGCTTTTTCAACCTGCCAAAACGCATTGCATCATCATTACGAAACTCGCCATTTTCCACACATTTTCATAAAAATTCGCGAATTTCTCGACAATAATAATTAGAAGCCATTCAGTAAAAATTAAAAGTAATAATACTTAGTATTTAAGGGATATTGATTAGCAAATATGCTCGCAAAAATTAAAAACTAAAAATTCGACCCTCTGGAAAATGATCGAGAGTGAAAAGAAGTGACCTACTTCTGTCGCCTAATTATAAAACTCCCTTATGTCATTTTAAAATGGAGCTCCATCGTCATCTCCTACTGTGGTTTTAATCTGGATTTCTCATCTTCATCCTCTGTTGAATTAGAGATTTTTGAAATGAGGGTCGCGAAACCCATTTGCCACAATATTGCGTCATAATTATGCAACATTTCCGAAAGCTGAAGACGGAAAAAAATAGTATTTTTCTACCTCTAATAAATGCAAGAAAGTCTTTGAGATCGTACCTTGGAATACACATAAAATAAAATAATGAAAAATTTTGTAAGAACTTTTGACACTCCCAATATGTAGAGAGAAAGAACCAATGTCACCTTTCTTGAGGCCTGATCGCTAGATCAACTCTCAAAAAAATTAAAATAAAATCTGGATTTTTATTGGCACAGCAATCATCGATTAAGTAAATAAATAACTTCATCATCAACTACAAAGTCAGAATAAAACTGTGAACGTTTAATCGGACCAATCACAGTCTCAATAGGATGGGTGCAAGTGTCGGAGAGGGAAACACTACCGGTGTCTGGCCACTGCCCATTTCAATAGCAAAACTGCGCAAAAATACAGGATAATTATATCGATCGATTAGAAAGAAGCAAAATTCAAAGGACCCGTATCGAGCAATGAAAAGGGATATACATGACAACTACTACACATAGAATGTGTCGAACACTCAAGATAAAATTAGCGTACGGTAACATGCGGCTTATACTCTGCAATGCGCGCATTTGGATGGAAGAGTGTTTTCTGCGCCTCAAATTGGCCTCTCATATGTCGATAACGAGCACAGTCTTAAGCGTCCTTGACTGAGTCATAATAATCTAGATTGGCATCTTTTGACTCCGCGAGGGTCGGAGGCGCAGCGCACTTGTCTCCATAGCAGTAGTCTGCCGAAATGCGAATTCGATCCTGAAAACGATTTGAGTTGGTGACTTTACTAATGATCTCGATCAAAAATCATGCATGGTTGCCCATTTGTAAGCCTCACAAAGGCATCTGTGAGTTATTCTAGCGGTTTTTAATTGAATCCACACGATGTGTTGTAATGATGCCGGATCGAGACTGACTCTCTTCAATTCGCGTTCTCTATCGCACTTAAACGAGAGAGGCCGGTATCGATTCGACATCACTAATGTTTAGCACCCGAATGAGGATCGACTGGTTGATAATGGGGAGCTGCCCCGGATGCCGTGAGACCTGTACTTCTAAAAATCGATCTCATACCTGCTCGTACGCTACTTCCGCCCATCTCTGATCGAAATCGAACATTATCGGTAGACGGACACCTGAAATTCCGTCATTCAATGATTATTGTTATTATTTTTCTTTATTTAATTTTTTTTCAAGTGATTCGTTTGGGGAGTAGTTCAACCGATCATACAGCATTAGCATCGCCGATTTTTTCCGAATGTGCATGTTGACTTGTGCTGCTTGCTTTTCGTTAAAAGCTTTCAGAATGTAATACTCTTAAAGGAAACTAATTCTCGGACAACGGGATGACCTTACCTTTCAACTTGGTTGCCATTTCCTCCTGGAGGATCAATTCAGTGAGGGCGTTGACGAGAAATTCGAGAGATGACTTGTCAATTCCCTCTACGAGTGAAGCCACCTTAACATTTCCCACGTTACATTGAAGACCAGCAAATATGATTTTCTGAGTCGGCTCTTAGTCGCATATTATGCACTCATGTAGATAAACGCGCTATTGAAACATAGATCGATTGGAGGGGAGATTAGTGCTTTCCCGGATGCATTGTATCGACTCAAAAGAGCGTCGATTCTCCCCCGCTCCAAATTATATTTTATAATCGCATGTTTGGTCACTGACTTCATTGATCGTGAACTTTTCGATGTGCATTTTGGCAGAGAGAACGTAATCCTGAAATCAAAACGTTTTTTTTCTTCAAATATCGAAACTCTCGGATACCTTGAACTTTGGCTCCTCGAGTTTGATCTCAACGGCCATTGACGCAGTGAGAAAGCGGCGTGATCTTTCACCTTGCTGAAAAATATTGCTATATTATTTATGCATAACAAATTTGTTTGTTGTAAGTAGAGCAGATAATAATCAGAAAATGCAAGTGAGTAAGCGATATCGAGAATCGAGCATTTTGATCCTCATGAGAAATCCAATCGATTATCCGTTTAAGAAAACGTGGGAGTTTCCGTCTGTTCATGAGATTTTTTTGACACATTGCTAGAACGTAGTGAGAAGCATTTTAAGCGTTATAATGATTAATTTGATTAATTAGGTTGGCAAACACACTTTGGTATCGTCATCTTTAACCTGGACGAAGGCATCACAACGAGTGTCGATGAGTACGGTAGCATTGCCCGGTGCGAGAATCAAACGAGGATAGGAGACCTGCCGATTGCGTTTTCATTTGGTTATCACTGTAAATACAATGCGTTTCGAACATTGTAGGAACGAAGATGCGGTTCAGTCTCTAAAACAATCAATCAGATCATCCCTGAATAATGCATCTCAATCAGATTCTCTGAACTCTTGGCAGCATTATTGGACTTTTAGTTGTCAATCTTAATTTGATATAATAATACCGTATGCGACTTGATCATGACGAGTCCGTTCGGGAAGCGCTCCTTCAGTGCTGATAGTTATTAGAATATTCATTATTTCTATGAGAATTGCAAATTTTTCCACGATCATGAAGCCCTCAGAGGTGTATAGTTGCTGATCGATTCATTCCGGGAAATCGAGCAGTTCATTTCATTCGGGATTATCAACATAGATACTTCTAAACATATGCCTAATTAGGTCGATGATCTCAACAACTAATGTTGGAAGCTAACCCGGAAAGAGTGTTCCGGCGCAGATATCATCGCCAGGGCAGTCGGTCCGGAGATAGCCAGAGATCGCCGAGTTGTTCTGCGCACTCCTCGAGATCTCGTAGTCGAACTTACTGCAATTAGGAGTATTAAAGGAGAGGTGGCACGAATATCTGGCTTGATGACTTCTATAGGGGAGGTTGTGAGGATTCGCTTTCCCGATCACACTTGCGAAACTCCCATGTAACCAATTTTTGTATAAACCTAGCTATGAGCGTTTGGCTGTGTGCCAAGCGGGCCTGATCGCTAAGGGGAAAATGAAGAGACCGCGCATGCAAATCGGCGCGCGCCTCTAGGCTCTGCGATTTGCATTCGCGTTCGTACCTCACGTTCTTTAAGAATTAATGTAGTGATTGGTTTTATGAAGTTAAGAAAGTCAATTGTATTCATAATGCACCATGCGTCCAGTTGTAGAGCACTACAGAATCGGAATTTAGTTTTATAACATCTATTAGTTGCCATTCGTTCGGGTTCGACTTCTACGTTATCGAGAACATAAATTCGATCAAATATATCCTGACACTAACCGGTACTGGTCCATCCAGAATAGCAATGACGCCATGGTGTAGTTGGACATGTAGAAGTCGAGCATGTGACCGGTGGGAGCATCGGACACCTGGAGAGAGCCCAAACTACGCACCACTACGATTGAGCTGCGCCCAAATCATAACACAAATTTATCATGCAATGACTAAGGTATACCAGGAATAAGTCCACAAGATTCAGAATTGCGGAATAATCAAGAGTTTCGCACCTCGAGAGGCGGCGAACGGAACGGCAGACGGAAGTCGTTGAGACGAGTACGACCTGAATTTTGTGAATATTAAAATATTATACAAAAATGCATATCTTATTTTCAGAAATCAGCATAAGTCAGGAGCCAAATAATTTCAACCCATATTATCAAGCGTCTGTGAGTGATCCCCAATAAACACTTCCCCTTTTCTATATTTTCCATGTCCAAACATGCTATTCGCTGCAACGGTTGTTACCCTGTCTGAGGATGCCGAAGGCGTTGCCTCTGTGTCTCATCACGAGTTGATCTTCGGCGAACGTCACTGGTCCGAGTAGGCCATAGTTGAGGAAGTACTGGTCGAAGAGGGCAGCACTGCAAAACGAGGTCAATGAGGCAACCAGTGATCACAAATCGGCATCGACTCTTCTCTATTCGCATGCCTCTGACCGACAAGATAACGTGCAAATTACGGAGAGTCAGCTTCATCACTAGAGGGAACCATTATCTGCCATGCACGGTTATCAGAAATCATCAAATGTCCGATGAATGCCGAGGGGATCTAACCCCTCTCTCGTGGTGGGTGCTCTAAGTTGATTTAACTTTTGCTTTTTGAACGTTGAGATGAGAAAGCAAAATATCCTGATACAATCTCGTAAGGCCAAAACAACGAAAGTTTTGAAAATCAACGACTATTGATTACCTAAGAGGTGTGTTGAGGAGGCGATTGCTGATCACCGGCACGAGTTCGGAGTGGAATGAAGGGCAGATGGTCTGGAAGAAGTGAGAAGAAGTGAGGTAGGTAAATGATAGGATAAGCTGGCTCCAATTTATTTTGCTTTATTGTCATGCACTCTCAAGTGCGGTACTGCGACCAACCTTGTCTGAGTATTCTCAAATTCATAGGGACCAGCACTAGAGCTATATTGCATAGGAGAGCCATTCTAGAGAAATATTTAAATAGAAATAAAATTGAGAAATACATTGAGAAGCACGAACCTGCTCGATTCGCTCGGTGATGAAGTGGGAGATATGGGGGAGGAAGGGCGAGATCGTCTCAGCGTCTGAAGCAGCGAACTGCAGGCGGACGTTGTTGGCGGCTACCTGGAAATAGTAAAAACTTGGTGGAGATCTGATCACCAGGAACATTTTCCTCTATCTATGTCCAGTCGATCGTTCTTCAGATCAAGAAAGAAGAGATTGTGCCCTTTGTATCTAAACTTAGCAAAAAACATGCACAACTCTTGCAATTGCAAAGCGTGTCCTTGATTCGATATCAAAAAAATCCAAACCTTGCAGGTGACTAGGTCCGTCTTGAGATGCCCATCCGAATTCACACCCGTCCATAGCAGCAGCTCAACCACAGTGCTGCAAAATAAGTTATCGTTAATCATAAATCACATCTATTAAATTTGTTTATCAAAAAGCGAAGTGGCGATCTGAGAGCTGGCAAAACGATGGAATTGAATTCCATATTTGTAAACTTTTTTTTTCTAGACAATAGTCTTTCCTCTGACTTACCTCTAAGCAGTGAGGTACACTAGATCTGGTGGTCTAAAATAATAAGAGCGGAAATTATGACGAATGAGCTTGGCGAAAATTGGAATGTCATTCTCGTTGTTAGACCTCTCTCGTGCTCTCTTCCAGAACGCTTAGAATGAGCAAGTGCTCACTTATCGAAGGAGAGCGGGACGTGGCCAGTGGACTGCCCGGCGGGCGAATCGACGCGGTAGACTGCAGTCACCGTCGCGTTTAGCCCGGAACCCTGCAAATGTGTCACCAATGTAGATTTCTTCGGATAAAATGATAGTGATCGGCAGAGTTCTCTAAGATTTTTTGGCATCTATGACGAAGGGTCGTTCGTCAACTAGATCCGTGGAATATACTCTTACGCGAGTAGTTAAAGGATGCGTCCCACGACCGCGCGTGCAAATCACAAGGCTGATATGAGGTATCCGACTTGCATGCGCGGTCTATTCATTGTCTCCTTATCCCTCTCTTGTTGCCTGCATCGTCAGGACCGATTGGCATACAGCCAATTTCTCATAGCGCAGTTTGAACGAAACTGCAAACATGGGACTCTGGTCGGGTACCAGATCCCCACAATCTCACGTCGAAAACTCAGCCAAATGGTCTTAAGTACCTCCTTTAACCAAGCTTAAGGGGACCGTGGGGAAGAGTGGTTTTGAGCGTCAACATTAAAACGTACTTTTGGACCATAATATAATTTTTTTTCAAATGACGACTAACCGTCCAGATGAATCCCTTGCCGTTCTGCGAGGTGAACTTGGACTTGAAGGAAGCCTCGTCGAAGCGAGCGATGCGATTGGAAACGAGAGAGAAGTGCACCTGATCGGGATTGCCATTGAAACTCGATCGGGAATCACAAGGCTTGGAAAACATTATCCAATGCTTAGCTGAAAACATATCGAAGAGAGTCTTTGATCTCATCCACTCACATTCTCGGTGATCACAGCGGAGATGTTGAAAGAGAGCTCGTTCTGCATGAATTTGAAGACGCGCTCGCGCAAGTAGTCGCCCACCAGGTCGAACGCCTGAATGGAGCAAATGGATTCGCTTGAACGTCAATCTTGCGGCTTTCACTGGCGCTAACGTATGGCATTCATTGGTGAGCAAAGAGAGAAACATACGCTTTCTGATAGGTATTTTGTGCATGTATGCTTGACCTGCAGCAGTGCTATGCATACTCTATTTTCGAAAAAAAGAATTCTGCAATTGTACTAGAACGCGTTCCTCATGATTGAGCGGTCAATTCCGGAGCATCGCGACTTAACTTCACGGCAGAATGCTCCAAGTATCAGGAACGTCTAAGCGGGAGAGTAGCTAACCTTTTTTAAACGTTTAATCTTAGACCGTAATGAAAGGACATCTAACATCGATTCGACATCACAAATGAGTGCTTTTCGCTCACCTTGTCATTTAGTCGCGTGATGAAACCAGGGTGCGTGCCAGTCTCGGCGAAAAAAGAGTCTGAAAATATTTATGTATCATCAATATTTTTATAGATGAAAAGTTCAGCTAAAACTGGATCTATAACTTCGTGCATTCAATCGTGTTGGGAAAGCTGAAACACAGTTGTTCAGCTATTTCGTTTTGGCCTATTTCATCTCATGTAGTCTCTTCAATCCGCATACACTTACTAGCATATCCCGTACCAACAATGAACGGAAATATCCAGAATGTACTAGGAATGCTTTGCTTATGGCGGTTTCAGTGTCACGATTGCGAATCTTTATGGTATGTAATAAGATCCGTTCATTCCAACAGTTGGTTCAATAGATCAAAGAAGATTCCATCGTTTCATCTTTCAAATCGAAGATGCTAATCATTTCATTTGAATCAACCGTCCTCAGTCCCTTCGCTATGGGTTAGTAGTAATTAATCTATGATCTACTTTCAAATTTGCTCTACTTGTCTGACATCAAGAGTATTGCACCCACTATAATCAGCCCTACTCTTACTCTATCATTGGCCATCAGAGGTATTGTTGCCAGTCCCGCTAGTGACATAATGAGATAAAGTCGCTTCATCCATAATCTCGTATGGCCAACACACAACAGAAGTACACCACAATCAAATAGCATAATCAACCAATCAGATCATATCAATCAATATTCGCTCAACTTACTCGCTAAGCTCTGCGCATCTACCGTACACGCGAGGGCTCCCGCGACGAAAATCAGGCTCCTGATCATGAGTGTGCTGTGATACGGTAGAATCGATCAATTGAAGGTGTCGATCGGGGCACTCAGGAACCTTGCTTCTGTGCCTCTGCAACTTTTTCTATCATTATTATGAACTTACCCTTAATTCAAACGACAGCAAACGAGCTGCACGGGAAGAAAATATGCAATATCGGGCGTGTTCAGAGTAGTGATGAGAAATCAGCAACGACTCTGCTAATTTGGCGTAATCTCCTCGGTTAGAAAGGCAAGAAATCGCACGAATTGAGTAGAGTAGGATGTTGATTTGACATCACTAGTTCAGCATGAAGAGATGTTAGAAACTATGTTCCAAATGTGCGGCACGAAACCGGTCGGGAAAGGAAAGTGTACTGTAAAGTTCCGGGAATTGCGCGAACTTGGGCGCCAGGAAAGGGTTGTCGCGCGCTGTAATTCGGCCTTTTTCCAGCCTCGAGCTCGGCCTCCACCGCACTCTTCTTTCAAGGCTCGAGGGCGGTGTAAATCGGGATAGCCGAGGCTAATCGATTAGCCGGAATCACAGCGGAACGGAATATTCCTGATTGAGAGAGCGAGAAGGGGAGGGAGGGGAGGGGACGCTGCGGGTGAAAGTGTCAAAAAGATCTCGAGACGAGAGACGCTAAGGAAGGGGATGCTGCCACCCTCCTTCCCCCCTTTCCCTTTCATTCATTCCCCGCTAGCCGATGGATCGCTATCGCTTGTGTATGTAAAACGTAAACGCTGGGCAGGTCCGGAAATTGGAAATATCTGATGAACACATGCAGAAAGCAATGAGTAGAGGAACAATGTGCCCTGGGGCAGCTGACAAGTTTTTTTGTTGGCAGAAAGGTCAAGATTTCTATTATAGTACGCGAGAAAGAATGGGGGATGAATCAACGCCACGGTCAGTCATAGAGAGAATGATGAATCAAACCCGCCCAGTCTCGAACCATGCGAGAAACAACAACCCGGTGGAACAAAGAGGCGCACAAACTCGGTATGATATCACGAATAATTGCTCACACTAGTGCAAGTCCGGGCGCAATAAGTTACGCTGCTATTGTTCCTTTTGTTTTGCTCGGGCATTCGATCCGCTCAGAGTTGCTGATAATCGTAAACCATTAGCGACGATATATATTACATCTGAACACAAACGCGTGGAATCTAGGGATATACGGCTCTATTAGCTCTGTTTGACTGTATTATTTGGAAAGCATAACGACGGGGAACGAATGAGGGTGCATGATTGGTCCAACCCGGCAAGTGCCAAGCTCTAATTCCCGAAATTGAAAGTGTTTGAGCGAGAAAGAGTAAAGGATCGACCGCGGAAGGAGTGTAGTAGGAAATCGAGGACAATTTTACAAGGACGGCACCGATCGAGTATGGCAAGGTCAAGAGAGAGGGTTGGGGAAGGAAGAAGCAAAGGATGGGAGATGTTTATGAGATGGTGGGATAGATGGAGATCGAACAACGGAACGAGCTTATCCGTTTTATGGTTAATTCAGAATAGTGCGCGCACTGATCCTTCATCCTGTCTCTAGTCTGTACAGTAGTCAACACAAATCGGCATCGACTCTCCTCATTTTGCGTGATCCCTCGTCGATCAAAGAAATGAGAGAACGCGCGAATTGAGGATAATTGGTCGCCGATTTGCCATACCTTGTATACAGTTGTCTTTATCCGACCGTCATCTAGGTCCGGATCACGATATCCATCGCATCCTAATAGTATCCCAATGATGTTACACTCGCAAACTACTGAGTTCGGGGCACCAAATCTCGTTCCGAAGCGCCGCCACCCCATCCATATCCCTCCCTTTTCTCCCTCTCCCACACTACTTTTTTGGGTTCTCAGAGCCGCCCCCGGAAAGCGGAAGAGGGGGGATGGGTACGCGCGCTCGCGCCATAATGGCCTAAGTGGTTGAGAGCGAGCGGGTGAGTGAGAACACGAGGGATCGGCGGGGGATCTTCCGGATACTGCCCATTAGCCCCGAGGAGGAGCCGATAGCGATGAGAAAAGGTGTGCGGCCATAGACGAAGAATAGTCCCACTAACGACGGAATGACGGACGGAAAATTCAAGAGATTGATGCACAAAAGGTATGGAAGATGAATAAGGTAGGAATGAATATAGTCCGCGAGTAGTACCCAAATAATGGACCGTTTGGCGCGGAACATCTTCCGAAATCCAGCAAATGTTTGCTGATCTTTGCAAGTCCTGATTTTCGCCCCCGAGATATCTCCGAATAGAAAACGCAATTCACTGCAGTAGCTGACAAGTGCTTGCGGTAATCTGATGGATTAAAAAAAACAGCGTTGAGTGTATGACAAATACTCGAAACTAGCAAATCAGAGCAAATTGCGATTCTGAAGAAAAAACAAATTATCCTGATAAGCTGAGCACGTAACATGCAATCAGAAGCAAGCGATAGCTTTATCGAGAGGGAACTGCATGTTGCAATGCCTATCTCTCCCCTCAAGTCCTTTCACTCTCGCTCAAGAGACAGGGGAAGGGGGGGGGGGCGAAAAAGAGATGCCGTTAATCGGCCAATGAAAGGGGGATTGGTGGATCGAGCGGGAGGGGGGGGGGAGATGGGAGAAGCAGCTTAAACTTCAGCGCGCCGGCCGGTTTACTAGCACACCGGGCACAGTTTGGCAGCATTCCGCGGTTACCGGTAATTTTGAGATGAGCATAGTGCTGCCCCTTGACAATTCGGACAGAAGCATTAACGTTTACAACCGAAATTGTTGATGAGAAAATGGATAGTGCCTCTTTTGGTAATCATAGAAGAACGGTTGTCATGATAAATTCGCCTGACAAACGCACAATATTGAAATTTTTCGCTAGGTATCGAAATTATATTCTAATCGGATAAATCAACATGCATACACGGGTGCTCAAACCAGTCTTTCCCCTGCATTCGAAATCAAGAGAACTCGTCGGCCACGCCCCTAATTCCGGGAGCCAATGAGCGCAGAGCAAGGCCGAGCTGGCAAAATTCCCGCTTGCGTTGCGGTCGCGGCACGGTCTGGTCTCACCGCGATCGTTCATTTGCCCCCTTAAGTTTTGTTTTCGCGCGCAGCCATTCCAATTTCGATACTGTGGCGCCTTTTCCTAACGGCTTCTTAATTCCAGATTCCGGCTACGGGCTCGGGACGTTTTTAATGACTGGTCTTGAGCGCCCGTGGCATACACAAGGGGAAATCGATCGGTGCACCGAACAAGAACAATCAAGTAGTATGTCCACACAGTAACTCTTTTTTCTCGGAGGAGAAGAAGCAGGTGGAAGGAGAGAGAGAGAAGGGAGGGAGGAATAGAGATACTCGACAGACCGGCTGGCTTAACCAGAGCAGGAATAGTTCTCCGATCTGTGACTGTGCGCGAGAAGAGAAAAGGGAGGGGATTGTTGTATCTGTATCTCCCCATAAGACGGCCTAATCCGATCAACAAGTAGTCCCGTCGTAATTTATGCTGGTAGTCAGTTGCATATAGTAGCGAATTGTTCTCAAGGTACTGATCTCCAGCTCTCGCCTCGCATTTTCTCGAATTTTCACTTTCTTCTCAGTTCTCGCTAGCACTAGTTCGTAACTGTCGCTAGCACTCTCACTTATTGCCGACGATTTACATTTAAAAAAAACATTTACAAGGGAACCGCAAAAGTCGGCCTCCATCGATCCGTTTTATATTCTCACATGTCGATAGGGACCCCCAGGGGATCTTATTACCGTTTTGTAAATCGACCGCACTTTGTTCTTAAGGACCTAAAATAGGTCATGAAAAATTGATGGAAATTTGCTCTCGTCTGGCTCGGAGTGAACACAAGCCTAAGCGATCCAGAGATGTTCTCTCGTACCGTAGTGGATAATAAGCTATCTATTACCTTTTTGGGGAAGTGAAGTGCACAGGTTCGAATCCTTTGGGTTCGGAAACGTTTTTGCAACATTTTCCCATTAATTTTATTGATCTCACAACTGTTGTATGTCCCATTTTTGTGTATTTGCACAATTTCACAATTTTGCAGTATACTTCATCAACAACGTGCTCAGCAGTAACAACAAATAAACAGCTATGGAGGAGAATCCAGAAGCACTGGAAACAGAACTGCTTCTCGCAATGGGGGCAGATGCAACAACCACGAGAGGAGCATACAGAGCAGGGAGACATCGATCCCTTTCCGAAGATGAACTCCTTGGGGGCAACGAAGCGAGGAGAGCGGTCCTTGAAGAATCCATACTGAATGAAGGGCTTGAACCGATCGGCTCCCATACAGAAGTGAAGCTGAGAGACGAATCTGAGAAGATTGTCTCTCTGCAACACTTTGCAATCGATCTTGCATGCAAGTTCATTGCAGCATCAAGTATCGACTACAATAAAAAAAACAGTTATTGTATATTTTGATGAAATTTGACTTCAAAACTGTGCAAAATAAGCAAATACGTGAACATGGGTCTCATTCGAGTAATTAGAACCAAAATAAAAACAATGAAAAATGCTGCAAAAATGTGCTGCATTCGGGGTGGTTCGAACCTGCGCAAAAGGAAACGTAGCGCACTATCCACTACGGTACGAGAGAACATCTCTGGATCGCTCAAAACTCTGTGTTCACTCCGAGCCAGACGAGAGCAAATTTCCATCAATTTTTCATGACCTATTTTAGGTCCTTAGGAACAAAGTGCGGTCGATTTACAAAACGGAAATAAGATTCCCTGGGGGTCCCTATCGACGTGTGAGAATATAAAACGGATCGATGGAGGCCGACTTTTGCGGTTCCCTTGTTAAACAACTTTATCAGCTGGTGTAGTAGTGGTATCTCAGCTGGGTTGCCATGAGAATTCTCCATTGCTTGCTATCGTCACGAATGACTTGAAGGAATTAAGGTCCACCTGCTTTGACAAAGTCATCTCTCCATCGCTTGGCGGGTCTTCCTCGATTTGTCTTGCCTCGCGGGGTCCATTCGAGCACCTTTAGACTCCACCGCAAATAGCTTAGGCTCGAGATTCTTTCATCCCAAAAAGCGTTGCCGACGATGTCTGAGTAAATATCAAATCAGTCGGTCGGCGCATGGCGATTGAGATGATCTATTGTGGAGGAGACCTGTATACTAGTGGTGAACCCGACCCTCCCTTTCAAACCTGGATACTACTAGCGCAGACTTGCAATACTCTTCTCTCGGAACTATTTCTGGAATGCGTCTCTCTTCTACATTTTACTCACACACTTTTTTTTTAGAAATAAGACTCTTAGTCATCCTCCGAATTCCTTTGGTAGGACCTCCTTTGGTAGGGTTTCGGAAGCGCTAAAAGACTTCACGATCCCACTTTCTCTCTCCGAAACCCTTCCCCCTCCATTACCTGAGAACCCGACTGACCCCCCCCCCCCCCCCTCTCCCATGGCTCATGTCCGCTGGGACTACGACCAAGTAGTATCCCTCACCTCCCTCGTGGGGATACCTTCCCTTTCCATCGCTTTCTGATACCGAAATCTCAAATTTTTTTTGGAGATCAAAGATCAAAATTAAAAAAAAAATTTTTTTCAAAATTTACGAAAAAAGTTTTTTCGACCCAAAGGGATCACACACCCAAAGTATGAACACCGTTCAACCATTTTTGCAAACTGTACCATTTTGACCCCATTTTCCTTTGTAGTACAGAGAACGCGTTTTAATGCACCGCGCCCTGTTCGCTCTTCCCTCGATTGTGGGTTCATATACCGATGATGATGGAGAATACGGCTTAAAATGTGGAATACGATGAAGAGTGGATCCGAGAGTCCTGATTTTTTCAATTCCATTGCAATTCCCCAAATCTCTGAACATAGAATATTCTGCTTTGTTGATCACACTGTAGGTTGGAGCCCGTAGGTTGGAGTGCCGGTTTGACATACTATCCCCATTGTATCTACTGTGACTAGATTGTACTTGTTTTTGAAAAGATTCCTTCGTTATCCGCCCTAATCTCTGATAAATTGTGAGTTGACTCGAAGAAGAGATCTTTTAGATGTGTGTCAATGACAGGGTAAGCTGCCAGCCGGGGAAGGTAGATGGGGTTGAGGGAGGGGAGGATTGAAAATAAGAGGGAAAGAAGAGCCCCTTTTTCCCTCCTCTGCAGCTATTTAGACAAAATAGCTGCAGAAAATGATCAGTATTAAGGGTCCAGAGGGAAGGGACCTGTAGATCATTTGGTGTCTAAGAGTCCAGCAACCGCACCGCGTGGGTGTCTTTGTCTTTTTTTTGTCGTCGGATAACGGCGAAAAAAAGATTTTCGAGATTGTCAAGAAGGCCTCAAAAACGGGTAAATTTCCTCTTCCTTGCCAAATCTGCAAATTCTAATGCAAAGAATGAGCTTTAGATTTGACCCAAACGGGTGATGATGGAAAATAAGTTGCCGTGCTCAAAGTCGCCCTATCGAGGTAAAAATTCCGGCTACCATATAGGGGGGCCTAAAACATTGAGAAAATTCTGAGGTCGGAGACAAATTAATAATGCATTATCTTTACGAATGACGTATCAAAATTTCAAATAGTCTTACTTACTTAGTTACTTAGTAGATCCATCTTCAACGGGCGGGGCCGTGTGGATCACAGTTCTTCCATGCTTCTCTATCGCGTGCGCGCGATGTCCAGTGTCTGTAGGGCTCCCGCGAAGCTGACGATCTTGTTGATCGTCCGGTACTGTAGGGCATCCGGGCGTATTCCTCGATCGAGTCCCTCCATCTGACTGGTGGTCTCCCTGGTGGTCGTGTGAGATCGGGGGAGGGGAACCACTGAGTGACCCTTGTAGACCATCTGTCGTCGTCTCGTCGCAGCACGTGGCCGGCCCATCGATGCTTCGCACGCTGAATGTATAATATCGGATCGGCGAGTAGCGAGGGTCTGCGGATGTCCGAACTGCTTCTCCTCTGTTGTTGTAGGGAGTGGAGAGTAGTCCCAATGAGAGATCTCTCCAGTGCTCGATGAGTAGTTTGGATGAAGAAAAGGACGGTCTTCGAAAGAGGCCATGTCTCGGCAGCATAGCAGAGGGCAGGGAGAACGTGAGAGTCGAAGAGAGAGGCACGAAGTCGGGCATCTTGTAGCTGACTGGTGACTTCTCGAATACTCGCGTAGGCAGCCCATGCTGCTCTCTTCCTCCTCAGCAACTCCGTGTGAATACGTCCGTCCGATCGTAGCTCCCTTCCCAAGTAGATGTAGGCGTCCGTCTCCTCGAGTGGGTGGCCATGGAGCGAGATGCCGGGGCCGGCGCACCACTCATTCCTCGTCTTCTTCCGATTGATCGATAGTCCGATTCTCTCCCCAGATTTCGCCGATTCCGTGAGCATTTTCTCGATTGTCTTGGTGTCAGTGCCGAGAAGGACGATATCGTCGGCGAATCTGAGAAAAATGAAATTATGATTAATTCAGTTTACCGGAATGTATGAGCATTTCGCGAATGGTTTCAACGTGAGACTTCAACTTAGAGAAAGCGGAAAAGAGGCACCTTTTTCATAAATAGTGAAATTAAAATGTAGCGATTGTTAAGATCTCTGTATGGTCAGTGAGTGTGTACTGTGAGTACGTTCCGTCTGAAGCTAAAAAGGGAAATTCGACAACGCTCCAAAAGGTAAGGAAGCAGAAGTATGATTAAAATGCTAATATTTGAAAGATTCGAAACACACAAAAAATACAAATTCGCTAGGCTGTCGAGCTTTTGAAGCATCCCAAGTTTGTGCAACAGGTATCTTTATCTAATTAATGCAGCTCTTTTCTATATTTTTAGATTAAAAATGCTGCCGATGTTCCGGTAATCGTTGCTGGCTTCTTAAAGGCACCCTCTCATCTGGATTGGATCGAAACCACAAAGTTTGCAGCAAAATAATATTTTTAAGAATAAAATAAAAACGTTGAAAAACAATTTAACAGGGACAGAAAAACTTTTGACTAAAATATCCACCCTAATTTGTCTTATCTTGGTGACGTGACTGGTCGCTATCAATTCATCTTTTATCGTGGATCTCTGAAGTAAAAATTACATTTAGTCATTAGTCTTTATTTGCATTATTTTCAGACCAACTGTTTCATACACGTATTCTGGGACTACTCCGATAGCTCCACTTGGTACTCCTGGTTTCAAGAAGAATGAATGGCCAAGCCTTTACGCTGCTGTAGTCACTGAGTTCGAGGTTTGTTTGTTATCATTATTCCGCAAATATGGCTATCTTCTCAGTATGCTCCGCACAAGAACGAAAAGCAGTTCAACGTTTTCCTCGATCCTGAGTATTCGAACGTGAGCTTATCATTCGTTTCCTAGTTTATTCTTTTTCATTGCAGCGTCATTATGATATGATCGGGAAATGCCCTATGACGATCATCGAGTATACCCACGAATAAAGTATACTAAAGTATAAAGTATATATGTAGTTGTATATCGATTGTTCTTTGCACATTTTATCATCATTGCAAGAAAGCGAAAAAAAGAGTAATTGTGCCCATTGGTAGCAGAGTTTGAGAGAAAAACATGCCTGATGGATTTTCTGTCCCATTTTGTTAAAAATCCATACTTCACCTTCGGAAGATTGGTTTGAAAAAGAAAAGGTTGCGATGGGAAGCAATGTGAAATATAAAAAAAAAGATTTCGAGACGAATCCGGTGGAGGATTGGAGGTGGAGGATAAACGCGATTGGAGCATGAAATGGTAGAGGAGAAGGAGGAATTGCCGGGTGGGGCTCTTTGGCAACCTACTCGGCCTGAGTGGCCGTAGTCCATTTGCGGGAGAAGAATGAGGGAGGCCTTCGGCATGCTCAATGTTAAACAAGTTAGATACCAGTGAGTACTGACATCACTCTTAGGGGCTCCTTGGTATATTTTAGGATTTCTATTTCTAATATGGAGAAGCTAAGAACAAACCAAGGACTTCATTCGAAAGAATTTTGTAGCTCTTTTTATGTGGTGATTTTATTCTATCTCTGCGCGGTAAAGCAGGGCTGTCGGATTTGCAAAACAATCAAACACATTTTAAACCTTCTATATTATGATGTGACAATTTTTACATTTAAAATACCATTTCGAACGATACCATTCATGATTCGTTGAGCCGTCTTTTAGGCAATATCCGATAGCGGTCCGTCTCTGGCGTATCTCGCAGATATGCTGGGAAGATGGTGTTCAGCTCAAAATATGCGTATCGTACTTCGTAAACAAAACCGAACAAGTGAAAAATTTTGTTAATTTTTGTCACCTTTTGAAAGTCGCACGTGACTAACTTAAAAATTCTAATTTTTGTTTTTAAAAAAAATTTTTTGTCTACCCCTATTTGCCGAAATCGATCGGACATGTCACGGTGAAATATTCCGTTAAAATGGGGAAAAACAAGAGCAAAAAAAATGAAAATTGAAAATAAACTAGGGATTACGGTAGAAATTATCTACCTACCTCATACTACCGTAATCATTGTCTTAGAGCTCTCGTTTTTCTCCACTTTAAAGAAATATTTCACCGTGACATGTCCGATCGATTCCGGCAAATCGGGGTGGACAAAAAAAAAACAAAAATTAGAATTTTTAAGTTTGTCACGCGCGACTTTCAAAAAGTGACAAAAATGAACAAAACTGTTCACTTGTTCGGTTTTGTTCACAAAGTACGATAGAAATAAAAATTTAAAACTTTCCTGGCAAAGGTTAGGCGCTAGGTCCAAATCTGAAATCGTTGTGTTTTAAGAGCCGTTTTTTTAGTGAAGCTTTGAGAGGGGTCGACGGAGGAATTTTTTGCATCCTATGCCAAAAGGGTGAAGAAGCTGGTGTTACATAGAGCTGATAGCTGACCCATTATGAGATGTTAGGGTGCACTTGCCGAGAAATGCCACACAACGAAAGAACAGGATATTTATAAAAAGTCGAAAACTGAAAATTTCATCATTTTTCGGCAACCCTGAAAAACTATTTTAGCCACAACCAAAGTTGAGCTGCTATGTCAGCAATACTAACTATCGCATATGCGAATATGATAAGCCGTATATGATATGCGAACTTATTTGCTTGGCGTTTCGTGAAGAGTAGTGATAGGACCAAAATCAAAACAAAGTAATATTTCGCAGTGGTGCTAGTGAGATAAATTTTACACGCATACCCTTCTCGCGCGGAGTTTGAGATGAAGCTCTACTGAGCAAGATCAAAGAAATCACCTCGAGGCCTGGAATGAGATCGGCACCTCAATGGTGTTATGAACTGGTTCTGTCTGAGGATTTTCGCGGGGTTTTCTAAATAAGATCAAATTTTTTTCTAAAGAAATTTCTAAGTTCTGTCAAATTTGTCAATGACAGGGTAAGAGTCGCTCGTTATTTTAGCCTCATGAGATCAAATTCGTAGGTGAATCAGGAATTCGTCAAAAGTGCAGATTTAGATGTTCAAAACTCGTTTACAGTCTTCTGTCGAAATCTTAGGGATAGTGGTATCTTCGCCAAAGTAAAATTGTAAATTACACTGAGGGATCCCTTCACAATGGAAAAGTTTTTGAGATCTCGAGATCTATCGGCACGAGTACACGGGTAGTGAAACTACTTTTGATCTCAGCCTACAGTCTCAAGAAAAGACAGGCCCAAATGTAAAAACAAAAACGCGAGTTAGACCCGCCCCTCGTTTAAATTCAATTAATTTGAATGAAATTACTTTCCGCTTCCAATTTGGTTTCGGTCGGATTTTCTTGAAAACTCATTGAAATGAAGTATTTCAGAGCGGCCGCAACCGGCTAGTTTTACTTTTTTTCGAATGATGTGCCGCTCGCTGGTCTTTTGTTCGACTTCGCTCTGGCTGTTCAGCATTGTATTAATCATGAGTCGTTTGTATCAGGATCAGCGTGTCCCTTACTTCAAGAAAAAAGTATCGAGAGAATTTAATTAATTTTCAGCCCCGTGGACCTCTGCACAGATGTACCATTATGCCGTTGACTGTCTCTTAGCCAAAAGCTTTTCGTAAAAGATTGGCCAGAATCCGATCAAAATCGATCTTCTTCTGTGCCTCCCCATTCATATCATAATTTTAAAACCATACGACCATTTGCCATGCCGAGATCGCGTATGACCATCATAAACCCATAGGCTTTTCGACTATAAATGATGTTTTTCTTAGCACTGGCTCATATTTACGTACATTTCCAACGAGCAGATTAATGCGACTAGATTCAAGGTTCAACCTCGAAAACCTTATTTTGTTTATACACATTTACGTTAGTTAGTTTTGTATTTTATTTATTTATTTATTTATCGTACACCACTGAAGGCGCTTCAACAAGTACAGGATGTACGAGAAAAGAGAAGAGAGAAAAGAGAAAGATAGTGAGAATACAACTAAGGGAAGGATGCGTGAGGAAGGGGGGGGGGGGTAGGGGGGTAGGAGGGATGGGAAGGGGGGGGGGGAGGGATCGATCTTCTCATGTAGTCGCACATTGGAATGCCGAGGAGTTTATCAAAATTCTCTAATTCGTCTTCCATTCAATTCATGATGAATGTACAGAACAATTTTGTACACAAAGAAAAAAGTCGTAAAGTCTATGATGAGTTTTATTCGAGCAAACAAAGCTATCTGGAGGGACCAACAAATGAACCATTTCCACTACTTAATGCTCAGTGCTCAGTGGTCAGGGAATTATTAATTAGAAGAAATATGTGACAGCGTATTTCACGTGCGACAAGATATTGCAACAGCAGAGAGGTCGAACATTCGGACGTTTGTTCATGCAATAAGCCGATAAACCATATCTAAAATTTAATTCACGTTTATTAATGCTCGCTTAGGTATGATAAATGCATTTTTGAATTATATTACTCACGATTCGGTTCTTATGAAGTCATTGGCGGCCAGAGAAACATTTAAAAGGTTATTGTCGAATCGAGCGCGCACAATTGTCTATAAATAATCTCATTTTTATCTCAAAATAGCTCTGTCTTCTTTAACATTGATGTATTTATAATTTACCTTGTATTCGGCACCACACTCATTAGTAGCAAAATCGATCTCCGTTAGTCCATTCGTCTTGTCGATCATCTTTACTTCAGTTGTCTAAATTATTAAAAACAATATTTTAGAGCTCCTGTACGTCTCCGGGCAAGAAATAGTATTATTATCCTTTCACAAGGAAAATGTATCTAATCTAATAGTAATGTTCGTGTTCAGTCTAGCGTTATAGCGTTTGTTAGTCTAGCGTTTGTTCAGTCTAGCGTTATGGTCTAGCGTTAAAAGATGAGAGTGGGGACTTGGCAGAACGACAGACCCTTGCAAGTCTGATAGAGGTACATTCCTGCTCATTTGATCAGAGATATCGAACAGGTATAACAGGTTTTTTGATATAATTGAGATTTTTGATATAATTGATATAATTAACGAACAACGATTTTACGATTTTACGGACCGTACAACAATTTTGCAACCTAAGCTCAAAATTTCACCCTAGAGTAACCTTGGGGCTTAGAGTTCGAAAATCGAACTTAGAAAACCCCATTCCCTGTGGCACACGTTTTTATATCTCATAAACCGCGATTCGGAGACTCATTAAATTAAGGGGGAATTGGCCTCTCTCTACTGGATTCTCTACAAGTGCCCCACTAGGATCGACAGACCCTTGCAAGTCTGATGGAGGTACATTCCTACTCATTTGATCAGAGATATCGAACGCTACTTAAGTGCGCCTAGTATCACTAGCATCACTAACACCAGTTTTCCCTTTCTTTTTTTCCCTTTCTGAAAATACAGAATTTAAAAAAAATACCCGAATTCAAATAGTCGAAAATAAAATACTACTAGTGATCTTATCAGGCTAGTGATCTTCACATACTGCCATTTTGATCAATGATAGAGTGAGGGTTGAGCGTTATTTTAAAGAGTTTCGGGAAATGCGCAGAAGCGCCTTTGAAACTCACACTCTTCCCGAATGATGCTAGAGGAGAAAAGAGCAGTTTCAAGAAAAGCCTAAGGAGAATACTATAGGCAGACCTTTTTCAAAGTGAATTGTTTGCACGAATTCTCGATATTGAGCTCCTTCAGTTTAAAATTGAGAAAATTCACTGTAATCCTTCCCAGTTCTTTGTTGTAATTTTTGTCTCTGAAAGATTAAAGCAATGTTTTCTTTAAATGTTGTTCCAGTGTCAGAGGCATAGACGTGATAATCTAGGTGTTTACCACGATCTCCTCTCTATCCCGACCCCATGAGATCCCTAGACCTACCACCTGTCACTCTAGTCCCCTTCCTCGATAGAGATGTTATGAACATCTCATAGTAGTCCGCAATCACACCTAACGGAGGGAAGATAAACCCTACCGTTACATGGAGGCCTCGGCATTGACACCCGCCAGGATACTCAGAGTCCCTTCTAAGAGTGCAATCATCAATCGTCAGTTCATCATTCGTCAGATGACTCACAACAGAGAGTGCCCACCCATGTCCATCCCACTTCCATCACATAACCACGGAGTATCTACCCTCAACAGCCAAGGAGCTGAAGCAGCCAAAGAGCTGCGCGCCAAAGGAGCGCTAATGACGCAAGGACGTCTTCAAGGGGATTCAAAATGGAATGGAGAGAAGGCCAGAGAGACCTTTTATGAGGAGATGGGACCCTCGGAAAGGGATGCACGTGAGTAGATGGATTGCGGACTTCGACTATTATTCTTCTATTGGTCTGGACTTATCATTCTATCGCATTAAAAAAATGTTCATGCATCGCTTCTGACACTAGTTCACTTTTGTTGTAAGTATTGCTTTTGATGCCCGGTTGATAGAGTAAGATCGATAGCATCGGTAGATTCTCTCTGTTACTACTGATGTACCATTCGAATCGACGCCGTTCATGTATATTCAAACTTTCAACCCCTTTAGGAAGTAGCGGCGGGACGCTCGCTTTCCCAATTGCGAGATGTTCCATTGTCAAAGGCATAGACGTGATAATCTAGGTGTTTACCACGATCTCCCCTCTATCCCGACCCCATGAGATCCCTAGACCTACCACCTGTCACTCTAGTCCCCTTCCTCGATAGAGGAAGGCATTCGATAAAGATGTTATGAACATCTCATAGTAGTCCGCAATCACACCTAACGGAGAGAAGATAAACCCTACCGTTACAATGTGAATGAAACTCTGATTTAGTTTTTTTTTCCATTGGCAGAAACAGTATTCGAACGGAATGGGAAGAGTACGGCAAGATCTCTCCACTGAAACATTGGTATTATTGGCAGACCGAGAGCTGTTTTTCTTGTGTGTTTGCAATACGCCATATAAAAATAGAAGATCGGTCATAGAATATTCAGAAGCCAATTCATCAGCAAAAAACCTTATTTTTTATTGCACAATCAGTGACTGTGAGGCACAAAATGTGTACAACCGTTAGTAGAAGTTATCTATTTTCTTGGTAATTTTTTTTGATTTCCGCGTTTGCACAAATTATTTTCAGAAACTTTCAAAATTTCGTCGTCAAATTTACCTATGGGAAATAATTTCCGATAATTTGGTAATTCCTGTGTTTAGTATCATTTGAATAGATTAGGCCCCTCACAGCAACCTATTATGTAATAAACAAGGCCTTCAGGATCAGCGGAAATGGAAGATCATGCACAAGTTATTTCGACTATAATTTTTTGACTATACTTTATATGAGGCCGTTTGCGTATTAGTCGAGAAAATCCGACCAGCTTTGGCATAGCTCAAAAAGCTCAATTGCCTGAAACTACGTGTATTGGGGTTCTCGAGGGTGCTGAAGACGATGGGCGTTTCCATTTTGTCCACAGACCGCTCGTTGGCTCCAGACGGCGTCTCGTCGAATACTCGTTTTGACATGCTAATCGGCTCTCAAGAGAGCCAATTTTTGGCGAAAATTGTTTCTGGGATCATTTTTGATCATTTTCAAAAAAAATTTTCAAATGTAAATTTTTCGTAGAGTCATTTGCGCCCTGAGCGACCAGCATAGATCGATCGGGCGTGTCGAGAGGATTCTAAATCTATAATATCATCTTGAAAAACCGTCTGGAAAAAATTTGAGCTAACATAAAGTGATGGGTGATTTCCAGGAAACGAGAGTCTCCCATCTTCCCTCCCCTTCCTCACAAGCGCACTCTCTCGATTCCCCACACTCTCTCGCCCACCCGACCGGGGAAGAGGGTCGGGGAAGGGGAGGGAAGGGGAGAGACTCTCGTTTCATGGAAACCACCCATCACTTTTTGCTAGCTTAAATTTTTTCCAGACGGTTTTGCAAGATGATTTTATAGATTTAGAATATTCTCGTCACGCCCGATCGATCTATGCTGGTCGCACAGGGCGCAAATGAATCTACAAAAAATTGACTTTTTAAAAATTATTTTTGAAAATGATGAAAAATGAACTAGACAAGCGTGTTCGCCATGCAATTATATCTCAGAAACAATTTTCGCCGAAAATTAGCCGTCTATGGAGCCGAGTAGCACGACAAAACGTGATTTCGACGTGGCACCGTCTGGAGCCAACTAGGGGTCTGTGGACAAAATGGATATGTCCATCGTCTTGAGCACCCTCGAGAACCCCAATATACATAGTTTCAGGAAATTGAGCTTTTTGAGCTGTGCCAACCATTGCTCGAAAATAAGGCGAACGGCCTCATATGAAGAAAAAATACAATAACATACATTATGTATGTATGCATTTTTATGCATACATTCACCTGGAGGAAGAGGGCGGAAGAAGGAAACTCCTTTATGACCTTGCGGACCAGTGGGTGCTTGCAAATGTGGCTCCTGTGAAGAAATGGTTGTAGAAAGAAAAAATGAAGAAAGTGATAATAAAGTTATGTACATTGAGAATATCAATGAAGGAAGCGTATATGTCGAAAGGAGTTAAAAGTTTGTTCCTATTTTCTCTGAGAATTGGATTGACGTGGCCTCTGCAAAAGTTCAGAGACTAATTTTGAATTTGTGCGATATATCTCCCACCTGAGATGTCGAGGAACGGATACAAACATCATCTTATTGTTCGCTTCTAGCTCGCCAATCGATGTTTTCCGGACCTTCAATTAAATGTTTTCAAATTTTTTTCCTTAAAAATTAAGGCTTACATTTCCCCATCGCCTGCCGTGATCTCCCATAAGGAACACATACTATTTATCAAGATGCGAATTTTTGTTTTAAAATAGTGTTTTCTCAACGAACTAAGTACTAAGTATATATAAACAAAGTATCCTCCATAATTCATGAGTAACTTTATCATTCTTTCATAACTTTCGACTTTCATAACTTTCATAACTTTCAATGTGAAAAAAATATTTTAAAAATATTTTTTTTTTCGTTATTTTTCGTACCCTGAGGGCAAATTAAGAGCTATCGTTACCAAACTTATAGATCATCAGGAATTGTGATAGGGATCATTTTGAGCGTTTGAACGAGTCTCTAGCATGTCTATGGACGAAAATTCATTTTTTCGGGACCCTACTTTGCAGTCTAAAGCCACTGTACGTCATTCTCCCAAGAGTACATATTTTCATCGAAAAGATATTGAGGCCTTCTATTATCACGCAGAGTAGGAAGAGTGAGGAAAAATTCATGTAAGAATTTTGATAGTTCGAAAAATTATTGATTGAATGCGTCATCACTACGCAACAACCAGGGAGTTCTGTGATATTCCAACGGCATATCCCTAACACTCGGTGCGAGTACTATGTCATGACCAAGTATGAGCAAGCAATCTCATACGAGTCAAAAGTTATGAAAGAATGAAAAAGTGACTTATGGAGGATACTGTATATATCGGGTTGAGGAATAAGTAACACTCGTTTTTCCAATTTCAGATTATGACCTCTCCCGTCTTTCTAAATTGTGCAATTATATTCCGGTTTTCGATGATCGATAAGGGCTTGGATACTCTCTTTAGCGCACATTATGTCATATATCTCCGATCATTTAGGCGATCACAATGGCTGGCTCGATTCAAAGTTGTCGCACCTCACCCTGAGATTTTGACAGGTCAGCACTGAGGGAAGAAGAATTATTAAGCCACAATTAAGCTGCAGTAGTAAAGTATCATGGTTATACATTACACTGATGATATTCAGAGGAATATCCAAGTAAAGGCCTGTGTGAGATATGCGCCTAACGAGAGTGTAGGATTTTCAGTTACTGACCGAAAGAAGTTTTGCTAGCCACGTTTTCTTAGCAATAGATCTAAAGACCTCAATTATGCTTGAATGTGGAGTACCTTTCCTGTTGAAAATATGGACGAATTTTGCTAAGTGTGGAGCATTCTCTTTATGAGTTAAATTGCTCGTAAGTCCGATATAGAAAAACAAGCCTCGAAATCGACATTTATTGCTATTTCCTGTAAACCGTACTAATTGAATGTAAGGCCTTAGATGGTTAAATGGACGAGCAACTTTTGCACTATCATCCACCAAGTGGCAACAATTATAGAATGGCTACTATGTCTTGGGTATGGTTTAATCCAAAGTCCTCAAAACACGCATTTCTTTTGATTCCGTCACAAAATAATATTTTTGGAAAACTGTTATTTTTCAAATAGGAGCATAAGTAGCACCAAATGTTTATAGTGATAATATAGCTCCATAGTGAGTGACTGGAGCGCACTAGTGTATAGGCCAGCACCTTCGATCCTCAAGGTAGACAAATAAGTTAAGTGAACTGCAATTTTTCACGAACGTTCCCTTTGAAACGTCTATAAAAATACAACAATGAATCGAGCACCATTCTCACTTCACCATGAAAGAGGTGTAGAATCGGGCTGCTCACCTGAGAATGTGTGAATTTACCGAACAGTTTCCACGTTAAATTACACAATTTCGAAAAAAATCTGAAATTTTCGAAAAATATCAGGTACATTGAAATCTAAATTTCTCTCCTACACAGGAAGCGTGATATTTCTAATAATAACGGCTATGATACTCGAGCATACCCTGAAAAAATGCTATAAAGTCAGCTCGTTTCGATTTGATTGGCGGGAGATATATGAGCCCAAACACGATGCTCAAAAACGAGCGTTACTTATTCCTCAACCCAATATATACAGTATCGACAATAAGTCTTGACCCAAAAATTCAAAATGGTGTAACTTTCAAACCAGATGGGCGATGGTTCTGAGGTTTTGACAGATGACAGTACATGTACTCATACATATGCTCACTGTGTCCGACCGTAATACGATTTCGCAATATTGCATGGTGATGACGCAATCATGGCATGGTTTTTCATGGTTGAATATTTGAATTTTCTCTCCGTATTCCTACTCGGTGTGATAATAGAAGGCCTCAATACCTATTCGATGAAAATATGTACTCTTGGGAGAATGACGTACATTGGCTTTGGACTGGCTCAAAGTAGGGTCCCGAAAAAATGGATTTTCGTTCATTGACATGCTAGAGACTCGTTCAAAAGCTCAAAATGATCATTACCACAATTCCTGATGATCCCCAAAGTTTGGTAACGATAGCTCTTAATTTGATCTCAGGCACGAATTTTTCACTTTTTCACATAATTTTTTCTCCCTATTTTGGATGATCACAGTTCCAAGGCCATTTTTTTGTTAAAATGCATTTCCTGGACAGGTAGGTTGCAAATCCATGGAATATACGATTCCCAACTTTTTAGAGCCTTTGGATAACTTTCCCGCCCGCGGAAACTGAAAATCCGAGGTCAATCGATTTTCAACCCAAAAAATAACCTCGCCTAGGGAAGGAGAAAGACGGTGAGTCATATCCACGTTTGGGCCGGGGTAACATCGACGTTAACCCTCCTCATGCTACTCCCTCCCTTCTCCCTTCTCTCTTCTCCTCCCTTCTCACTTCTCCTTTCTCCTCCCTTCTCACTTCTCCGTTCTCCTTCCCCCTCCCCCCCTCATCTACCGTATTCTACCGTACTCCACATGGTACGTTCTCTCGGAAGGTCACTCGCTTCTCCCTGCCTCGTCCTGGGGCAAACATCGAGGGGAGGGGGAGAACGCGAAATGAACTGAAAAATTCGGTGCCTCGCGAAAATGTTCGGCCGCGATATTTTTTCGGCTCGGCCGAAAATTAAAGAAGAAAGTTCGGCGCAATGAAAGAATACCACCCCAGTATTGAAACTACGGTAAGTCCACGGGGGTCAGGCTGTGGAAGACTCCACATAGTTTTCGTGAGTAAAGAATATGAGGTTGTGTGATGGACAGCACAGATGAGTACTTAAGGTACCCTTTATCATACAAAGGGGGACAATATGCCCTAATGATCCTTACCACAATTCCAGGCATTCCCCAAAGTTTGATAACGATAGCTCTTAATTTGACCTCAAGGCACGAATAATTTGACCTCTCTATTTTGGATGATCACCGTTCCAAGGCCGATTTTTGTTCAAATGTCTTTCCTGGACAGGTTAGTTGCAAATCCATGGAATATACGATTCCCAACTTTTTAGAGCATTTGGATATCTTTCCCGCCCGCGGCAACCGAAAATTCGAGGTCAATCGATTTTCAGATTCGGCTATTTTTCGACATAATGAATTTTAACTTATTCAATTAATGATATCATGGGCTCTCATATGGAAATTTGGAATCAGCACACAAAGATATAGTAGAAAAAAATTTAGTCAGGAAGTTCTGAGAGAAAAATATTTTCGTCTAATAATGGGAGTATCATGGTCATTTTTTGGGACGAAAATCATATGACCTCGGATTTTCGGTTGCCGCGGGCGGGAAAGATATCCAAATGCTCTAAAAAATTGGGAATCGTATATTCCATGGATTTGCAACTAACCTGTCCAGGAAAGACATTTGAACAAAAATCGGCCTTGGAACGGTGATCATCCAAAAAAGAGAGAAAAAAATTATGTGAAAATGTGAAAAATTCGTGCCTTGAGGTCAAATTAAGAGCTATCGTTATCAATCTTTGGGGAATGCCTGGAATTGTGGTAAGGATCGTTTTTTTTTTAATAATTAGAAAAATGAGATTGAACAAATACCAGAAGACTCTTCTCATCTATAAAAATGAATTATTCGTTTGAAAATAATTGAATTACCAACTTCTATCCATATTACATTTCTCCTTGAAATTCGATGGTGCACGAACAACAGCCAGTTTGTGAATCATATTTTTGAATACAATGATTTTTTCTCCACTTTCACTAGAATTTTTGTATTGGAGTTTAATCACTTGCGACTCCATTCCGAAATCATTTTGCGCAACTGGATGATTTTCTTGCAGGAAGATGCATGACTGAATTAATTGGTTCCAAATATATTTGCGCGAAGATTCATATTTTCAATGCAAGCAGAACATATAAAACTACAAGCAACAAGATAGCACTCTTGCTTCTAAAATATTTCTTGAAGCCCCTGAAATAAATCGACCTGCATGATTTGCTTTTAAGATTTGCTCTTAAAAGAGAAATTCCACGATATTCTGCACCTACCCCACGGATGACTTTTTTGCAACCTATGCCAATAAGTTCAGGTTGAAGTCCCCATACATAGAGCAGATAGATGGCCCAATATGAGAGGTTGGGGTGCACTTTCCGAAAAATGCCAGAAATGTCCCAAAACATATCCGAAAATTTATCCCCGAAAAAAATACGTTCTTATAGGTGTTTCGGGCGTATTTTTCGATGAAAATAACGAAACACTTACGAAAGGACATCGTTTAAAGGTCGATAAATCGAATTTATGTACTATTGTGAATTTCTTAAAGTCATTCCCATTTTTTATTGCAGATTATGATTCTACGTGCAGAACTATCCCCGCGTGTTATTTTTCACGCCTTCTTGAATTCGTGAGCGTTTACGCCCGAGATTTCGAGAGATTTCAAAATTTCGAAACAATAAAAAAAAATCGAAACAATATCGAATAAAAAATATCGAATTTTTATCCTATTTATCGTTATTAAGTTTTTGCGTTTATGTTATGGGGTTGATATCGATAAAACACGAAAAAAGTGAAAAGTCGAAAAATCAGAAAAAAAATCACATCTCATATTGGGCCAGCTATCAGCTCTATGTATGGGGACTTCATCCACAACTTATTGGCAAGGTTTGTGAAAAAGTCCTCCGTCGACCCCCCCAAATAACTAAACCGTGGAACGGCTCTTAAATTATATATCACGACTGTCACGAGTTATCCGACCTAAATATGGGGATGACACACATAAATCATTAAAGGAGTTTCTCATCGGTTTTGTGAATCTCTATTAACGCCCTACCAGTATCAGTCATTGTGCTGAGATCATTCTGAATCGCCCTACACGGGCCGGTCATCTGGAGTTACACTTTCAATCAAATTTTTCTCGGTTCTTGTGAGTTTTGACGAGAAAATCTCACTTGAGTGACCCCGGCTCATATTCAGTGCTCATTCGATACTTTTAAGCCGCATCTGAAGCAAGAAATTCTGAACAGAGCTGTATTCCAGGCAACCGAAATAAAAACAATTAGGGAAAGGTGTAGCTAAATGTTTTGCATGCTGTGCGTCTCGAAAAGAGCCGTTGAATGCGTTGCTTATGGTCAAAATACATAAATATAGGTGAAAGATTTGCGCCTCAACGTTTACCAGATGATTTTAATTCATTTCATATCGTCACATCACAGCTAATTTCAGAGCGCGTGCAACGAATGACGCACATTCTTTTATGTTTTACTCTCGCGTTCACACTGAAATAATCGGTGAGGTGGCGGTATCGGTGATGTGGTAGGCATGTAAGCATCGCGAAAATGTTGATCGGTAGAACTACCACATACATCCAGGTATTTTTACCATAAGCTTTTTATTCGATATCTCTTGTCGTTTAGTTTGTCAAAAATTTTGCTTCACTTTTTCTGCATTCTTTTGCAATTTTTGAATAAACGTTACCTGGAATGCAGCTCTTTTCATAATCACGTTATTAGCTGCGTTTTGAATAGTTCGATTGACCACGGAAAACGAACCGGGTCACTTCGTCACTCCGGTGAGAAGTCAAAATTCTAGATCACCGACCTGGTGTAGTGAGCTTTAGAAGGATCACAATGAGATGTTTGGGTCTGGTAGTCTGTCCGTAGAGATACCTAAAATCGGTGAGAACTCATTTCGTGTTTTTTTTCAAAATCGATTTCTGCTCGAATAACTTGTGACAGGCGTGATATATCACTTACATAAGAGATAGAATAAAAGTTTGAAAGAAAATAATATTTTTAAAGCAAAAAATAACAAGCTATCCGTCTTTATACTAATCGAATCGAATTCAAATAGAATTTAACTCAAATATCCATTTCATTAAGAAACAATCTATAATGTAGTTTGAGAAATTGAGAAATATATTGGGAAGAACATTGCGAAAGTATTTTTTAGCATACTATTATGAACCGTTTTACGTTTATTTTTAATATTTTAAAATTATGATAGTTATAATTTTCAAAATACAAAATTGACTAGAAATGCTGATGCTCAAAACGATTTTACTGTTTGTTTTTTCTTTGTTATTTTCTTGTTGTCGGTTGCAGAAAATCGGCAATTTTTTTAAAAAATGAGACTGCGAGATTAATTTTTAAATGATTTTCTGCTATCGAGCTCATGTTTGCACATTTCAGAGGCTAAAATCCAGCTATGTTCCCATAATGGGGTCTTTTGACAAAATAAGATTAGATAGGGTCCGAGAAAAAAGTTAGGGTCCGAAAAAAAAGAATAGGGTCCGAGAATAAAATTTGGTAAAAAAATTAGGGACAACAAAATTTGGGTCCGAAAAAAAGATAAGAGTGCGAAAAAAAGTTAGGCCCAAAAAAAGATTAGGGTCCGAAAAAAAGATTATGGTCCGGAAAAAAGTTAGAGTCCGAGAAAAACATTTTGTTAAAGTAAAAAAAATCGGTACTTCATCCAGATAAAACAAGCCCGCGTATATTATAACGGTCCAAAATTTTTTTGAATGTCCGTAAGAAAACAATTTCCGCTTCTCGGACCAGTACATAAGTAGGGACCGCTTTATTTACGGGAATAATAATAACAGTCCGTATATCATAAATAATGGTTCGTAAAAATACACCATAAATTGCTATAGTATATTTTCGAGATGACATTTCTTTGGCTTTGGCCACTTTTTCACCCCCTGTGGTCCGATTTTGGTTGAAAAATTGATATTTCAGAATCATGTTCATACAGTATCGGACATAAGTCACCGTCCAAAATTTCAAAGTGTTGTAACTTTTGAACCAGATAAGCAATCCGTTTGATGTTTTGGCAGGATACATTAGACCTATTGATGCATTGCCACCGATAGTGACGTCATGCTACGATTTCGCAATATTGCATAGTGATGGTGCAATCATATATATGTTCTTCACTTGTGATTTTAAGGTCATTGGGATTTTTTTCTAAGTCTTTTCTCTTTTTGTGATGATAGAAGGCCTCAGCATCTACCGATTAAAAAATAGTACTCAAGGGGCGTTGTCGTACAGAAGCAGAACACAAGTTCAAAATAGGGTCTCG
Organism: Pristionchus entomophagus; assembly: GCA_036245825.1. Lineage (NCBI taxonomy): Eukaryota > Metazoa > Nematoda > Chromadorea > Rhabditida > Neodiplogasteridae > Pristionchus > Pristionchus entomophagus. Next base: position 1,960,113 of record BTSX01000006.1, read on the forward strand.
AAAAAAATAATTTCCATTCATTGACGTGATAGAGACTCGTTCAAAGGCTCAAAATGACCCTTACAATAATTCCTGATTACCCACAAAGTTCGATATTGATATCTCTTAATTTGACCTCAGGGCACGAATTTTTCACTTTTTCAAATAATTGTTTTCTTCCTATTTTGGATGATCATAGTTCCAAGGCCGATTTTTGTTCAAATGTATTTTCTTGACAGGGTCGTTGCAAATCCATGGAATATACGATTCCCAACTTTTTAGAGCATTTGGATAACTTTCCCGCCCGCGGCAATCGAAAATCAGAGGTCAATCGATTTCAACCCAAAAAATGACCATGATACCCCCCATCATTAGTCGAAAAAAAGTTTCTCTCAAAACTTCCTGACTAAATTTTTTTCTGGGATATTTTTGTGTGCTGAGTACGAATTTCGGTATGAGAGTCCATGATATCATTAATGAAAAAAGTTAAAATTTATTATGTCGAAACATAGCCGATTTTTAAAATCTTTTGACCTCTGATTTTCGGTTGCCGCGGGTGAGAAAGTTATCCAAATGCTCTAAAAAGTTGGGAATCGTATATTCCATAGATTTGCAACTACCCTGTCTAGAAAATACATTTGAACAAAAATCGGCCTTGGAACTATGATCATCCAAAATAGGAAGAAAACAATTATTTGAAAAAGTGAAAAATTCGTGCCCTGAGGTCAAATTAAGAGATATCAATATCGAACTTTGTGGGTAATCAGGAATTATTGCAAGGGTCATTTTGAGCATTTGAACGAGTCTCTAGCACGTCAATGAATGGAAATTATTTTTTTCGAGACCTTATTTTGAAACGTGTTCTGCTTCTGTACGACAACGCCCCTTGAGTACTATTTTTTAATCGGTAGATGCTGAGGCCTTCTATCATCACAAAAAGAGAGAAGACTTAGAAAAAAATCCCAATGACCTTAAAATCACAAGTGAAGAACATATATATGATTGCATCATCACTATGCAATATTGCGAAATCGTAGCATGACGTCACTATCGGTGGCAATGCATCAATAGGTCTAATGTATCCTGCCAAAACATCAAACCGATTGCTTATCTGGTTCAAAAGTTACACCACTGTGCATTTGTGAACGATGACTTTTGTCCGATACTGTATATTATTTCTGGCATATTTTGAGCGTAGAAAACTTGATTTTTGATAGACACTCACGGTTTGAAACATTCGATAGCCAACACGTTCAAGAATAACGCCATGATATTGAATTGAACCCTGCTCTTTATCACATATAACGATAATGATAATATCGTGGAAGTTTAGCAAAATGTGGACAAACAGTAGCCTCGGAAAGTCTTCTGACACTTTTTCAATCTTTCATAACTTTTGACTCGTATGAGATTTCTTGCTCATACTTGGTCATGGCATAGCACACCCACCGTGTGTTAGGGATATACCATTGGGATATCACAGAACTCCCTGGTTGTTGCGTAGTGATGACGCAATCAATCAATACTTTTTCAAACACTTAAAATTCTTACTTGGATTTTTCCTCAACTTTCCTCCTCGGCGTGATAATAGAAGGCCTTACTACTATTTCGATGAAAATATGTACTCATGGGAGGATGACGTACAGTGGCTGTCTCAAAGTAGGGTCCCGAAAAAATGGATTGTCGTCCATAGACATGCTAGAGACTCGTTCAAAAGCTCAAAATGATCCTTACCACAATTCCAGGCATTCCCCAAAGATTGATAACGATAGCTCTTATTTTGACCTCAAGGCATTAGATGTCTGGCCTTGCATTCAGTTGTGGGAAACGTAGTGTTACAATCTAAAATGCTGTGATTTGATTGGGCGAGGATAATGTACCAACCGGTGCAGGTTGTTGGTAGATCTCCCTTCACTGGTTTGTAGTCATTGGCCGAAGATCCACAGAAAGAACACGCATGGTCACATCTTAGTACACGGTGATTAGTAGTGTATGCCTTCTACCATACCTGTGTCGGCTCTTCTCCATTGAAGTCTTGAGACGGAATTTGCATAACCATTTTGTGAACAAGGAACCAGGGGTCGCGAGTAGCTCATACGAATTACCGACGATGAGCACTGGTGCGATATAATGACTCAGATGTTCGCCACTATACTTCTCGTTTTTGTTAGTCGTCGCGAGCGGTCCTTCTCCATTTCTCTCTGATAGAGAATGGAATCCCTCTAGTTCCCCTCGTCTGCTCCATCAACTCAACAAGATCGGAATCCCCATCCAAGCCGGACTCTGGTCACCGTGTGATGGGTATGACCTACTCTGATGTTTGGTCCCTCAGATACCATTCTCGTCGAGTCTCGTTTCGCGATTGATGACTCGAGTTTGGTGGACTCAGTTCTAAAATCACGGGAGCCTTCTTCCGTCATCAACAATGAACACTCTACATCAAGTCCTATCGTCCTGGATGATCGCAACCCTTTCTCCAGCCAATCTCTTGGGTCTGTGAATGGAAAGAAGACCGATCCCTTGACCCCCACCCAGACGAAATGATTCTCTCGCGAACGAAGAAGCGACCCGAAACCTATCTGAAACCATCCATCCCCATCTGGCGTCAACTGCCTGACATGATAAATGTATGTATGTATGTATGTATACTTCAAAATCACGGTTCCGCTTTGCTTATCCTGAATAATCATGTTTCAGGTTACACTTATCCATTCTACTCACAAGCTCATGGATCACGATCCGGACATTGGATAGATTGAAATATGTCTGGAGTGCGTCAAGTTGCCTCATTCCAACCTCCTCAATCTCTTCATCAATATCACAAATGTCGAGAATTCTCATGCATTCTCCCTCCACTGTATTCGGATTAGTGCGGGACTAAAAACAAGCGTTTTAGGGCTCTGGGAATGGATCGGGCACCTCATTCACAATCTTGAATGATCGCCTAAGTTGTGCAATATCTGGATGATCGGATGGAATAAGACGAATAACGGTATGACGAGTAGTATCCGGTACACTAGTAGTATCCGGATGGTAACCAACAACGAGTGCACCAAGGAGACGTGACTAAAACACTGCTAAAATTGGCGTGGTATAATTGACCAACCTTTGCCACGAATTTGACGGTTTTCATCTTAACGATAGGACGAGTAGCCATTGCCAGTATAAATAGAGGGAATGAGTATCCACTCCACTCATATCGCGATGACTCAGAGCACGGACCGCGATCTCTATGACGTCACCACCAAGAGTGGTCTAACCAACTGGATCGATCTTCACCTCGACCTTTTCGGAGATGTTCCCTTTGCCGACTAATCGACATGCTGGAACTCATGAATTGCGACATGTCCGTGTACAAACCCCGCGACTTTGGAGAATTGATCGTTTCTGAAGTACCCTGTACACAACTCTATGTCTCCAACAGACTACTCCGTGTGACCAAATACCTTTATTGAGATAAACAATATTTTAATGACGTGGAATGTAGCAGAGTCTCTTTTGTTTCTTGGGGTTTCACTTGTGCACGTCCGTGTGTCTTTGCAGCATCTTTAAGATCTTTTCCCGCGGCCACGTCTGTTGCGATTCCTGTTAGTCCGGTAACCAGTGACTGACCAACGACACTGTTGAGAAACTTTGGGAGTGCACGCCACACCCTGCATAGTACACTGCCGATTGATCCTCCTCTTTGATACCTACTCCCCTGGTAGAATGTGATCGAACCACCGTGTTGTGTGGAGAAAATCTTACACCAATCCACTTTATCGGGCTCATAATTGAGATATCTCATAATTTCGACCGGTTAAGACCAATGAAAAACAATTGAATGACTCTTTTTCTCCGTAGATGTAGCACAACCACAGCTGTTCCGTAATAGAACTTGACTTGCTGACCGTAGTCGTTTCGGATCTCAATCTGGATACTCGAAATCAGACCCGTTCGACACCCGTAGTATCTAATGGGATTGCAGACGGTGTTACAGATGGAACCGTATGCGCCGGTTACGGGTAGAATTCGTAGCTGATTGGCGGTTGTATCACCAAGAATAGAGTATGAATATCCGAGAAGACGTAGAGGGTATTCTTACCCAGCTGGGTTGTTGGAGAGTATCGAGACGTGGTTGAACTACGGATAAGCTCCTCGTCAAAACCCATCAGGAACTTTAGCCCTACTGAGAGTTTAATATGCGAGATAACAGAGGAATCAATAACCACACGAACCCTATGCAAAATCTGGTCAAAGATGAATACGAGGGTACTATCGCGCTGAGCATCGGGTACGATAAATCGGTCGGGTGTGAAGGACCTCACCGATGAGGGTCTCTCACCGTATTCAGCATGTATCTCAGCAGAAAAATCGTAAAGTTTAGGAATTTTAGCGCTAACACTTTCAAACTCTTTATCCACTACAACGTCCTTGTACTCTACGGAGGGTGGGGGTGTGAAGGTCATTGTCCGATCCTCCTCTGATTCTTCCATATGGGTGACGTCTCCACGAAATTCTTCATCCACACTCGCAGGAGAAAACTCATGCTCATGTGGTGGGGTGATGGTGAGGAAATCCGTTTCCACTCGTTCGACCGATACGTACATTTTATCTCCGTGAAACTCTTTACCCACACTGACAGGTATAAACTCCCGGGTACGTGGTTGAGCGAAGGTAACACCCTCCTCCTCCTCCTTCTCTACAGCCATTCGGGCCCCTTGAAACTCTTCCTCAGTTTTCACCGGTGTAAACTCGTGTGCATGTGGTGGTGTGTAAGTCACATCTTTACCCATGAAATCTTGGTGCGGTACTTGTCCAACGACCCCAACAAAGTCCTCATTGACATCCATTTTACCATCTACACCAGCAAAGAGTTTGAAAGTGTTAGCGCTAAAATTCCTAAACTTTATGATTTTTCTGCTGAGATACATGCTGAATACGGTGAGAGACCCTCATCGGTGAGGTCCTTCACACCCGACCGATTTATCGTACCCGATGCTCAGCGCGATAGTACCCTCGTATTCATCTTTGACCCGATAAAGTGGATTGGTGTAAGATTTTCTCGACACAACACGGTGGTTCGATCACATTCTACCAGGGGAGTAGGTATCAAAGAGGAGGATCAATCGGCAGTGTACTATGCAGGGTGTGGCGTGCACTCCCAAAGTTTCTCAACAGTGTCGTTGGTCAGTCACTGGTTACCGGACTAACAGGAATCGCAACAGACGTGGCCGCGGGAAAAGATCTTAAAGATGCTGCAAAGACACACGGACGTGCACAAGTGAAACCCCAAGAAACAAAAGAGACTCTGCTACATTCCACGTCATTAAAATATTGTTTATCTCAATAAAGGTATTTGGTCACACGGAGTAGTCTGTTGGAGACATAGAGTTGTGTACAGGGTACTTCAGAAACGATCAATTCTCCAAAGTCGCGGGGTTTGTACACGGACATGTCGCAATTCATGAGTTCCAGCATGTCGATTAGTCGGCAAAGGGAACATCTCCGAAAAGGTCGAGGTGAAGATCGATCCAGTTGGTTAGACCACTCTTGGTGGTGACGTCATAGAGATCGCGGTCCGTGCTCTGAGTCATCGCGATATGAGTGGAGTGGATACTCATTCCCTCTATTTATACTGGCAATGGCTACTCGTCCTATCGTTAAGATGAAAACCGTCAAATTCGTGGCAAAGGTTGGTCAATTATACCACGCCAATTTTAGCAGTGTTTTAGTCACGTCTCCTTGGTGCACTCGTTGTTGGTTACCATCCGGATACTACTAGTGTACCGGATACTACTCGTCATACCGTTATTCGTCTTATTCCATCCGATCATCCAGATATTGCACAACTTAGGCGATCATTCAAGATTGTGAATGAGGTGCCCGATCCATTCCCAGAGCCCTAAAACGCTTGTTTTTAGTCCCGCACTAATCCGAATACAGTGGAGGGAGAATGCATGAGAATTCTCGACATTTGTGATATTGATGAAGAGATTGAGGAGGTTGGAATGAGGCAACTTGACGCACTCCAGACATATTTCAATCTATCCAATGTCCGGATCGTGATCCATGAGCTTGTGAGTAGAATGGATAAGTGTAACCTGAAACATGATTATTCAGGATAAGCAAAGCGGAACCGTGATTTTGAAGTATACATACATACATACATACATTTATCATGTCAGGCAGTTGACGCCAGATGGGGATGGATGGTTTCAGATAGGTTTCGGGTCGCTTCTTCGTTCGCGAGAGAATCATTTCGTCTGGGTGGGGGTCAAGGGATCGGTCTTCTTTCCATTCACAGACCCAAGAGATTGGCTGGAGAAAGGGTTGCGATCATCCAGGACGATAGGACTTGATGTAGAGTGTTCATTGTTGATGACGGAAGAAGGCTCCCGTGATTTTAGAACTGAGTCCACCAAACTCGAGTCATCAATCGCGAAACGAGACTCGACGAGAATGGTATCTGAGGGACCAAACATCAGAGTAGGTCATACCCATCACACGGTGACCAGAGTCCGGCTTGGATGGGGATTCCGATCTTGTTGAGTTGATGGAGCAGACGAGGGGAACTAGAGGGATTCCATTCTCTATCAGAGAGAAATGGAGAAGGACCGCTCGCGACGACTAACAAAAACGAGAAGTATAGTGGCGAACATCTGAGTCATTATATCGCACCAGTGCTCATCGTCGGTAATTCGTATGAGCTACTCGCGACCCCTGGTTCCTTGTTCACAAAATGGTTATGCAAATTCCGTCTCAAGACTTCAATGGAGAAGAGCCGACACAGGTATGGTAGAAGGCATACACTACTAATCACCGTGTACTAAGATGTGACCATGCGTGTTCTTTCTGTGGATCTTCGGCCAATGACTACAAACCAGTGAAGGGAGATCTACCAACAACCTGCACCGGTTGGTACATTATCCTCGCCCAATCAAATCACAGCATTTTAGATTGTAACACTACGTTTCCCACAACTGAATGCAAGGCCAGACATCTAAAGATGAACAGAAACGGCATGGGTAATCGCTGTTCTGCCAAGAGAAACCATTTCACGTGTAAAATAGAGTCCGAGGGCGACGGATACAAATGTCCTATACATTCTATAAAATAATTATATTGTGCTCATTCTTCATTTCAACATGTCTGATAAACTAATGTTCCTGCTATTGCTCCTGCGATCTGGCTGGAAAGTGGATCAGAATCACACCCTGAACCAGTACTCAATACTACCGAATAGATCATTGGTATGGAATGGAAGGGTGTGAAGGTGTTGTACCGGAGGCTGACTCTGTGGATGTGATATCCCCTTCAGAGTGTATACTCATAAGAAACGGTACAATCTACCACCATCTACTCCTCGAAAATTCGACTATTGCTCTTGCGGAGAATGTCACATGCTTCTACTTTGACACCTACCGTAACCAGCTATACTGGGTAATCGACAAAGTTCTACTTCACTCATTCAATGGCCTGTAGAAGACCCTCTGCTCACCCTGTCAAAGACTCATTGCCTACGACCGGGTCATACTGGCGGAAACAGATAACGGTAAAGAGTATTACACGGGTAAATTGTCCCTAGAGTACTACCTTCTTCCTCCAATGCTCATCCTTTCGTGTCTATTCACAATCGTTTAGGGTATTTGTCGTAAAAATAAATAAATTCATTCATACATTACACACTTGTCGTGAGCGGTCGGTATGCTGAAGATTAGCAGTGATTCTGGGAAAACGATTCCCTCGGAAATTGACTATTTCACCGTTCCCCTTACCAATGTCGGTATCGAGAGTAGTCGTGTGGTAGAGGTTACCACGAGTAACTCTGTTCAAACAGTACCATACGAGTTTCGTATCAACAACTCGAAAAACTTTATCGATCTTCAACGGAGTAGACTCCTTGTGAGGTGTTCCATTCGAGATGCGAATGGAGCGATAATCGCCGCAGGAGGTGGAGCACCGGAATATGGCCCGATCAACCTGATTGGACAGACAATGTTCAGACAAGTGCAGCTGTTTATCAGTGGAGTTCAAGTATTCGATTCTGGTATACTCTATCCCTATCGTGCATATCTACAATCGATCTGTTCCAATACCGAGGACTACAAGAAGACACACCTCCGTCTGGCGGGGTACACCCCCGAAGAGAGTCCCGGAGATGCTAACGACGCCGGCTATGATCTACGCTGTGAATGGGCGGCAAACGGAGCTACCATGGAGTTTATTGCACCCATTAGTGCAGACCTTTTCCAACAACCAAGAGCCATTCTTCCCTACCTCGACTTCCGTCTGGTTCTTCACCCTGCAGCTGATTCGTTCCGAATTCAACAGCGCGCAGGAGCCGCGCGTAACTATACCATGGTTATCGAGGATCTCGTGTTCCTCTCAAGACAAATCACGTGTCACGATGCCTCAATGTTGGCAATTGATTCAATGCTGAGGGAGAGAAGAGCGATCACGTACCCGCTAAACTCGGTACAGATGCGGTCATTCTTCATCTCCCAGGGACGAGTCCATGCCCCGGAACACAAACTGTTCACGGCGGCCACACCCCGTAGACTCATCTGTGGATTGGTGGCGGGCGAAGATTTCAATGGCAATTTCGCGACAAACCCATTCAACTTTAGAAACTTTGACGTTAGTGAAATCTTCCTGGACATGGGCTCTGAGACTCTACCACTACGCAGTTGGAACCTCGATTTTGGCCAGAACCTTTGTGCACGTGCGTTCCTCGCACTCCAGGAAACGTTGGGATTCACCCGAAGTTGAGAGAGTAATGGACTCACATTTGAAAACTTTAAGAACGGGTACAAACTATTCGGTTTTGATATCAGTCCGAATGCCCAGGACAATGATAGCAGAGATCTACTGAAGATGGGCGAAACGAGTCTCCGTATCACATTTTCCAACCCTGTACCAGCCGGAGGAATCTACTGTGTCGTGCTAGCCGAGTTCAGTTCCGAACTCTCTATTACCAGTGAACGTGTACCTACTGTAGACAGTATTCTATGATAAATTTATCGAATATGTTCGCGAACAAGTGTGAGTATTTTTCCAAGGCGATTCTCCCCCCGCCAATTGGTTGGATTTGTGTCGGAGGTGATGTCGATACCAATAGCCCAACTGAAAATGGACGGTTACTAGGTGAATTATTGATAGACATACATTTTGTCGTATGAACCACACTCGACCAGAATATTGTCACCCGTTGAGAGGAGTACATCCCTGCACGCCTTGTTCTGGGTAAACTAGAAACAATTATTTATTCGTAAAAGATACACACACCTTTTGCAGTACACCATACGTTAGCACTTGAGCCGACACCTTATCCCACTGTAGAGCATCAAAGTTCTTCACTCTTCTCCCCTTTAGCTTGGCGATCATTGCACTAGGGGCCTTTTTGATCTCCGCAGCAGACACCATGTCTTTGAAATAGACTAAAGAAAATACATGTGATCAATGTATCCACTCACCGGCTTTTGCGTGATGAAAGTAGTGCTCAAGGGTGGGAAAGGTGTAACCGTTAATGACCACATTACACTTGTAAAAGTTACTCATGGGAGATCTTCCACCTTGGAAGAAGGAATATGTTATATCCCCATGGGTCCTGGTAGTAAGATGTGAATGGAGTGGTGGTGGAGAATTCAGAGGGTGATGGGTCAAAAGTCTGGCTATTTTTGACGTATTTACAGAGTTTCCCGCAGACGAGAGAGCGTCACATCTCAACAACTTGTCCATTGTACACAATGATTTATCAAATGGCATGCACATCCGTAGCGTCTACCCAGCTGTTGAACTGATTACCATAACCCAACCACTGGTAGGCATCTTTGACCGCAGATATAACGAACAATTATTGTGTGAAATTCGGGAGATAGGCTTTGTCAAAGACTTGACGATATTTCAACACTCGAACGGTATCACCCACACCGAAGTTTGGTTTCTTTAGAGGCTTGATCCTTGGATCTTGCATATCACCGTCCTTGACTGAGTTTGGTGCACACTTGATGGTTCGATTCACACTATCGTTGATTCCCGCAATCACTTTTGGTAGAATATCTATCCATTTGTTGGTGTTACCATGTGTCATTGCCTTGAACATGCGCGTCTTGACAGTACGAATACCCCGCTCTGCTAGGGAACTCTTGATCTCCGAGTTGGGTGAGTAGTGTCGAATGCCGAGTTTGTAAAATAACTCTGTACATGCTTTGCGTAAAACTCCATACCACGGTCGGTCACCAGGGCACTTGGTACCCAGTCATTGAATATTTTCGAGAATGCACGCTCCATTTCGTTTGCAGTCTTACTCTGTATCGGTTCGGCGAAAAACTTTCTTGAATAGCAGCAACGACAATAAGGAAATAGCGAAAACCATTGTTACATTTTTCAAGAAGTTGCATATCAGCCAAGTCTGCATGCAGTGTATGAAGGAGTGAGGGAGCGTACACCTTTCTACGAACAAAGTTTTTGCGATAATTTTTGTGTAGTGTATACACATCCTGCTCCTCGAGCCACTTTCTCGCAACCTCGTCCTTTACACCAGCTGCAGAGGCAACATTAGAAACAGAACTAAAAGCAGGAGGTTTATCCAAATGCGTTTTCTAGGCGCTTAATTTGTCTAGGAGGTAGTGCCATCGCTTGACGGTCAACCGACCACCACCAAGGTGTCGGGTCTTTATGAGTGGTTGTCCGGGCATACGTGGCAGTGTATCGCGAGGTGTCTTGCGCTTCCTTGTGAGAAGACCCCTGATTGGCGGAAGGGGTTGAGGTGGTGGACCAAACGGAGCGTTTAGCCCTCGTTTCCTACGCGCAGGTGGGGCAGGGTAGTTAGGTAGAATTGGAAAAGAAGGGTTAGGAGGTGGTTGTGGTGGAAAAGGCCCGTAACCGTCATCATTGGCCGCTCGTTTTGGTGGTCTTCTCGGCACGTGCACAGGAGGTACACGCGGTGACCGTTGAGGTCGAGGCGGTGGTGGTGGGGGTATAGCAGGGATTCCCTGGAGTGGTCGAGCTGGTTGGAACTGTGGTACCGGTGGTAGTGGTGGTGGTGGTGGGGGTTGAAACTGCTGTACGGGTGGTTGGAATGGTGGTACAGGTGGGTGGAACAGCGGTACCGCTACTAGTGGAGGTTGAGGTGCTGGAACGGGTGCTTGTGCAGGGACTTGAAACTGCTGAAATTGCGGAGGTGCAGGCTGTTGTTGTTGTTGTTGTTGATTACGACCCTTCTTTTTACGTCTTTGAGACTCTGGTTGTGTACTCTGACGGAAATTGTGAACACGTTTGAGCAAATCCTCGTACAACATTCGTTTCTCGTTACTATTCAAATCGGGAGACCGTAGGAGTATGAGTAGATCGTCCTGAGCATTCTCGAGAGACGCCTCGTTCTTGCTTAGTGCTGTCATTGGGACTAGCTTGAATTTGGTAGAATGGTTCATGATAGAAGTAGGGATAGAGCCGCAGGGATGACGAGTGAGAGTTTACTACCACCGTGCTGAACAAGTTCTGCTCTAGCCTGATCTGTTCTTCGGATCGTCGACAACTTGCGGATGAGTGGAATCAGTCTGGACAGTTCACGCTTCTCTTTTGAGGTTAGGGCAATTTTATCGAGTTTATGGAGAATTTCAATAAGACAACCAATCTGCGCCGATGTTGCGCTTGAAATGAGTGCGGGTTTCTGCGAGACGTTTGCGAGAAACCGCCTGTGCTTGTAGAACTTCAAAAAAAATGATTAGAACGATGTCGGTATTTCCCACAATGTATCAAGAGGTGGCCTCGCCTAATTCCTCAGCTAAACATCTTCTACAACCGTGTACCACATCAATCTGTGGATGAGATAACGTGTGGTGGTTACTCAGTGTATATGCTTTGTGAACTTGCCAAAGGCAAGAGATTCTCATACGTTGTGAAAGTATTCCTACGACAGCGGTACTACGATGCGTTCATCCGTCACTATCTGCAGACCGAGCACAGGGTTTTAGAAATGGTCAAAATCCCCCCCCCACGTTCACATAACACTGGCTGTTAAAACTATCACCGCATATGTCGCTGATTTTCTCAGATTTTAGTTTAACCTGTGTGAAACAAACTTATTTGAAGGATATACATGGTCAATTTATGAAAGAGAGAAACACAGAAACTCCGATGAATCAAACGAAACACGTAAGGATCGTATTGATTTCGTGTTCTACCGTGGAAATCTAAGGTAAATTTTTACATCAATCAGATATTTCTTGCTCCACTACGTTAGTTCCCTACTTGTTCATTAAGAGTGACATCATCATACACGTATCCCGATATCTCTTCGATTAGAGATGATTATACCTGGAAGGACAACGAGTACCCTAGCGATCATTTTGCGGTCATCACTGAATTCGAGGTTTTAAAGATATAATTAAAATTAAATTAAAATAAAAAATTTAATTTATTTAATATTTTTATTTAGCAAGCATATAAGCAAGACGTCGAACCGGCCTTCTATATTGATCATGAACTGTCGGCCGTAAGTTGAATTGGCGCATTTTCTCAACAAAATGTGTGATTTTCAGAATTCTTTCACGACCTCTACATGCGATATGAAGATTATACATTGAATTATTGTATAAAATTGTGTTCATTTTTTATACAGATAGATATACAGTATCGCTCATAAGTCTTTGGAGACTTATTCAATCTTTCATATCTTTTCACTCACGATAGATTTCTGGTTCAAACTTGGACATGTATCGTATGCTAGGAAACTGCACAACTCAGAACTTCATACAAGCAAAGGCGGCTGAGCCATCTTCACTTTTATGAGGCACTATAAGATTTTTGAGGCCCAATCGCGTCTATTCGAGAGGAGGGCTAATTATTCACACCAGATAGACACTAATGGATTATTGTAGCATGTGCAGAAAACACTAGGCTATCCAGCTAAGCAAGCTAGAACGGGATGTTAGCAAAAGACATTGAGCAAAGTCCTCTTTTCTGAGGTACTGTGACAATTTTTGGCTGAAATCACGTCTAATCAAGAGGAGGGCTAATTCCACGTAAGGGGACTGTCTAAACTGATAAGACCATGTTATAGAGGGGTGTTTTCCGGTGCTTTCTGAAAAAGAGGGTCCTGGTGAGAAGAAAATAAACCGAGTTATTGGTCCGATTGTGCTTCGCTTCTGGGCGGGCTGGGTGGATCTGTGGGCAAGGGGGTTCGCGATTCGAATTCCCGGAGCATAACCACCACGCCACCGTGCCTCACAATGATACATTTTTGATTGCTTATGCTTAATTTCTTTAATTACTTTTTTAAAGCACGGGAGACAGAGAGGGTGGAATGAGTTGGATGAAATTCAGACATGAACAAATTCGATAACAGACACACACAGAAACTTGGTAAAATATACGTTCCCGAGAGATAGTCGTTTTTTGACAGACATGATCTTCGTAGAATACCCGTGAAACAGGGGGGAGGGGTGATAGGATATGCTTACCTGGATACGCTTTCGGATCGGGATGGAATTCTCTGTAGGAATCCGTCATTCCTGCAGCAGTTCTCAGAAGGCCATTTGATAACATAACCATTGTTAAATTCTCTGAATTGAATGATAAGTTTCTTCTGAGTTAATGATTATGATGAAATACTTCGTTGCTTCCGTATAATCTTGATCAGAGGGAGTATTGAAGTCTCCAGCAACAATCACAGGAATATTGTTAGAATTTTGAATCTGATGAAAATCGTGACATTGGTATGCAAACACCGGTATCACGGCTCCAAATAACCTGTTGGACAAAATACGGATTTTTGATTAGCTGAGTTATGTTATTAACACAGTGATGTTCTCCGGACAGAATTTGTAAACGAAGGTCGGAAATAATGACTTAAAATAATGACTTCATAATGACTTTATAAAAGTCATTATGTCGATAGTGCAAATGCTAAGGACAGGAGGTGTCAGAATATTCGAAAATAAAAACCTACCAGGAACTTATTAGACAACCTGATACTTCTTTTTTTTCTTTCGGTCAGTTCGCAATTTAAAAAATCCAATTTTACTTTCTTTTATTTTTTTTGTCCACCCCGATAAGCGGGTAAATGCAAAAACACACAGTAAAATATTCCTAGAAATATGATAAAAAATGAGCGCAGAAATCTCGAAAATTCGATCCTACTAGTTTCCCTAGTTTCAAATTGCTCTCATTTTTATTGTATTTCTAGGACAATTTCACTTTCATTTTTGTATTTACCCGCTTATCGAGGTTTTCACCTTCAAATCGAAGTGTTTAAGCTGGATTATCACGTTCATTCCTTGACCAACTTGCGCATAGCGTTGTTCGATAATCTTTGAAAATAATAGCTTCTTTATTTAAAAAAAAATATTAGATGGAAAACAAACTTTATGACGAGTAATAATGCCGGCCTGTGTTCCACTGCATAGAAGAACTCCCGACCCCTAGAAGCTCCATCAATTCCTCATAAGTACTCTCCCAGCCAGATTCCTGAAAGATTCCTATTAGTTGGATGGAAAGATTTTCCGAATACTAACCTGCAGAGCAACAATATCAGGGTTCACAGATCTGATTTGATTAGCGATCTTCTTAAGTCCAGTACCTTGTTTGGTCTAGAATTATTTGTGACTAACAAAGGCTTTCTCAATACGATACCTGAGATCCATAATGCCATACATTAAACGACATAACTTTGAGAGCATGAGCTGTATGTATATAAATAATATAACGCATAGAATCATATCTCCAAATTTTTCTTCTAAAAAAGAAAATAATTAAATACGAATACTTTTGGCTTACGTTAGAACTAGCAAGAGAAACAAATATTCGATGATTATTGAGATAATCGAGGCTCAGAGGCTCGTTATTTTATACCACACATAAAACTGATATTGAAAAATAGCATTGAAATTTTGCATCAATATAATTTTATGGCATTTCAATGAAATAATGATGATAAACATAATTAAGAGGTGAGGTGAGTGCGTGGGTGAGGTAATCGGGAAAGGAGGTACCATTCTAAAAAGGGGGCAACACTTGAATTGATCAGGGGGAAAATGATTACGAACCCCTGGAAACAGACAGGGGGGTTTGAGAGGGAGGGTACTCGCACCAGTTCGGCGCACGCACCAGTTCGGCACTAATAAAACGGCTACAGAAGTATATTCATATTTCAGTTATTTTATTTTATCAACTTTCTGCGTTCGTTCCTCTCAAGACCCCTAAAACAAACTCTGGCAATCCCAAGTATTTAGCCCTATAGATTACAAAGATTCCATAACATTGCACCAAATTGCGATTCAACTCATTCCCTGAGAGAACGATTTAACAGGGCTCTTATGAAATTGGTCGCCCATGGTCGCCCCTCTTCCTCCCTCAGTCCCTTCTACCTCATCTTTCGATCTTCCTTTTATCACTATTGGTCAAATCCTTTCAGCCATTTTTCAACTAGTACCTAAAATAAATGGATCTCCTGACAACATTCATAATTTGGTTTACACCAAATGCAAATTTTCTATTGTTTCTCCCCTTTCTCTCTCTTTCCTCTTGTATTGTCCCTTCCCAATGGAAAACAGCTCATGTTAAACCTATCCCGAAAAAAGCTGGTAATGCTGATATCACAAATCATCGTCCCAATTCTCTTACTGTAACTGCTTCCAACCTTTTCGAGAAAATTATTATCAATGAGCTGGTTTCCTATACTCTCTTCTTGACACTAAACAAGCGGGCTTCCGTAAGAGTAGAAGCACTACTTCCTCTCTCTGTGAAACTCTTTCCTTTAACACAAGAGAACTGAACCATATGTCAAAATTCGGAAAACTCAGTTTGAAAACTTCGTATGAAAACACAGCATCATACGAAGTACTGAAGTTTCACTTTTCAGCGGAATTTGGACACTATTTCCTAAGTCCGCTAATACCCCAAAACAATCGAATCTCTCGCGATTCCTCCCTTAAAATTCGACAAGAAAAATATGTGTTGATTGACTCAGAAATCACTAGGAAACAATCAAGGAATTCCCTGATATCTCAATGAGGACATATTCCTAGCATACGATGGGTACTACTACAGGTCCAAGTTTGAACCAGAATTCTATCGTGAGTGAAAAGATATGAAAGATTGAAAAAGTCTCCAAAGACTTTATTTATTAATTTTCTTGATGTCCGTTTTATATTGGTTTGGAATACTGTGAGCCAGTTCGGAGCAACGCGAAAACTTAGGAGGCTCTTTTCAAGATCATAATTCAAAACTAAACTGACAATCTGAGACCCCAAAAAAGAGGAACGTCGATTGAAAGACTTCTTCTTGGACCATCATGTATCCAGCTGCATTGCACCATTGATGAAGACTCCGAGAAGCACAGTGAATACTTTGACTGTTACAGAATCGAGACAAGTCAACACTTTCTACGCGGCCACCAGACAATTACCTGCTCAAGTTGAGAATTAAGACCGCGACGGAAAAACAATAATCTCCCCTGATTGGATTGTGAAAATCAATTATCCCCTCTCCCTCTCACCTGATTGTATTTCGTCTCTGAAAATTGCGCACTATCGTCATCTTTATTTCCCTCTAAAATTGCGCGCGATCCATTTTTGGCAACACCTCAATAGTGCGTTGGCCAAATAGCAGAGAAGTTCCGGGATGTCATAGTTGAAACAAATATAAATTTCCGAATCATTTCAGATTCCTGAAATTTCTCGGAAGACGCGTGTTATGGTCTGTATGTTTCCAGTATGCCGTACTGAGAGAGGAGTCAGCAGACCTGAAAACTTATTGGAGAATTTCCGACCATGCGAATTTTCGACTAAACAACTCTAATTGGTCGGACGAATCAATCGAGTTAAAAGACATCGTTCTGAAGCTACGATTCATTCATTTACCATCGAACTTCACACAAAACTGTAGCTTTGAAGGCACAAGTGAGTGTTTCAGTGAGTGAGAGAATGGGGGGTGAAGAGGGAACGGCGGGAAGAGGGTAGATCACTAGGTCACAAGGTCAGAGAGTGAGGAGAGGGAGGGAGGGGAGGCGGAGGGGAGGGAAGATGATCAAGAGATCAAGAGACCAAACACCTCCGGTCAAGGAAAAGTTGAAGTGGAAAAGATTCCAGAAATGAATGGATGGTATCTAATTACTACCCCGGCATATTATTTAGAGATTATTAGTGACTTTGAGGCATTTTTCGCTATTGGGAAGTCCGTATTTTAGTGAGACATTGGGGTTTCTATTTAGAGTTGAATATAATCTGGAAAATACGATTTATTTTGGATATTTTATTGAAATATAGTATCGTGCAATCTGTCGAACTCTTTCTAGGAAATGGTTGAAGGACGAGCAATTGCGAAAGATTCTAACGATCTCTCCATGCATTGTATTGAGACTCATATTGATAGGAATATTAGATTCAAAATGTGGATTTCTGATAACTGAGAATGTGAAATCATCTATCTTATTGTATAATGACGTCTGAATATGTCCAGAATGAGTGACGCTAATCGATAGATCAAGAAACGCCGCCTCTGTAGGCTGAGTTTGTCTGCTCTAATGTTAGAGAATGGTGCTACATGTCCAATGTTAAACGCACGAACTCATACCCTCTGTCCGATATGTGGAAGAGATCGTCGATATATCGGAATGTTCGGTTTAATGAGAAAGAGAGCGGATGGCCAATTCTGATATTATTACGGATGTATAGGAATTCCATCACTGCTAGAGTGAGATCCGCAATTTGTGGAGATGCATTGTTACCTTGCGGAATACCCTTATTCTGTTGATAGAGCCTACCTCCGTAATATGCGAATGAGTTTTGAAGTATGAAATCAACAATGAGTTTCAGATCATTCTTATGATATGATCGACCAGCAATGCTTGAATTGTTTCTATCGTATCTGACATTTCTGCCCTGGACAACAAGGTATTCAGAGCCTGCATTTCTAAACAATAGATCGAACATATAGAATAGTTTGTCCTTTACAACATCGTGTGGGAGATTTGTGAATAGATATGAGAAATCAGCACAGAAGATCTTACAGTCAGGATTATTAACAGTACTCAATTGCTGAACAACGTTAAAAGTGTTTTGTATTGAGAAGAATCGATTGATTTTGTCATGGCTAGTAATGTTGTTACAGTATCTTCTGAAGTGCTCATGTAGGAACCTGAGGATCGTTGCACTCGAGTAATGTATCACAAGAAACTAAAATAGCCTCTTCAACAGCTTGCCAATCGACGAATGATCGCAATCTGAATTTGGTTCCCTTCTCGAAAACACTCCGGAGCTCAGAGTCATGGATAATTCGAGTGTCTCCAGTGCAAATGTGCTTGTAATGAGGATTAATGAATTCGGGAAATCGGTCACAATTGCAAGGTGAATTTAATATTCGGTCAATTTCGATTGTGTTAAAATTCCTTAAGAAGTTACCGTAAATACACAGGAATCGCGATGTCGAATCAGATAAAGAGTAACTGATCTGAATTCTGAGGATCTTTTTCGAATCGGTTATGATTTCCTCATATACGCTCCGGACCCTTTCCCAGTTTAGTAGCTTCGGAAGTTTGTGTCGATCCATGAATCTTCCAATATCCTCTCCCCTTGTCCCGAGCGGTCGCTCTCTCTTTTGCTCCGGGATTAGGCAAATCCACCCTCCCCCCCTCTCGCCTCGTCTCTCCTCCGCCTCTCGCTCGACTGATCTACCTCTGGTGTTCGCTAGTCGGCAAAGTGGGAAGCCGACGAAGGTGGTCGTATCCCACCACACCAGGTACGGTAGTTTCCTCACGCTCATCCCCCCCGCGCGATGACTCCTCCAGGTAGTTCGACCCCCAAGGCAACTCTCCCGGCCGGCGCCCGCGGCATTCAATACGCCACTCAGGAGAGCGTGAATTCATTCATTATTTATTCCGTCAGAGGGGAATGTTTACATAGAATATCTGTGATGTGTTGCGTAGAACGGAGGTCCGTCGATAGTGTCGAATCGGGTGGGGTCGCAGCAAGGGTATGGGGGAAGGGGGGAGGGGATGGGAAGGGGGCAACCGATTAGAGATCAAGAGGTAAACCAATTATGGATAACTGACATGGGGAAAAATGAAGGAGGTTGAGAAGTGATAAAAATACGAAATGAGTCATGGGAGAGAGCTACAGTTTCGGGTAACAGGGAATTCCATATTGAAATGGATCGAGAAGTGACAGTGGAATGGGAATTATGAGGGAAGAAAGGTAAAGATATTCTGAAGTGATGCGCATTGCGAATAGAACGAACTAGTGGAGCATGAATAAGGAGAGATGAGACATCGAGTAAATATCGCTTATGCATAATTGAATGGAGAAATACAATATCGGAAATAATTCTACGTTGTTCAAGCGATGAAAGGTTCAGATTAAGCATACGCTCGGTGTAAGAAACATGAGGGATGGCACAACGGTGGTATAATCTACGCGTGAAATCTCGTTGAACTTTCTCTAGGTCTTTAGTTAATTCGACAGAATGAATAGGATTCCAGATAATAGCACAGTACTCGAGGTTGGGAAGAATGAAGGTGGTGAATGCTTTACAGTACAAGGATGGGGACGCGCTTTGGAAGGTCTTAAACATCAAATTCATTATAGAACGTGATTTCGAAACTACTTTAGAAATGTGATAGGAGAAAGAAAGAGAGGGAGAGAAGTGAACTCCTAGATCCTTAACAATAACTTTCTCTACATTCTTAACTTTGACAGTGGGTTCCTTTAAAATGACATTATTGATATGAAATAATCTGCGAGGGTTATGTGTGCCGTAGTGAACAATGTGACACTTGGTCTCAGAGATTCCTAGATTTGGGAAGCATAATTAGAGACAACATCGAGGGCAGACTGTAAATCATTAGAAAACCTAGGTGCTTCAGCGAATAACTTTAAGTCGTCAGCGTAAATAGAGTAGTGGATAGTCTGGGGGAAATCAGAGGCGATATCGTTAATAAAGAGAATGAAAAGCAGCGGACCTAAACACGATCCCTGGGGAATACCTGATCGAACAAGTGTTGGAGGGGAAAAAGAGGACTCAATAAAGACAGACTGGGTGCGATTAGAAAGGTATGAGTGAAACCAAGAAATGAGATGGTTTGAAATTCCTAACTGAGATAGTTTAAACAATAAAAGTCTATGGTCGATACTATCAAAAGCTTTTTTAAAGTCGATATATACAGTGTCGAACGAACTTTTCTTTGAAATTCTCAGATAATGAGAGAAAGTCTCAGCAAGATTAGTAGAGGTAGATCTAGAGTTACGAAAGCCAGTTTGGCGGGGGTCAAAAAGTTCATGGTTCTCTAGGAATGAGGTAATCTTCTCTATTAGAAGCTTCTCAAAAAGTTTACATACAGAAGAAGTGAGGGAAATTGGACGGAAATCTACAACAGAGTTGCTAGTTTTCTTCGGAATGGGTTTTACTAAAGCTTGTTTCCACAGAGAGGGAACTTCACAAGTAATGAGGGACTTGTTGAAGATAATCAAAAGAGGAGAAATGAGTGAAAATTTACAATTAGTGAGGACAATACTGGGAATGTTGTCAGGGGTAAGGTTTATTTTGGGCGCAAGACTACGAAATGCACAAAGAATATCTATTTCTGATACAAATGGGAGGTCAAAAGTGAGAGAAAGGGTTGGAAGTGGGAGAGGGGAGTGTTGGGGGTACGTGAAAACAGAGGAGAAAAACTCTGAGAACGCAATGCATTTCTCGTCATTAGATAAAATGGTGCTTCCTTTTGAGTCTACGATAGCTGAAGGGGTTGATTTAGGGGCCTTTAGCTTCCCAGAACTAAATTTGTAAAACGCGCTAGAGTTGGAGGTGGTGACAATGCGATTCTCAAGATAACAATGGAAACTATTCAAAGCAGATTTAAAGCGCTTTGACATGGTGTGACAAGCTACACTGTTGGGGGCAATTCTTGACAGATTCCTATATTTACCATACAAAATTCTAACTTTACGAGGATATCTATTGAACTCGGAAGGTCGGGAAAGGGGAATGAACGTATCTAGAAGGCTGTTAATGCAATTAGTGAAATAAATGTAGGCGTCATTGGCACATAAATCACGGAGAGCAAGTGTCCAGTCATGATTGTAAATAAGGTTATTGATGGACTGCCAATCAGCTAAACGATAAACTCGGGAGGGAATGCGCTTACGGGGAGGAGGGGATGGGATGCAGAGATCAAAAGTAACACTTAAATGGTCACTAAGAGGGGGAGCAGAGGTCACATTATGTATGATGCTACTGTTGCAAAAGATTAGATCAAGGAAGTTTGTAAGACGGGTAGGGAAATTTACATATTGCGAGAAATGATTATCGGAAACAAAATCTAATAGATCATTCTGTGATGGGGAGCTGAGAGTAAGCCAATTTATGTGGGGAAGATTAAAATCGCCTAGAAGAATGCACGGAAAGTCGTTGGAAACAAGAGGGGAAAGGTAATTCACAAAAGAAGTGAGGGAAAGTGCAGGGGCGGAAGGGGATCGATAAGCAGTGAAAATTCTGACTCTGCGGAAGGGGAGAGAGGGGGAGAAGGTCATATGCAAATCGACTGTAATGCACTCTAAGAGAGGGGATGAAAAAGAAGAGACAAGAACGGGAGAGAGAGAGTTATGGACTATCAATGCTACGCCGCCGCCTCTACCGTAATCATCTGAGAGGGCGCGATCGTTACGAAAAGCAAAATACTCAGGGAACGTGCCTAACAATAGTGCATCGCTGTCGCTAGAGTCTAACCAGGTCTCGCAAAGGGCAATCACGGGGTAGTCAAATGAGGAAAGAAGAAAGGAGAGATGAGAGGTCTTGCATCTAATCGATCGGCAATTTGCATAGAACACTGTGAGATTAGGGAGGTTTCTAGGTGGTTGCAAGTTACAAGAACGGTTACGTAAGGATGACGAAATAGATGAGAGGGGGGAAGATATCGAAACAGGAGGGAGAATAGACAGGGACAAGAGAGAGGAAACGGGGGTACCCTTGCTGCTCCTGTCCTACTGGCGTCGTGTCCGCATGTTGACGTGGCTGACTGATTGCGAGGGAGGCGGAGTGCTCGTGCGGGCGGTTTTGAGTGCATCAGAGGAGGAGGCGAGACCTGGAGAGGAAATATCGGCAGCGGGGTTGTGGGATCGGGAGGCGCGAGGGGAGCCGTAGTGAGGAGGGAGGGGACGGGAGGTACGGTAGGAGATGAGAGAGTAGTCGCGTACTCCCCACACGATCTGATTGGCCTCGAGGTTCCTCTTAACCGCCTCCTTCCTTGCATCTCTTTCTAACTGAAGCTGGGTCGGGGTGAGGTCCTGGCGCACGAATGAGGAAGGGGCGACGAGAGGGGGAGGTCGACCTGGCTTAGATCGAATGCCACTGAGGAAGCTATCACGAAGTGCCTTTGACTCGAACTTGATCTTGAGGGGTCGAGAGCCAGGGGGTCGATCAGCCGGGTGACTAGTGAACGACATCTTTCCTTCACTCAATGACTTCTTGACGTCCTCTGATCCACAGTAGGCAACGAGATCCTCTACCAACTTCTCGTCTCTCTTCAGTCCCTCAGTTCGATCCTCGCACTCTACAGTTCCGATAACCACCGCACGAGACTCCTTCTCAACGTAGTCAGCCTTGTCAGAGGCTGCCTTCGTGCAGGCGTTGTACACCTCTCTAGACACTTGACGGGTCATCTCAGTAAGAGTATCGAGAGAAGGGAGAGAAGGGGAGAGGATGGAGGGAGTGGGAGGGACTGTGGAAAGGTTCACGACGATTGCGAGAACACGAGACATCATCACAGCGAGATCATCTACTTTCTTCGTGAGGAGATCGACCGATTCTTGACTAGCGGGTCGAGAGACACGGGCAGCGGCGGGGAGCGGAGGCTTGTTGGGGGTGCCAGTACTCATTGCGCGCTGGGGTGAAGCTTCCAGAAATAGCGTACCTGGTCAGGTGGGATTCGACCACCTATCGTCGGCTTCCCACTTTGCCGACTAGCGCGGACCAGGTAGATCAGAGTCGCCGAGGGAGTGAAGGCGAGGCGAGGCGAGGCGAGGGAGAGGGAGTGGATTTCACTAATCCCGGACGATATTGGGAACCGACCGCTCAGCGCGGGGAATGAATCCCATATGAATGCCTTGACGAAGAAGGTGGACAAGTTGATGGAGATGGTTGGCGAGTGGATCACCATTCAGAAGAACGCCCTGCCTCCTCCCTCCATTCCCGTTCCTCCCCCTTCTCTCGACTCTCTCGTCCCCATCCTGGAGGACGTGACTCGTAAGGTGTATGAGAGTTGCTCCCAGGCACTCAGCGACAAGCAGGAGTATGAATCGAAGGAGAAGCGAGTTGTCATCATCGGAGCTGAGGAGAAGAAAGACGCGAATGATCGATTGGCGAGTGATCAGCATCTAGTTCAGTCACTCATCGCGCACTCCGAGGATCCTGATGTGATTCAGGCATGGGATGATGGAGCCATCACTTTCCATAGACACCCCAAAACCCGTGAGCCCGGAAAGAGACCTCTAAAGATTGAGCTCCCATCGAAATCACTTCGCGATTCCCTCCTTTCCTCCATTCGCTCTAAGCCTGGCCGACCTCTCCCTGCACCCGCATTCCTCCGTAAGGACCTCACGCCTCGTCAATTAGAACTTGAGAGATTGGCCAGAGAAGAAGTCAAGACCAAGAATCTCGCTGCCGGAAAGATCGTTTATGGACTGCGTGATTTCACCGTAATTACCTACCGTATCCCTCGTGATCTACCACCCAACTACGGGACTCCCCGCGCGCCTCCCTCGAATCGATCTGCCTTCTCTCGTTGAGGCGTCGCCCCCATCATTCCCTCGTCTCAGTATGGTATCTCTCGTCCCTCGGATGCCTCTGCCCTCTCTAGCCTCTCGTCCCTCGGATGCCTCTGCCCTCTCTAGCCTCTCGTCCCTCGGATGCCTCTGCCCTCTCTAGCCTCTCGTCCCTCGGATGCCTCTGCCCTCTCTAGCCTCTCGTCCCTCGGATGCCTCTGCCCTCTCTAGCCTCTCGTCCCTCGGATGCCTCTGCCCTCTCTAGCCTCTCGTCCCTCGGATGCCTCTGCCCTCTCTAGCCTCTCGTCCCTCGGATGCCTCTGCCCTCTCTAGCCTCTCGTCCCTCGGATGCCTCTGCCCTCTCTAGCCTCTCGTCCCTCGGATGCCTCTGCCCTCTCTAGCCTCTCGTCCCTCGGATGCCTCTGCCCTCTCTAGCCTCTCGTCCCTCGGATGCCTCTGCCCTCTCTAGCCTCTCGTCCCTCGGATGCCTCTGCCCTCTCTAGCCTCTCGTCCCTCGGATGCCTCTGCCCTCTCTAGCCTCTCGTCCCTCGGATGCCTCTGCCCTCTCTAGCCTCTCGTCCCTCGGATGCCTCTGCCCTCTCTAGCCTCTCGTCCCTCGGATGCCTCTGCCCTCTCTAGCCTCTCGTCCCTCGGATGCCTCTGCCCTCTCTAGCCTCTCGTCCCTCGGATGCCTCTGCCCTCTCTAGCCTCTCGTCCCTCGGATGCCTCTGCCCTCTCTAGCCTCTCGTCCCTCGGATGCCTCTGCCCTCTCTAGCCTCTCGTCCCTCGGATGCCTCTGCCCTCTCTAGCCTCTCGTCCCTCGGATGCCTCTGCCCTCTCTAGCCTCTCGTCCCTCGGATGCCTCTGCCCTCTCTAGCCTCTCGTCCCTCGGATGCCTCTGCCCTCTCTAGCCTCTCGTCCCTCGGATGCCTCTGCCCTCTCTAGCCTCTCGTCCCTCGGATGCCTCTGCCCTCTCTAGCCTCTCGTCCCTCGGATGCCTCTGCCCTCTCTAGCCTCTCGTCCCTCGGATGCCTCTGCCCTCTCTAGCCTCTCGTCCCTCGGATGCCTCTGCCCTCTCTAGCCTCTCGTCCCTCGGATGCCTCTGCCCTCTCTAGCCTCTCGTCCCTCGGATGCCTCTGCCCTCTCTAGCCTCTCGTCCCTCGGATGCCTCTGCCCTCTCTAGCCTCTCGTCCCTCGGATGCCTCTGCCCTCTCTAGCCTCTCGTCCCTCGGATGCCTCTGCCCTCTCTAGCCTCTCGTCCCTCGGATGCCTCTGCCCTCTCTAGCCTCTCGTCCCTCGGATGCCTCTGCCCTCTCTAGCCTCTCGTCCCTCGGATGCCTCTGCCCTCTCTAGCCTCTCGTCCCTCGGATGCCTCTGCCCTCTCTAGCCTCTCGTCCCTCGGATGCCTCTGCCCTCTCTAGCCTCTCGTCCCTCGGATGCCTCTGCCCTCTCTAGCCTCTCGTCCCTCGGATGCCTCTGCCCTCTCTAGCCTCTCGTCCCTCGGATGCCTCTGCCCTCTCTAGCCTCTCGTCCCTCGGATGCCTCTGCCCTCTCTAGCCTCTCGTCCCTCGGATGCCTCTGCCCTCTCTAGCCTCTCGTCCCTCGGATGCCTCTGCCCTCTCTAGCCTCTCGTCCCTCGGATGCCTCTGCCCTCTCTAGCCTCTCGTCCCTCGGATGCCTCTGCCCTCTCTAGCCTCTCGTCCCTCGGATGCCTCTGCCCTCTCTAGCCTCTCGTCCCTCGGATGCCTCTGCCCTCTCTAGCCTCTCGTCCCTCGGATGCCTCTGCCCTCTCTAGCCTCTCGTCCCTCGGATGCCTCTGCCCTCTCTAGCCTCTCGTCCCTCGGATGCCTCTGCCCTCTCTAGCCTCTCGTCCCTCGGATGCCTCTGCCCTCTCTAGCCTCTCGTCCCTCGGATGCCTCTGCCCTCTCTAGCCTCTCGTCCCTCGGATGCCTCTGCCCTCTCTAGCCTCTCGTCCCTCGGATGCCTCTGCCCTCTCTAGCCTCTCGTCCCTCGGATGCCTCTGCCCTCTCTAGCCTCTCGTCCCTCGGATGCCTCTGCCCTCTCTAGCCTCTCGTCCCTCGGATGCCTCTGCCCTCTCTAGCCTCTCGTCCCTCGGATGCCTCTGCCCTCTCTAGCCTCTCGTCCCTCGGATGCCTCTGCCCTCTCTAGCCTCTCGTCCCTCGGATGCCTCTGCCCTCTCTAGCCTCTCGTCCCTCGGATGCCTCTGCCCTCTCTAGCCTCTCGTCCCTCGGATGCCTCTGCCCTCTCTAGCCTCTCGTCCCTCGGATGCCTCTGCCCTCTCTAGCCTCTCGTCCCTCGGATGCCTCTGCCCTCTCTAGCCTCTCGTCCCTCGGATGCCTCTGCCCTCTCTAGCCTCTCGTCCCTCGGATGCCTCTGCCCTCTGTCCTCTCAGTGGAATTTAGGAATTTCTGAGACTAAATGTCATATTATGCATTATGGTCTCCATAATCCCCGTAGGCGTTTTACGATCAATGATGTTGTCCTTACCGAACCAAGTAAATGTATCATCAAGGATCTAGGTGTGCATTTTTCCCCATCCCTTTCTTTCTCTTTCCATATCTCTAAAATTATCTCTACTGCTCGTTCTAAAGCAAACCTCTTATTTAAATCCTTTCGTAGTAACTGTCCCGATCTGTATCTGAAATCGTTTACTACTTTCATTCTGCCTAATATAGAATATTGCTCTATTATCTGGAACCCAGTGCACAGTGTAGATATGACTAGAGAACTTGAAAGAGTTCAACGAGATTTTACACGTAGACTTTATTATCGCTGTTCTCTTCCGCCTGTTTCTTATAAATCCAGACTTCGCGATTTGAATTTGTCTACTTTAGAACGCCGTAGATTTATTATGGATATCACTTTTCTCCAGTCAATTGTTAATAACCGGTATTCTATGGATGTTTCCTCTCTGTTCACTTGTACTCCTCTTACTCGCACTCTTCGTAATTGCCACAATTTTCGTATCTCTTTGCCTTTTATTCCGCATAACTCTTCTTCCACCCTTGCCTCAAGAACCATTTCAATATGGAATTCCCTCCCACCCGAAATTGTTAATACTTCTCACAACGTTTTTCGTAACTATATTCGTTCTCAACCCCCCTCATTCTACCCCAACTCAATTATTGGTAACTGGCTTGATCTTTAATCTTTCTTCACCCCCCTCCCTCCACCCTCCCCCTAACCAACCCTTGCTGCCCGGCAAAAAACCGATTCGACACCATCGACGGACCTCCGTTTCTTGCACTCTTCTCGATAATCTCTTGTACATTACCAAAATCAACGGAATAAATGAATTAATGAATGAATGAATATACTGTAGCGTCAGGATAGATCTTGGTTGATCATTATCAATCTTTGCTTTTTTGGTCTCCCAATAGTGTGGACAGATTATCGAGAAGATCTTGTACCAAAAAATAAAGGGGGGAAAGGCCCCGCCCCCTCACACTTCGTTTAGCGAGTGTCATTGCTAAACGGAGTAGTGATCCTCGACTAATCGTGGTGTGAGTCGCTATCAACCATTGCTGACAGTACTTCTTTAAATTGAAATTTTCGAGTTAATCGAATTTATTCCCTGATTAAATTCGCATTCGTATATTCGCTCAAAAATAATTAGTTGAATTATTGGATAAATAAAAAAAATCAGCTATTAAAGTCGATCAATGATATCAAATACTTTTGATCACTACGATATAAATCGATCGATGAAACCATTTCTGATTGCTATCTTTGGACTTTCTGCATTTTACTTTATTTATGCGTTATATTCAGCTGAATTATTTTCGCTTGATTTCAGTTATCTCAGGGAGATTAATGCTGGTGAGACTAGGTTGTTCAACATTAATAATCGTATTTTTTTCAGAATTCACAAGTGAGATGAAAGCCTCCAGCATCATTAATAGATCGCGAACAGGTTTGATATGCGATTAGTGTTTTTAAACTTCTGTCACAGACAAAACTAATTTCATATGAGGATGTTTTCGTAATAGTGCAAACGGTGAAACAGCAATTTAAAAAATAAACATATATGTGGAAATGGAAACCCTGTGGACTTATCATCGTGGTCTGTTTCTTTTGCACCATCTTGATCGGTTGAGTCAGTCAGCATCCGGGCTCCAAATTATCAAAAATTTTCGATATTCCCAAAAGTTGGCCCCATGGGTAAAATGAGGTTTAAAAGTTGACCATAGGGGTATCTTTTGTATCTGAATTGAAAGACATTTTCCGTTTATTCTCTAATACTTCTGAATACTGGCACTACGCGACTTTAATTTGGCCAAAAGCCGTTTCTGCAATAAAAAAAATTGTCCGGTAAGGGCCAAATTGGTATAATTTGAAGCATAGGAAAAAAATTAGAAGAAAAAAAATAGGTTCGCGGAAAAACCATTCATGCAAAACAGTCTACTTTTATGATCATTTTAGTTCATGGGATGTAGGAGGCCATACTTTTATAACAGGAATCACGAGAGAGTGTAGCAGAAACTGCCTCATCGGGAACAATTTTTTTCAAACATGTTCATCATTGGAAGATCTCCTTGGCAAGAGTTGTCTGAAATTGTCGGTCGTGGCTCCGGCTGTAGTGTATCTCAGCTCGCAGACAAGCTAGAATGACAAGCTAGAATTAAAAGCTTTAAAAGATTTTAAAAGCTTAAAAAATGCTTAAGAACGCAAACAAATCAGTTGAATAACTTTGCTAAAGAAAGTTGAATGTTTGGAGCAAAACCGAAAATATTCTGACTGAAATACTAGTCCAATTATATTTTAGTATTTTCACCTTGCGCAAAAACAGTGAATTTTATTGTAGAATATTATAGAGCAAGATCGCCCAGGACATCCTCCAATAAATATATGGGATTTTTAAAAACGAGTTTGTATCGATTTCTGTCACGCGAACTGTGCAATTTTTTTCCTACTGAAAACGATTACAACTTTTTGTATTTTAATTTTTCACGAACTTATTTCTCTATCTTAAATTTCGTTTCGTTTTAACTTTAAATTTCGTTTTCTCCGTGCGAAAGACGACAGAAATTCGTGTATCATTTTTGAGAAAAAGTTTTTTGAAATAGGGATAAGAAAACCATTTAGCCTCAGAAAGAGCACACTTATGTTTCCATGTTTTCGTTTTCCGCATAGAAAATATACCCGAAACCGTATGTTGTAATGAGAACGAGAGATAGTGATTTGTGTTTTTGCGTGTTTTGGCTATGAAAAAAATTGGAAAGTACGAATGGTATATTTCCTTGTAATCAAATGATTCCTTGAAGAATTCGATGAGAACGCCCTCTTTTCCACGTGTGTTTTGGCCGAATATGAGGATGGATGGAACAAGGAAGTGATAGAACTCGCTGAGGTGGACAAGGATCCTATCAAGTGACTAATCTTATTATTTTAATATTTCTGACGATTAAAATGGAAAAGCTCATGCATTAACGCATCAATCATTATTTGAAGGAATTGTGATGACAAATTCACGCCCTTCACCGTTCTGGTAGATAATGGGAAAGTTTGGTTGAATTCTGAGAAGTCGGGGGTCGATCGAGTGAAGTGTTCTGCAAGGTTTGATGCGCGATTGTTATCCACTACATTTACAGAATTTTCAGAACGATTTATTTCAAAGATGATTGGCACTACAGGTCTAGTGAATGGATTAAAATTGGAAAAACGCCATCGGAAGGTTAGATAATTAAATATAAATATTTAATATTAAAATGTTTTTCAAACGGAGATTGGGAATCAATGCTCATGAGGGCAAAGTCTCAATATTTTTGCAGTTATTTTTGATTCGGATTTTGTGCACACTACCTGCTATTCAACTGAAAATAGCAGTGAGATAATGGTAGATTTTATTCACCAACAAATGTGGAATGCGAAAGACGATGGGGGAAGAAAGCTCAAGATCACGACAAAGTTCGAATTGTGTGTGATTTGTGTAAACTCTGAATTGTGTTTCAGAAAAGGGTCTCGGAAAGCAAAAGATCCTTTTTTTGATGATGAAAATATTGATGAGATGCCAAGTGTTTTTATTATCTTAACGGATTCAGTCTCTAACACTCAGGCTCTAAGGTAAGCAGTATTACTTCATCAATCATCGAATGGGCGTGTTTTTCATGGACAATTTAATGAAAATGTTTAGGTCACTCCCGAAAACTATTTCACTACTTAAACATCAGTTCGATGCACTGAATTTAAGGCATGTAAATAAAATCGGAGAAAACAGTCGGCCCAACGGAATGGCATTTTTGATTGGTACCCATCCCATTTTGTTTAGGCATGAACTTCGAAATGCCTTTTTTTCAGGTAAGCTTGACACTGATTTGGACAGGGGAATTTTCGGAAAAGAGAAAGTGAAAGCAGATCCTAATACGTCATGTCATCAGTACTTGGACGACGAATCCTTCATTTTGAAGGAATTCACAAAGGTTCGATACATGGATAAATTCTCTATCGAAAGCTGGGCCTGCAGGATGGTAGCTTCGTTTAGGGAGGGAGTGGGATCTTCGAGTCTAGGTCAAGTGATAATCTTCTTTGGCTTCTTGGGTCAATTGTTGGAATGATATTGGTCGATCTCCATTGAGCACTGAAGTAGATCATCCAGCATTGTTGAGCGAATGCTGACGTGGACTATTAGTGGACTCGTGAGAAAACGATCATGGCTTTTCTTAAAGTGGTATTATAATTATTGCTCGTCACAATTTGCCCTTTTTTGATCACCTGTCGGGCACTTCCCCTAGAATTAAAATCCACATGCCCATTGTATATCATGTGGACTCGTTGGCCCTGTGCACATTTTGTTAATCGAAAAATATTAATTTTGTCGACATGATAAACATGATGGCTAAGTTATAAAAATTAGCAACCTAGAGAAAAAAGCAACCTACAATTAGAGAAAATCAATTGGATAGATGCCAATTATATTGTGATATGCCACTGTTCTAAATTATTCAATGTATTATATTTAGAAAGGATACAAATCATTGATGGCTGAAGATAACGCTGTATTCAACTGGCCAAACTGCGTTGCTTTTAATACTCCGCCCGTCACTCACTATACGAAGTCTGTAATTTCAATTTTATTGAAACTCGAAACTAACTTAATTTAAGAGCTTTTGAACTCTTAAAATACAAGAATTCCGAAGCGAGTATGAAAAAGTTCATGGGAATAAAGCAGTGTATAGAGGAACACACCTTGATGTTAAACTACCTTTCAAAATTTATGAAGGCGTATAAGGGTGAGTGTCTGATATGTGACTCTTGTGATCGCCATTGCACGATTGAAATTTCCATATGAAAAAATAATAGTATAACTAAATATATAAAAGTATAAAATACTAGCAAATTACATTCAGTAATAAGCAACCATATTTAGAATCCCCAAAGATTTCCTTGATTTGGGCAACTTGGTTGGCTCATGAAGACAATGACCTGCTATTTCATGCGGATAACCAACTGTTCAACTATTTTCGCGAACACAAAAAAACGGTAACCTTTGCCGACAAATATTGATGATTTAAATTATGAAGATGTTTAGCTTGATAAATCGTATGTGTTCCTGATGGGAGATCACGGCAGGCGATGGGGAAATGTATGCCTTAATTTTGGAGTAAAAGATTGAATTCATTCATTTGAAGATCCGGAAAACGTCGATTGGTCAGCTAGAAGTGAACAATCCGATGATGTTTGTATCCGTTCCTCGACATCTCAGGTGAAAAATTCATCGAAACAAAATCAAAAATTGACTTAAATTTTGCAGGGGACGCGTCAATCCAATTCTCAGAGAGAATAGCAAGAAGCTTATAACTCATTTCGACACTTACGCATCTCTTCTTGATATTCTCAATGTACACAAGTTCTATATCACCTCCTTAAGAATTGTTTGTTTCTCAACGTTCCGTTTCAGGAGCCACATTTGCTAGCATCCACTGGTCCGCAAGGTCATAAAGGCGTTTCCTTCTTCCGCCCTCTTCCTCCAGGTTATTGCATTGATTATAAATCATAATTTATGCTAGCATGTTGTCACGCGTGTATACCAATCAAATCGGGCGGTGGTTGGCACATTTCCCCTCTCATTTTTCAATGCCTTTTTGATTATCTCTATATGGTAACTCACGAGATAGCTTCGAGTGTTGTTGCCTAAGATCGCATTTGAAGAGTAGGCAGCAGGGTTGGCTAATCCGAGTCGAGTCGGCGAGTCGAAAACGCGAGCCACTCGACAAAGGATTGACTGGTTGCGAGTACTCGCATGCGAGAAAGAACGTGCGGGACGGCTCTCGAGCCGCGAGGCCTCGCTAACTCACACCGACTTGCCGACTCCCCTTCACAGCATTCCCCGCGTGTTCCCCATTCATTTTTGCACTCATTTCCTGACATTTTCTATTATTTATTGGTTTTCCTATGACAAGATTTCATGTTTTGCATTATTTTAGATAGCATATTTTTGATGGTTCGGCATCCACTTTTGATGAATTTTCATATTTTTTACTCCATGCTTCAGGTGCCATCTAAAATAATGCAAAACATGAAGTCTTGTCATAGGAAAACCAATAAATAATAGAAAATGGCAGAAAAGAAGTGCAAAAAGAATGGATAGCACGCGGGATTGAACTCGTGGCGAATGATGGGAAGGGGAATAATGCTGAATTCATAGTCACACATTCATCATTTTGGGGGGTCAAAACGCGGTGTGAAAAACACCCTTCATAGTCGAAAAAGCTGAGGGGTCATTTTCTCCCCCCACTCTCTCCTCTCCCCTTCTCTCCGCTTTATCCGCACAGTTTTCGCCCGTGAGAGGCGGTCGGCGTTACTTATCGAGTGCAGGATTCGTTGTTTTGAAGATTTTGAACTTCGATTTGCACGTGCGCGTACGTGCTCATCTCTGTTTATCTCCACTCATTTTCAAGGCTAGACCGTCTCAATTGACTGGACTGTCCCGAAATGAGAGCGATAAACAGAGATGAGCACGGCGCACGTGCAAATCAAAGTTCAAAATCTTCAAAACAACGAATCCCCCACTCGATAAGTCACACCGACCGCCTCTCACGGTTGAAAACTATGCGGATGAAGCGGAGAGAAGGGGAGAGGAGAGAGTGATGGGAGAAAATGACCCCTCAGCTTTTTCACCTATGAAGGGTGTTTTCACACCGCATTTTGACCCCCCAAAATGATGAATGAGTGACTATGAATTCAGCATAAGATGCGAGTCGGATGCGAGTCGGCGAGTCGGTGTGAGTCAGCGAGGCCTCGCGGCTCGCACGTTCGCTCTCGCATGCGAGTACTCGTCCGTTTCGCGAGCCAAGTCGATACTATTCGCTAAGTTTTCAGCGCAAGGCCTCGAGTGTCGATTTGTGTGTCGACACCAACCTTGGTAGGCAGGTCATCAAACTTTGATGAATTTTTGATTTTTTTAATGAAACAAACAAGTTTGATGAGCTTTAAATAAACAGCAGAGAAATTTGTCCATGGACACCGAGACCACGCCTCGGTTCAACGATATGAGCAATCTCATTGTTGTAAATATATTTAAATTAATAACTGACACCAAATTTTGGGCCTAAACTTTCGAAAACGGCTGATTACCATTTCCACCGTCTCGTCAAGCTCGTAATTGTAGTGGAATTGTTGATTTAAAACGATTAACACAAATTTAATTGCTAGAATCTGTGAGCCAGTCGCTCAGGCGTGTTCTCCATCACCATGGACGCATTTTCTCTGTTAATGGCCTAGCTCCGAGACCACAACCATCGAGAAACGCATTTTCGGGTTTTGAAAATCTCTGTTCCTCTGTTCAACCTCTGTTCAACTACTCTTCATATGCGAAGCTATTTAGTCTACTCAATAGGGTAGTGTAGTCCAAGCTTCAGCCCGTATTTTATTATTTGATTTATTTGGTTTATTTAGGCAACACGCTGTTGTATTCTATTTTTTGTTGTTGATAATTTCGAACACGTATGGACGAAATTATTTTGTGCATGACATGCCATTTCTGATTCCAGGGGAGAGATCTTGTCGTACACTTCCCATTCCGTTTCAATTCTGTATCTGTGAATTGAATAAAACCAAATCAGAGTAAACACATTTTAATTCATTTTCCCGTGATTTGATTCAATCCTTCAGAGATCAAATATACAATGAAGAAATCGGAAGACATACAGTAAAACTTCTCAATTTTAAACTGAATCAGCTCAATATCGAGAATTCCTGCGAACAATTCACTTTCAAAAAGGTCTTTGAGCTTACTAACCTTACTAGCATCTTTTTTCTTGGATAAAAATGCAGTAGGGTGAAATCAGTCGGCACAGTTTCATAATTTTTTCTTTTAGACTACTGAGATAAAGAGGATCGACAAGACGAATGGACTAACGGAGATCGATTTTGCTACTAATGAGTGTGGCGCAGAATATAAGGTTAATTTCAGATATTTCGGAAAAATTCCTAATAAACTGATCTTAGACAATTGTGCGCGCTCGAATCGACAATAACCTTTTAAATGTTTCTCTGGTCGCCAATGACTTCACAAGAACCAATTCGTGAGTGCTATAATTCAAAAATGCAGTTCTCACACCTAAGCTAGCATTGATTATGTTTAGATATGGAAGTTCGGGGGATTGCATGAGCCGACGTCCGAATCTTCGACCTCTCTGCTGTTGCAAGTCTGTTCATAATGTTTTTTCTTCAAGAAATGTGGCCCTCTATGTGGCTGTTAGTGTAAGAATCGAGCAATGACCACAAATTTTTCAAAGTATGTGACCGTGGACGCACTTTGAATATTTCGACTCTTGCCCTGACTATCACTCTGGGGGTATATGGGGATTGTGTGGACAGTCTCAAATAATTTTGATAATAATTTCAGAAATCGAAGTGGATAATGGAAGAAAAGAGAAGAGCATAAGTTCCGTCTATTCGGAATATTTTTTATTTATTCGATAAAATCAATTGTTTTATTTGGTTTCACGATGAGAAAATGGTGATGCATTGTGGAGAGGCAGCTCGGGATGGTGCACGGAAGTATATAGTCTTCTACTCATTTTAAGAATCTTGCTTTTCACGACAAAGTATCATCCTGGCCGATTGTTACTTTGACAGATATTGATATATATAGACAGATATAAATGTGAGATTTGTATCATATCATTATTGTTTGCGTAGCACTTGATCTCAAAAATCACACCACTTTTCATTCGTTTGCTTGATTGTTGGAAAATTATGATTATTGGAATTGCATTCCCTACCGCTTTTTTTCCAAGGAATCGGTCGCAAATGGCCGGCGCACAAATGTAATTCCACTAAGAAATGGAATTCCATCTCAGAATGGAATTGAGACCATTTTGATCATTCGCCATTCACTATATCTTATAAAGTCAAAGAGTCTGTCTGTCATTCCGTCATTTTGTCTGTGACACTTTTCAAACCCCAATAACTCGCGTTCTACGTATCGCCCGAGGACAAGTCTAGGACCAATCGAACCACCGAACACTTCTTTTTCAAAATCGATATGAATTTCATCATCTTTACGAAATATTCCATCATCCTTAGGCAATAATCCGTTTTTCGTGCGTAATTCGCTTCAAAATCGCCCACTATATGCAGGAACAGCGTCAATCGACTCAGAATCATCAGTGCGTTTCACCGATAGCAACTATTTTGCAATCGTCGATTTCATCATCATTATGAAATGGACACGTTTTCGCTCATAACTCGCTTCAAAATGATCGGAGAGCGTCGGGAGGAGTGCCAATTGACCTCCCCTGCTCAGATTTCGCAATAATCGATTTCGTCATCATTACGTAATTTTCACGTTTTCGCTCATAAATCGCGTCAAAGCGGAGGAAAAGTTGCAGATGTAGCCACGGAGCGAAGCGGAGTGGCTACATCGCAACTTTACCGGAGCGCTCGAGCGCAAGAAAATATATTCAAATATGCGAAAAGGCGATTCCAGTACGCAAAACCGGAGCGTGAAACGTGCGCTGTCTCATCCTTTGGTCACAATTATCATTATAAAAATGTAATTTAAAAATGTAAAAATTAAACTTGGCGAGAGGCCGAACAAATCTAATACTAACTAAATTGGACGATTAAGGCGGTTTATGTATGAAATGTGTAAGGTGCGTGATGATTCATCCTATAGAAATCGTTTAAAATCATTTCCAAATAAGAAAAGGAAGCATTTATAGTGTATGGGGTTTTTCATCAGGTGTCAATTTGAGAGCAATTCATTTTCATATATTTTATATCATATATCATGGCCTGGTGGCTAACGCGATTGCCTTGGAAACCGAAGGTTGGGGGTTCGATGCCGGACCCAACCAAACTTCTTTGCCAAGCTTCGGGGATCACGGTATGTGCTACCGTAACCCGAAATAACGTATTCCAGTTGCATATCGTAAACTGACTTTTTTGAAACTTTGTTTTAAAAATCCCTTCTTTGTGCAAACATGAGTCACTCTGCAAGAGAAATTTATTTAAATATTTTACAATACAAAATCTTGGCCGAGTGGCTAACGCGCTAGGATTGAGAACCGAAAGTTGAGGGTTCGAGTCCCAACATACTGTATCGACATTAAGTTTAGGCCAACTTATTCAAAATGGTGTAACTTTAAAATGGTGTAAGTGTAACTTATGATCCGTGCATTTTCTGCTAACCTCATTTAATGTCCCCGCACATATGTTCTTCCTCATCTCGAGTTTGCTTGTCCTTTCTGAAACCCTTATCTCCCCCCATTATCCACCCTATCCTCATTGAGAGGAGAGTCATTCTTGTCCTAATCACATCATTAATATATTACCGTATCCCGTTGCGCCTCGAGCGTAGATAAAATATAATATGAGAGCGGTGAGTAATGTAGTACTTCTCGCCCTTTTCCGCCATTTTGTCACCGTTTGCCACTACTGCACTCTCGGGCAGCACTTCGTGCGCAAGAGACGAAATTACAGTTACAGATTCACTCAGAATCCGGCTACCGCAGCAGCCCGGATACGCGCAGCAACCCACTGAACCCAAAAGCACGGCAAACACCGCACCAGTATTCAGCACAATCACTAAACGGGAACCCAAGCACAAATAAACGTGCCAGTACTCGTTACGTAATCACACAGTGAACAAGAAACACGAAATAAACGGGTAAATGAACTTTTCACGAGTCCTTGTAGATCCTAGAACGCCACTGTTATGTACAGTAGCGTCCAAAATTATATGACATCGAATTTTCGGCACATAACTTCTTTCAAACTCAATCAATCTTCATGAAATTTTTGCTGCGGAGATGTTTTATGAATCTCAACAAAATAAGTGAATGTTCTCAACCAATGTCGAAATCTTAGGAACCAGAAATTCATATAGTGAAATATTTTTTTGAGAATATGTCTTTTTCGACTAGTTCCAATTTTGGGTAAAAAATAATATTCTCAAAAATATGTCACCCACTATAGGTTGTTCTGGCGTATTTTTGCACATATAATACTAGAGATTTATACTAGAGATCATGAAACTGCAAAAGAACCAAGTTATACTCGAACAGCAGCAAAAAATGCGAGTTGGCCGCACAAAGTGACCTAATTCAGTTCGGGAAAAGGATTCAAATGGTGAAAAAGTGGTCAAAGGCGAAAAAATTTTTATCTCGAAAATATATTTCTATAGGAGTTTCTGGGGTATTTTTGCATGCTGAATTCGAATTTCGATATGAGAACTCATGCCAATGTGAATGAAAAAAGCTATGCTTGAAAAATAGTCAAAATCGGCACTTTTTCGCACATAATGACCACCTGTTTTTTTAACGTTTCGGTATAAATCTGATATAATGGAGATATAAACTACCTAGGAGGGGCTATAACTTGAGCACAAAAGAAAAGTTTAGAAATTCCGATTTCAAAAGTTATACAACTTTTTCAGAAAACTGACCGCCTCGCAGCGGCGATGCGAGCTGGAATGAAATTGTTAACATTACTTTTTTAGAGCTCTTTCTCCTCTTCGAGCTGAAAATAAGAACGAATTTCTATCTTAATTTTGAAGACATTTATGACCGTTTTTCGAACGCGAATTTTACTGGGTTGGTCTCGATACGACGAGTTTGACCTTACCGTACTCAAAAACGAATTTTTAAAAAAATATTCTGCCAACGCAGTTTTGTAGAGCATCATTTAAAGTACTTAATTTCTTGTTTCCAGAACTTTTAAAAATCTATAATTCTACTTCCGCCGCCTCCTCTGGTGGTCGAAAATACCGCTATCCCTATAATTTTCGGATCGGTAAATTCTAGGAAAATCATATCAAAATTATCACGTCACTGATTCCTGACCAAACCCCTGGAGACAGAGAGGGGGGAATGACTGGGAACAGACTCGAACCAGTTCGGCGCACGAACCAGTTCGGATTGGGATATGCTTCACAAACAGATCAAGTTCTGAACCATCACTTTGGGTTGGTGGACAGAAGAACGATTGTAACGGAGAAGATGGGGATGTACCCATTTCTGCCTATATCTAGTAAGCTTTTGGTGTAAGCATATTAATTATGTCTAGTGCTTTGTTTATGTCTCATAGCCATTGATATTACTGCTAGCACATAACCTTAAAGCCCCTAAACGGAAAATATTTGAACGCGAAACAACAAATTGAATGCACATAATACATTTGCAGTGAATCCAGTTGACACTCTTCTTATGTCTACACAGTTGCTCTTCTTAAAGTGAACCATGACTCAGTGCTCATCATGGAGAAATAAATCGATAGAAATATTGCTCCGTGCCCCATAGCACCTCAACAAAAATAGGCTATATTCCGTTTCATATTATGATTCCCGGAAGTGAGGAGGAAGGTTATAAGAAACTATAGCGGAGATAGCGGATGTATACAGTCAATACGAAATAATGTGAAACGTTTATGATAAAATTGGAGAGGATCCATATTTCAAGTGTATCTATCGCAGGACGATCTTGAAAATTCAAAATTTTAATATTAGTAAAAAACATTTTATCGAATTTTATTAATAAAAATGATGATTTTTTATATTTTTATTTTCCATTTTTCAAAAAAAAATTTTTTTTTAATATTTAAAAAAAAAAAAATTTTACATTTCGGTGCACTCTCCGCTTAGTAATCAATGTTTTATGGAAATTATGATAAATTCTGAAAAAAAACGTACATAAATCATACATAAACGGTTCACTTTATTTCGTATTGACTGTACTTGGGCTCGAATCATTCTATCAACTACGATCCTCCAAATACGAACATAGAAACTACAACGTTTCTTACACGATTCATTCCATTCGGGACTATGGTGAGTCACAGCCATAATAATGTTTTTTTGTTTAGATGGACGAGGATCATAAATCAGACGTGCATCAGTAGGCATCTATCGTATCAAAAGCAAAGGCGACAAACGTATTCACCCTATCGGTCCCTGCAAACAATACCTCATGTGATAAAGTATAATGTAAATATTTGAGACTTATGTTACGTAGCGGCCTACGGCCGCTAGTAGTTAGAATAGGTTGGGACGTCTAGCACGAATAGGGGCAGAACAAAGAACATCCAATGTCATCATCATTATGAATTACTTTGTAAATAAAGGCTAGGTCGATAAGTGTGCGGCGGTATTCTAAAGGCTCTAGTTCGAAGAAAGGTAAGTAACAATTCATGTTTTCTACATAATTGTCCGATGAATCTGAAGATATAACGCCCCTAGGAATGCGAAATTCGGAAGACGAAATCAAAAGTTGCGAAATTCCCCGACCGTCTCCGATGAATTTGAAGCGAGTTTTGGCAAACAACGTCCTCAGGATTGCGAAATCTCTTCACGGGACGCGAAAAATCCACGATTGCGATATAGTTGATATCGGTGAAAAGCGAATTAGGCCCAAAAAAAAATTACGTAAGCATGATGAAATATTGCGTAAGTATGATGAAATCGAAATTGATTTTGAAAGAGGAATTCACGAGCGATCGTTCCTTGTCCGATCAATCTTTGGCCAATTATAGCGATTTTATATCTTCGTGACTCACAGACGAACGGACGCACGGATGCACGGACGGACTGACAGAACGTTTTGGGTTCGGTGTCGGAATATAAACCGCATGAGGAGCCGCTAATATTTTATTGGCTGCTTGTTCAACTAACATCACCACCCAATTTTTTTCTTTTTTCCTTTTTTTTCTCCAAAAAACAATATCAATTATTCAAATCGAGCGCATACAGTTCGATCGCAAGTTTATCAACTTCATACAATCGAACATCGGAGAAATAAATCGAAGGCTCGATGGTTTCTCCAATACACTCTAGATGTTGCGTCCTCGTACTAGAAAGTCGGGCGCGTTCTTCTTGGTATTATCGAACTGCTATAAAGGATCCACAACGTATATGAGAGATTCTGAGATTTTAAACTAATATATGCATATGCCTGGAATTAGGGCCAACATTCGAAGAATTTGCGCCATATTTACCCAGGAGGTAGTACTCGGTTAGGTAGAAATGTAGACCACCTTGGAAATGGCCGCGACGCGTCTGGAGCGCGTGCGAGTGCGCTAAATTCGATATTTGCAAATTTAATTTTACATTTTTCTTCTTTTTGAATCGCTTCGAACTTGGTACAGACTATATTTTTTGTATTGGGTAAATTCCGAGAGCTGGCGAAATCAAGATATCAAATTTTGAATTTTGAATTTTGAAATATTGATGTTACCCCGACGTCGAGACGACGAAAGACAAAGACGTCAAGACGACGTCGAGTGAGATTTTATTTACTAATATGTTAGATAATCTCAAAATCAATCAATAATGACAATCGGGAATCGGATAATCAGGAACCAAAATGGTGAATTTCGAGAAAAAAACGAAGTGAACTAAAAATTTCATGCAATTATGAATTGATGGTAAGGAATTGATTGATTGATTTCTACTTTTTTTTTCATCAACAAATTTTTTTTCTCAGACTCGTGCAAACCATCAATCAAATTCGTTAAATTTTCGCAAAATTTATGCCATTTTTAGTTGCATAAAGAACCCCTTGAAAAGAGAATTTCAAATTCTAGGGTTGCACGGCAGTAAACAATTCACCCTTTAAGAGCCGTTTTTGGGAGTGGTCGACGGATGACTTTTTTGCAACCTATCCCAATAAGTTCAGGGTGAAGTCCACATACATAGAGCTGATACTTTTCCTCCACGCTCTCAATATGAGACCTTGGGGTGCACCTTCCGAAAAACGCAAGACATGTCCCAAAAAAAGTCGAAAATATCATCAGATAAAAAACTACGCTCTGGCGTATTTTTTTGATAAAAATAACAAAGCAAATAGACAGCGATATAAGGTCGAAAAACGCAAATCTCGTCATTTTTTATAGGGTTATTTGTTTTCTTATAGGTGTTTCTGGCGTATTTGTCGATGAAAACAACGGAGCGATAGGATGTTGATAAAAGGTCAAAAAGTAAAATTTTCGATATTTTTCGGTCACCCTCTACCTACCTCACTACCTTCCTACTTCACCGAGTACTACCTCTTGTGTAAAAATGGAGCTATTGCGTCGAATAGACTTTTGGCCCTAGTTCCAGGCATATGCTCTCATATATTCACATAATCAAATGTCTCATATATTCACAAAATACTCACTGACCCTTTTCTTGCGCAAAGTTTTCTTGCAAACTTTGCCATCTTCGCCCAGTTCTTTAGCTTTCAATTGACACAAATACATGTTACGTCTAGCCTACAAATTGGAAGAAATTTGTGAAATAATTTTTGCCATGAATTCACCACATATAAGTAATCTTGAAGTTGCTTGAGCTTAACATCATCGACGAATTTGAAATTCTTTATATCAGCTGCATGCTGAAATAAGTTAAATAGTATAATTGAATAAGGTCGTCGTCTCATTTGTCAGGTTCTCTATGAACCCGTATGCGTAAGAGTCGGACAAGCTTGCCCGATTGGAAAACCACAAACCTCGCAGCCTCGCATTTGATTCGATTAATCGAGATATGAACGAACTTTGACCTACTGCTCAGACAGGAAAACTGTTCTCCTCATAATTTTGATGTATGGAGCATGTTCCATGTTCCATGGAGCATGTTCCGAGGCACACTCGCTGTTTTTGCGATTTCATGACTATATCTTTACTATATTGTTCGTTCATGAATTCAGATATCGAAATTCGGTTTCTACTTTTTTGAGACTCACAAACTTCTCGAAAAAAATGATCCCTAAAGATTGATAACGATAGCTCTTAATTTGCCCTAAGGGCACGAAATTTTCACCTTTTTCACATTATTTTTATCCCTATTTTGGATTATCACACTTCCAAGGCCGATTTTTCTTCAAAACGTCTTTCCTGGACATGTTGGTTGCAAATCCATGGAATTCTTTTTCCCAACTTCAAATCCATGGAATTCTTTTTCCCAACTTCCCAACTTTTTAGAGCATTTGGATACCTTTCCAGTCCGTGATAGCCGAAAATCCGAGCTCGTTATGTCGAATAAATAACTGATTTTGAAAGTTGTTGAATTTTATCTTTTTTCATTAATGATATCATGGGCTCTCATATCTAAATTCGGATTCAGCATACAAAAATATACCAGAAAAAAAATGTAGTCAGGAATTTCTGAGAGAAAAACTTTTTCGACTAATGATGGGGGTGACTAATGACTAATGAATTTTTTGGTTTGAAAATCGATTGATCTCGGATTTTCGGTTGCCGCGGGCGGGACAGTAATCCAGATGCTCTAAAAAGTTGAGAATCATATATTCCATGTATTTGCAACTAACCTGTCCATGAAAGACCTTTGAACAAAAATCGGCCTTGTAACTTGATCATCCAAAATAGTGAGAAAAAAATGAAAAAAAGTGAAAAAACCGTGCCCTAAGTGCAAATTAAGAGCTATCGTTATCACACTTAGGGGATCACCAGGAATTATCATAAGGATCATTTTGTGCTTTTGAACGAGTCTCTAGCATGTCTATGAACGAAAATACATTTTTTCGGGACCCTACTTTGAGATAGTCTAAGGCCCGACACCTAAAATGAAATTTTGGTGGAGAACTTAGTTGTAGTTGGAAACCATTTTCCAGAATCATGTTGTGGTCTTGTTCATCATAAGGAATATTGAAATTTTTTAGACCATAGCCTAATACGTTATCTTAGTAAATTGTCCTTTTTTCATTAATTTTCTCATATTCAATGAAAAATTTAAATTAAACGATGCAATTTGATGTTTT
The DNA here is from genome assembly GCA_036245825.1 of Pristionchus entomophagus. Classification (NCBI taxonomy): domain Eukaryota; kingdom Metazoa; phylum Nematoda; class Chromadorea; order Rhabditida; family Neodiplogasteridae; genus Pristionchus; species Pristionchus entomophagus. Next base: position 2,003,044 of record BTSX01000006.1, read on the forward strand.
AAACGCTAATGCACTAAACCTCGGTTTCAGCCTCGAGCAGCAAAACTACCTCGAAAACTAAAAAAAAAACCAAATCCTCGTATTTTCCGGTTCCAAAATTTACGAGATCTGATTTTCTGAAAAATGGTCTTCACTGATTTTTAAATTTCCTATTTATTTTTTCTAATGATTATACTCAACAAAATAAAGTCTCCAATGCAATTTTTCCAAACAAAAATTGACAAGTCGAAGTACCACCAGGAATACATGAACATTGTCATTTTTAACTGATTTTCCTCAAATTTTTTCGACTAGTACACGAACAGCTCGTCAGAAATCAAAAAAAAGATTTCTTACAATATGAAAGTTACTCACATAATCATGAAGTAGTATTTTTTTGACTACGCCAACCTTGGCGAAAGAGAAACCATAAACTGATCCAATAAGAGCATAAATCAAAAAAGCTTGAAGTATATGCATAATGCCTGTTGAAATCATTAATCAAATCCTTTTATAGTGATGACTTTATAAATAATGACAATTGAGAATATTTTGCAAATATTGTAATTGATGTTAAAAAAAAACATATAAATAACCTGCGATGTGCACACATTTTCCTTTCTTTGGTCGATTTATATCATGATTCGGATTATTATTATCTCGCTTATTGTTTGCGTGGTGAGAAATCGTTTCAGATTGATCATATACAAAAAATATGATTAAACTTATTGTTTTTATTTAAAACTTAATTCCTCTCCGGATGTCCTCGATGTCAGGCGCATACATCATATTAGTCCCGTATTGCACATTTTCATTTTCATTTTCCTTAATTTTGAAAATAGAATGTATGAGCATGAACATCTCTCCCGGGGGATGGTCGAAAATTTCCGATATCTTCAGCACCAAGTCGCTGGCGTTCCCACTCCGCAAACTCCGCAGATCGTGAATAGCGAGAATATTGTTTCTCAAAAGGATGTATTCTTCATGGTGATGATGCCGGGTAAAGAGGTGAGGTCGTGTAGATTCGTTTATTTAAAATCTCGCTGAACAGCAAAATTCAAAATGTGAAGCAGTGAATGTATACATAATGAAGTTAGACACTCAGTTAGACATTAACTTTATGGGTTTCATTTTTATAGATCAATAATCGGGTCCTTTCAGACAGTCACCGTAGACGATCAGGAATCATTGAAAGCGATCCTGAGGGGAAAACAGGTATGTTATGATATGAAAACGAAAAAAATGTCCTTGTTATACAGATAAAAGCATTCTACAAAGCTGGCCTTAAAATGCCTAGCGACGCGACACTTAATATGCTCCATTCTGGCTATGGATATAGTGACCTGCAGAGCTTGCCGACGGGAAACCGCAAGAGAAGCATCGGAAAGAACGTATGTTTCACGAATACGCAACCCTCGCTCCGGAGCATAGATACTATTCGTTCAGATCGAATCGGCAATTCCGTTGCTGTCAAAGAATGAGCGTGCATCAAAGAAACACATGAAGGTTCGATCATGATCTCGATTATTTCGATAATTACGATAATTTCAGGTTTTCGGTCCGTTCACCCGCGATCAGTTGACTGAGGCTGCGGCAAGAGCGGCCGAACACACAACCATTAATGTGTAGTCCCGGAACAGTGAATAATAATATTCTCTTAATCATTCTCGCGTTCGTTCAACAGCATAACAGCATTAGGCAAGCACAAAATTAGTGTGGAATCAATTTAGCAATTGTTCATACGGTAGGTACAAACGTTACACGTTTAGCTTTCTGAAAATCATATCAATGACTTTGTTCTATAATCAATCGATAATATAAGTGTACAAGGCTGATTCCCGAGACTTATCTTCATATCTTTCATATCTTTTTTTTGGAATTTGACATTGAAATTAGTGAAATTATTAATCGGGATTGAACCCGCAATCAGCAGTTGATTCGAGAGATCTGGGAGTCGGATCTGGGATATTTAAAGAATTAGGAATGCGAATTAAAATGTTAGCAACACATAATTTTAAAAAAATATATATTTATAACCTTTATCGTACTTCGTAAACATTTCCGAACAAATTTACATTTTTTGCATTTTGCTGGTTCGAAACTAAAAATTATAATTATTGTTTCTTATTTTTTATCCACCCCGAATTCCGGGCAGATACAAAAATATGACGGTGAAATATTCCTAGAAATGCGATTAAAAAAAGATCAATTATTATGTAAATTGAAAATAAACTGAGAATACGGTAAGGACGAGGGTTTTAAGAGACCGGCTCCATTATTTTAGGGGCGGAATTGATTCACAAGTGGTGATATTAGTTAAAATATGCATTTTTTTATTGAAAAATCATATGTAGAGCCGAAGTAAAACGAACTTTTCTAGTGTTATTTTGGTTTTTAGAGAAGACCAGTATAAAGAAAAAAGAATTTCAGATCTAACTTGTTGAAAACCACGTTTTTGGCAATTTTTCAACCTTTGCAAGCACCTGGCGGGCCGCGTTAGAGTCGAGGGGCGCCAATTTGTGTACTTTTGTAATCAAGGTTACTGTGCCTTTCTATGATGCTAGTATGAAGGCCTGAATCGAAAGTCCTGGCGGATATCCGCTAAATGGTCAAAATGCTAAAAAATAACAGAGCCGGTCTCTTAATCGATACTACCGTTATCTTTAATATTTTGCTCTCTTTTTAATCGTATTTCTAGGAATATTTCACCGTCCAATTTTTGTATTTGCCCAGAATTCGGGGTGGATAAAAAATAAGAAACAATAATTATAATTTTTAGTTGAGAACCAGCAAAATGCAAAAAATGAAAATTATTTACAAAATGTAAATTTATTCGGAAATGTTTACGAAGTACGATATTTGCTAAGATATGCTGCGCATCTCCTTAAGAGACGTTCTATGATATACCTACCCAACGGATGACTTTTTTGCAACCTGTACCAATAATTTCAGGGTGAAGTCCCCATACATAGAGTTGATAGCTGGCACAATATGAGATGTTGGGGCCCAATATGAGATGTTGAGATATTTTTGACCTTTTTCACTTTTTAGTGTTTTATCAATATCACAACCCCATAACATCAACCCAAGTCATTAATAACGATAAAAGGGATACAAATCCGACCTAAACGTGTCTGTATTTTCAATTTCAATTTCAATTATTTATCCACCAGGGGGTATCAGGAGATAGGAATAGCTGAGATCTTCGTTAGCGTTTAGGTGGAGGTCCGTCGTCTTGTTTGGCGAATCGGTGGTTGGAGAGGGGTGGGGCTTCGGGAAGTGCAGTGGTTTGGTATCAATATTAGAGTCGCAAAAGCGATTCTGGCAAGAAAGAAATAGAAGGAATTGAGAGAAGATGAGATCGGAAGTTATCAGATGAGCTTGTAACGATTTCAGCAGAAAGCGCGTTCCATCTTTCAATAATCCTAGTCGCAAAACTTGAGTGAGACTTAGGAGGTACGAAGGGCAGCGAGATACGCAAAATATGGGATCCACGAAGGTTACGTGCAAGCGGGGCTAATCTGTATAAATTAGAATGGTCATATGAGTAGAATCCATGAATTGATTTATAAAGGAAAAAAAGATCAAAGATCAATCTACGGTGCTCAAGAGTTTGAAGTAAAAGATGCGACAGTCTATCTGGATACAAGGAATATGGGATTTGACACCGTGCAAATAGACGCCTCGTGAAATTACGCTGAACATCTTCAATTTGATTTGCAAGAATGACGGTGTGAGGAGACCAGACAACTGATCCATACTCGAGAAATGGTGGAATAAAAATAGCGAATGCGCGACAGTACAATTGGGGTTCAGGAGAGAAAAAGCACTTAAACATGATATTAATTTTCGCTTTCGCTTTAGTTACCATTTTAGAGACATGGTCGGAGAATTTAAGGGATGGATTCATAATAATACCAAAGTCTTTCATGAAAGGTGAAGCGGATAGAGGAATACTATTAATTGTGTAAAGAGTACGCGGTGAGAGAGATCCATAATGGACTACAGTGCACTTAGTCTCGTTTAGGGATAGATTCCATCCAAGAGACCAATCGAATACAGAGTCAATAGCACGTTGTAAGATGTGAGAGTGAAGCGGAACCTTTGCATAGATCTTTAGATCATCTGCATATATACCGTACTTTATCTCAGGAGGCAACACTTTAGAGAGATCGTTAATGAATAGAATGAATAGTAGTGGGCCGATGCATGATCCTTGCGGGACGCCTGATGTTACAGAGGTGGGATCAGATAAAGTGTTGCCAATGAAAACATACTGAGATCTGTTAGAGAGGTAATTTGCGATCCATGAGACAATATGAGAGGAGAAACCGAGGTTGGAGAGTTTATGGACTAAGAGCCGGTGATCAATACTATCAAAAGCTTTTTTGAAGTCAAAGTAAATGGTATCAAATGAGGAATTATGAGATTTGAAAGATAAGTAATCTGAATGGGTTTCAACCAGCTGAGTGCAAGTAGAACGGAAACTTCGAAAGCCAGATTGGTGCGAATCCAGAAGATTATTCCCATTCAGATACTCAGACATTTCAGAAATGAGAATTTTCTCAAAAATCTTAGTTATAGAGCAGGTGAGACTAATAGGCCTAAAACTATTGATAGAGTTGGAAGAAGTTTTAGGGATAGGTTTCACGATAGTTTTTTTCCAAATGTCAGGGATTGTGTTCGTGAGCAAGCTCTGGTTGAATATGATCAACAGAGGAGAGATAATTGAAAATTTGCACTTTGAATAAAGGTTGTTGGGAATGCCGTCTGGAGAGAAATTGCACTTAGGAGCTAGGGAACGAATCGCTATCAGAATTTGAGCAGAGCTAATAGTGGGTAGGTCAAAAGGCTGGGTGTGGGCAGGTGGAGAAGGGACAGGAAGGGGTGAATGCAGAGGGGAGGTTGATACAGAGGCAAAGTATTTAGAAAAAGCGTAAGCCTTATCTCTCGATGACAATAATTGAGTTCCATCTAGGTCAATGATCCCGGGAGGCGCGGATTTACAGGCTTTTAGGCGAGTATTACAAAGACTATAGAATGCCCTAGGGCTCCTAGAATCAACGATACGAGATTCAACTCTCACATGAAACTCTTTCAATGCTCTTTCAAAACGTTTTACAAGTTTGATGGCAAGTGTACTATTATGTGCAATCGAATTTGCTCTCTGAGATTTACCATAAAGAATTCGTAATTGACGTGGATAACGGGAGAAGGGAGAGGGAGTTGATTTAGGCACGAAAGTGTCCAAAAGGGAGTTAACAAAATTACAAAAATAGTTGAAAGAATCGACTATATTGAGAGGAGAAAGTGTTAGGGTCCAATCATGAGAAGAAATATGGAAATTTATGGAATCCCAGTCAGCAAGATGATAAAGTCGAGAGGGAATAAATTCTTTCTTGGGTGGAGAGGGTACACTAAGAGAAAAGGAGATACTAGCATGATCAGAAAAAGGAATAGAAGGCTTTACATTGCTCACAATGTTAGTGTTGGAAAGGATAAGGTCAAGGATATTATTACCACGTGTAGTGAAATCCACAAATTGCGTAAAATTCCTGTCGCAGGCAAAAGAGAGAAAGTCATTTTGAGTGGGTGAGCTTAGATTAAACCAGTCGATACTGGGGAAGTTTAGGTCACCACAGAGAATAAATGGAGTTGTGCTAATAAGAGGATTTATAAAAGCAAGAAAAGAATCGAGAGATGAGGAGGGACATGAGGGGGCGCGGTAAATCAAGCAGATGCGAATGGATAGTAATGTAGGAGAACTTTTTGATGCAGGAAAGTGAATATCGATGACAATTGACTCGATACCCGCGGTAGCGAAGGAACGAATAAGAAATGGATTGAGGAGAGGGGAACAAAGAATGGCCACACCGCCGCCGCGAGATTTCTCAGCATTGGTGGGTCGATCCTTTGTAAATGATACATAATCATCATTAGATCCCAGAAGAAACGCATCACTATCCTCATCGCATAACCAAGTCTCACTTATCAGAATAATATGATAGCAAAGGGATTTTACAAAAGAGAGAAGATGCGTTTTACGCCTGACGGAACGCGCATTTGTAAGGAAAAGCTCGATATTTGAAGAATTGCATAAAGAGAAAGGTTTCGAAAAAGAGAGAGAGGAAGATGAAAGACTATGAGAGACCAAAGAGGGAGAGACAGACGCAAAAGTATGAGAAGATACAATAACCTCACCACTGCTCCTGTCCTAGGCCTTGACCTCTCCATTGATTGTTCTTGCTGCAGCGGTATTCGCCTTGTCCGCTTTGCCGGTGGGAGAGACGGGGGCGATTGCTTTGAGGGGCATGGCGAGGGACCGAGAGAGGAAGAGAGGAGAGAGGGAAATGAGAGCGAACCGCTCACGATGGGAGAAAAAAACTCGAATTGATTACTTTGAAATGGTGAAAACTCTCGGCATCGTTCTTCCGAAAGCCTGGGTGAGAGCATCGGGCGGAGAGCTGCAGAATCCGGGCTCTAACTCGAGAAGACGTAAATGTTTCACACGAGGGGCAATTTTTCAAGTAGAATCCGATTCTGAAATAAAATTTTTCCCATGACATTAAAAAATGTTCACTGTGGCACAAAAATGACAACATTTTCATTTTTTGACCTTTTATCGATGCCCTTTCGCTTTCAAACTATCTTTTTCGTTATTTTCATCGAAAAATACGTCTGAAACATCTATAACAACGTTTTTTTTTCAGGGATGATTGTTTCGACTTTTTTTGGGACATGTCTGGCATTTTTCGGAAAATGCACCCCAACATCTCATATTGGGCCAGCTATCAGCTCTATGTATGGGGACTTCACCCTGAACTTATTGGGATAGGTTGCAAAAAAGTCATCCGTCGACCCATCCCGAAAGCTTCACTAAACCGTGGAACGTCTCTTAAGAGACCTTGTTCGTACAGGTATTGTTCGTACAGGTATTGGAGAATCTCAAACTAAAATCCCGACATGGTGAAAAATTCGTCTCAGAAGCGACAGCTCTTCTCCGGAGTTGTACTGAAAATGACGATTTTCCGGAAATGGAGACCAATCCCAAATGTTCATAGAAACTTAGGGGTCATTAGCAGACACTACTCTATCAATTTGAGCTCAAAAGGTTCATTGCGAAGGAAGATACAGCGTATGAAGTTCATAAAATGTTGTATGTTTGATTTACCATACCGAGGTAAAAAATCGACTTTTGCGTTATTCGAAAAGCGAGTTTGAAAGCTCATGAGTGTCCCTTTCGAAACAGAGGCGTGGAAATTTTGATATGTTTGGTCTAAAATTTACCCATTCGCAAATAAGAAACATGTGATATTTTGAGAAAAACTGATTTCGAGTGCATACCTAAGTTTTCGATATTGATTGAAACCATTCACATATTTTGCTAATAATCACAAAATATTTGTGCAAAATATTTGTCGCACCATAAAAGAGACCTGTTTCAAATATCGATTTCTAAGAATATTTCACCGAGCATATCCGTGTCGATTCCCGCAAAGTGGCCATGAGAAAAAATAAGAGCACAACCACAAGGCGTAATTTTGCGTAGCAGCAAAGATTCAAAAAGTTAATATTTCACCGTAACTTACGGTACTTGTTCTGATTTTCGTAGCATGTACGATATTCTACTGCTCATCCATCACCACAAGATAGCTGCGTTCACTCCCGCTCCACCACATGGAATAATACGCAACACTAATGCTGAATTCATAGTCACTCATTCATCATTTTGGGGGGTCATAATGCGGTGTGAAAAACACCCTTCATAGTCGAAAAAGCTGATGGGTCATTTTCTCCCCCCACTCTCTCCCCTCCTCTTCTCTCCGCTTCGTCCGCACGGTTTTCGCCCGTGTGAGGCGGTCGGCGTGACTTATCGAGTGGGGGACTCGTTGTTTTGAAGATTGTGAACTTCGATTTGCACGAGCGCGTACGTGCTGATCTGTGTTTACTCTCTCACTTCGCTAATTTCGGGACAGTCCAGTCAATTGAGGCGGTCTAGCGTTGAAAATGAGAAAAAACACAGATCAGCACGTACGCGCACGTGCAAATCAAAGTTCACAATCTTCAAAACAACGAAAAATGAAAATGACCCATCAGCTTTTTCGACTATGAAGGGTGTTTTTCACACCGCATTTTGACCCCCTAAAATGATGAATGAGTGACTATGAATTCAGCATAACCGAGGGTGCACAGCGCGAGTTCCTTATATATTTTAACCTGAAGACGTCCTTTTCACTGGCTTTGTAGCCGAATCTCTCGGAGTAAAGAGGATTGATCTAGGCGAACAGCAGTGTTGGTGAAATCGAGTCGAGTCCAAAAGCCGAGTACTCGACAAAAGGAATTACTCGACTCGAGTACTCGACTGCGACAGAGAACAATCAAGTCCGGATTCGAGTCTCGAGTACTCGGGACTCGATAGAGTCCTGTGGTGAGAGAGCAGTAGCAGATCTCATCCGCCCATATTCGATCTCTTAAGTATATGTCTCCATGGCTCAGTGGTATCATTTTGCTCTGATGTTCTGATGCAGTCATCGCGAGTTCAATTCCTCTCGCACATGTTTCATTTTTGTTCCTTTTTTCGAAAAATCTCAGAAAATAGTAGAAAAATGGAACAAAAATGAAACATGCGCGAGAGGAATCGAACTCGCGATGACTGTATCAGAACTGCAAAATGATACCACTGAGCCATGGAGACATATACCTGAGAGATCGAAAAAAGACGGATGAGATCTGCTACTTCTCTCTCACCACAGGACTCGATCGAGTACTAGTGGACTCGATCGAGTCTCGAGTACTCGAGCCTTCTCTATTGCAATCGAGTACTCGATCAACACCCGAATCCAGTCGAGTCGAACAGCTATGAATTTACTCGAGTGCCGGTTCTTCCCGATTTCACCAACCCTGGCGAACAGTATAAGAGCGAGGTTTTATGAGTCGAATATATCAGCACAATGAGATGTTTTCAGCCACCTATTTACTGTTATATCGATTTACAATGTGAAGACTACACCGATGATGATTTGTTTATGGAAGTCCCTCAAGAAGAAGATGAGTTAGTATAGAAGAACAATAAAGATAACAATAAAGAAAACAATAAAGAACAACAAAGAGTAGTAACAATAAAGATTTTCGAAACTTAGCTACGTATCAGCTGAGTTTGCCATTTCTTGATAAGTAGAATAAAGAATGTGTGAAAAGGGAGGGGGTAACTAAGCGAATAGAGTGATCAAGCACACAGATCATCCAACCTCATGAACACATTCATGAATGATATGTATCTTGATCGATACGGAAGAGCTTGTGTCCTTGTAGTGTGAAGGGAGAAGTGACAGAGTGATACACAACGACGTTTATCGGCGAAACAGAGACTAGCCGGGTGAGGGGACGGTCGGAACTAGACGAGCGAAGAGAGAGACTCGAGTCAGAGTATCCTCGAGAATAGGCGAGAGAAATTACAATACTGAATTCCCTTAATCAGGGGAAATCGTGACAATAAATAACGGGTTCAAACTGCGTCAAACGATGACTTACAGCAATACTTGGGAGTGAACGGCTCACGAGTTCAACTGATGCGCGCGCTGGGGCATGACTATTTTTTTTTACTATTCGTGTATATAACTAATATGGAGTATAATTACTATACAACAATGAACTTGCATAGTAATTTTACTTTTGGGACTTTTCACAAGCGAGCGAGAACGCAAATATGCTGATGAAATTTGAAGCACATTTTGTAGCTATTTTTGTTGCATATTACTATTGCCAAAAAAAAGCGGATGCTTTGCATGCCCGAGAGCTCGAGTCTCTCTCTTCGCTCGTCTAGTTCCGACGGTCCCCTCACCCGGCTAGTCTCTGTTTCGCCGATAAACGTCGTTGTGTATCACTCTGTCACTTCTCCCTTCACACTACAAGCTCTTCACAAGCTCTTCCGTATCGATCAAGATACATATCATTCATGAATGTGTTCATGAGGTTGGATGATCTGTGTACTTGATCACTCTATTCGCTTAGTTACCCCCTCCCTTTTCACACATTCTTTATTCTACTTATCAAGAAATGGCAAACTCAGCTGATACGTAGCTAAGTTTCGAAAATCTTTATTGTTACTACTCTTTGTTGTTCTTTATTGTTTTCTTTATTGTTATCTTTATTGTTCTTCTATACTAACTCATCTTCTTCTTGAGGGACTTCCATAAACAAATCATCATCGGTGTAGTCTTCACATTGTAAATCGATATAACAGTAAATAGGTGGCTGAAAACATCTCATTGTGCTGATATATTCGACTCATAAAACCTCGCTCTTATACTGTTCGCCAGGGTTGGTGAAATCGGGAAGAACCGGCACTCGAGTAAATTCATAGCTGTTCGACTCGACTGGACTCGGGTGTCGATCGAGTACTCGATTGCGATAGAGAAGGCTCGAGTACTCGAGACTCGATCGAGTCCACTAGTACTCGATCGAGTCCTGTGGTGAGAGAGAAGTAGCAGATCTCATCCGTCTTTTTTCGATCTCTCAGGTATATGTCTCCATGGCTCAGTGGTATCATTTTGCAGTTCTGATACAGTCATCGCGAGTTCGATTCCTCTCGCGCATGTTTCATTTTTGTTCCATTTTTCTACTATTTTCTGAGATTTTTCGAAAAAAGGAACAAAAATGAAACATGTGCGAGAGGAATTGAACTCGCGATGACTGCATCAGAACATCAGAGCAAAATGATACCACTGAGCCATGGAGACATATACTTAAGAGATCGAATATGGGCGGATGAGATCTGCTACTGCTCTCTCACCACAGGACTCTATCGAGTCCCGAGTACTCGAGACTCGAATCCGGACTTGATTGTTCTCTGTCGCAGTCGAGTACTCGAGTCGAGTAATTCCTTTTGTCGAGTACTCGACTTTTGGACTCGACTCGATTTCACCAACACTGCTGTTCGCCTAGATCAATCCTCTTTACTCCGAGAGATTCGGCTACAAAGCCAGTGAAAAGGACGTCTTCAGGTTAAAATATATAAGGAACTCGCGCTGTGCACCCTCGGTTATGCTGAATTCATAGTCACTCATTCATCATTTTAGGGGGTCAAAATGCGGTGTGAAAAACACCCTTCATAGTCGAAAAAGCTGATGGGTCATTTTCATTTTTCGTTGTTTTGAAGATTGTGAACTTTGATTTGCACGTGCGCGTACGTGCTGATCTGTGTTTTTTCTCATTTTCAACGCTAGACCGCCTCAATTGACTGGACTGTCCCGAAATTAGCGAAGTGAGAGAGTAAACACAGATCAGCACGTACGCGCTCGTGCAAATCGAAGTTCACAATCTTCAAAACAACGAGTCCCCCACTCGATAAGTCACGCCGACCGCCTCACACGGGCGAAAACCGTGCGGACGAAGCGGAGAGAAGAGGAGGGGAGAGAGTGGGGGGAGAAAATGACCCATCAGCTTTTTCGACTATGAAGGGTGTTTTTCACACCGCATTATGACCCCCCAAAATGATGAATGAGTGACTATGAATTCAGCATTAGTGTTGCGTATTATTCCATGTGGTGGAGCGGGAGTGAACGCAGCTATCTTGTGGTGATGGATGAGCAGTAGAATATCGTACATGCTACGAAAATCAGAACAAGTACCGTAAGTTACGGTGAAATATTAACTTTTTGAATCTTTGCTGCAACGCAAAATTACGCCTTGTGGTTGTGTCGAATCGTGTCGACTTCTCGTCCTTCTAGCTGGTCTCCGATTGGTCCCTTTCCGTCGTCAATTTTGTCCACTGAAGTGAAGCGATTTATTTATTTTTCAATTTAGTAATTTATTCTTAGTACTCCGCTCTACAGCAATCAATTGATGCTCTTGTCAAGATTAGCGAAGATAATCAGTCTGTTCTCAGGAAATTGAAGGATCAAAACGATGCGAAAGAATTCCCTATATGTCAGCTAAGTCAATACACTCTCTGTTTACAAAAGCATTTTGAGATAACGGACCTCAGTTTATTGACAAGAAAGAAGTATCTAAGATTTGGTTTATGACGAGAAATCGAGGAGCATTCGTGACGAAGATTCTCGATAAATTGTCGGATAACTCGGAAATTGGAAAGAGGCTTGAGGAATGGAACTCTGTCAAAATTGAATTTGCTCAAGAGCTTAATATAATATGTATTTATTTACCTACCAAGCCTTTTCAGCAATTCCGCCTTTACTGCAATCCTAACCCTATCGATTTTCCATACAACTGGATGCTCATGGAGCGAAGGTGAGGGTAAATTTGAAGGTTTGATTCCCAGCAAGTGAATTATAGATTTCATGCCAACCTGGAGAGACGGAAGAAGAGCTCTCTCGAGAGCCGCCGATCGAGCAGCCAGAGAAGAAGAAGAAGAGGAAGTAGATCCAATGGATGGAAATTTGCATTGATTGGGTTTACATTCATTATTTGCAAGTTATTATCAGAAGATTTTCTATTCAAAATTGTTCATTGATTCATCAAGAACCATCAAAAGTTGTCAAATATTTGCGAGAAGTGAATAATCTAGTATCAAATCACCCGTTGTCCACTTTGTATTATAGTTCAAATTGGCGATGTCTTTTCGTTTTTCGACTCTCATTTTGCGCACTACCTTGAAGGTGAGATAAACGCTGGAGTGCAGTGTTCCAACAAGAGGGGGCACCGGGCCATACATCGCGAGCTACAATGCAACAGCTTAGTGACTGGAATCTGGAAGTTCCTCTCTGGCCTCCTTCCAGTCCTGACTGTAATCCTATCGAGTACTGTTGGAAAGATCTCAAGTGTTGGGTGAGGAAGAACAGAAACCCAAAGACAGCACAAGAAATCATGGACGGCGCCCTCTTCTACTGGACCAATGTACTCACTAAGGAACGATGCAGGGCTCACATTAAACACTCGAGAAGGAACATGGAGATCATCCATAAGGTGAATGGTGCCCCTATCGTCGATAAGTGGAGGGAAAACAACGAAATTATTCATTGATTCATCAAGAACCATCAAAAGTTGTCAAATATTTGCGAGAAGTGATTAATCTAGTATCAAATCACCCGTTGTCCACTTTGTATTATAGTTCAAATTGGCGATGTCTTTTCGTTTTTCGACTCTCATTTTGCGCACTATCTTGAAGGTGAGATAAACGCTAGAGTGTGCAAAAAGAAGAAAGTCGAAAAGCGAAACGATACCCATTGCTTAAATTGTCTCACCTGATCGATAAGGAGTCTTGATCCACATGTATAATTATCAATCGATTATCCTTGTTACCGTTGTCCGCCCGATGAATGAATGGTTATGCCTGATGGAGTTAACCACAAGCCACACACTGTCAACGGGGCGGGAAAGACACAGGCATTGCCTGCTCACCTGACTAGGAACAGCCAAAGAAGCATTCGTCCCAGCGGAGGGACATCAGAGAGCATCTGGATATCACACAATTAGTGAGCAGAGTCGAAATAAACGAGTAAGAGAAGTGAAAATAACGAATGGTAGAACCTCACTAGGAAAAGAGTCGAAATAAGCGAGTTCCCGTTGCCAGAACACGGAGATACGTGGTGGGCACACTCCACATAGTCAGCTCGAAAGAATCGAAAGCAAATCAGAGCGGTTTTAACGAGAAAAATAAATAAATAATGCGAAAACAGAGACGCGATTCGAAAACAAAAAGCCAAAATTCTGCTAAAGAGCGTAGCGCTAAAGTAATCAGAGCGTCACTCTGCATGCATGCACGAATCATTTTATTCTCTCAATATTTGTAAAATTGATTTTTTAAAAATTAATAAAATATTTTAAAATTTATTTTCATATGAATCGACTCAGAGTGATCAAATGATAAGCTTTTCATACAGAGCCCCCATATTCTTCACGTATCCTAGCCATACAGGCCATGGGGTTGGATGGGGTCACCCGGGGTCGCCCCGGGGCGCCCGCGTCCACAGGGAAACCTGACAGGACTGTATATCTCGATTAAAGAATTCCCCGTCCGGTTATCCCTAGCTTCCATGGAAGTTGTATATAATGGTAAATGGTGTGCTTTCCTTCCAGGTGGATATTACCCATCCCGATTCCAAATACGGTCAATGGATGGAGGTCCTACCAAAGGAAATGACGCCCTGTCTGGCAGCGGCGGACCTGATGGATCCGCCCTATCGACCAGATATCAACACATTCCCCTATGATGGTCAGTGGAATTGGAATGGATGGGGAGACTTGGACTGAGTGGCCACTCTGAACTCAGCATTAGAATGATGGAATGGCGGTGATATACTTATTTTAAGAGACCGGCTCCGTTATTTTCGAGGACTCTGCCGTTAGGGCCGGATATCGATGCCACCGATCCGGCCCAAACTTTTTCCCTGGATACCCCCATGGGTCCCCATCACTAAACGGGGCACTATATGGTCCAGATCATTAAAACATAAAAATTGCGAAATATCGAATTTTGAAAACCGAAAATCAGATAAAAAAATAACCATAGTCACAGAATCTAGTCACAGAAATTATGATTGTTGCGGTTCGTATTGTTGCTACTACCAAGGTATCGTCTCCAGTAGATGAAAATGATATAATATCATAAATATTTCGAATGCTTTCTCTTCCTAAATATCGTCTTTGTCATTCGGCCGAACAGCGCTCCAGTACGAGCAGAAGGTCAGGAAAAAGGGAAATTCCCGAGGTACGGTAGGGTTCAGAATCGATAAATGAGCATCGATCGTTACTAACTCATTGGCAATATCTGACCGATTTTCATGAATACTTTAATAACGAACAAATAAGATCTTCTGAAGCATCATTCCAGAATGATTTGAAATGCAATTAATATTTTAAAATTAGTTAAAATGGAATGGCAGATTCGACATGCTGTTTCTGGGGATGGGCCCAGACGGACACACCGCCAGTATCTTCCCCAACTCGAAGCAATTCAGATTGAAGGTCAGACTTGCTTTGTTTAGATTTATGGTGAAAGTTATACATGAAACACGAATAGTGCTGGCTCGAAATTAGCACAATATTCGAATATTTTTAGGTAAAGGACGACGAAAGGCTTAATTTTTTGGTTTTGCGTGATTCACTAATGATGCTGGCTCGAAATGGCCATGTTTCGTATTCGAGACTCGTTCATAGGTCGTTGAATCATTGATAAGCGTTCATTCTATAAGAAAAGTGAATAGTCTGTTTCCCGGTTGGTCTGATCTCGTATGATATGTCATCTCTCTCTCTCGTTTCATCAGATGGAATCATCGGCAGTATTCGTGGGAGTAGATGACTCCCCCAAGCCCCCTCCTCAACGACTGACCATGACCATTCCCGCCATTAATGCCGCCGCCCATGTGGCATTCATCTGCACTGGAGAAGACAAGGCGACTGTGTTCAAGGTGGGACGGGGAAGGAGGGGGAGAGGATAGGGGAGATGGTTGGAGTGGATTGGAATGAATGGAAGAGATGAAGGTGAAGGGGAATGGGCGAGGAGAGAAAATGAGAGGTTTATAGGCTATGGACTCGCACCTATCCTGGATAGCAGTAGGAGTTGGGAACAAATGGGATTTAGACAGGGACATTCTACGATAGATGCTATTCACACTCTCAAAACGGTAGTCACAAACTGCATTGATCATCGCTTGCCCATTTATCTACTTTTCGTGGATATTTCTAAGGCTTTTGATTCGGTTTATGTTGATGCTGTCTATAAGGCTCTGGAGGTGGAAGGTGTTCCGTCGGAAGTGGTTTCATTCCTAAGTTCCCTCTCTCGGTGTAGCAAAAGTGCAGTCATAGTGAATGGAAAGGAAGTGGAAATCAATGTTGGAAGAGGGGTTAGACAAGGAGACTGTTTGTCACCCAGACTGTTTACAGCAGTCTTGGATATGGCATTCCGTCAATTAGACTGGGCGGGAAAAGGGATTAACATCAATGGGCGATTCCTCTCTCATATTCTCTTTGCCGATGACGCAGTGCTCATTTCTCACGATGAGCGACAAATTCAATCGATGGCAATAGAGTTGGAGAGGGAATTAAAAAGGGTGGGGCTTCATCTTAACGGTGATAAAACTGTGGGAATGTCTTCGAAGGGTAATCCCAGGGATGTCAGAGTTGCGGGGAAGATTGTGGGTATCAGAAAAGAGGTGGTCTATTTGGGAAGCATCATTAGTATCAATGGGAAGGAGGAGAGGGAGATTGGCTGGCGAATTCAGGCCGCATATGGGACTTTCCATAAGCATAGATCATTCCTAGTGAATAGATCTGTCCCAATGGTTCATAAGCGCCGTCTTTTCAATGGTTGTATCATTCCCGCCTTCCTATACGCATGTGAAACATGGGCCTTGACCAAAGCACAAAGTGAAAGATTATCGGTGGCCCAAAGACGCATGGAGCGTTGGATGGTCGGTTGCACTGTCTTGGATGATGTCTCGAACGAAAGGCTGCGTGGACTCACTCAGGTCAGAGACGTTGTTCGTACCGCCTTGAAAAGAAAGTGGCTCTGGGTGCATAAAGTTGCTAATGATCATGACTTGAAGTGGAGCAGAACTGTGATCGATTGGACACCACGAGGGCCTAAGCGAGGACGCGGAAGACCGCCCACAAGATGGAACGATCTCTTCATGCGAACTATCGGACCTACGTTCCTGAGACAAGCAAGAAATCATGAATGGCCCGCCATGCACATCAGAGCCTACTCTTGATAAATGTGTTAAAATCCAAATCCAAATAGGCTATGGGATGATACAGTGTGGAAGAGGGAAAATGATGATGAGATTCGATTCCCAATTGTCTGAATTAGTATGAAGCTGGATGATAGGATAGGGGGATGCAGTGAGATATACCACACTTATCATATATATCTTTATCGCAGACAAGTAAATGTTGCGAAACAGTAAACCAGCAGCTCGGAGCTGGTAAGCATAACAATGAAATATTATTGATGATGGTGACGATGTGAATTTTCCTCCGCTGTCCGAGACCCGAACTGTGAGCTAGGAGAGAGAGAGAGGAGGAGGGAGAAGGAGAGAGAGAGGAGACAAGAGAGGGAATTTGGGAGTGGGTGATTATCATCATTGTTTTCAGTCCGTGATCGATCGTGACCTACAGTATCCCGCCTCGCACGTTTCTCCTATAAACGGAAAACTGCGCTTCTTCCTCGATGCTCCAGCAGCAGCAAAGTTGTAGACTGTCTTACCCCTCTTTTACATCTATTTATTGATTGATTGAAACCTCACTTTGTTTCATTTCCCTTTTGGCCCTCGCTTTCTCTGTCAATTTCATCCTGTTGTCTTCTCTTTTTCTCTCAGAATTAAAGAGAGACAAGCAGTCTCATCTCTCTCATCTTTGAATTGGTCCCTCTGATATTTCGTTCTAAACTGGTATCAAATTGGTTCTTATAGATCGAATGTCCCCTGTGGAATCTAAGACCATCCCCTTCCACCCTATTATATCGAACCACCTTAATTAGTCTTAGGCATTTATTCCCGTTAATCGTATTGTGAACATGAAGTTGCTTGTCAATTAGAGCTATCAGATGCAAAAGTTTCTGCAATGTAGCCTGTCTAAAGTAGTAACCAGTTGTAACTATGAAATATGTTGTTTACCACGATAAATTATTACGTAATTCTGATTCAATCTTATTGGTAGTTTGCTGATATGTGATACACGATCCAAGACGATTTTTAAAAGATCAAATTGACTTTATTTAACTCTCATCATCTGGCTATGATTCGCATCCGCCTTTGTTGCTCGGTAATTTCCTGTTTTTTGGCCCAACCCAACTTCCCCCTTCCCCCCTCTCATAAAAAATCACTCCTTGCTCTCAGAATGATCTACGAGTGCGAGTGAGCGAACCTTAATTATTCCCTGTCAATCTCTTCTACCCTTTCCCCTTGATTTGATTACGTCTCTCAAAATTAAGCGATCTCTCGTCTCCTTTATTTACCTCCCACTCCTCCCCATTTCCTTTCTCTCAGTCTTATATCGGATTCCAACTTAGAAGAGAATCTCCGAGAACTTTTCCGTCCTCTAATACTCGGAGAAAAAGCACTTTTAGCGAGTAGTCGCATGAGATCTCAACTTCCTCATTTTGATTAAAAATTTATCAGTCAAATCATAAGGATGATGAGTGTTGAACAACTAAATTGTTGCAATCAAATAAAAATTAGTTTCTTTTTGAATCTTGAATATTAAGTTCTTGATAGTTCTTTTTTGTTCACTACTCGATGAGAGAGTATATTGCCACAGTGTAGTCTATCGGCCGGATTATACCCTACAGTGGAGTCAACGTGGGAGGAAAAATGGAAATGAGGGTTTTTTTTTTTTTTTTTTTTGTTTTTTTTTTCTCTCTTTTTTCAGAACTTTTGCCACATTGAATCTATCAGTGTATCTATCGTGGAGTGAGGAGAGGAGATGGATTCGTCAAAGGTTCGTGATTATGAATTTCCTTGTTTCAGCTCCGAGGCTCGAATGAGATTCTCTGTTCGATTCTTCTCGGCTTCGGACAAATGGCCATGATGACTGGTGAGTTGCCAGATCGATGAGTATATTGTATCTTTATCCCGCTTACACTCGCAATGCGAGAGATCGCACAGAATGGAGATACCTACTATTCCGGAAACAAAAAAGGAAATTATATTGCAATACAGTAAACTTGGGGTATCTCGGCAGCTCAAATGTTCTCGAATCAGTGCTTCGATCAGTAAATTCGAGAGAACCAACGAGGATAGATGCGCATGTGAGATATTATGGATGAGCCAGTAGAGAAACATTATGATAGAGTTAAAACAGTTCGAGTGATTGAGTGGAGATAGACACAATAATATTTCGCAAAAGTGCAGATAATAACTCTAAAATTTGATTGGATAAATCCTTCTTCAGTCAATCGATGATCTATGGCACTTACACAATCGCGAATCTCTTCACTCCCACACTTGTAGTGATGATCGGATCGAAGAAAATGCTCGTGCTGGGTGCTTCTTATCGCCTCGAGTTCTTGAAGTTGCTAATGCTAAATTTTGCCGGTGTACCGAGATTTCTCCACGAACGAAGTTGTGATTATGTGAGGATCAGTTTACAGTTTTTATAAAAGAAAATGATGATTTCTCAGGTTCGCCTTCTTTTCAGCCATCTCATTCGGGTCCAACGTCCTCTTCGCATTTTTGCCATCGAAGTTGGGCTAGATTTCGGACAAAAGGAATGTAGTTTATTGAAGAATCGCCTCCGATAGTCTTGTGTACACTTCGCCCAAGCCGCGTCTGCCATTTATCGAAAGCAAGTGAGTTTGAAACTGAAGCAAAACTAAAAGAATGGTAAATATTACTATCTAAATTATTCCAGGATTAATGCTGTCGACTCTCCTCCATCCTCGAATGCTCCTTCTCTCGCTCTACTTCCTCACTCTCGGTCTCTTCAATGGATTCGTATTGGGCATCTATCCAACATGCTTCGCATTCACTAAGGTACCGTATTCTTTCAATATGGAATTAGCTTCGAACCAATGAGATCATATTACTGACAGTTCTCAATACATGACATGTCTCCGTGTCCATATTTCATACACGTGTCCGAACGATAATAGAAACAAGCGCTGTTCTTTTACTCGCTACAACACTCCAATCGGCTTATCGATTAGGGAGCGGCATAGAGGGTGAAAACGGGAATGATCGAGGGGAGAAGAGACCAGAGACGCGGCGAGAACGACGTGGAGTTGTCGAAGGACCACTAAAATTATGTGCATGATTATCGTGCTTAATTGTTTTCCTACTCAAGTATCAACTAGCAACGTTTCCTGACCAATGTCATACAACAAAGTAAGCATGAACCTGGCAATATATTGTCTATCAATGCATTCCGTAAAAAAGGCTCACAGTCGAGTTATCGTCTTTGAAGTCGGTGATATTCCACCACCAGGATCCCTCAGTCGTCTGGAATATTTCGTGATCAATATCTCACGGCATGAAATCAATGGCTGACCGATGAATTAACGCTTCGCATGCGTGTTGTTCGGTTGATCTCTGTAGAGTTGTCAAGTGGCCACTGAACATACCCAATAGCGTTATCAAATGTGAAAGGATACTAAAAAAATCGAACGAACAGTCGAATTATCGGGTGTTATTGTGAGATTATCCCATCCGGCAATCATGTTGATCAGTTCCTTAAACGCCTCTCTCGATTTCAAAATCGGTTCAAAAACAACAAAAAATACCTCCTCACTGCTGCCCTCTGATGAGTGTAGTGATGAATCTGGAATTGAGTGAAGAATTGAAGAACATTTTTGCTGACTTCATAGGCCAAGTTAACTGAATAAAATCACTCAGAGCTAAACATATTAGCCAACGCTGAACGATGGAATCACATACCAGATCTGCACAGCACGTATGCGATAGGAACAAGAGCGAGGAACAGTCGGACCAGCATGTTTTACCCTCAAGATTAGATAAGTGGAAGGAATCAGATCAATAATTTGTGACATGTTTATCGCGAAAACAGAGCAGAATTAATAACGAGAAGTGAAATTCCTCTTCCGTTCCTCGTGGCTCTTCTTCAATTTGCACAGCTGAGCAGAGAATTGGATGCGATATCGTCTGAATTTCACGGATATTTTCGAAATGAACTCATATCGAACCCCAGAGTTTGTCAATCATGCATGAGATGACTTGTGGGCGTGAGAATTCAGTGATTGAGATGGAGGAATCGGGATAGGCCTTGGACTGATCCGCTCCTGTTGGATTGGATTAGAATTCCGATGTTTGTTTGAAGGAGAAGACTCACCATTCAATCCGACAACGATGAATCGACCGAAATTGCCCGCTGGCAGAACTAGAGGCGTATTGAGAGCTCTGAAACCGTTATTCTCTTTATTATGCTTTTCTATTGATTTTGAGAACACACGTTGCAGTGAAAAGAACCAGCACGTCGGTTCTGATGAAACTCAGTTGCATAGCCAGTCTGAAAGGCAATTTGGGATTTCTGTTTTATAAGTGTACACTAACGCATCATAGTCGGGAGCAAAATGATCCTCAATACAAGCATCTCGGAGGGTACTAGATGCTTGTACGGCAAAATCATCTCTAGTTAGTATAGCGCTTTCTAGAGAGTAATCCCAGCCTCCCAAGTATTCGGAAAACAGTAGAACTAGATCGGCTTCTGATCTGATGCGATTCACAATGTCGACTGTGTAGTTGAACTCATTTCCAGCTTCAATGTACATGCCTCCGGGGCATTTTCCATAGCTCGCGAGATTCGAGATTGGAACCTGAAACCATGCTGCCATGCATTTTTGCTAACATTGATCTCAAGAAATCATTGAACTCTTGAACGCTTGCTCGAGAAAAAATGAGAAAACTTTTTTCGAATTCCTCTCACTCACCTTCTTGGACATCGCGTCATCTACAACGAAATCGGTTGTGAAATCGTTGATGAACAAAATGGACATAGGAGGTCTCTGTTGTCGGGCTCCACACACTTTGGCCGGATTCTCATCTCCTCCTGCGATACGTTCTTCATTACTCTGTGAGACTGGTGAAATGATACTGTATGCTGCCTCGATCATACAAGTGATCACTTCAGGTTGAGAGAAGTCGTTAATTACTGTGGAAGTGTTGGGATAGGCGTTGAATGCACTTGCTCCTGATCGTTTAATTGAATGTTTTTGTGAAGATATTTCAAACCTTTCAAACCGACAGTTATCAGTTTTGCTTCACCATACGTCAGTGGGAAAGCACTATCAAACTGGGATGGTGTTCTAGAAATATATTTCTTGTGATAAACACGGGAGAATACGCTTACGCTGCCGAGAACAGTACAATAATATCTATGTCGATGTTAGCCTCGAATTGATAGATTAATTGGATGAGGCTGAAATAAGCGTAAAAGAAGAATGCATGGTCAGATATGGTACCTGGGTAGATCAATCGATCTACGGTCATCATCATCACAAGCGTAATCTCTGAATTCATTCCTTGCAGAACCAGTAGCAAAATCCTCTTTTGTTGATGGATCAAGAGGAATTGGATGGAAGTAATCCCCATTGTAAGCATAGTAGAAGATGTTCGGCTTAAGACTGTCATCAATCGATTGGACGATGTAATTCGTGAAATCGGATTCCTCAACGGATCCAGGAGGAGACATTCCTCCCGAGCATTTGAACGCGTTTGAAGTCTGAAATGAATATAGTCTGGTTATATTCTTGCGGGTTCACCTTTCCCACGGAGCTGAAGCTCGGAGTATCTACGATGAAATCTGTTGTGAAATCGTTGATGAAGAGGATATTCATTATTGGCACGCAGCTAAGCAGAGAATTATCGGCGATGTCGTCTGAATAATTCAGATATTTCAAATACTCGCTTTTCTCGAACCCCAAAGTCGATCTATCATGCAAGATACGACTTCTGGGTGAGAGAAGTCAGTGATTGGAATGGAAGAATCGGGATAAGCTGCTGATTGGTCGGCTCCTGAATTGGCATTAGTTGAATAGAAATGTTTAATAATAACCATTCAATCCGACAACAATTATTCGACCGATGTTGGATGACACGGGAAGAGGCTGATCAAGATTCCTGAGCAACTTCTTCATTGAAGAACCATAGACTGACAACAGATCTGGAAAGAATAACTAACTGAGCTGTGAAAAGAACGAGAACTTCGGCAGTCACATATTGAAGACAGTCGCTGGCGAATCTAAAGTAAACACTTTAACAATTAGAAGATTACAAACGAAAATTACTTTTGTAAATCACTCGGATAGTGATCATCCAAACAGGATTCTCTCAGTTCCATAGAAGCTGTTTCAGCAAAAATATCTCGCGGGTATACTGTTGAATCGATGAGTCTGTCGTCTCCATTGTATTCATTGAACATCAGGTTCAAGTTTGCATCAGCTCTAATGCCATTCACAATGTCCACAGTGAAGTTGAACTCTTTCCCAGCTTCAATATACATGCCACCGGGGCATTTTCCATAAATCGCTTTCGAAATTGGAATCTGAATACACTGAATATATTCTTCATTATTAAATTTTTTTTCTCACGTTCTTAGCTATCATTTGATCCCCAACAAAGTCGGAAGTGAAATCGTTGACGAATAATATGGTCATCGGAGGAGGACGTGTTTTCGCGCCACAAACTTCTACCGGGTTTCCTTGCCTACCTTTAATTTCTAACTTTTCAATTGTTTGATGAAAGATTCATACTGAGTGCTGTCTCGATCATGCAAGTGATCACTTCAGGGTGAGCGAAATCATCAATGATCGTTGCAGTCTCAGGATAGGCATCGAATGCACTTGCTCCTAAAAACGGAAGTGAAAATTATGTTATGGTTACGATAGTTCGCCTTTGAGTCCAACTGTAATCACTTTCGCATCACCATACGGATGGGGAAAGGCGCTGTCGAATTGGGATTGTGGTCTGGAAATAGGCAAAATGCGAATTTCGATTTAGTAGAAAAATAATCTGACGCTGCTGATAGCAATACGAGGAGATCAAAGTCAATTCCGGAGTACGCAATCGTATCCACTAGGCTGGAAATGACGATCATAATGAAATTTTAATGATTGGAACCACCTGTTTAGATTACTAGGGAGAGGGTTGTCTTCACCACAGACCACGTCTTTGAACTCGGTATCAGTTTGAAAATTGTCAATATCGATTGGAGGAGGAATATTGCGATTTTCTCCATTGTAGGCGTAGTAGTAGATTTCCATAGAAATATCAAGGTTCTGGAGAATTTCATTTGTGAAATCGAATTCGCTGGACGCCTCTGAATGAGCGTTTCCCGGGCATTTAATCGCATTGGATGTCTGCAACTGTCTTTTTAAATTCCTTCTACGCCAGGAGCTCACTCTTTTCGCTCGAATGGTTGACTGGTAATCTTGGAGATAGTCGCTCGTGAAATCATTGATGAAGATAATTGTGATTGGCGGGTTTGGAGGGGTCTCAGTTTCAACAGGAATGATTGTTGTCAGCTCTTTCGGTGGATAGCATAGAGCGACGGCATCAACATCTCCAAGCTTCCCATGGATCGTCTCTGAAAATGTTGACTTCGATCATTAATCGAGGTTTGACCTACCGTACAACTCGTTGACCATACACGACGCTCTCTCTGGCTCGGTGAAATCGGTTAAGGTTACGGATGAATACGGGTATGCGTTCGACACATCTCTTCCTGAAAATATGTGCCGTTTACTTCCGGGCCTTCATCTCTGCTATCACCATTCAATCCCAGCACGATCACTTTCTTCACTTTACTCGACAAAATGGGAAGTGCGTTGTCAATCTGGGTCTGAGGTCTGCAATCTATGGATAATCTAGTATGATAAGCACGATGACAACAGATAAACAGTACTGACGCGGCAGTAAACAGAATGAGGAGATCAGTATTGATCGAGGGAGTGATGGTCAGCTTGATGAATCTGGACAATAGTAACTAATCTATCTTTGATATCGAAGAAACCTCTCGAAATCATTGTTCTCCGGTCCTTCGGCACAGAACTTTGTGTAGGCTGGGATGGAGGTTTCCGTAAAATTGTCACGACTTGAGAAGATATTGCCAATAGGGTCTCCATCTCCTCCAGAGTAGACGTAGTACTCGAATCGATATTGATCATTTATTTCGAAATAATGATTATTCTAACCTGAATCTTCATGGGAATGGTACGATCCACATTGGCAATGACGTCACTCGTGAATTGAAATTGAGAGAGGGCATCGGGATAGGCGGAAGAGGGACAGACGAAGGGACCAGAGGGGAGAAGAGATCGATCGAATGCGAGGGGCCGCACCTAACAAAGAGATTATCAATGGAAGTCAGGAGAAAATCTGGGAATATTTGTTGATTCAGACTGTGTCTAAAGAAAATGAGAAAAGAACAAAATAAATGGAGAAAGAAGGGAGAGAATGGTCTCTGGTAAAAATGTAGAAATGGCTGAGAAACTTACGAAAGCCAGTGAGAAATCACTGATGACGAGGACGTTGAGAATTTCTTTTGCGAGTGCTGATAATGTAAAAAAAATTAAAATTAAAACAAGAAGTTCAAAACCTGCTGTAATTAGTAAACTGAAACAGAGCCACGGTAGAAGCATCTTTCTTGAGTGCCGAATAGTTGGAAAGGCACTGCGATAATCGCAAGAGATAAGCAAGGTGCGGCTCGGGTCAGGCGAAAATCATAATCTCTTTATCACAAAAAGCAAGATTCAACAGGGTTTGAGATAAATACAATAACAGAAACGCCTGGATCACAAATATTGCTTGAGATTGGGTATGGATGACGACACCGAGGGAACCATGTGATAGCCGGATTGGAGACAACCGTCGATTAGGCCTTGGTGCAGGTCTTGGTGGGACTCTCGGCGGGCTGGAGCTGCTGGATGTTGACTGCAAAATGTGTCGATTGCTAAACCTAGAAAAATAAACACACAGTAGGCAACGTTGATCATGCAAGCGATCGTTTCCGGTTTGGAGAAATCGGGGATTATGATGGAAGTGTCGGGGTAGAAGACGACTGCATCAGCACCTAAACAAGATCAGAAATCAGAGATCAAATGCCAGCGATCAAAGATCAGAGAACGAACCGTTGAGTCCGACTACGATCACAGCTTTGAATGCTGCGTCTGAATCGTCGATCGGGAGTGCTGCAGCCAATTCGGCTGCAGGGCTGCAAGGGAATTGCTTCAGTGTTGCATCGTGGTTTTAATTCTAATCAATCAAGTGATCTAAGAAATATTGAGAAAAACTCTTACGCTGCTGTGAAGAGAACGAGAACGTCGACGTTCTGGGCAAATGGAAGCACATTCTGCACATATCTGGAAGGGATACTGTAGGAAACGGATCAGGTAGGGGTTCGGTAGGAGATTACGGTATCCCTCACGTCGGTAGATCACTTGCTGTGGGGCCCTCGAAGCAGAAGTTCTTGAACACGAGAGAGGCGCCAGTAGCGAAGTCTTCGCGTGTGAATCGTTCGTGGCTGAGATGGTTGCCTGAAACATACTGTAGATTGATTTATTGATCGAATGATAATTTATTGATTATTACCGTGTCCGCCGTTGTAGAAGTCGTACTGAAGCGTGAGGTCGATAGAAGCGTCAATGGCTGAAATTTATTATTTTCTCATGCTTATAACATTCAGAAAGTTCTGGGTCAATTTTGGACTACGACAAGCACGTCGAAAAAGGATAGGGCGGGCGAATCACATTAGACGATCTGCATTTTCTTGTTTCAGTTAAATCTAATCGTTCTCTAACAGATCCTCAAAACCACCGAAACCTCTCATTACCGTGTTTCGCCATGCTTTCAGACCGGAACTGACATCACTTTGTGATTCCGATAACCCTAGAGGAGCAAAATAATCAAAGGTGAAGTCGAACTGCTGGGCTGCCGTGGGATACGCGTTCCCAGGGCATTTGGCTGCCTTCTGAAGGCTCATATCGTCGTCAGCGACAAAGTTGAGGGTGAAGTCGTTGATGAAAAGCACTTCCAGCTTCTGGGCGTCGTCAGCGACCAGAGGAGCGGATTCTGAAAGAAAAGCGCTGACCACTCGCTAGGATAAGCCAGATTCAATCTTTGTCGTTTTCTCCTACCCTTCGTACCTGCCACAAAGACTGTAGACAGAAGAGTGAAGAAGAAGAAGAGGGGGTTCATCTTGAGAAGAGTCGGAAGAAGGTGTTGACCATTGAACTTACCGTCTATTTATACCCCGAGGGCTCATATCTGTTCTCCTTCTCTGATCAGGAATTTGGTATTGAACAAAGCAGCGTACGCTCTAGGCGGTACAATAATTTCACAATTCAGTTCTCCAATCGTCCTTGTCTATCATCGAATACAGAATAGTGGGTGGAGCTTGGTTACGCATTTGTGATCTACACATTATGACCGCGTGCCTTTCTGGCCGTCTAAGCAGAGTCCTTTGGCGTTGATAATTAAGCATGAAACTGAAGAAATTCCAGTCGGGACGGATGATAACATCGTCGGGTTCATTAGATGCTGATCAACACAAAGAACAAACGAGAAAATGAGGAGAGGAAAGGCACGTATGATCGGGATAACGACCGAGCGCATGACCTCTAATTGGATAATAAGACAAACATAACACAATATTGAACGATAAAACCACCTAAACTTCGTCTGTCATCCTCGCATAATAAAAAAAAAAGACA
Organism: Pristionchus entomophagus; assembly: GCA_036245825.1. NCBI lineage: Eukaryota > Metazoa > Nematoda > Chromadorea > Rhabditida > Neodiplogasteridae > Pristionchus > Pristionchus entomophagus. The sequence continues at coordinate 2,030,141 of BTSX01000006.1, forward strand.
AAATTTGACTTTATTACATTATCTGGAGTTGGAAATAAATAAATTTCGTGGAAACAAAGGAATGAGTACAGGGGAAGCAAGTTGAGAAGTCCGAGCAGAACCCATCCGGCAGTTCCGGTATTTCGAGGATTTTATTTACAGTCGCTATCAGCGTATCAAGATCTGCCAGCTGCAGCAATGGTCCTTGTGGGAATGGGAGACGTCATCAGTAAGTGACTAATCACGAAGGAGCAACATATCTACATGCACATGTCTAAATGAGACAGTGTGTGGAATTTTTTTTCGATGTTGTCGTTTCAACGATTTCATACCAAGAAAAGTTTCTCAATTGAAGTATGTTCAGTGGGTCTCATACTCTCATTTCTCTCCCGTCGAATTCGCAATTTCGGCCTCGTCTATTCTCTGATCATTGGTGATTTCTCTCATCCGATGACTCAGGAAATAACATCATTGTTTTGAAAGATTTCCGGGCTGATGAAAGGTTTTGAACCGATTTCTCATTATTACGTAGTGAAGCGTAGCATTAGTCAGACATCAATACTAATAAAAATGCATTGATTATTCTTCTTAAAAACCAACAGCTCATTAAACAAAATTAGATGCAATTTTTCCCCCATTCAAGGTGCAATTCTCCTCTCAATCGCCTATTCTCTGATCTTCTTATCGGTCCCTGAATGGGCATTCGTCCATCCAACAGAACAACCATCGAGATTAATCCAACCGAGGTATTCATTATTCATTTTGTAATTCTTTCTACGAGACTAATATTTGCTCATTTTGAACCGTGAGATGGTTCTAAGTGAGGAACGATCTGTCTGGTTGAGTCCATTGCGGAAGCATTCTTCCCTTCACATTCCGAGAAGATAACACCGGAAAGCTCATTTCTCTTCGTATCCTGACCCGATGCTTTGCATGCCAAAAAAAAGCGGATGCTTTGCATGCCCGAGAGCTTATCAGACTCTGAAGAATTTCACCCCGAATGAGGGTAGAAACTAACAAGACGTTTCAAAACGTTAATTAATTTAATTTTTTGCGTTATTAGAGGAAGCTTAAAATATAAATCCAAACACGGCCACTTTGAGTAATAAGGAGACCCTGGTTTTGAACTGACACGATTGAAAATCCGATTTTTCAGTGTCATTCTCTGTCTTTCGATCTCGTTCATTTTCGGATTTGCTGATGCCTGTGTGATGACCGCAAGAACGGTATGATATTGTTTTTAATCATTACAGTCCTGTCAGGTTTCCCTGTGGACGCGGGCGCCCCGGGGCGACCCCGGGTGACCCCATCTAACCCCATGGCCTGTATGGCTAGGATACGTGAAGAATATGGGAAGCATTCGTCCCTCCGCTGGGACGAATGCTTCTTTGGCTGTTCCTAGTCAGGTGAGCAGGCAATGCCTGTGTCTTTCCCGCCCCGTTGACAGTGTGTGGCTTGTGGTTAACTCCATCAGGCATAACCATTCATTCATCGGGCGGACAACGGTAACAAGGATAATCGATTGATAATTATACATGTGGATCAAGACTCCTTATCGATCAGGTGAGACAATTTAAGCAATGGGTATCGTTTCGCTTTTCGACTTTCATCTTTTTGCACACTCTAGCGTTTATCTCACCTTCAAGGTAGTGCGCAAAATGAGAGTCGAAAAACGAAAAGACATCGCCAATTTGAACTATAATACAAAGTGGACAACGGGTGATTTGATACTAGATTATTCACTTCTCGCAAATATTTGACAACTTTTGATGGTTCTTGATGAATCAATGAATAATTTCGTTGTTCTCCCTCCACTTATCGACGATAGGGGCACCATTCACCTTATGGATGATCTCCATGTTCCTTCTCGAGTGTTTAATGTGAGCCCTGCATCGTTCCTTAGTGAGTACATTGGTCCAGTAGAAGAGGGCGCCGTCCATGATTTCTTGTGCTGTCGTTGGGTTTCTGTTCTTCCTCACCCAACACTTAAGATCTTTCCAACAGTACTCGATAGGATTACAGTCAGGACTGGAAGGAGGCCAGAGAGGAACTTCCAGATTCCAGTCACTAAGCTGTTGCATTGTAGCTCGCGATGTATGGCCCGGTGCCCCCTCTTGTTGGAACACGGCACGATTACGTCCAATCCAAGCATCCACGAAGGGGAGAAGGAAGTCATCATGGTCCATCAACTGTTTCTCCTTGCTCCAGAAATACGATGGCCCTGGGCCGTCCCATGTAATGCAAGCCCAGAACATTACCTGAAACGATAACAAAACTGGAATGGGAAATTCGTTTGGCATGACCTACTCTTGTTGGAAATTTCTTCACTCCCGTCAATCTTCGCTTATCGAATTTATTGCTTGTCGTGATAAATCTCCTGTAGGATCGAAGGGAGAATACACTCTCGTCCGAACAGATCTAAGAATCTAATTTAAAATCAAAAACTGGTTATTCGCAATACCCAGTTTTTGAAATCCTCTCCTTTGCTGATTTTATCATGAACGAATAAGAATCTTTTGACCATTTGTTCTGCACTCATTTCCGGAACAGAGCTACAATTAGTATACTTGGAATCGATTTTGATGAATATCTGTCTTACAGTATCGGACATAAGTAACCGTCCAAAAATTAACAGTTGCATAACTTTTGAAATAGATGAGATATCTTTCTGATATTCTGACAGGTGGTAGTGAGTGTACTGCTACATACGCTCACTATGCCAGACCATAGTGCGATTTCGCAATATTGTATGATGATGACGCAATCTTTGCATGGTTGTTCAACGCGGATTATTTGCTCAATGAATTTTTTTCTCAATCTTTTTATTTCATGTGGTGATAGAAGACCTCATTACCTCTCCGATAAACATACGTACTCATGGGAGTGTACTGTACAGAGGTGTTGGATTGTCTCAAAAATAGGTCCTGAAAAAATGGATTTTCGTTCATAGACGTGCTAGAGACCCGATCAAAAGCTCAAAATTATCCTTTCCACATTTCCTGAAGATCCCCAAAGTTTGATAAAGATACATCTTGATTTGCATTCAGGGCACGAATTTTTCAATTTTTCACCAAATTTTTTTCTCCCTTTTTTGGATGGTCACTGTTCGAAGGCCGATTTTTGGGCAAATGTCTTTCCTGGACAGGTTAATTGCAAATCCATGGAATATACGATCCCCAACTTTTTGGAGCATTTGGATAACTTTCCCGCCCGCGGCAACCGAAAATCCAAGGTACATCGATTTTCAACTCAAAAAATGACCATGATACCCCCCCCCCCCCATCATGGTTGAAGTCGAAAAACTTTTTCTCTCAGAACTTCCCGACTAATTTTTTTTCTCGTGTATTTTTGTCCGCTGATTACGAATTTCGATATAAGAGCACATGATGTCATCGATGAAAAAAAGAAAAAAAAACCAAAAATGTTTTTGTAACAAGTGTGCCTCAGTAAAGCGGTCATAACTCGCTTAGAAATGAAGCTAGAAACAAATCGAATCGATCGTTCGAATCAGGAGACTGAGACTAACATTTCTTATGTTGATGGTATCATTCCACGATCATGCGCTGGAGAAGGGACAGTTTTTTTTTTCATTCATGACACCATGAGCCCTTATATCCAAATTCGAAATCAGCGGACAAAGTTACACCAGAAAAAAATTTAATTGGAAAGATCTGAGAGAAAAAGTTTGTCGTATGAAAAAAATATAACCATGATGGGGGTATCATGGTCATTTTTTGAGTTGAAAATCGATGTACCTTGGATTTTCGGTTGCCAACCATGCAAAGATTGCGTCATCATCATACAATATTGCGAAATCGCACTACGGTCTGGCATAGTGAGCGTATGTAGGAGTACACTCACTACCACATGTCAGAATATCAGAAAGATATCTCATCTATTTCAAAAGTTATGCAACTTTTAATTTTTGGACGGTTACTTATGTCCGATACTGTACATCTCCTTCAAGCGTTTGAGAGACTTCAGTTCTTTTAGCTTCCTGAGAACTCCTCTTTTGATATTGACTCCGTATTCGCCTTTCAAAATATCGATCACCTTAGAGTACTGAGTGATGATGCTTATGAGAAACTTTAATCACCTGGGCTTCCGAATATTCTCCAATTTTGTCTACATCTTCATAAATTCCTTTCACGATTTCAGCTACTTCTTCCGTACGATCGCCAAGCTGCTGAGATCTCAAAAGCCAAGTTGATGTTTTCTATATATTTCTACCTTAGAATGGATTTTTTTATCTACCTTGGGATGGATCTAGGTTCTAGTATGACTGTATCCGCGCGTATATCATGGGGAACTTTAATAAAATCATGAAATGTTTAAACCTATAGCGTTTTGTTTCTCCAAACATTTCCTTTCTGTAGTTTTTGTCAATCGTCAAAACTTTTAAATAAGAAACGTTTTCCCGCTGAGATTTCAGGAATCGGTAGATGCGAGCTGCTGATTCATCGGCTGCCGACATAGCCCGTACAATCGACTTAATCTCTTCCTTACTTCTCATGGGTGGATCACCCATTGTAATCTGTAATAAGGTGATAAAGAGTACAATGAAATGATGTGTTGCAGTCAGAACACTATAAAACAAAGAGAGAGGGAATGTAGATCGTTGTGATGTCGCAGGCTGAGATACGCATCGTTGTTTACTTCTTTAGTGTTACCGTAATCCTGTTTGCTTCGATCGTGTTGTTTACATCTTTAGTGATACCGTAATCTTGTTTACTTGATTTTATTTCATATTCGGATTCTACGTGCAAAACTACTTAATATACTAAATTTTCACGCTTTTTCATACGTGAGCGCGAATTGTACAGCTTCTCGCCCGATGGTCTCACTGAGGCTTGCGAGAGAACGATATCCAGAGGTTTCGATATTTCGATGCGATATAGTCACTTTTTCATCATATTTTTATCCCATTAATGGTAATTGAGCATTTGTGTTGATTTGATGGGGTTGTGATATCGATAAACCATGAAAAAAGTGAAAAGTCGAAAAATTACTTTTTTGAAAATTCAAAATTTCAAAAATTCATAAGTCATGAATCTCAGTTTCAGATGGTAAATTTAGAGGTTTCGATATTTCGATGCGATATAGTCACTTTTTCATCATATTTTTATCCCATTAATCGTAATTGAGCATTTGCGTTGATTTTATGTGGTTGTGATATCGATAAACCATGAAAAAAGTGAAAAGTCGAAAAATTACTTTTATGAAAATTCAAAATTTCAACAATTCATGTTTCTGAGCTTCAAAATGGTGTATTTACAACGGAAAATAACTCAAATATGCGTTATGAACATTATCTGAGAGTTATAGCCGATTTGCGAATATTTTTCGAAATTGTCATTTTTGGATGGACGATCGAGAAATTTTTCGACCAAAACTTTTTCTTTAGAAACCGGTCCAAAAGCTCGGATATTGTTCATAACTCATAGACAAGTGATTTTCCGTTGAAAATTCACCATCTGAAACTGAGATTCATGACTTATGAGTTTTTGAAATTTTGAATTTTCAAAAAAGTAATTTTTCGACTTTTCACTTTTTCATGGTTTATCGATATCACAACCCCATAAAATCAACACAAATGCTCACTTACGATTAATGGGATAAAAATATGATGAAAAAGTGACTATATCGCATCGAAATATTTGAAACCTCTGGGTATCGTTCTCTCGCAAGCCTCAGTGAGACCATCGGGCTGGAAGCTGTACAATCCGCGCTCACCTATGAAAAAGCGTGAAAATTTAATATATTAAGTAGTTTTGCACGTAGAATCCGAATATGAAATAAAAATTTTCACGGCGGTTCAAAAATGACGAGAATTAGATTTTTCGACCTTTTATCGATGTCTTTTCGCTTCCAAACTATGTTTATTTTTATAAAAAAAATACGCCTGAAACACCTATAAGAACGTACTTTTTTCTGGGATGAAATTGTCGACTGTTTTTGGGACATGCACAGCATTTCAAGGAGGGTGCACCCCAACATCTCATATTGGGCCAGCTATCAGCTCTATGTACTTCACTTCACCCTGAACTTATTGGCAGGGGTTGTGAAAAAGTCCTCCGTCGAACCCTCTCAATAGCTTCACTAAAGCGTGGTACGTCTCTTAAGTACTTTGAATGATGATCTTTCATACCGCGTTTGCCGATTCTTGATATCTCATCTTCGAGTATTGTCCATTCAAAGTAGGGACACAATGAAATTTACGGCCGAAATTGCCTCAGGAAAACAATAATAAATCGCTTTAAAATAACGCAAGAGACTTTTCCAAAGAAGCATTCGAATGAGGAGGCAGCAATTTTGGTCGTAAATTTCATTGTGTCCCTATTTGAATGGACAATACTCGGCTCTGTTCCAATAAAATTAGGGTCCGAAAAAAAATATTAAGGTCCGAAAAAAAAGATTAGGGTCCGAAAAAAAAGATTAGGGTCCGATAAAAAAAGAGGGGTCCGAAATTCTCTGGACTCCATTTTTTTCAAAGGACCCTATTTTTTCAGAACGTGAAAAATATTAGGGTCCCAGCTTCAAATAACTATCAACGTTATCTTCATTTTTTCTCGGAAATTTTTTCATTGTTGGCGATCACATCATATATAGATTGGAAGAGACATACGGGGATGAAAATATGATCCAGTCTGAGGTCCGACAGGGAGAAAATTGCCCCGGAAACGACGGATTGTCGACAAATATCACTTACCCGAAAAAAAGATCTACAAAATTAATCCTTGGTTATTGAGGCAATTTTATTTCCGTTATCGAGAAAAAAAGTTTTTTGGAACAAGTGGTGCAAATGGACTATTGAAGTGTTGTTAAAATATTACAACAACATTTTCCATTCTCACATCACATACTGTATCAGAAAACAAAAAAGGATTTGTTTTTAATTGAAAAAAAGAGTTCTGTTCTCCGAACTGTTTTCACATTGCCAAATATTTTAAAATTGAGATAAAGACCCAAGGTTTGAATCATTAGGTAACAAATACGATGAACTGATATTGCATCGTACGCATTCCTAGGTACATATGCTCAAGTAATATGGATAAAAAATATCAAAAAATCACAAAGCTAACATGTACAATTTAAATTGAGCTGTGCTGTTAGTACTACCTTCGATGTGCAGAAACTTTGTCCCACATTTAGTGCATTTCAAAAAAGGTCAGCAGATCCATTCTCCACAACCTCCTAAAAAATATTTAAAATGGTTACATTTTAGTTGTAGTTGAGCAACCGCTCAAATGGTTTTCATGTGTGCTCGGAAACATCCTCTCGAAATTACCTATGAAATTTCTTCTTACTTTGATAGAAATTCCAATGTAAATTTTCGAGCACACAACAACGTTCCTCCCCGTCTGTCTCTACCGATCTATGATATGATCGCCAAGAATGAAAAAAATTAGAAAAAAATGAAGATAACGTTGACAGTGATTTGAAGCTGGGACCCTAATATTTTTCACGTTTTGAAAAAAATAGGGTCCTTTGAAAAAAATGGAGTCCAGAGAATTTCGGACCCTAACTTTATTTTTCGGACCCTATCTTTTTTTATCTGACCCTATTCTTTTTTTTCGGACTCTAATCTTTTTTTCGGACCCTTATCTTTTTTTTCGGACCCTAATTTTTTCAAAGGCCCCAATTATTGGAACAGAGCCCAATACTCGAAGATAAGACATGATATCAAAAATCAGGAAACACAGTTTGAAAGAGCATCATTCAAAATACTTGAGATTCACTTTTTCAGCAGAATCGGGGAAACTATTTCCTAAGTCCGCGAATACCCCAAAACTATCGAATCTATCGCGATTCCTCTCATATTATTGTGTGTATGGTTGTTCTCGTCCAAACTCTACAAAACATCCTACAAAAACAAAACGAGAAACGAACATATACAGTATCGGACATAAGTCACCGTCCAAAATTTCAAAGTGTTGTAACTTTTGAACCAGATAAGCAATCGGTTTGATGTTTTGGCAGGATACATTAGACTTATTGATGCATTGCTACCGATAGTGACGTCATGCTACGATTTCGCAATATTGCATAGTGATGATGCAATCATATATATGTTTTTCACTTGTGATTTAAGTCATTGGGATTTTTTTCTAAGTCTTCTCTCTTTTTGTGATGATAGAAGGCCTCAGCATCTACCGATTAAAAAATAGTACTCATGGGGCGTTGTCGTACAGAAGCAGAAAACAGGTTCAAAATAGGGTCCCGAAAAAAATAATTTCCATTCATTGACGTGCTAGAGACTCGTTCAAAGGCTCAAAATGACCCTTACAATAATTCTTGATTACCCACAAAGTTCGATATTGATATCTCTTAATTTGACCTCAGGGCACGAATTTTTCACTTTTTCAAATAATTGTTTTTTTCCTATTTTGGATGATCATAGTTCCAAGGCCGATTTTTCTTCAAATGTATTTTCTAGACAGGGTAGTTGCAAATCCATGGAATATACGATTCCCAACTTTTTAGAGCATTTGGATAACTTTCTCACCCGCGGCAACCGAAAATCAGAGGTCATCACTACGCAACAACCAGGGCGCTCTGTGATATCCCAATGGCATAACCTTAACACTCGGTTGGTGTGCTGTGTCATGACCAAGTATGAGCGAGAAATCTCATAAGAGTCAAAAGTTATGAAAGAATGAAAAAGTGACCCATGACTTATGGACGATACTGTATATAGTCGCGCTCATGGGTCACCGGGCACTTTTTATTTCTTTCATAACATTTGACTCATGATCGATTTATGGGTCAACCTCTGATATGTCATGGCATACCCACCAAGTGTTAGGTATATGCCATAGGGATATCACAGAACTCCCTGGTTGTTGCGCAGCGAAGGTGCAATCAATCAAATTTTTTTCAAAAAAATAATTCATGAATGGATTTTTCCCTGAACACCAAACTTTCTGATATTTTAGATCAGTAGGAGAGCTACCCAGAAAAACTTTATGAAGTTGCTGCTCTATCGCACTTTGGCTACAAAAGTGCTCAAAGATGGGTCCCGTAAAAATGGATTTTTGTTCATAGACATGCTAGAGACTAGTTCAAAAGCTCAAAATGATTCAACGATGATAGTATCATGGTCATTTTTTGGGTCGAAAATCGATTGACCACGGATTTTCGGCTGCCACAGACTGGAAAGTTATCCAAATGCTCCAAAACGTTGGAAATCGTATATTCCATGGATATGCCGCTTTCTGTCCTGGAAAGACCTTTGAACGAAAATCTCCCTCAGAATTGTAATCATCCAAAATAGGGAGAAAAAAAACTCGTGAAAAAGTGAAAAATTCGTGCCCTGAGGGCAAATTAAGAGCTATCGTTGATCTCCTGCTGATCTAAAATATCAGAAAGTTTGGTGTTCAGGGAAAAATCCATTCATGAATTTTTTTTTTGAAAAAATTTTGATTGATTGCACCTTCACTGCGCAACAACCAGGGAGTTCTGTGATATCCCTATGGCATATACCTAACACTCGGTGGGTATGCCATGACATATCAGAGGTTGACCCATAAATCGATCATGAGTCAAAAGTTATGAAAGAAATAAAAAGTGCCCGGTGACCCCTGAGCGCGACTGTATACAGTATCGTCCATAAGTCATGGGTCACTTTTTCATTCTTTCATAACTTTGGACTCTTATGAGATTTCTCGCTCATACTTGGTCATGACACAGCACACCAACCGAGTGTTAAGGTTATGCCATTGGGATATCACAGAGCGCCCTGGTTGTTGCGTAGTGATGAAGCAATCAAGCAATACTTTTTCAAACAATCAAAATTCTTACATGGATTTTTCCTCAGCCTTCCTACTAGGCGTGATAATAGAAGGCCTCAATGCCTTTTCGATGAAAATATGCACTCATGGGAGGATGACGTGCAGTGGCTCTAGACTGTCTCAAAGTAGGGTCCAGAAAAAATGGATTTTCGTTCTTAGACATGCTAGAGCCTCGTTTAAAAGATCAAAATGATCCTTGTCACAATTCCTGATGATCCCCAAAGTTTGGTAACGATAGCTCTTAATTTGACCTCAGGGCACGAAAAAGACGAATTTTTCACTTTATCACATAACCCTATTTTGGATGTTTACAGTTCTGAGGGTGATTTTCGTTCAAAGGTCATTCCAAAACATAATGGTAGCAAATCCATGGAATATACCATTCCCAACTTTTTAGAGCATTTGGATACCTATCCCGCCCGCGACAACCTAAATTCTGAGGTCAATCGATTTTCAACCCAAAAAATGACCATGATACTCCCATCATTAGACGAAAATATTTTTCTCTCAGAACTTCCTGACTAAATTTTTTTCTACTATATCTTTGTGTGCTGAATCCTAATTTCGATATGAGAGCCCATGATATGATTAATGAAACAAGTTAAAATTCATTATGTCGAAAAATAGCCGATTTTTTAATTCGATTGATCTCGGATTTAAGGTTGCCGCGGTCGGGAACGATATCCATATGCTCTAAAAAGTTGGGAATCGTATATTCCATGGATATGCTACCATTTTGTCTTGGAATGACCTTTATACGAAAATCACCCTCAGAACTGTAAACATTCTAAATAGGGTTATGTGATAAAGTTAAAAATTCGTCGTTTTCGTGCACTGAGGTCAAATTACGAGCTATCGTTACCAAACTTTGGGTATCATCAGGAATTGTGATAAGGATCATTTAGAGCATTTTAACGCGTCTCTAGCATGTCTATGAACGAAAATCCATTTTTTTCGGGATTCTACTTTGAGCCAGTCTAAAGCAACTGTACATTATCCTCCCATGAGTACATATTTTCAAAGAAAAGGTATTGAGGCCTTCTATTATGACGCCTAGTAGGAAGACTGAGGAAAAATTCATGTAAGAATTTTGATTGTTTGAAAAAGTATTGCTTGATTGCTTCATCACTACGCAACAACCAGGGCGCACTGTGATATCCCAATGACATATCCCTAACACTCGGTGGGTGTACTATGACACGACCAAGTATGAGCAAGAAATCTCAAACGAGTCAAAAGTTATGAAAGAATGAAAAAGTGACCCATGACTTATGGACGATACTGTATACAGTATCCTCCATAAGTCACCGGGCACTTTTTCTTTCTTTCATAACTTTTGACTCATGATAGATTTCTGGTTGAAACTTGGTCATGTCCTAGCACATCCATCGTGTGTTAGGGAGATGCAATTGGGATATCACACAACTCCCTGGTTGTTGAGTAATGATTTTCCAGTCGAGCATTACTTTTTCAAACAATCGAAATTCTTACATGGAATTTTTCCTGCTTACCACACTTTCTGATATTTTAGACTTGTCCGTGGGCTACCCAGAAAAAAAATTTCAGGATGCTACTCTATCGCACTTTCACTACAGAATTTCTCAAAAATGGGTCCTGAAAAAATGGATTTTCGTTCATAGGCGTGCTAGAGACTCGTTCAAAGGCTCAAAATGATCCTTATGATAATTCCGGATTACCGCTGAAATTACATAACGAGTACTCGAAATTTGCCTTCAGGACACGAATTTTCAATTTTTCACATTACACATTTTTGGATGTTTACAGTGTTGAGGGTGATTTTTGTAAAAATGTGGTTCCAGGGTACGATGGTAGCATATCTAGGGAATATACGATTCCCAATTTTGTAGAACATTTAAATATCTTTCCCGCCTCAGGCAACCGAAAATCCGAGGTCAATCAATTTTCGAGTCAAAACATGACCATGATACCCCCATCATGGTTGAAATTTTTCATGGTCGAAAAACTTTTCATCTCAGAACTTCCTGACTATATTTTTTGCATGTGTATATGTATGCGTAGGATGCGAATTAAGATATGAGAGCCCATGATATCATGAATAAAAAATGATAAAATTCAGAAACTGCCGAAATCGGCACTTTTCCAGGCATTATGAATTTTATCATTTTTGATTCATGATATCATGGGCTCTCATATCTAAATTCGTATCCTACGCATACATATACACATGCAAAAAATATAGTCAGGAAGTTCTGAGATGAAAAGTTTTTCGGCCATGAAAAATTTCAACCATGATGGGGGTATCATGGTCATGTTTTGACTCGAAAATTGATTGACCTCGGATTTTCGGTTGCCTGAGGCGGGAAAGATATTCAAATGTTCTACAAAATTGGGAATCGTATATTCCCTAGATATGCTACCATCGTACCCTGGAACCACATTTTTACAAAAATCACCCTCAACACTGTAAACATCCAAAAATGTGTAATGTGAAAAATTGAAAATTCGTGTCCTGAAGGCAAATTTCGAGTACTCGTTATGTAATTTCAGCGGTAATCCGGAATTATCATAAGGATCATTTTGAGCCTTTGCACGAGTCTCTAGCACGCCTATGAACGAAAATCCATTTCTTCAGGACCCATTTTTGAGAAATTCTGTAGCGAAAGTGCGATAGAGTAGCATCCTGAAATTTTTTTTCTGGGTAGCCCACGGACAAGTCTAAAATATCAGAAAGTGTGGTAAGCAGGAAAAATTCCATGTAAGAATTTCGATTGTTTGAAAAAGTAATTATCGACTGGAAAATCATTACTCAACAACCAGGGAGTTGTGTGATATCCCAATTGCATCTCCCTAACACACGATGGATATGCTAGGACATGACCAAGTTTCAACCAGAAATCTATCATGAGTCAAAAGTTATGAAAGAAAGAAAAAGTGCCCGGTGACTTATGGAGGATACTGTATATACAGTATCGGACAAAAGTCATCGTTCACAAATGCAAAGCGGTGTAACTTTTGAATTAGAGGGGCGATCTTTCTGAAATTTTGACAGATATTAATCGACTCACTGATGCATCTTATCCGACCGTGACGTCATGCTACGATTTCGCAATATTGCATAGTGATGATGCAATCATATATATATTCGTCACTTGTGATTTTAAGGTCATTGGGATTTTTTCTAAGTCTTCTCTCTTTTTGTGATGATAGAAGGCCTCAGCATCTACCGATTAAAAAATAGTACTCATGGGGCGTTGTCGTACAGAAGCAGAACACAGGTTAAAAATAGGGTCCCGAAAAAAATAATTTCCATTCATTGACGTGCTAGAGACTCGTTCAAAGGCTCAAAATGACCCTTACAATAATTCCTGATTACCCACAAAGTTCGATATTGATATCTCTTAATTTGAGCTCAGGGCACGAATTTTTCACTTTTTCAAATAATTGTTTTCTTCCTATTTTGGATGATCATAGTTCCAAGGCCGATTTTTGTTCAAATGTATATTCTAGACAGGATAGTTGCAAATCCATGGAATATACGATTCCCAACTTTTTAGAGCATTTGGATAACTTTCTCACTCGCGGCAACCGAAAATCAGAGGTCAAAAGATTTTTAAAATCGGCTATGTTTCGACATAATAAATTTTAACTTTTTTCATTAATGATATCATGAGCTCTCATATCGAAATTCGGATTAAGCACACACAAATATACCAGAAAAAAATTTAGTCAGGAAGTTTTGAGAGAAACTTTTTTTCGACTAATGATGGGGGTATCATGGTCATTTTTTGGGTTGAAATCGATTGACCTCTGATTTTCGGTTGCCGCGGGCAGGAAAGTTATCCAAATGCTCCAAAAAGTTGGGGATCGTATATTCCCTGGTTTTGCAACTAACCTGTCCAGGAAAGACATTTGCCCAAAAATCGGCCTTCGAACAGTGACCATCCAAAAAAAGGGAGAAAAAAATTTGGTGAAAAATTGAAAAATTCGTGCCCTGAGTACAAATCAAGATGTATCTTTATCAAACCTTGGGGATCTTCAGGAAATGTGGAAAGGATCATTTTGAACTTTTGATCGGGTCTCTAGCGCGTCAATGAACGAAAATCCATTTTTTCGGGACCTATTTTTGAGACAATCCAACACCTCTGTACAGTACACTCCCATGAGTACTTATGTTTATCGGAGAGGTAATGAGGTCTTCTATCACGACATGAAATGAAAAGATTGAGAAAAAGATTCATTGAGCAAATAATCCGCGATGAACAACCATGCAAAGATTGCGTCATCATCATACAATATTGCGAAATCGCACTACGGTCTGGCATAGTGAGCGTATGTAGGAGTACACTCACTACCACATGTCAGAATAAGATATCTCATCTATTTCAAAAGTTATGCAACTTTTAATTTTTGGACGGTTACTTATGTCCGATATTGTATATATATATATATATATATATATATATATATATATATATATATATATATATATATATATATATATATATATATACAACATACATATACATATACATGAACATACATATATGTTTCACTCTGGCATTTCCACAGAAATATTTAATTCGTAATCAAAATAAATAAAGCTTCAAAATATTAAAATTTTAATTAATTATCGTTGTATAAGAGAAGGGAGGGGTGATTTGTGAATTTCCAAGAACAGTGCTATGAGGTCGTTTTTTATCATCTTCGTAATTGCTATACACTTAGCATTGGCACGTCCTGCCAATTGGGAGGTGAGATCTGATATGCTCTATTTCTGCTTCTTAAAAAACTGTAAATTGTATTGATTGTTTCTATGATATCATTATCATACAGATTGAAACAATGGAACCCATAATCATAGAGACTAACGAAAAAGGAGAGAGAGTTATTCAAACTGACCTCAGTCAAGAAGAAATCAATGTAAGCTTTTTGTTACTCTCTAGTTAACGTTTCAAAATTGATTCCAATTGCAGATACTAATAGAGAAAGTACGTCTGCAAGAGAAAAAAGAGTTTAATGAATACTGGAGTAATGAATACGGAGTAACTGAAGCGCCCGCTGAAACTCCGGCTAAAACGCCCGCTGAAACGCCAGCTGAAACTCCGGCTGAAACGCCCGCTGAAACGCCCACTGAAACTCCGGCTGAAACGCCCGCTGAAATTCCGGCTGAAACTCCGGCTGAAACTCCGGCTGAAACGCCCGCTGAAACTCCGGCTGAAACGCCCGCTGAAACTCCGGCTGAAACTCCGGCTGAAACTCCGGCTGAAACGCCCGCTGAAACTCCGGCTGAAACGCCCGCTGAAACTCCGGCTGAAACGTCCGCTGAAACTCCGGCTGAAACGCCCGCTGAAACTCCGGCTGAAACGCCCGCTGAAACTCCGGCTGAAACGCCCGCTGAAACTCCGGCTGAAACGCCCGCTGAAACGCCCGCTGAAACTTCGACTGAAGCGCCCGCTGAAACTGAGGCTGAAGCGAAGATTGAATAAGGAACCGGAACCAGATATATCCGATAAAAGATATTTGATATTTGATATTATGCAATCTACTCTGAACGTAAATCACATCTCTTTTGAATTGCGTTTGTCGATTTTCGAAGTTGTGATTTAAGGTTTCAACAACATTGTAGATGCAAATGTGGCAGACTGTTCAAGTTCAAACTCGCACCTAACAAACAATTCGCAAACACCTTCAAACTAAGCAAAACATGTGAATGGTAAGATTTTCTACACATTCAACCCATCTCAATTCATGATAGGATGTCGGTTTTTCTGGACAAATCTTCTGATGAGGCCACTGAAATTTCCCTGCGCCACGGTTTTGTCAAACTTGATGGCGAATGTTAGGGCTGTTTTTATGGTTTGTATTTTTTTTTTGATTGAGTGAGAGCATATCCGATCGACTTCGAACAAGGAGCTTCCACTATGTACGCCAGAAAATCCTATAGGAACATATTTTTGAGATTATGACTTTTTCGACCCAAAGTGAATTTTTGAGGTCCATTTTTTCGGTCAAAAAGTCATAATCTCAAAAATATCTCGCTATAGGATTTTCTAGCGTATTTTCGGACGACGAATTTCGATATGAGAGATTATGAAATTGCGACAGAAAAAAGTTATCACCGAAAAATCACAAAAATCGCGAGTTGGACGCGGTTTCAGGTTGCCGCCGATCGCACGGAAGAGTCAAATACCTAACCATATATACCAAAATGATCAGAAAAACAGTCTCTACAAACTGACCAAGGGATTTCTCTGCTTCTGTATCGGTTCCAAAATCGGCTTTATCTCGAAAAGGAAAATAGCTAGAGCCTCGAATTTTTTTCCATTTTGTAGAGAATTAAATTCTGGTCGCATACGCAAACTTTGTGGCAGTTTTGGCCTTTTTCGGGGTAGTTTTTCTCGCAGAACAAGAATTTGACCAAATTAATGTCGCGTCGTACCGGGATTCAGAAGCATGTGATCGAAAAACTAAAAACGCCAGTCGATTCAGAATCAAAAGTTACCCCTAGGACGAACTTTTGAGCGAATTCAATTTTTTGCTGTGCCAGACATTGTTCGACTCTTACGCGAACGGCCTCAAATCGAAATTCGAACTCAGCACACAAAGATATACCAGAAAAAATTTAGTCAGGATGTTCTGAGAGAAAACATTTTTCGACTAATGATGGGGTATCATGGTCATTGTTTTTCTGTAGGAAAAGCAGGAAAAAATAAAATAAGCCGGTGTCATCCCATTTTCTTAGATTATTTATGTCGGTAGAAAATGGAGCTCCAAAAATACTATAGATGTCTATAGACAAGGGCCACAAGCCCCGCCCACTTTTGCCTCGAAAGCGAGATCGAGGTAGCACAACTTTTTTTTCCCTCGAAAGCGAGATCGAGGTAGCACAACTTAACTACGCAACCAAATCAATAATTCGGAAGCTCTCACGGGCTTCGGAGAAGAGCAATCGGCATACATCCAAAAGCAAAAATGATATTGAAACCCTGACGGTCATGTTGAGCCTACTTTGGACCCGATTCCGAGAATTCGGCTCTCATGCTTGCGGCCCCTATCTATAGATGCCAAACATTTCAGGTCGCGACTATGTTCAAGAAAGGTGCACGAAAAATGCTCGTTTTGTACACGAAGGAAACCGGGCTTCTCGAAGTGGATGAGGATCAATTCCTAAGCAACGTGAGTTTAATATCAGTAGAATCTCGCTTTTAAATCATGCACGTCAGAGTTGAGTTTGTCAGAGTTTGAAACTCAATTACGCGAAGTCTACGTAAAGCCCTTTCTGAATAAAAATTAATTATGGTAATCATCTCAATGCCGATCTTATGCATCATATGACACATAGAAATCGAACTAATCGTTTCTTATTCGTTCCCACTGATAATTAGTAGCTTATCGGATCTCGCGCAACTGCTCTTTTACCCTCATTCTTCAGTGCATCATCGTTTTAACAGAACCGTGATAAAATATAATCGGTCTGTGAATGTACATAATTCATCTACGACCTTAACTGCAACGAGATCACTATTCATCTTGCATAGCTTGTATAGCTAGATTGTATAGCTTGCATAGCTTGTATAGCTAGATTGCATCGCAATTGTATCTGCAGTATCTCTATTTCTGCACGACAGTATCTCTATTTCTCTCATGCACTGTTCCACTTTTTCCAATCACTCGCGATGTCCGTCTTATAAATGCCTTTCAGAAGCGGACTTGTGATCTCCTCAATTTGCATACTCGCTCACCGGTGAGAGAAGCGAGATAGAGCGCGAAATGTAATCATAATCCTATTCGGCGAGTAATCATTGCCAACCCTGCTTGTGCTTTGAAAGTGGCTGGAAATTGGCTGTGAGAGGTTTAAAGTCATGAGATCGATCACTGGACAACACTGGACATCGATCACTGGACACCTAGCATATCATGCGAGATACGGGAAAAACTGAAGCGAATCTCTCATGGTAAAATGGTCTCTCAGCAACCGTTTAGTAGGTGATTGATGAGAAATGAGAATCATTCCCCTCCTCATACAATCACCGAGACGAACTGAGAAATGCCTATCTGTGATGAATGAGGCTATCCAATCAAGAAGATTTCCATGAATACCGTAGTGAGAACATTTAGAGAGAAATTTAGTGAAAGGAACAGTGTCAAAAGCACGAGAGAAATCTAGGTAGATCACATCAGTAAATTGATTACGAGAGTGTGCAAGGGTCCAATCATTCTCAGAGTCAATAACATTTGTGAGCACAGAAGCACTAGGGCGATAGCCATGCTGGTACTTTGGAATAACATCGAATCTAAATAAGTAGGAGCAAGTTTCTCTTTGACTAATCGTTCCATAGTTTTAGAAGCGGGGACAAAATATAAATAGGACGGTAAGAGTAGAGACCGCAAGCTCCGCCCACTTTGTGGGGAATGAACCCCAAAACCTGCGCCTGGCAAGCACAATTCGAATTCTCAATCGAATCAGCCGACCAAAGGGTGTTCTGCAGCTCTCAGTAGTCTTCACAAATGACGAGTGGAGCAGCCTGACACGGTCGGCTCTAGGTAGGTCAAATAATTTATGGTCCAAATAATTCAATTATGGTCCAAAAATGGCATTTGAAGTGTTTCTCGTGGTCGTACACAGCTGCTCCACTCGCATTTCCTTTGTTTGTATTTTAAAGGAATTTTAAACTTGATTTCAGATTTATAATAATTTTCCCCGAATTGTGCTCGATCGCGGGTAGTGGCGAGCGAGAGAGCGGGAGGAGGAAGAGAGACACAAGCGAGAGAGGCTCCGCCCCATTTCTCTCTCGCCTGATTTCTTTCCCGCGAGGGGTAGTTTTGCATGTAGAATCCGAAAAAGCAGTAAAATTTGGGGCATGGCCAAAATATTTTTTCACGGTGATAAAAAATAACCTTTTAATCTTTCAATTATAAGCTATGTTTTTCGTTATTTTCATCGAAAAATACGCCAGAAACACAAATAAGAACGTACGTTTTCTGGGATGAAATTTCGGACTTTTTTGGGATATCACTGGCATTTCACGGAGGGTGCACCCCAACATCTCATATTAGGATAGCTATCTGCTCTAGGTATGAGGACTTCACCCTGAACTCATTTGCATAGGTTGCAGAAAAGTGATCTGTCGACCGATCTCGAATGATTCACCAAACCATGGATCGTCTCTTAAAAGACGAGTTAGGTCTACCTAGAATGCACCGACCACTTTCCGCATTGCATCCTTTGTAGTGGCTGTTGAGCCATACAGAAAACGCTTTAGAGCGTCCTGATTGATAGAGAATTGTCGAGTCTCGTGCCAGTTTTGTGCAATTCTGAAACCCCCAAAGTGGAAGGAGACTGTGGAGGAATCCATATGAGAGGAATCGCCACATTTTCGAGAGCCCTGCGGACTCAGGATATAGTTTCCCCGATTCAGATGAAAAGTATAACCTAAGTACTTCAAATTATGCAATTTCAAACTGCGCTTGCCAGTTTTTGATATCGGGTCTAGCCAACATCCCAATTCTCGCCAGATAATTGGATTTCGTCACTTTTATTGATGCGCAGCATTTGAGATTTGTTTAAATTATGAGCAAGGGCGCTCCACTCCCCTTCAACCCCCCCCCTACCGTGCTTGCGCACTGCACATTTTATAAACCATATCTCTTTGTTATCCATGCCACAATTCTGTCACCGTGGAGGCAATACCCCACTCACGATACCATGATACCCACGATACCCCACTCGACCACTCGATACATCACGATACCCCACTCGACCGATCTATACGTTATCAACGAAACCTGGTTCCAACCCGGTACCTATCTGAAACCATAGTGATACCAACCTGTGAGAGGATGATTACATCTGGAAACAACCATTACCATTTCCGGAACAAGATGTGAGAATGTCCTGCTGACCGGGTTTCTACTTGGTACCAGCATGGTCCCAACCTGATTCAATCATGGTACAGTCGTGGTTATTCTCATCGACATGAATCGAATGATATCCTACTCAGCCTGTTTCAATACGATCAACGAAGCCTGGATCGGGCTTGGTTCCGACCTGGTTCCCTTCCTAGCACAATCCTGTAAAACGCTCATTCGAAAAAATCATCAAATTCTGGTCGGGTACGCGAGATTATAGGCGATTTTGACCCTTTCTGGGGCAGTTTTTATCAAAAAACTTTTTTTTTTTTTGATTTTGACCGATCCGACGTGGAGTCGTACCAGGATTCAGAAGGCTCCGATCAAAAAACTGAAAACACCAGTCGATTCAGAATCGAAAGTTACCCCTAGGACCGAATTTTGAGCATACCCAATTTTTTGCCTGTTCCCGGCACTTGTTGACCCTATCGCAAACGGCCTCATATTCAGACCTCATTATACAATAAGCCGGATGATTAATCATTCTCAGTTATCAGATACCCACATTTTGAATCTAATATTCCTACCAGTATGGGTCTCAATACAATGCATGGAGAGATCGTTAGAATCTTTCGCAATTGCTCGTCCTTCAACCATTTCCTAGAAAGAGTTCGACAGATTGCGCGGGACTTTATTTCAATAATATATCCAAAAGAAATCGTGTTCTCCAGTGTATATTTAACTCTGAATATAAACCCAAATATCTCATTAAAAACGGACTTCCCAATAGTGAAATCTGCCTCAGAGTCACTAATAAGCTTTAAATGATATACCGGGGAGTCTTTACATACCATCCATTCAATTCGAGTATTTTCCACAACAACTTTTCCTTGATTGGAGATGTTTGATCTCTTGATCACTTGATCTCTTGATCATCTTCCCTCCCCTCCGCTAAATTATAGCAATGGAATCCTCTCGGGACGCTCGATCGCGTGATGCACATTGGCACTCTATTTTCAGTCTGCAAAAAGTTGATTTAAAA
Source organism: Pristionchus entomophagus (assembly GCA_036245825.1). Lineage (NCBI taxonomy): Eukaryota > Metazoa > Nematoda > Chromadorea > Rhabditida > Neodiplogasteridae > Pristionchus > Pristionchus entomophagus. The sequence continues at coordinate 2,050,784 of BTSX01000006.1, forward strand.
CAATATTTTTGTAAATCATGAAAAATAAACAAGACAGGCGTGTTCGCTATGCAATTCCACCACAGGAAACATTCTAATATAAATTTTGCACTCTCGAGAGCCGAGTAGCACGTCATATTGTGATTTCGACGTGACGTCGTCCGGAGCCAATGAGGCATCTAGGGGTGAAATGGATATGCCCATCGTCTTCAGCACCCTCGATAAGCCCAAAACACAGAGACTCATCCAAAATTGCTCGAAAATGAGACAAACGAATTCATATCCCCTCAACCCATTATCTACATCGGTGTACCCAATCTCCTATTGGTCGCTTATTCACTAATTTCATTCAATCAATTGATCTTTCGCATTTCAATGTGCTACTCGTGGTCATAAATGTTTTGACTGGATCATACGGAATGACTCCTCTCTTGTCATAGGGAATGACTGTATCAGTCATCCCCTTTCTCTTCCTACGACCACTCTGGCCTTGTCTCTTTTTTTTGTCCAGCCCCGATTTACAATGATACAATGAGATGAGAATAAGATAAAAGCAAAGTTCGATAAAACTTGAGAATCCATGAAGAGCATAATCCAATGCATTAAGCATTTCGGGTCTCCTCAGATGCTTACCGATCGTCACGTGTATTTCTCCAGATTCTTCTCCGTGATGAACTCCTTGGAACAGGACTCGATCGGGCACTTGTAGAGAGCGTAGACAAATGAATTCTTCTCCTTGCAGTTCTTGGCTTCCTTGCCCTTCTCACAAACAGACTCTTCATCATCATCCTTCTCCTCTAGCTCGTACTCAGTAACGAGATGGTACTTATGCTTCCGCGGTTGTCCCAATGGTGCCCAGTACACTTCTTCGGCAAGGGCGCCTCCAGAATACACAACAAAGAGAGAAGCATCGTTGGGTTGATGGCCTGTGTACCAGTTCTCTCCGCCATGGTCAGTCCTAGAAACCAAACAAGGCCCTCCCCTTCGCACACATTGCTTCCGAGCTAAGTGCGTACAAAGGGTTGGGTAGTTGTTCGAAAGAGGCTTCGAAAGAACAACAAACAACTTACAATTATCTACAAACTTTCATTTCTCAATTAATCATTATAAAAAAAATTCTCTGCTTCTTTTTCACAGTTCTCACAAACCCTTCTTCATTCACATTTCACTCCATCAAAATGAATCCGCAAAATATCCCAAATTTTATTCATTCGCGAAAGACTGGTGTCTCTCAATTAAAAATACGTGTGTGTGTGTGTTGGCATATTAATACCCGGGCTCCGTATGCATGCGTAGGTAAGCACCCTGCCAGGTAAGGCGGCCGTTCGTATAGGTCGCGGGGTGGCATGCATGCAAAACAGGAGCTGTCTGGGTAATTGTCTGCACGCATGTCTTTGAATTCCGTCTCTCTATTCTTTCCGAATCCGGGACAAATTGCTCCCAACACCACTTCTCTCAAACCTTTTTTCAAAACACTTCTCAATTAGGCTTAGTCATGCCGCCTTTCAAAACTTTTACGATTTCTATATTCTGCAAAATCCATATTTTTCAAACATCCCCTCTCCAAATATGACACAGATATCCTCCATCTATATATTCCCAATCTTAATCTTAAAGATTTAACTGACTTTTATGAACTTGATCAATCTACAATTATCTATCTTTCAATCCCAGGATACAGCGATTGTCGTCTCTTCTGATCCAAAAGGTCGGCGGAGAGGAGGTGGCAGAGTAGTCGAGTCAGAAATATATGGTCCAGTCACCATGCTGGGGTCACGCCATGGCAGCTGTCCTGCCGAATGTCCGTCGATCGAACTCACGAGTTGAGGTACAAGATCTTCTCGATATTCTGTCCACACTATTGGGAGACCAAAAAAGCAAATGATGAAGATGGTCGACCCAGATCTATCCTGAAGATACAGTACTTTGGATGATTCATGGATCGATTCAAACTTCCGAAGCTACTTAATTCCTAACAGATACGTGGTGTCTATGGTGAAATCACGAATGATTTGAGAAGGATTCCCAGAATTCAGACCACTTACTCTTTATCTGATTCAACATCTCGTTTCTTGTGCAATTACGGTAATTTCTTAAGAAATTTGAACTCAGTCGAAATTGACCGAATCTTAAACTCTCTTTGCAAATGTGACCAATTTCCAGAATTCATTGATCCTCACTACAAGCTCAATCGAACTTTCCGATATATAGATGATTTGTTTCATATATCAAACAGAAAAGATGATTTCATAAGAATGACTTCAGACATGTATCATCAGTCACTCACTCTTGAGCAGACTAACGCAAAACCAAACGAGTCGGCATTTCTCGATCTGTTGATTAGAGTTCCCATGGTGGAAGAGTTGACACGTCATTATATAATAAGACAGACGACTATTCCTTCTCGGTCATTCGATATCCACATTTTGATTCTAATATCCCAATTACTATGGGGCTAAATACATTACATGGCGAGGTGGTCAGAGTGTTCCGGAATTGCACATCTTTTGAAATTTCGCCGACAGGGTGCAACAACTTATTAAATATTTTATCTACATTAAATATCCGAAGGAGATCGTACTCTCTAGACTCTACCGTACTCTAAATAGGAATCCTGTAATCTCTCTGAAATATGCATTGCCCAATAATGAGATCTGTCTCAGACTCAGTAGAGGGATCTAATTGGAGTTATTCGGTCGTGTTACCCTTTGATGAACACCCTTCACAATACTAGAGTGTAGTTTGGTCGCACCCTTCCTCTCACTTCCCTCCTCTCCCTCGTGTCTGCGTGACCTCTTGACCTCTCACTCTCTCTCCCCCTCGCCGAGTCGGTAGATCAAAATACTCTTTCCTCTCCTCGGGGTCACTCTCTCCTACTTGTTTACTGCACTCCTCCCGGTCTTCTCTTCTCCATGTTCTATGGATTTCCCATTTTCCCTTTCTTTCACCCACTTATAAGTTATTTGTTGTTTACTGTCACGTCGTGCATCTATTACCCTCTTTCCTCATACCTTCGTATTCCCTTACTCACGCTAGGCATCGTGCTGATGAGGTCTACCTAGCGTGGGGCTGTTAGATGTTCACGACCTAATAGACAGAAACATCCAACCGCTTCATTCGGAAGTATCATTTTCTAGATCCATAGGCAGTTTCTCTCAATAGATCACGTTGCAAACCATGTTTCCTTTAAAAATTTCCTTTGCCGATAGTCCAAAACCAATGAACTCTAAGGGAATGCTTCTCGAAACTGAAGGCGTTGTAGAGGGAGAGATCGGGGATCTTAGTGGCGGACTTCCTTATTCTCTCCACTGCCTTCGAGTCGCACGAGCTCGTAACTGATTCCAGCGCGAATATCTCCGCTGGTGACGGCCTTGAAGAATTGCTCCGGATTGAGCACGGGTTTCCCGGAGTCAGCATAGGAACGGGCGATGTTCTTTACAACTGCAGCATTCCGATCGACAGGTCCTTTTCCGGCCTGAAAAAGTATTAGTATAAGTTTGCGTTCCACACATTTCGGTGACGTCGGTTGCCGTTGACGTCGGTTGCCGTTGCCAGACCATCGGCCTTCCTTCTATGGGACCTTTCATCTAACTCATGCCAATTCTTGGCCGCAATTGGCCACCCCGAGCCGGTTCAGCGTTCAGTCTGTCCTGAGAAACTCAACGACCAATGCGATTTGGCTATTCCGCTCGTGTTGTGTGCACGTGGTGCGCAATTTCTATAACCCCCGTAGTTCTGGGTAGATCTGTGGGCAAGGTGGGGGTTCGAACTTATAATCATCGGATTCTAATTTATTTCACACAACACACCTTAGCTTCGGAAAAAACCCATGCAACGACTTCGATTCCAGCTTCCTGTGTTATGATTTTGACGGAGGCAATGGTTGATGAACTCTTGTACACTCCTGAAAGTATATACGTCAGAATTGTTACGTGATTCTTCTTCATAACTAAACGGCCTGGTCGGACCGAAGATAGAGGCGGCGTATTCCTTTCCATTTCAGTTGAACGAAAAGAGATCGAATAATTAATTTTTACATCACCTTTTGGATCATGATACGGCGGTCATGGTCCAGTGGTCGATCATCTCGCATCACCTTTTGGGCCATGATACGGGGGTCATGGTCAATGGTCGACCTCACAAATCACCTTTTTGAACCATGATACGGGGGTCATGGTCAGTGGGTGACCTCACTCATCACCTTTTGGAACATGATACGGGGGCCATGGTCATTGGTCGACGTCACACATCACCTTTTGGATCATGATACGGCGGTCATGGTCAGTGGTCGATCATCTCGCATCACCTTTGGACCATGATAAGGGGGTCATGGTCATTGGTTGACGTCACTCATCACCTTTTGGACCATGATACGGGGGCCATGGTCATTGGTCGACGTCACACATCACCTTTTGGATCATGATACGGCGGTCATGGTCAGTGGTCGATCATCTCGCATCACCTTTTGGGCCATGATACGGGGGTCATGGTCAATGGTCGACCCCACACATCACCTTTTTGGACCATGATACGGGGGTCATGGTCATTGGTCGACCTCACATATCATGTTTTTGGACCATGATACGGGGGTCATGGTCAATGGTCGACCTCACAAATCACCTTTTTGAACCATGATACGGGGGTCATGGTCAGTGGTCGATCATCTCGCATCACCTTTTGGGCCATGATACGGGGGTCATGGTCATTGGTCGACGTCACACATCACCTTTTGGATCATGATACGGCGGTCATGGTCATTGGTCGACGTCACACATCACCTTTTGGATCATGATACGGCGGTCATGGTCAGTGGTCGATCATCTCGCATCACCTTTTGGGCCATGATACGGGGGTCATGGTCAATGGTCGACCTCACACCTCACCTTTTTGGACCATGATAAGGGGGTCATGGTCATTGGTCGACCTCACATATCATGTTTTTGGACCATGATACGGGGGTCATGGTCAATGGTCGACCTCACAAATCACCTTTTTGAACCATGATACGGGGGTCATGGTCAGTGGGTGACCTCACTCATCACCTTTTGGAACATGATACGGGGGCCATGGTCATTGGTCGACGTCACACATCACCTTTTGGATCATGATACGGCGGTCATGGTCCAGTGGTCGATCATCTCGCATCACCTTTTGGGCCATGATACGGGGGTCATGGTCAATGGTCGACCTCACAAATCACCTTTTTGAACCATGATACGGGGGTCATGGTCAGTGGGTGACCTCACTCATCACCTTTTGGAACATGATACGGGGGCCATGGTCATTGGTCGACGTCACACATCACCTTTTGGATCATGATACGGCGGTCATGGTCAGTGGTCGATCATCTCGCATCACCTTTGGACCATGATAAGGGGGTCATGGTCATTGGTTGACGTCACTCATCACCTTTTGGACCATGATACGGGGGCCATGGTCATTGGTCGACGTCACACATCACCTTTTGGATCATGATACGGCGGTCATGGTCAGTGGTCGATCATCTCGCATCACCTTTTGGGCCATGATACGGGGGTCATGGTCAATGGTCGACCCCACACATCACCTTTTTGGACCATGATACGGGGGTCATGGTCATTGGTCGACCTCACATATCATGTTTTTGGACCATGATACGGGGGTCATGGTCAATGGTCGACCTCACAAATCACCTTTTTGAACCATGATACGGGGGTCATGGTCAGTGGTCGATCATCTCGCATCACCTTTTGGGCCATGATACGGGGGTCATGGTCATTGGTCGACGTCACACATCACCTTTTGGATCATGATACGGCGGTCATGGTCATTGGTCGACGTCACACATCACCTTTTGGATCATGATACGGCGGTCATGGTCAGTGGTCGATCATCTCGCATCACCTTTTGGGCCATGATACGGGGGTCATGGTCAATGGTCGACCTCACACCTCACCTTTTTGGACCATGATAAGGGGGTCATGGTCATTGGTCGACCTCACATATCATGTTTTTGGACCATGATACGGGGGTCATGGTCAATGGTCGACCTCACAAATCACCTTTTTGAACCATGATACGGGGGTCATGGTCAGTGGGTGACCTCACTCATCACCTTTTGGAACATGATACGGGGGCCATGGTCATTGGTCGACGTCACACATCACCTTTTGGATCATGATACGGCGGTCATGGTCCAGTGGTCGATCATCTCGCATCACCTTTTGGGCCATGATACGGGGGTCATGGTCAATGGTCGACCTCACACCTCACCTTTTTGGACCATGATAAGGGGGTCATGGTCATTGGTCGACCTCACATATCATGTTTTTGGACCATGATACGGGGGTCATGGTCAATGGTCGACCTCACAAATCACCTTTTTGAACCATGATACGGGGGTCATGGTCAGTGGGTGACCTCACTCATCACCTTTTGGAACATGATACGGGGGCCATGGTCATTGGTCGACGTCACACATCACCTTTTGGATCATGATACGGCGGTCATGGTCCAGTGGTCGATCATCTCGCATCACCTTTTGGGCCATGATACGGGGGTCATGGTCAGTGGGTGACCTCACTCATCACCTTTTGGAACATGATACGGGGGCCATGGTCATTGGTCGACGTCACACATCACCTTTTGGATCATGATACGGCGGTCATGGTCCAGTGGTCGATCATCTCGCATCACCTTTTGGGCCATGATACGGGGGTCATGGTCAATGGTCGACCTCACACCTCACCTTTTTGGACCATGATAAGGGGGTAATGGTCATTGGTCGACCTCACATATCATGTTTTTGGACCATGATACGGGGGTCATGGTCAATGGTCGACCTCACAAATCACCTTTTTGAACCATGATACGGGGGTCATGGTCAGTGGGTGACCTCACTCATCACCTTTTGGAACATGATACGGGGGCCATGGTCATTGGTCGACGTCACACATCACCTTTTGGATCATGATACGGCGGTCATGGTCCAGTGGTCGATCATCTCGCATCACCTTTTGGGCCATGATACGGGGGTCATGGTCAATGGTCGACCCCACACATCACCTTTTTGGACCATGATACGGGGGTCATGGTCATTGGTCGACCTCACATATCATGTTTTTGGACCATGATACGGGGGTCATGGTCAATGGTCGACCTCACAAATCACCTTTTTGAACCATGATACGGGGGTCATGGTCAGTGGGTGACCTCACTCATCACCTTTTGGAACATGATACGGGGGCCATGGTCATTGGTCGACGTCACACATCACCTTTTGGATCATGATACGGCGGTCATGGTCCAGTGGTCGATCATCTCGCATCACCTTTTGGGCCATGATACGGGGGTCATGGTCAATGGTCGACCCCACACATCACCTTTTTGGACCATGATACGGGGGTCATGGTCATTGGTCGACCTCACATATCATGTTTTTGGACCATGATACGGGGGTCATGGTCATTGGTCGACGTCACACATCACCTTTTGGATCATGATACGGCGGTCATGGTCCAGTGGTCGATCATCTCGCATCACCTTTTGGGCCATGATACGGGGGTCATGGTCAATGGTCGACCCCACACATCACCTTTTTGGACCATGATACGGGGGTCATGGTCATTGGTCGACCTCACATATCATGTTTTTGGACCATGATACGGGGGTCATGGTCATTGGTCGACGTCACACATCACCTTTTGGATCATGATACGGCGGTCATGGTCCAGTGGTCGATCATCTCGCATCACCTTTTGGGCCATGATACGGGGGTCATGGTCAATGGTCGACCCCACACATCACCTTTTTGGACCATGATACGGGGGTCATGGTCATTGGTCGACCTCACATATCATGTTTTTGGACCATGATACGGGGGTCATGGTCATTGGTCGACGTCACACATCACCTTTTGGATCATGATACGGCGGTCATGGTCATTGGTCATTGATCATTGACGTCAACCAATGACCATGACCCCGCATCATGGTTCAAAAAGGTGATTTGTGAGGTCGACCAATGACCATGACCCCCGTATCATGGTTCAAAAAGGTGATTTGTGAGGTCGACCAATGACCATGACCCTCGTATCATGGTTCAAAAAGGTGATTTGTGAGGTCGAACAATGACCATGACCCCCGTATCATGGTTTAAAAAGGTGATTTGTGAGGTCACCAATGACCATGACCCCCGTATCATGGTTTAAAAAGGTGATTTGTGAGGTCGACCATTGACCTGATTTAATTCCCTTATGGCCGAATAAATGCCTCAAATGCGTTAGTTCGAAAACTACTCAACGTTTCCAATTGTTTAGCGTTGATTTAAGTCGAAATAACCATACTTCCCGAGATTTTGAAAAATCGTTTTTTGAATCTTGTTGACTTTGCATTTTTCCGACACTTTTTTGTCCTAACGCAGAAATAACGCAGACATTCACTATTATAATTCGGTAGACCCATCAACTATGCATCGAATCCCTATCAACTAAGCCGTTCATATTTTTACGAAAGTCGCCATTTTTCCGCTTGAATTCACGTGTTTGAGAGGTACAAATTCAAATTTATTTCATTGTGATCGATCATGAATACAGAACAGAATATGGCAAACACTAGTCAACGTTTCACATTGAGTCGAGTCACTTATCATCGAAAAAACCAGGTTCTGCAAGTTTCAAGGAAAATTTTATTTTGGAGATAGAATAACGATCTACAATGATTTTTTTTCATGGTTTTATCGATGATAATTTACTCGCCTTAATCAGAAACGTTGCCTAGTGTCTGCCATTTACTGTTCTGTAATCATGATCGATCACAATGAAATAAATTTGAATTTGTACCTCTCAAACACGTGAATTCAAGCGGAAAAATGGCGACTTTCGTAAAAATATGAACGGCTTAGTTGATAGGGATTCGATGCATAGTTGATGGGTCTACCGAATTATAATAGTGAATGTCTGCGTTATTTCTGCGTTAGGACAAAAAAGTGTCGGAAAAATGCAAAGGCTGCCATTCCGGAGGCACCGTGACCAAAGGGTGGTCGAAAATAACGGAGCCGGTCTCTTAAATTTGCAGTCTCGTATGAATAGAATCTAAGTTTCAGCCATCCGTGGATCATTTATTTCTAAAGCATAAGGCAATTATTACAGTGTGTGAAATTTGCCATAAGTGTTCGAAGATCTCGACTAAATTATTTACCATATTTTTAAAAAAATATCCTTTTGAAATAACGTTATTATATTCCGAAATTATTGTTATTTTTAATTAAGCCGACTAGTATAAATTCGAAACTGAATCTAAGTAAAAAGTGTTATATTCTCCGACCTAATTTAAAAGCTCCCTCTTTCTCTCTCTCTGACACTTTGAAACGTAAGCTTAACATAGAATATTTTTTTTCAAAAATTTTATGTTTTAATTTCTCTCAGATGAGAAAGATATTCTTTATCTTTCTCATGACTATGATATTGGATGTCTGTTTCTCTACTTCTCCTATGAAACAATCACTGAAAGGAGGCGCTGCTGAGAGAATCGTGAGAACGGCCGCCAGAATCATCCAAAAATCTTTTTTAAAAAAAACAAAAAAATAAGCTTTAGGCGTTTCTCGTTACGGGGCAATGCCAGCATGGCGAGAGAGGCAATGCGGGTGACAAAAAACTGCAAACGTCGCCTGGCACCGCTGACGAAAAATATTGTTCAGACACGATCGGATTCATGTAAAATATTGTTAATGTGACATTGTTCTCATTACGATAATGTTCAACGATATTGTTAATGTGCTCTCAGGCCAATCAATTCTCGACAAGTTCAAGTGTTCGTCACTGCTAATACGGATTTAGCTCCTTCAGGTTCTGCTGCAGTTGAAGTTGTTTCTGAAGTTCAACTCAGAGTAATGTGAGTTAAATCGATTTTTAATGATTGTCGATCTATTTTCAGATTAGGAGGTAGAAATGTAGAAATCTTCAAATGTAGCACTGATGGAGAAATAAAAATTAATAATGCTGATGCCGACTTCAAGACAGCTTTCGATTCAAAAAAAATTAAAGGTTTTTTTATTTGCCTCGTCGATGAAGTAATCCTTTCAACATTTCATTTTTTCATCACACCATTTTTTAGATTCCTATTGTTAGAAATTGATCATTTGAACTCATTTGCAGTTGAGAGTTCTGAGGAAAAGCTCTATTTGGGAGCTCTACCAAAAGACATTTTGCAGTGTAATAGTGTCATTTTTGAAACCGATGATGATTCGGTGATGCAGCATTCAGTTCAAACAAGCAATTTATGCTTTCAGATCCTTCGGCGTTTCTTTGCTGATAGCGATACTACATGGATTCTAGTAAATTTATTTATCACTATGATACGATGAACAGATTCTTTGTAGCATATTGTAACAAAAAAAGTAGCTGATGATGCTCCTGGAGATATCATTTTTACAGATGGAAAGGTGAAAGGTGAAGAAGACCTATTCAACAAAAGTAAACATTCGTTTTGATATATAAACGTAACAGGATAATTTTAGTGACTTGTAATCATAAAAACCTTGTGATAGAAAACAAAGTTGATACTCCGAAAGTTACCTATAAAGAGGCAAGGAAATGCAGTAGCATTGACATCTAACACCCACATATAGAAAGTATAATCCATAATATTGAGGTTAAACTAGAGAGTTGCGATGAGGATAAAAAGGTCTTAAAAGAAGCAGAACTTCCGTTTTACATGAGGAAAGTAACCAACAACTTGTGCGAGAATAATGGCTTTAATATGGCGTACGTAATCACTTAAAACACCAGGAATGCCATAAAGCTATTTTTAGGTATAGCATCAAATTAAAGGAGACTGATACTGAACCGAAAACTCAAGGAGTTGCAAAAAAAATAGAGTGCCAAATCAAGAGCGATTCGCCGGCGATCCCGCCTGTATGGCAATATGCGATTACTCTAACCAATAACAAAACAGTTTGGGCGGAACCTACGGAAATTGTCGAAGTGGAGTGCTTACAATACAGTGAGTTCCTATTGCAGCTGCTTCGGGGATCAAAAAGGGTCTAACGTAACTTCGGGGATCAACAAGGGTCTAACGTAACTATGCTTCTATGCTTCCCGACAATTTCCGGGATTCCCGGACTCTCTGGCGCTGAGGAGAGAGTGCGCTGGAAGTCCCGTTCCCGATCCCGCTTTTTACGGACTTTTCTCCATTCATCTTTGTAAGCCGGCATAACTAATTTAGTTAGCAATACTGATTATCCCGTCGCTGCCGGAAGTAATGTTGTATTTCATGAGTGATCGCAGATATGAACCACTCACTTTTTCTATTTTCTCGACAGTTCTGTTGTTATCGTATTTGTTGAAAACACCCCCTTTCCCCGAATATTAAAAAAAAAATATTATGCTTATTTATTAATAAAAAAGGTTTTATAAGATAGATGTAAATATTTCCCCTGCGAGATAGATTTCCCCTGGAGTACCGAGAGTCCCCTGGGGCAATTTTTAAGCCATTTTGTTCCAACAACTATTCGTCTCCTGTATTTTTAGAATGCAGAACGTGTGAGGCCGTCAAAACATCAAGCCAAGGAATATCATGTCCTAGAAACATGATTTGTGTTAAACCTGATTTTGATGCGCCAACGATTGACCATACGTATGAATCCCTCAAGAAATGCTACAGCCTCAAAACAGACTCAAAGGCGAGCGAGTGCGGTGTTCGTTCGACGATCGAGGTTTTTTTAAGAACTGTTCTGTCATTAAATTGAATGATGAGAATTTCGAAAAATCTAAAATAAACACGCCAACGATCTGCGAAGGTGGAAAATTCGTGTACAACCAGCATTCAATTTCAACTCTGACTTGCGCTCCACATTGTGAGTTGAGATTTCACATTTTTTAAAGACTCTATTTCTCAGTCGATTGGGGATGGTCGAAAAATATAATGAAATACGACATGATAAAAGATGAAGAAACAAGGGGAAAGATAGAGAAGCTAGTGCAATCTGAAGAGGCAACTGAGGTAATTCGTCATTCGCTTTTTTTCGTCTTTTTTTCTTTATACAATCCCTTCCCTCACTTCAGCCCGTGAACTGCCACTACCCTATTTATAAATGCAAATGCATAAAAAACGACACACGACTTCACGACCTCGCGTGAGAACATTTATCTTTTTCCTTTCTTGACTCAAACATTCAGTATCAGCAACCAAAATGGGGCTAATTGGCTTAGAGTCAATTCTCTAGATTTCGATATAAATAATAATACGTGGATCTACAGCCGGCAGGTTGATCCGACACTCTTATACGCTGTCTAAAACGATTGTATTTAGAACGCAGAAAACCAAATGATTTCTCAAGAGTTGGGTGCAGACAGGATTGCCAGGTGTATTTCATGCGTCAGATGTGAGTTTATGATCAAATGGGGAAAAGACAAATTGATTTGAGGTACTGAGGACGAGATGAACGAGCAGACGAAGGCTCGACTCGCGTCGAAGTTGAAGGTCAAAGTTAACCCGAGTTCCACCATTGTATACGTTGTCAACATCGTCCTGATCGTGGTGTTCTTTGTCTTCTCCGTCCCCTTTGGCCACTTCTTCGTAACTTCCAGGGTGCGTTGCCGGGGCTCAGGACATTGGCGATGAAAGGATTGTTTTTGCAGATCAAAAAACGCGAAGCTCTCAAGGCGGCGAAGAAAGACAAGAAGAAGGAGGATAAGAAGGAGGAGCAGTCTGGCGATAAGAAAAGCGACGAGAAGAAGAATGAGGCTTGAAGCCATTGCTGCAATCCGCGTGGTCCGTGTATGGCACTATGACACTGTGATTACGGAATGTTTCAGGCGCGATGTTTCGGATAAACTCCATAACGTGTTGAGAATCTCGAAATGTCCTTTCCATTGTGGATAAAATTTTAATATGAAATTAATATTGAAAACATCGTCATTATATTATTATTTCATATTTATTATTATATTATTATCGTAATTATTTCAACAGTATTTTTTCGGGTCATTTTTGAGCACAAAATTTTCAAACGATACTCAAAATTACCATACCATTCTCAAAAGTCTTATGGTTTTGATGGACAGCTTTTAAAGAAATTTTGTTTGCCACGTTGCCGCTTTTTTTTTAGAAGAAACAATGATCCTAGCTACGATAAAAGATAAAAAGAGTGTGTTTTTTTTGGAAATAAATGTAAATAATTCTTTCTATTCACTATGAAGGCGAGAGCGCACAGAGTCTAGAGTGGCGACAGAGGAGAGAGATCGAGGGGAGGTCAGAGACGCAGAGTCTCCGCTCTCTCATGTCCCCACACTATCTCGCCCAGTAGATCAATGGGATTTTTTTTATTCGCATAAACACTATAAGTCGATTATTTCGCTGTTCCGATGACAAAATTGGCTGAAATTCGAAATTTTCAATGCTCTCGTGACGCCCGATCGCGTGGTGCACATGGGATTACGCTGTTTTCAGTATACGAAAAGTTGATAATTTAAAAATTATTTTTGAAAATCATGAAAAATGAACTAGACATGCATGTTCGCCATGCAATTCTAAACTAGGAAACATTTTCACCTAATATTAGCCCTCTCGACAGCCGAGTAGCACGTACAAATGTGATTTCGACGTGACGCCGTCTGGAGCCAACGAAGCCTCTAGGAACAAAATGGGTATGCCCATCGTCTTCAGCACCCTCGATAATCCCAAATCACAAGGTTTCTGAAAATCGACATTTTTGAGCTGTGCCATATTCATCAGAAATTGCTCGAAAATAAGGCGAACGGCGTCATATGTCGGAGTACATGTACTGTCATCTTTCAAAACCTCAGAACGATCGCCCATCTGGTGCGAAAGTTATACTGTTTCTTATTATTTCTTTATTTCCGATATTTCCGACTTATTAAGACTTATTTCTTATTGTATAGCTGTCTATTCCAACTCAGAGAACATAAAGAGAGAATCTAGCAGAGAACCAGCCAACAGGCCACGAACAGACGAGAGTGAGAGGCGAGCAATCCACTCGCGTCACTCAATTATGCAATAGGCACACTCTATGTAGAGAGGGGGCGGGGCCAAGAGGGGACGCGCCAAACTGCACGTAATATGACAATGCAAGAGGGGAAGAGGGGAGTGGGGAACGTCCCTTGATAGAATACAGATTATGGTAATTGCTATAGAGAGGAGAAGGGGAAACCTTCGATACAACACTCCAAGATTCTAACTTGGGAGAATCTGAGCAATACATAGCAATTATTATGATACGATAATACTGGCGCCACGATTGAAGCACTTTGGTCAGGAATCAGCGGTTGTCGTATCGCTTGTTCTTGAAACTGACGTTGAGACGGCTTGGCGGTGCACGTGTCCTCGAAGATCTTCTCGGTTCGAAGTCGTCGTCGGCTCCTTGATCCAGACCGTCGATTGTTTCCTTCTCCATTGCAGTCGCTGTGTCAGCTTCCTCAGTTCCGTCATCGATCACTTCTCTCTCAATGGGTTCAACACCATCCTCAACATCGACAGGAATCATCGGTTCCACTTCATTTTCAACTTCTCTATCTGATTCCAATCGTCCTCTCAACTGATTGGAATGTGCTCTCACAACTCGATCTTCCAGTTGAATCTCATACATGGTCCTTCCATGTCGGTCATTCACCGAACCTTTGGTCCACTTCCTTCCATTGGGTGCGACGTGCATGTCATACATCACTGGGTCCCCAATCTTGAAAGATCTCGGCTTAGCACCATGTTTGTGATCGAATTGTTCCTTCATTCGATTAGGCCCCTCCTCATTTCCTTCAAATCTGTGACTGGGTACCATGAGATTCACTTCCGATCTGATGTTCCTTCCGAACATAATCTCACTCGAGGTCTTCCCATCACACTGAGAGTTGGGAGTTTTTCTGTAGTTGTATAGGATGCAAGATCTCTGCAACTATGTCACTTATGGCGCAGTCGGTCATGCGATTGCATTACATTTTGAACGTCACGAGCTCGAGTCAAATTTTTGGACTTGCTTTTTTGCTTAATTTTTACTTCTTATTCTTAGCAACCAATACAGAATTATTTTCAGGTGATGTTATTGACGAAAAACAGTTTATTTATTTCTATATTTGGAATCATCGTTGAGATCATCATCGATAGGAAAACTATTAGAAAATGTTCTCTTTGTTCGGAAAAAAAGCATAGCCAAAAAATGTTCTCTAACTCGTGACGTTCAAAATGTAGTGCAACCACATAACCGAATACGTCATAAGTAGGGGCCACAAGGTGGATATTCGACTTTGAGGTATCTGGTCTAAAGTAGACTCAATGTGACCGTCAGGTTCTCAATATCATTTTTGCTTTTAGACGCATGTCGATAGCTCTTCTCTGAAGCCCGGGAGAACTTTAGAAGCGCGCGAGACGAGAGAGAAAGGGGCGAAGCCTCGCGTGTCTCTCTACCTCTCGCCGCTCCCGCGCTCATATTTAGTTCGAGCACAATTCGGGGAAAATTATTAAAATTCCAATTTTGTGCTTAAAATTCCTATAAAATGCAAATTTATATAATATAAACTGGCAAGCAGTGTGCGGGCACTGGAAATGTCCTAATCACCCTATTCCCAACCTTAATATCGATTATTGACCTACTCAGACTTGTCAGATACCGCTTGCCATCCCTTCATTGATAGAGGACATCGAGAGCTATCTATCGCGTATTTTGGCGAACGATTTCGTTGCGAATGAGCTTTGGGATTCCTCGATCTTTGAGAGAAAACGTGTCGAGGGAAAGTGGGCGAGACCTTTGACATATACCAAAATGATCAGGAAATGATTCTCTACAAACTGACAGACTTATTTTTTCTCGCATTGGCTTAGGGTCAATGAAATTGATCGATTATTACGAAAACGACCTCATAAATTGTCGGTCTTCCTCCGCCCAGTGCACACAAAGAGGTGTCAGCAAGGACCCAACCTGCACGAACATTCCTCACTAGCAATCCTTTTTGGAAATACGCCAGAAATTCCTGTAGACATATAGTTCTCTGATTTTCATTTTTCGACCAAAACACGGGGTACCTCGATACCGGAGTCATGAAAAAGTTACGAGGGTCACGAGTTCGATTCCCAGCCCATGACAACCAAGTCTTCTATACCTCCGGGGTCGGTAAAAAGGTGTCAGTGCCCAGGAGGCGCGAAGTAACGAGCCCTTGAAGCAATTTGGACTGCAGGGTTACGTAGTCCAACCGAGCAGTCGCCCTTACCATCAGCACCACCTAGTGTCGTCACGAGAAGACTGTAAAATCTATTGACACACCTTTACTTTTTACCTTTTTTTACGCGCCGGCGTCAACATTGGCTAAAAAAAATGGCGCCAACCTGCAGTTATAAAAAAAAGTCTTTAAAGTCTTTTTTGTCCTCTCTGGTATGCGGCTCCAAGTTGGAAACAAGTAGATCCAAGGGTTTCCAAGTCGCCCCCAAGCTTGATGGCTAGTTTTTTTAACGGCGATTTTACTTGCTTCTAACTTGGGACTAAAAAAAAGGTTTCTACAGTATGCTTCCGAAATTTCCAAGTAGGAATCAAGCAGAATTCCAAGTTGGAATCAAGCAAATCGTCGTTTCCATGTTGGAATCAAGCAGATCTCGAACTAGATATCTTGCTTTGGGGCAACTATCGTACTTAGTAAACAAAACCGAAAAAGTGAACAATTTTGTTCAATTTGTCACTTTTTGACTTTCAATGGGCACCAACTTAAAAATTCCAATTTTTGTTTCATATTTTTTGTCCACCCTGATTTGCGGGAATCGATCGGGCATGTCACGGTGAAATAATTCTTTAAATGGAGAAAAACGAGAGCTCTAAATCAGTGATTACGGTAGTATGAGGTAGGTAGATAATTTCTACCGTAATCCTTAGTTTATTTTCAATTTTCATAGCTCTCGTTTTTCCCCATTTTAAAAGAATATTTCACCGTGACATGCCCGATCGATTCCCGCAAATCAGGGTGGACAAAAAATATGAAACAAAAATTGGAATTTTTAAGTTGGTGCCCATTGAAAGTCAAAAAGTGACCAATTGAACAAAATTGTTCACTTATTCGGTTTTGTTTACAAAATACGATAGGAACCGCATACCAGAGCTGTTTCTCTACTATTATACACACAGGTAATCCTATTATCATGATTGGAATAAAATATGGAAAATGACAATTTGGAAAAAAAATACCGCGCCCGAAGAAATTTGCCTAGAAAAAATTAATAAATATTTCCGTAATTTGACAATTATGTAAATTAGATAATTAACTTCCCCCTGAAGAATCTATAGTACAAAAAGGTGCTCCTATTCTAATTTTCGTATTTTTTCTTCGTGATTTTCAAGTGGGTTTTAACATATCTTATAGTTTTCTGTTTTCAAAAGTTTTACATTATTCTTTTCAGCTGTAGCCCAATTCGAAATCATGTCAAATGAAACATCAATTTCCCAAGTACTTAATACAGCTACTGATCCACTGACTAACCTATTACCGTATGATGAGATGAAGCAAATTTGGGACAAGACGAGAGTATCGGTGAGTAAATCTTATGTTTTGTTACGAAGCTGCGAATATATGCTTGCTTTTTTTCAATTTTGAGCTAATGACTTCATGATGGACTGAGTACTTGGATACTCTCTTGGCCGAGTAATATAGCGGATATATGTACTTATAGTACGCGACTAGTAGATCGAAATTGAGAATATTTCGAGGTCAGAATCCGGGCGATCAAGCTGAGAGACGTAAAAAGTTAACAAGGAGGTACTACAAGTAGAATCCAATTCTACGATAAATAAAAAAATCCGACGACATTATCCTTTATCCGATGACATTATCCTTTAAATTTTCCGACGATATTATAACGAGATGCTTCGGAAGCGAAAGGACAAATTATAATATCGTCGGAAAATTTAAAGGATAATGTCATAAAAAACGTATTTTTTCTATGATGCATTTTCGTACTGTTTTTGGCCATGGTCTGGCATTTTTCGGACAACGCACCATCTCATATTGGGCCAGTTATCGGCTTCATGTATGGGGAGGTAGTTTAAAAAAATCGAGAAATAAAAAAAATTTTCTCACATGTATATTTTTTTCATAGGTTGAGAGGCATCAATTCACTTTTTTCTTTTTTCTCAGAATGCCGATTTCTGGATTCCATTCTCCGTCGCCTTAGTCTTCGGCATCTTCTTCGGTCTTTGTGTCGTCGCGTTCCAGTACTTCTCCATCAAATCCATGACCAAATCAGTGACCTACGGAGACTGATGACAATTAGATCACTAATTTCACTGAGAACACGGCATTATTGCATTTTGCAGGGGACGCCAGCTGCACAAGAAGCTAGTCAAAAAGGGCAAGGGGTGAGCAATGCTTTAGCTATATAATTAATTAATTTTATTAATCACGGGTGCGACTACGGCCGGTACGACTGTGGGCGGGGAGACGACCGTCGGAGGGACGACCTCTGGAGGCACCACCGCCATGTGAAGAATCGACCATCGACCGAATCCAACTGACGACAAGAACAATCTTTCTCCGTCTTGGCGCGTATTATGATTGGATAAAGGTCTTGAACAGAAAAAAATCACACTTGTGGGAAAACAAAAAAAATCGAAATCACTCAGAAATCAGCTTGCTAGGAAGGGTCCGATCGACATCATCTCGACACCTGGTAAGAATAAATTAGCAAGACCCTCCCTTCTAGCAATCATGGCAATCTTTGTACGCCCATGAGGGGTTCTTCAGAAGTTAAAATAATAAAGATAAAATTAAAAAAATAGTCGAAATCGTCTTTTGTTCGGATATAATGTGGAGCAATTATTTTCTCCCACCACAGATTTTTTTCTGATTTATGGAGTAGTAGTGTTCTAGTGTTGAAATTCGGCATCTTCATTCGAAATTACGCAAGAAATAGCTTTATTCATATTACTTTCAAATTTCGATTTTTTGACTCAAAAATGGCCATGGTCATGGTAGAATCGAAAAATAAATTTCTCTTAAAACTCTGACTAAAAAATGTTTCTTGCATAATTTTGAACGTAGATGCCGAATTTCAACACTAGAACTCACCAAACAACGAAAGAAAAAAGTTATATCGGGAAAACGGTCGAGAATCATCGTTTTACCTCACTCCGGCACTTTCTTGCCCTCAGAAAGCCTCTTAGGATAAACATGATATATCAATTTAATATAAAGTTTTGTAGAGAATTACTCTGGCTACGATTTGAGCAGAAATGAACGGGGCACAAATAAATAAGCGCACTTAAATATTCAGAAAACAATCTCAGAAAGTTCCCAGAAAGTAGCTGGATGGTATTTCCACAAAAATAAGGAATCTTGAAAACAAGCAAAATAAGTAAAAATGCAGCAAAATATGTCTGCACCGGCGAGGCATTGAACCCGCGGGGTACGGAAGCTGGCCAAAATTTTTCCGTACTTTCCCACGCTGGCTTCCCTGTTTAGAGGTCCGCCGAAAAAGCTTAAAAGGGACATTTCACAAGTTGCACATAAAAATAAACTATATGAACAGCATATCATTCGATTCGTCTCATCGAGCCTGACCAGGTGGTCGGTTGGCCCATTTTGGCCCGATTTTGTGGTAAGAGTTATTCAAAAAAATAGATTTATGAAAAAACAAAAATCAAAATCAATGGGCCATTTGTGCAGGCGTATTCTCCTCGTCATTTGGAACATTTCATCTGTTGGACATTGCTCCAAAATAAACTACAGGTCTCTCAAAAATTTCATTTCAGAATTTTAAAAAGTTGACGACGTCTGTCGTCGTTGAAATCGAGAATTTGGAACAAAGCTCAATGCTATCTTGTGAGGGACCATGAGGACTACTGAAAACCGTATAGAAACGTATGGGTCAAAAAATGTGCTCACTAACCCCAGATTTTATTCGAATCTTAGGTGACACGCGTGTTATATGTTCTCATCTTCCTCAGTGTCCACTAGGGTTGCCGGATCGGTTTCGAAAGTTTCGGCGTCTCTCCCCTCCCCCTCCCCAATTTACGAAAACGAGAGGCCTCGAATCCCGCCATGTATAACCACTTTGGCCAGGCCATGAGGGCTAACATGACGTAGCCTAGGCCCTTGCTGAACCCTCAGGGCAGAGTGAAAGTGTTTGCTCATGGTGGGGTCCGATTTTGTAGCACCTGCATCACACGGATTTAGCACTAAAATGGCTATAAATCGGTTTATTTTTTACCACCCAGGACCCAGTTTTTTTTCCCAAAATCACCTGAAAACATCATTCTTAACGATGGTGTCACCACGGGGAATTAGCCCTACTCTCGAATAGACGCGATTTATGCCAAAAAATGTCATAGTGCCTCTGAAATGTAAATTTTTCTCAGCCGCCTTTACTCTGATGAACTTCTAGTTTAAATTGCTCGATAGCCCTGTGTTTTTTTTTACATGGTATCTATTAGTGTCTAGGTTGTTTGCGGAATTAGCCCTCTTCTCGATTTGAGGCGATTTTATCTCAAAAAAGGCAAAGTGCCCCAGACAAGTGATCACTCCTCAGCCGTCTTTGCTGATATAAAGTTCTAAGTTGTGCAGGTGGATAGCCCTGTGTTTTCTCTACAAGAAACCGTTTTCAATTTGCATCTACGTATTGAGGGGAATTAGCCCTACTCTCGATTTCCCTCTCTCGAGCGGTCTCAATTGGTGATAAACGCGCGCTTTCGCCTCTCCCCTCTCGAGGCGAGGGGGAGCGGCCGAAAAGGGTCGTGGTTTACGAAATCCTTACGCAAATCGCGAAAGTTTCGGCGTCTCTAACCATCTAACCGTAAAAACTGACCAGAGAGAGCGCGCTCGTGCGAGGGAACGAAACCGAAACGGGAACCCTAGTCCCCCCTCTCTGTCTCCTGGGGTTCGGTCAGGGCCATCCACAGGCCCCGTCCACCACCCCAGAGTGATGGTTCAGAACTTTATCTGTTTCTGAAGCATATCCCAATCCGAACTGGTTCGAGCGCCGAACTCGTTCGAGTCTGTTCCCACTCATTCCCCCCTCTCTGTCTCCAGGGGTTCAGGCAGGGCCATCCATCCACAAGGCCCGTCCACCACCCCAGAGTGATGGTTCAGAACTTGACCTGTTTCTGAAGCATATCCCAATCCGAACTGGTTCGTGCGCCGAACTCGTTCGAGCACCCACTCATTCCCCCCTCGCTGTCTCCAGGCGTTCGGTCACTATCTTTTCATCTTCTCAATGCTTCTTTTTGGAAGGATGATGTCTTTTACGAATGTCGGTAGATTTTGATACTCCTCGGTAGTCTCAACTTGCATTTCATGCCAATCTATGTTTTCTTTAAAGGTTCTTCTTCTCGTCTTATGTATATCGACTTTTGCTCATGTATTTAAATTTATATCTGAATGACGAATGATGTTCGATTTTCGGACGCATCACAGCGTTTCACCCCCGTCAAAAAATGGACATTGGAATTTGAATTTAAAATTAAGGGTTATGGTAATCAGGCGACGGAGGGAAATTTAAAATCAAATGAATCGCGCACCGAATGTGCGGATTATTGCGCGGCATGCATGCGCAGCCAATTTCGAAACTCTGTTTTTCTCGTTCTGCATCTTTGTTTCTAAATTTACGCATTTGTTTGTTAGTTTGTCGATTACCCTGTAGGTTGTTCGGCTAACGCAGGTCGAGGTAGCTCGAAATTAATAATGCGCTTGGTGTAGTGAGCTTTTTTAAAAACAAAACCGTTGTGTTCTCTGATCATTGCTATAACTTATTATTTTCAATTTCAGCGCGTTTCGGACGGTCATCGTCCTTCGTCGGCCCTTCGCGAGACGCACGCGTAGGAAGGACGGCTTTTTCAAGTAAGCGTTATTTGATACTCATTTGCAATTGAATGGCCAACTAGTAATGGCGAAATGGCGTTTTATGCCGGATTGAAGCCGGCATTCCGAGTCCGTTTTGTCATCTCGATTGCCAACTCACGCAGGGTTGTCACAAAAATTATTACTTTTCCCTTTGATTATGTTTGCACGCGAAAGCAAGAAGCATGTTTTACCAGTTTCCAATGGCTGAGAGTTTTACCACACAAATCAATTATAATACCGTAATAAATATAAATAAATAAATATATTCCAGGATTGGCGAACAAGTTGATGGACCAGACTGCCCGGGCGATGATCGAGTGCTTCAACGCCAAGCTCCTCTCTCAACGTTCATGTCTCCAACAGGTTAATATTTATTTATTTTTAAAAAGATTTATATATTTATTTCGGGTTTTAGGCTTTTTTTTTGTTATTTGCTCTGTTTGGGAGAATACTATGAGCTTCATTCATTCTTCATGAGGGAATAGAAAAAGCAGGGATGTACTGGGATATATGAGGCCGTTTGCTTAAGACTAACAACGACCAACAGCTCTCCGTACAGGGTAAAAGTAGTGTTTTGAGGAGAGCATGTTTTCTAGCATAGTTCGAGGTGCTCATTAACATTGGCCACATCTCTTGTTATGCAAATGCATTTTTAATTAGTTCAATAAGTTCAAAGATCAGGCAATTTTTCACCTTTTTGCCCATAGCGACAAAACCACTGATGGGATTTGAAAACTTCAAATAGAGACTGGGGTTGATTTTACATGATAAAATGCATAGCGTTTTTGAATTATTAAAATTTCGAAATTCCACCGACTTGGGTACTGTATCTTTGCTGAAAACTATTTGCAGGAGCGGCCATTTTTACGGCGTGGGGGCAAGATGTTTTTTGAGCCACCAGCACTTCTAACTCGCTCAACTAGGCCCGCAAAACAAGTTATGATTTAAAGACTGAAGAGAAAACAGGCAAATATCGACCTCCCTTGATCCCATTCTCCCCTTTCGCACCGCACGGGCGCGGTGAGAGGGGATGGAATGAATCTCTCCTCTCCTCTGAGGGTCGAATTTGCCCGTTTTCTCTTCAGTATTTAAATCATAACTTGCTTTGCGGGCCTAGTTGTGCGATTTAGCGGTGCAGGTGGCTCAATAAGCATCTTACCCACACGCCGTACAAATGGCGGTTCCTGCAAACAGGTTTCAGCAAAGATACCCAAGTCGAGTCGGTGGAATTTCGGAATTTTAATAATTCAAAAACGCTATGCATTTTATCATGTAAAATCAACCCCAGTCTCTGTTTCAAGTTTTCAAATCCCATCAGTGGCTTTGTCGCTAAAAAGGTGAAAAATAGCCTGATCTTTGAACCTATTGAACTAATTAAACATGCATTTGCATAACAAGAGATGTGGCCCATGTTAATGAGCACTTCGAACTATGCTAGAAAACATGCTCTCCTCAAAACACTACTTTTACCCTGTACGGGCTTTGTTCGACTCTAACGCAAACGGCCTCATACGGCCGACAGGATGTAAAAGGAATAGCTAGCCTATAGCGAACACTTGCAATTCCCCTGTCTCTAGGCTTCAACATATTCGTATGACATCCAATCATGTATTTTGGGTGCAATTTTCTCTCTCTTGTGGATTAAACAGAAGAGAGAGAGTGTGTATGAGCGTATTGAAGAGGAATGGTGGTTTCTTTTGACGTCACGGTCTGTGAGAACGGATCGATGGGATTCCGTTGCATAAATATTTTTTTCTATCGAGTAGTAGCTGCCGACTGGAGAGTAATGTGAATACTGACAATGGGTAAACCCAATTTCTCCAATTAATTTAAATTTACTGTAATAGTTTCTTATCATTCTTATCCTATCCAATTCGCAGAGCCGCCCTCAACGTCTACCGCTCAAGTTCTCTACCGTCGACGTCGAGCCGGAGTTTGAATAGAAGCCATTCTAAATGAAGAGGAAGAAAGAGCGAGAGGTACGGTAGATTACTATATTTTATTTCGTAACTTATATTTTATGATTCCTTACCACGTATGTACACTTTGAACCAGTATTTTCTCAACAGAAAAACGTATGCACTTAGTCACTCTTCTGAAAAGTTTATTTGTGGACGATTTTCTTAGCTTTCGTACATCACAGACAGAACCGAACATATTTATATTTTAATTTTTTTCCTTTTCACTAATTATCATCAAAATATTCCAATCCTTCTTTCTTATTTTTATCCACCCCGGGGAAAAGCGAATATTACTAGAAATACGGTTTAAAAAGAGCATACGAGTAGTGGATACGGTAGTATGGAGCCTAGCATGTGGTCCTTCCGTAATCCCTAGTTCATATCCAATGGGCATAATAATTGCTCTAATTTTAACCGTATTTCTATTAATATTTTTACTGTTTTTATTTCCCCGGAATTTGGAGTTGATAAAAACAGGGAAATTGGAATATTTGGATGAGAATAGGCAGAATTTAAAAATGGAAATCAGTTCGATTCTGTGATGTACGATAAATTCAAATATAAATAGAACAGAGTCTTCAAATAACGGATTAGAAAGTGCGACTCGAGTTTCTGAATATTTTTCAGATCTGACTAAAATCGTTTTTCCTTGAAGCAACAAAAATATTTTTTGTTGTTTCTCAATGTTAGTATATGAATTTTAGTTCGAAAGTGCAACGAAAAAAAATTGCTCTTTCAGATGCTCCGACATGTACTGTATTTTGCCACAAACCCAGCATCAAAAATCTAAAAAAAAAGGACTCAGAAGCTCGAGAGTCGCAATTTCGAATCTGTTACGTGAAAAGTCTTTTCGATTTTCATTTTACTTTTGCTATGGAATCCTCCAAAGATAGACAGTTCAGAGAAATGACTGATTTCGAGTGCATCCCATATAAGTATGTTCAAAGTGTATGTGTTGTCGTCAGCAATCATACAATATCTGAACTATATCAAGCAATTTGATAAAGATCGGTTCAGTTTGAAATAAGTTATGCCTAACCATGCAGTATAATCTCCTTTTCAATCGTTATTCTAGAATCTAGAGAAATATATCTAAAAATAAATATTTTGATCGGCTTATAGTTACTGTATTTCTACTCAGGTGCCCGAGAGCCCCTCTGTGATGACGGCGAGAGGATGAGGAAATGAGAAGGATAAAATGCTAGGACAAGAAGCACTCGCATCAATACGAAGATCCATCCCCTTTCTTCGATTTCCCACCATTGTTACTCCTAGTAACGGTCATTTCTCCAATATGTTGTTAATGCGAAAATGTCTTATATTATTCGTTGAATTTGATAAATCATGTTTTAAAAATAAAGTTGGGTTGAGTCTACCACTGGAGTAGACTTGTCTGCAAGCTCAGAATGATCATTCTGGATGTTCCTATTTTTTGCACTGAGATAAATATTTCATTAATTCCGTGTGATTAAAATCTCAATCTGACGAACATGCAAATGCCCACTTTTTCTGTCGTTAGCGACTGCGAAAACTTGGAAATGACGAAAAAAAATATTTGCAAAAGATTTGCATTGGCAGGGCACCGAACCAACGGCTTGTCGATTGCTAGTCGATAGTAGACAATGTAAGCACAAGCACACCTACTTATCACAAAGTCACTTTAACAAGAATTTCTTGGCAATTGGGAAAAGTTTTCAATCAGCAATAAACGCGCCTCGGCTAAGCCTCATTGGTCACGCTATCGCCACTGCTCAAAGCTGACTTTGTTATATTTTGAAAAAATTTCGGAACTCTGAGAATCAGAGATTCTTCTCTTTTTTTTGCACCACTTCCATTTACTCTCTGAGCATTCTCTGAGAACCCAGCTCGTCTCTATCTCG
Source organism: Pristionchus entomophagus (assembly GCA_036245825.1). Taxonomy (NCBI): domain Eukaryota; kingdom Metazoa; phylum Nematoda; class Chromadorea; order Rhabditida; family Neodiplogasteridae; genus Pristionchus; species Pristionchus entomophagus. The sequence continues at coordinate 2,076,406 of BTSX01000006.1, forward strand.
GACCTCCGTATATAAACAGTCTGAGATCTCAACACTGTGATACGGTAGCGTGATTAGATCAGAATCATATTTGGACTTGATTACACCCCTATGCAGTCCAAGCTAATTCCAATATGCGAAACAAATCAGATTTGTACTGGATTTCAGTCCATTCCAAACACAGCCCAAGCTCATTCCAGTATCCAGTCCAAAACTATCGTGGATTTGGAATGACTTTTGGAATGAATCTTGAATACATAGATCCATCTCATAATCCATTCCTATTATATGGCAACCTTCACTCGCGTTCTTTCTCTTTCTCCCTCTTTCTTCATCTTTGACATTCTCGAAAACGGTATGTGACTACAGCTTTTGATGTCTTTGATAGAGATCAAAGATCAGGAAATTGTCTCGTATTAAACACGACGATACTGCAGATTAATGATGTAATCTCGCCAGCAGTTACTGTAAACTGGCGCACGTCACTTGTTTACGAGACCCAATGGAATAGTGATATTTTTAGACAATCGCGGTACTCAGAGAATCATAGACCCTTACGTGGTAGATCATAAACCATATCTCACATTGTTTTGTTGATCTGACTGATCTCTTCCCTGATTATTCCACCTGCATCTTCCCTTCCTCGACCCAGTCTGATTAGTCGCTCCTTAGTCGAATCTTCTCTCTCTCTAATCATCCTTCCAAACTTCCTCTCTTCCTTTGATCCTCTTCCCACTCCTCTCCACCTCCCTTCCTTCCCCTCTATCTACACTATCATATCAAATTCCTCCTTCGACCCATTGTCCCTCGATGTTGGCCCTTAAACTATTGGTCCTGTTTATCTAATTTTTTGTCGGTCTGACCTTTGATCTTTGCAGTCTTCCAAAGTTTTGATATTACAAATTTATAAAAAGTTGTTCCGGGAAATAAACTGTTCCGGCAATTCGCAGGCGATTCCAGTACGAAAAACCGGAGAATAGTTAAGCGTGAAACGTGCCCAGTCTCATCACTATTATGGTCACTATTATGATCGTATCATTATAAAAATGTAATAGGCTACTGTGTCTCTTTTATCTCCATACCTTACCGCATACCCTTACCTCTCTAATGGAGTCTCCATGTACCGTATTCCCTGTCATTTATCGATCGATTTTCCTTTCCGTCTCTTGTCTTGCATGCTCACTCGCAGTTTGAAGTTGAGTGAGCTGCCGGACTCTGGACTGAAAGATCGATATCGCTTCTACCGTACCATGACTACTGTATTCCCAACCCTTACAGCATCCTTCTACCTTAGCCCTGCTCCCAATTCTTACGATCGATAACCCCTACCCACACACCGTACTACATCCGTCAGTAGAGGCAGATATGGTGTATGCGGGGGTACGGTATCTGTCCTATCCCAATCATCACTTGTCCGTCCATCAGTGCATCAGTACCCTTCCATCCCTCCTCTCGCTAGAAGAAAGTAAGTGGAATGTGACTAATGCAATCTTAATTCAATCACTATTGCTATTTCAGAATCCTGAAAGAACGGTTGATCGTCGGGCAGAGAAAAGAGGTAGCGTGCGAATTGAGGAGTCTCTCTCCGATTTGCCATCACTTATCACTGCATAAATCACGGGGATATTGGAACACTCTGTTGTAGGTAAGAGAATGAGTTCATGCTAGTCAGCCCAAAATATCCCGGCATTTCGACAAAATAAGTTATGTATTTACACCTTTTATCATTCATTGTAATCACAGAATACGAAAGGTATCTTCTTTGACAATCGAGTATTCGGCAAAAATAAAGATGAATTTTAAAGATGACAAAGAGGTATTTTCCAATCTCGTGAATGAATATGTTTGAGATTATCATTAGAGCAAGGGTACGGCACTTTTGAGAGGAGTGAATGAGGGAGACTCGTCTAGGTAATAATTGATAATATAGTCGATTAGAACACTCGAGCATGCGAAACTACCAACGGTATACATAGAAATGGGATGGGGCATTACCGAAAAAAAACTGCGAGATTCGTCCAATATGATACTGCAATGAGGGGCTGATATGCATGCGATGGAAGGGATATTAATTAACTTGATAACTTCGGTAACTATAGGCTACTGTGCTAATGAAGAAATAGGGGTCTGGTAGTGTTGCCGCCTTGAACAGAACCTCCCTTGGGTTTAATGGAGAAGACAACTATTTGATCTGGCAACTCTTGGGATCCTGGGTTAGAATCCTGAGAGATTATATGGAGGAGGATCAATGGCAGAGAGAACGGGCGAGGTCCAGGATGGGGGAGAGTTGTCCAGGAAATGACTTCGGTCCTGCAACGAATACCGTACTCCTCAAACGAAATCACTACCAGTGCCGTTTATGGTAGCAGTACCGTTGCCTACCGTATCGCCTTGTAGATGTTACCATATCCCACCGTACCTCGAAGTAGTTGCTATCATCATCGAAGAGTCCTTCTCCTCCTGGATAAGGGTCATAGGGGCCGAGGATGTATTGAGAGAGGGGCGAGTTCAGCTGCATGCTGTGATGAGGCTGCTGCTGTTGCTGGTGATGATGATGAGACTGATGATGGGTTGAGGAGGGCAGAGAGTCGAAGAGGTCCAACTGCGAAATGAGGAGATTAATTTGGTTCGATATTCAAAGGAATATGAAAATGAATCAATATTGGCATCCGAAGTCTAATCGGAGAAGAACAGCATGATAATCTATGGATCAAAAATCAATCGATAGTCCATGACTACCGTATCCTACCGTACCTCTCCGAGAAGATCCTGACTGGACATTGAGCAGGAGCGGTGCGGCTGAGAGTCACTGCAAAGGATATTTATCGATAGATTATAGATACCGTATCCCTCTAGCTGTATTACTTCTGTGTGGGACTACCGTATCCCGAATACAGCCACACTTTCCAGGTACAGTACTTCGGACATGCACTACCGTACCTCATGGAGGCGTAGCTGGTTGAGGGACCGGGTAGGTCATCCATCAGAGACGAGGAGGATTGCGGCACTGTAAGAGATGGTTTCATCGTCTTCCAATTCAAATCAGATGGGATTTCCAACAGTATGTACCATTTTACTTTGTGGCATTTGCCCAGTAATATAACGTATGCATTGCGAATTATCATCACCTCATTACACCTTTGTTTTCACCAATTAATTTTACGCTATGCAAATTCCTCTACCGTCCAAACGCGAGAGTTCCGTTCCCGCTCCATTTCTGGTCGAATTGTTTCAATTTTTTATTTAAAGATAGACATGGAATTGCGCTGGATTGGTTATCTAATGGACTTGAAATGAGATTCTCAGATAAACCCAGTTTCTAATAGATTGCCGAGCCAGATAGCATCGCATCAGAATGAGAAACGCATAGCATTTGTAGGCTCCGGAGAATCCGGATAAATCGGCTCACCGGGTGCGTGCTGCATCTGCTGTAGCTGCTCCAGGCAGCTGGTCGAGGAGGCTCCGCCTCCTCCATCGGATGCACGCATCGGAAGCATGACTGCAAGATTGGTAGTTCACAAATCGAACGGCTCTTTTCGTTGAAGGTCTACGACTTGAATTTTGCGTCAAATTTAACTTAATAACAATGTACAGTGGCCATGTTTTGTATTCACGATTGTGGTCCTGCTAAGAATCTCGCTCCATTTCTGGTTGTAATGATTCAACCCGTCTTTTATGCAACGTGATCGAGTTTGAAACCGAAATCCAGTCTAAACCCGACTCACACTTTTGCTCCTCTGCATCACTGAGTATCAACTCCTCCATTAGCAGGTCGATTCGAGCGGCACCGGATAGCTTAGACACGAGGACATCGTCGGAGACACAGTTGGCGAGGGACTGGATGCGAATAATATAGCATAAGTCCAATATCCAGTCTGTTCGGGTATATCTATGCCCATTAGACATGTTGAATAAACTCCGAAGATGTGAGTTTTTGAATAGAGGAACATTCTAGAGGATGTGTTATCTAGCCTATTGCACTGATGATCTTACCGGCTCGTGTGAGAAAATTGTAAGAAGTCTTTCACGGTTGTTTCTGTTCTCTTTAACCACAAGTTTAGAGACTCGTCAGATCAATTTATTTTTTATTTTTTATATATTTTTTCAATTTATTTTTTAAAAATCAATTTTACAGACAAGATACTAGTCACAATAAACATCCAATCCCTTTTCTCACCTGAAGTGGTCCGAGGATGAAGAAGGTGAGATCGCCCATTCGATTCGGATCCTCCGGCCGAACCCGTTTGCAATGCGACTCGAGAGCCGCAAATATCTGGAAAATATCAACGATCAATGACCTCACTCTATCCATATTGCTTAACTTCTTCACCAATTTCTGAACTGCCAAGCCTCCAAATATAGATTAAATACGATTTTCAGAGATCAAAGATCAATCAATCAGCTATCATACTCACCTTTCTCCTGGTCGCCAGCACACTCATAACCGTCGACGACGAGAGGCCGCGGGCTACTGTAATGAACATGCTACAGTAAACAAATAAAATCATCAGTTCTCGATACTCTGTCCGGACACCCGATGGTTTGGCCTACCGTAACCCGATGGAAAAAAAAGACAGTTATCGATACGCCTATTGTGCGTTATACCGTACCCGGGTTGAAGAGGATGCAGGCTTTCATGGCGACGAATTCCGTCTCGTCGATCTTGAGGAACCGCATGGGCGCCACAAGTTCGTCCAGCACTCGCTCACAATCGCGCGCGTAGAAATCCCTGAGAATAGATGACTCGTTGATAGGGAGGACAAATAGCCACCCACTCTACTCAATTCGCCTGCTCTCTCAACGGTCAGAGGTGTTGTCTACCGTCTTTTTGGGCGATGAAGGAACAACTAGAAACTATCAACTTTCATAACAGAGCACTTTCACTCTCTCTCTCCACTACTTCCTAATGCAAGCTGCGCCAACTTGAAGGCCAAAATCACTGACATATTGTCTCCTCTCCTCGTCACTCTCGGGATATAGCTGTCGTTGATGAGTTTGAGTGTGTTAGCGGCGTTGATCGATCGATAGGCGACGCATAACACCAGCTGTTGAGAGGCGAAGTGACGGAGGAGGGCCGTCTGAAGCGAGGAGAAGGTGATCTACTCTCACTTCTACATATTTTCCTCCCTGTGGTGTCATATTGAGTGATCTAAAAACTCGGAAAGTAGTGCCGTTAAGATACAACGAAAACTTACAGTAAGCCATTTTACAGTATTCTTCGCTTTCGTATCTAACCTGATCTTCAATGCACAGTGCTTCCAAGAGCAATGGCGAAGAAATGCTTCTCTCGAATCGTCAATTAATACTCCTACCATTCTCCCATCCTACAGTAATCCTACCGTATACCTGATCATCAGTGGACAGAGCAGCGAAAGCAGGCAGTGTCTTCGCCCACTCGATCACCAGGAGCAGTTGAGAATGGATGGAGGTGAAGATGTCATTGACAGTAGCTGCCCGACCGCCCGCCATGTCCGGTTTCTGCTGGAATGATTAGTATTGTTATTGTCATTAAAATCCTTGTGAAAGACCTGACTGAATAAATTCTCCTGAGGCAACAATGCGGTATATGAGCAATCAAGACATGGTTTCTGATATAAACAATATCTTCACTAAGGAGACTAGCCATTTCAGCAATTCACGTTTCAAAAAGAATGACACTGAACCAATCGATTTGGAATTAGCTTCTCGGACTGAATTTGGACTGATTGTTAGCTTCTTCCATATTGCTCTCACCGGTTCCTCCGGCCTCGTCGAATATTCGACAGTCTCCGTCTGCTTGATCACACTATCTCGCAGGGATTGGATGGAAGCCTCGGAACGGAGGAGAGATGAGAGCAGACCTGACAATCGCCCTGTTGTTCATCATTTCAAGGAAAAGTACAGAAATTCTGCAGAATCGAGAGAACTCGCAAGACTGTGCATATGCTTTTGCCATCTTCCACTCTTGATTAGTTGTATTCCGAGTAGGATACACGCTACCGTAATCCTCACCCTGAGGCGTCTCCCACTGCTCGAGGGGGTTGCTGCTGGCTGCAGCAGCTGCAGCCGACGTGCTGCCCTCGGGCGAGCCTCGCTTCGTATTCGAACCCCGACTGCAGAACCTGATATGACTGATAGACAGGGGTCGCATCATGCGGTCTTTTATTCGTTATTAGATACATACATCCAATGAGGTCTCGCCTATTATTTTCTGCCGGTATGCCCAAACAAGCTTGCCGACATGGTATACTAGATATAATCCATTTTTTTCCATACATTAAGCTGTTTCTCTCGCTGTGCCGATATGGGTCTTGCAGGAGTGCCGACGTCCACTCTCGCTTTTTCGAGACCCATTTGACTTATGCTTAGATAGTTGAATGATTTACATGATAATGCCTTCGGCAGTGCACGCTCACAATCAAATTTCAGAACGTCTTCGGGTTTGGCCCCGATTGCAACTGTCAGATTGGCAGGACAGAAAATTTTCTAGCAAAGATATATGAAGATGTGACTGAACAAGAGGAATTGTTTTTCCTGATTTCGATCCCTCCCTCAAATGCAAATATCGCCTCTTTGTTCCAGCTGTGTGGGTGAGAGGCAAGGGGGGGGGGGGGGAAGAAGATGAGGAGAGCGAAAGGTTGGTTCCAGCCGCGCTTCATCTATGCACGCTCCCGTTACAATCGAGCACACTTTGAAATGCCCCTTGTCCTCTCCTCCCCCTCCCCCCCCCCTTCTCATCCCTATACACTCCTATTTCCGCACAGCGCCACGTGTTTCGAGCATGGCCCGTGCAGACACAACAAGCGGGGTGGCGAGAGAGTGTGGTGATAGGAGAGGGCAGAGACGGATAAGAGAGGGGGGAATGAGAGACTGAGCTGATTGGAGAGAGCGCAGAGAAGGAGAGGAAGTGTGCTTGTCGCTGACACTACGATGTGGTCACATAGGAGTATCTAGTCGCGGCTAACACGAGCAATGCTGCAATCAAGGCAAAACAGTGAACGCTTTGATCTCCTAACTACAGTAATCCGATACCCACCGTATTGCTGAGATGAGAAACATAGAGTATTCTTCAGTTTAACCAAAGAATCTGTCAAGAAGCTCACCGTAACCTCGCTACAGTAATCCACTCACAGGTCGCTCTCGAGGCTCTGTCGGCGCTTGCTCGTCGTGGCTGTAGGTGCAGCTGCAGATGCTGCAGAGGTCGGAGGCGAGTCGGAGGGCGGAGAGAAGGCTGCGAATGAGAGTGTACACTACTGCGAGGAGCGTATTCCCGTTCCCTGACACCCCGATCAAGCTATCGCTGACTCAGCCATCACTGCCACTGAGAGAATACGACACCTTTAGTCTTTGAAAAAGACTTTTCGTCATGCTACTAGAGATGACAGCACGGAAACGACTCTCCTCAAATCGCCTAGGCTCTCGAAGGTCAGAAAAATTAGCGAGCATGTTGAAAGAGTAGAATCTAATGCCGATTCATACCAAAATAGCACCTTCAGATGAGGTTATAGTGAAGGCAAGCATGTCCAAGAAATTGTCACACTAGAGTAAGTAATCAATTCTCCGGCATACCGTAACCCTCTTCAATACCGTAACCAACCTGCATAAGGATTTGGCGCGCCTCCATCGATCGGGGCGGATCCCACGCTGGCCGAGTGCTGTCGTTTCCCGATGATGTCCCGTTCACTCTGCACCGCTGAAATACGGTAGGATTACGGTAGATCAGAGAGTACTGTAGTTTCGGAATACGGTAAGACTATGGCTTGTCCGGTGTTACTGTAGATCGGAATGTGAAATGTTTGGACAACATTACGGTAGTCTAGTTCTGACTGTCCTTGTGGCCTAATAGTCGCATGTGAGATGAGCCATGAAAGAATCAATGATAGGGGCGCAATCAGCAAAACAACGAGTTGAGTTGATTTAAATGCACACTTTTGTTCGATTTGGCATTGCCTTGGGCTGATTCTGCACGTCACCGATTGATCAGTTTGCGATAAGAGTAATACCGTACCGTCTTCCTTCATTCCTGCGTTCACGCAGCGCATGTAGCGACAGTAGCGGCAGATCGCCCGATTTACTGCAAATATCGATTTTCCTGATACCGTACTCTCACATCTCCCCTCTCCTCTCTCGCCATTACCTCACTTTTTGTCCTTCAATAATCGATTATTACTCCGTCACCAGATATACTATTTCCTACAGCGATATCTTCATTTCTCCCGTAATGCTTCCTTCTAATTAGAGGGAGGCAGTGTACTCTACCATCAGTTATCGATCGAGTGATTCTTTATATACCGTACACCCCTCGTGATCTCTGCATTTCATCACTTTCCCTAATGCATTCCCTTTTAGTTTCCCCCTTCATTCCTCAACACAATCAGTTGTTATCACGTTATCACTCCTGTCTACTAGGGTCTCTCCAAAAACAGAAATTCCCGTTCGTCAATGATCGGCAAATAAACGAGCGCAAATTGTGTCTCTGTTGAAAACACGTGACATCGTGAGAGATACCGTAGTCGACACTACCGTATCTCAATTCGATTGCAGACTGACGACTCACACTTATCGATGTTGCAGGCGCCACTGAATCTGCACGAGTACTTGTAGCCTCTGCGCACCGTTCGTCGAAAGAAGCCTGAAATCGGCGACGATTAGGAAACGTCGTCGGCGGCGCATGCACTCGCACCACACGCACCTTTGCAGCCGTTGCAGGTGGTGGCGCCGTAGTGGCGGCCGGTGGCTGCAATGAGATGGTGTTATAACTGTTGCCCGAGGGCGACGAATCCGCCTCACCTTGGTCTCCGCAGACCTGGCAGATGAGCTCCTCCTTGAGCCCGCGGGGCAGCTGCAGCAGCGCTGCGTCCGCTGCAGCCAGCGAGCTGCTGTAAAAGCCGACGATTATGAAAGGTCGGCGAGGGTTGGTGCACTCTGCACACCACACCAACCTGTTGCTGCAGGTTGCAGCAACCGCAGCAGAGGAGGGAGAGGGCGGCATCGGTTCCAGTGGCGCCATCTTCCGGAGCGGCTCGTAATCGGTGGAGCGCTCGTCCGAGTTGTAGTCGGCTGGATTGGGAAATGTACACGATTATGAAACGTCGTCGGCGGCGGATGCACTCGCACCACACCACAATGCAGGGAAATGCGGCACTACACCGGCACATAATTCCTGGTGTATTTATGGCTATAAATAGGGTAGACAAGAAATACTCGCAGCAGTCTGGTAGAACCATGGTCTTGTGCGATAGTGCAGGAAACGGGGGCGTAAAACGGCTCATTTTAGATCTCATTTATTTCGTTCTAAAGAGTCGATTTATTTTTTAAATTTTTGTAGAGTTCGAAAACGACCGGTTCTAAAAATGAATCCCGTCAGAAACGTGAATGGGAACGAGGCGCTCTGGCTGATGAGATCAGCAGATAAGGGTAGGGCAGAAACCCGGCTCATCGACAGCGCAGACACGTGCGAATTATGAAGTGGGCACTACTAGGGCAGCACCGGAACGGATATGATCAAAACGCTACATCTGACGGCACAAATACACCGCGTGGTGGAGAATAGTGTAGGCGAGTGAGGGTGGAGTCTAGTGGGCATCGAGTCATCACAAATGGTGATCGCCTGTCCTTTGCAAATTAGGAAATTCCAGCAAAACATCGGCATCCTAGCAATGGGTGAGACAAAACGTGATATCGGCGTATCAGGGAGGATAGGGTAGGAAAGGAGAAGAAAAGTGGGACGAGGGGAAGGGGCGATAGTTGATTGCGAAGGGACACACGTGACTGTGCTATCTACTACTACTGTTAAGGGGGAGAACGGGCGATGAGGAGGGGAGGGAGGAGATGGGCAAGCGAGGGAACAGCGAACGTTGAGAGGGCGCAGACACGCAAAGAAATGACTCTCTACTGCAGTGATTTTCGCCTCCTGTCTGCACACAATTGTTGTTTGGGGATGCCAGGAAATCCCATCATATTACGGCCTGGGAAAGGGGCGCTGAGTAGGATGATAACCTACCGGATGATCACGATTAACATACGAGAGACAACTGGTATGTTAGAGACGATATTGTATCAAGTACCTCTGTCCTGCTCTCAACCATAATCGCACGTAATGTGTTGGTGATAAAGATTAAAGATTAAAGATTAAGTAGGTTGTAATTCGAATATTCTCATCGGATCTAGCAAAGTGATAAAAAAAACACGCCGATCATCTTGGGAAACATGCCAAACATGCAATCACCAGACTATTGTTTATCACTCTCAAGTCCCTCTGCCCTTCCCGTTCCTCTCCAGTACGCCAAAACACACGCTGATCGAGATTTGTAGTGCGCCTTTCATAGACTACTAGATACTGTAGCGCACCAAGCAAAGTCTGGACGCAGCGGAGTTAGGGGAATCCCCGGGACATTGTTTGCAGTATTGATGGCAAATCGGAACACAATCATGATATGGGACCAGAAACTCCCAGCAGGTCCGGAAAGGCGAGAACCACTCACACGTCTCCTGCTGATCATCCATCTCCTGCTCCTCAGCCTTGATCCTGGAAGAGGAACGGTTCATCCCTGCAAAGATCAGAGATCAAAGATCATAGATAAGATCAGAAGAATAAGATCAAAGCTCGGATCACGAAATAAAGACGAGTATAATTTTCCAAATGACAAGGCGAAAAATAAAGGCGAAATATAGTTCGGCATGTGTTAGAGATGTCGAATAAATTCCTCGATATTGTTTCTATCAGCTGCATTACTTGATTTGAATAAAAGAATTGCAAAAAAAGAAAATAAATAAATAAAACCTTGACTTTTATGTGAGAAATTGATTTGACATTCCTAGCATGCATAGAATAACTCTCGTCTAAGACAACCTCGACCAGTAACCAATCGGAAGTGATAAAATAACCGCCATGATATGCGCAATGATGAAGGTTGGAGATAACGAGTGGATGAATGCCAAATCGACTCTCTCCAATTAGCATGCTCTCTCGCTGGTTAGAGACACGAGACAGCACACGATTTTAGGAGAGTCGGGTTGCTATCACGATAAGATATCACGAGATTTTTGCAGAACGGGGATACTACGGAGGAAGAAACCCAGCCAAAACTCTGCACAAGAGACTATCACTATATTCTCGTGTTTTCGTCGACGGCACTTCCCATCGATTGACGGGGGAGTGATAAGGGAGGCACAATCTTCTGCCTCGATGACCTTCACTGACCACCAACGCAGACATTGGCAGTGGGTGACGAATAGGAAACGTCGTCGGCGTTGGATGCACTCGCACCACACCCTGCTCATCACATTCACCACACCGTCTCGTGTTTGGGATAGTGCGATAACAATAGCGCCGGATTCTCCCTGAAAGAGCATCGCGAGGGCTCGAAATCAGGGAATCAAGGGAGCTCTTGGGGTTGATCGGTACCATCCGCTACAACCTTCCTCTGCACTATCGCCGCTAAACCGCCACGTTGGGCGGGGGAAGGGAGGGAAACGGACACGGTGATGATAAGGTCAATTGATCGCTGCGCTGATCATTGATAAGATGGGGGAGAGTCTAGCTATCGATCGGGAACTCACTTATAGTAATTGATTATATCGGATGCGTCCGTATGCACTCTACACGCGCCTGTGCTCGTCAGGAATATGCTAGAGCTGATCCGAACCTACATCGATTATGAAAAGTTCTTCGGATTCCGGCCGAGAATGCTACTGCGCAGATTGAAATGCAAAGAAAGGAATGGTCGAGGAAGAACACGAAGCAATCTGCACCAGAAACCGAAGAAGTGTCGAAAAGTGTTACTTTCGATGGTTGAATTGGCTGAACTCATTCTAATGCCGCAGCACAGAGATAAGTTCAGATCAACGGAACAAGTGTCACACGAAGGGGGGAGGAAAGAGGGCCGGCCGCGGCCAAACTTTGTCCCTCTGGCCGGGTGAATTATCCAACAGCCGCGCTTGCGGGATGCAAAGGGCAACTGCTGGCCATCGATGACCAAGTCTTTAATGCTGTTCATCGTTCGTAACCGACAAGTAAGAAACCAACGGCAATTCAATCAAATATGGACCAAAGAAAGCTCGAAAAGGGAAAATAAGGCGCAGCGATGAATTCTCAGACGATCAGAATCAATCAAGGGTCAATTGGTTATATGCTTGTCGCTCCTTCATTAGTCAGACTCCGCCCCCAGTGCCAGATTGCGGGCCAAATCAGGGGGCCAGACTCGGCCTACTGGACCCGCGATTGGCAGGCACTCATCGGCGCACAAAAGTGGCGCTGAATGAGCGGGCGGACAAGATAAAGAGACTGAGAGTGGTGTCGCGAACCTTGTCCTCATAACAATCGCCGAAACAATAGATAATATCGAGTTGATTCAGCGGTTTGGGTGATCAAAACACGACGAACGCAAAGCTTGGCAGAGGAAGAGACAGTATATAAAGAATAACTTGAAAGAAGGCGTTCCGCTTTCTTTGATTCACTAATGACTCATTGACAGGGTGAAGGGGAATGCCACTGGGTGCAACAGTCAGGGAACTAGCCTAGTAAACTCTCCTCCATTCTCGCACTCTCTCGTTTCTCTGACCAGCGAGATAGCACGTGAATTAAGGAGAGTCTGCGACACCACTACTGGCACAGGCTCTCCTATCAACAGTTGTAAAGGGGCAAGATTCGCAAGGAGACGGGTCATAACCAGGGCTGGCAAATGAAGAGAGCGCACTCCTCATTTCACACACTCTCTCGCCTCTCTGACCGGTGAGAGAACAGGAAGAATGAAGAGACGAATTCTTCATTTTCCAGCCCTAGTCATAACCAGGCAGTGAGTATGTGCATTCACTAAATCTATAGGTGACCCTTAGGGTTGCCGTCTCTTCATTTCACACACTCCATCAACTGGTCGATTGACGAGAGATGGTGCAGAATGAAGAGATGGTGAATCTTATTGGCCCTCGACTCTTTCAAGGATCTCGTAACAATATAGATATCGCTTCAAAATCGGCTGATACAGTTGCTAAAAAGAGAAGAAGAATAAAACTAACGTATGTTCGGTTTCTGGGAATAATAATGGAGAGAAGGAAAGGTGATTACTCGTTCTTTGAATGGACATAAAAAGTTATCAAGAAAACATGGTCCGTACCAGTAATGATAGTGAAAAAGTGCCTATGGAATCAAGAAAAGATACCTCCAAAAGAAATGACAAAATATCAATCAATGGATGCGAAGAGACACTATAGTGAACGGAATGCACAAAGTCGAACGACAGTTGGCTTCTTCATCTCTCTTTCTCCACGTGAGAGTATAACGTCATTGGAAGAGTGATCGGATGGGGGGGGGGGGGGTGAAGGAGGAAGGGGGGAATGAAGGGGGGAGGAAGAGGAAGGGGCAAGGTACGGGCCGCCTAGTAGGATTTCGCTCTAGACTCGCTAAGCACAAACAAAGCGTGGGTTTCGCCCCAAAATGAAGGAGTCTTTAATTACATGAATGGTCGTTCGTTGAGCTGCCGGGAGAGGTTCGATGGTGGCTAGCCGGATCGACATCGACTCTCCTCAATTCGCATGCTATCTCGTTGATTAGACAAACGAGAGAGTAGGCGAAATGAGGAGATTCGAGCTTCGAATCGTCATCACTAACGAACGCCCAGACAAAATGTGTTTACTCCCGCGATCTACTTCTCAATCGCAATACACAAGGGGCTGACTCTCTTCCCTTCCGCCTTACTACACAGAGCAATTTATCACCGCCAATCGTAACTACTTATCGATACGTTTTGAAGGTAGGTCAATGAAATCGCGAAGAAACTAAATATATGCAGATAGTGGAACGGGGCTGGTGATAAGTAAGCAATGGAGAACCGAAGGTGGATCAATCAACAGAAGGAAACTGCTAGTTATCAGCAAACATGTAATGGATCAAGAGAGAGAAAGGAAAGGATTGGGCGCTCCCATAGAGGAAGGACAGCCACGGGGAGCGTAAAAGGGAGACAGATAGACAGTCTGGGATGATCGATCTACTAGATTAGATAGAGAAGAGTGATTAGCTGATGAGATACGATATCAGTAATTTCTTCGTTTTCTGTTCCGACCTGTAACGAGAAAGAGAAAGAATTATGGATGTTTAACGGAAACTGCTCTCTTCAATTCACACGATCTCTCGCCGATCAGAGAGGCGAGAGAGCAGGCAGATTGAGGAGAGTAAGGACTCGGACCGTAGAGAGAAGGAATTAGCATGTAGAGAGAAGGAATTAGAGACAGAACCCGAGGTAGTGCCGGCACTCATATGAACGAATGACACTGAATTCGAAGAGCCCACCACCTCCCTAAACGAAGCTACTATTGTACAATTTTAATGGCCTAAGGCCTAACGAACGTCTAATGAGTACGCAGAATGGAGAGAGTTACTATCCGGCCAGACTAGCAGAGATACGAACAATCACACGAACAGAAGGGAACGGGAAGGGGGGGGGGGGCGAGGGGAGGAGAAAATAGCGATAAGTAGAACAGAACTGGGAGCAAATAAAGAGAGCAGCGCTTCTCCGTAACCATTTCTCCTCCCATGGAAAGGGCGAAAAGAGCAGAGTAGTGACTAGACCCTCCTGATTTCGCGTGCTCTCTCATTTCTCTGAGCGGCCATAGAGCAGGTGAATTGAGGAGAGTCGAATCGCAAGTAGTGAGATAAGAGAGAGAGAAGCGGCATGGATATAAGTGACCACACTAGTGATGAGAGAGAGAGGCTCTTCATTTCGCCTGAACTCTCGCTGGTTAGACAAATGGAAGAGCAATATTATTGCTTAAACAGATCAACGTCGAGATTCATATAAGGCCACTAGCTAGAGATGAGAACTCGGAGCTAGACTCTCCTCGAATCACACACTCTTTCGTCTGTCTGACCAGTGAGAGATAATGCGAAATGAGGAGAGGCCACCACTAGCAGGGTCCAAGTGTGAGCGATCGTTCATTGGATGGTCCCATGCTTGGCCCTTGAAGCACTAAGCCGATCGACTGATGTACTGATAAGGAAGAGTTCAGATTGGAAATGTGGAGTGAAGTGGATTCGAGACAAAAAGAATAGTAAGACAGATGATAGTGAATGATTTGCGCACAGGTTCTCCAGCAGGACGAGTTCACATTCTCGCCAACGATCTATCCATACTATATAATAAAGCGCAAACGTCTGTCTGTTGGTTGGTTTGTCCGGATTGCGAAATCGGCAGCATGTAAACAACGCCTCCCCTCCCTCTCCCTCTTTCTTTGCGATTGTGAAATACGGCGCACCGCGAAGCGGTGAGCCCCGCCAGTGGTATCCCCCGACGTAGTCGGGGATGCCGCTGGTTTTTGGACGGAGGTCGCGATTTTTTGAGTACGCTTTCGGTTTCAACCTGCGAAATCGCCTACCGTATATTTACTCCGAAATCCTTTTTATTTTATTTCTACTTATTCGCTATATATCACGCGTGTCGGCTAAGGCTCGAACAAACAGTGGTACATTAGAAAAGTCGAAACTGTGCTGAAGCTGTTTTTCGACAGCCCTTAGGGTCCCTCACAAGATAGCGTAGAGTTTTGTTCCAAATTCTCGATCTCAACGGCGAGAGACGACGTCAACTCTTTCTGAGAGGCTGAAAATCGCCTTTTTTAGAGACACGTAGTTAATTCCACAGTGGTTTTGTGGTTAAGTCGTCAACAGCAAAAATGCTCCAAATGAACAGGAGAACAAGCCTGAGCAATTGGGTTATTTTTGTTATTTTTATTATTTTTGTAAATCGAAAAAAATAATTAATTTTACCACAAATCATAACCCATGAATATTATGAGCTGATCTAATAAAACTCGATGAGACGATTCGAATGATATGCTGAATGTATGCTTTATTTGGTCGGGGAACTGAGATAATCGATTTGTAAGCTTTTTTCGTCAAACTGATCTCGTGACATCGCAGCAGACGAGAGACATAATCAGTGATCTACCGGTTGTCTCCTATTCCCAATCGATATCACTCATTGTGTGATTGTTCTTTGTGTTGTTTTGGCATGTTCACAGTGTTCCAGTCATTCAGATATCTTCAGAAATCTAATCAACGTTTGCCTGGATAGCGGCATCATTCGTTTATTACCGAAGCAGAGCTGACAAAACGGCTCAATAGGGTAGATCATTCGATTTCTCACGTATCTCAGAGAGGCTCACACACGCTATTGATCGTCTTGCAGTTCGAGAGAGGGAGCGGGAACCAACTCACCAATGGAGGTCTCATTCTCATTCCTCTGCTCGTTTTTCTTCGTTTTTTTGCTTGTTCTGCCGAAGACAAGCAAGCTAAGCACAAGGGCAAAGTCGAGTGTGAAATCGACCAGTGGAGTCACGAGGAAGAAGAGGGTGGTTGAAGTCGGAGGAATCGGAGATGGAAGACAATGTCTTCGAGGATGAGGGAGAAGAAGGGGAGGAGGAGGGAGAGGGACATAAGATCGAGGGAAGAGAGCATGAGGAAGATTTTGTTAGAAGAGTGATCGATGAAGATCATGATGAGATTTTCATGTGAATTACCTGTTTCTACTAGGCAATCAATTGTCTTTTTTTGCTGTTCGATTTTTATTGCCTCAAGTGTTTTTTTGATTTAATATTTGAGAATTCTAAATAATTATGAACAATATCTGAATGACTGGAACACTGTGAACATGTCAAAACACCACAAAGAACAATCACACAATGAGTGATATCGATAGGGAATAGGAGACAACGGGTAGATCACTGATTATGTCTCTCGTCTGTTGCGAGGTCACGAGATCAGTTTGACGAAAAAAGCTTACAAATCGATTATGTCGGTTCCTCGACCAAATAAAGCATACATTCAGCATATCATTCGAATCGTCTCAAGAGTTTTATTAGATCAGCTCATAATATTCATGGGTTATGATTTGTGGTAAAATTAATATTTTTTTCGATTTACAAAAATAATAAAAATAACAAAAATAACCCAATTGCTCAGGCTTGTTCTCCTGTACATGTGGAGCATTTTTGATGTTGACGACTTAACCACAAAACCACTGTGGAATTAACTACGTGTCTCTAAAAAAGGCGATTTTCAGTCTCTCAGAAAGTTGACGTCGTCTCTCGTCGTTGAGATCGAGAACTTGGAACAAAACTCTACCCTATCTTGTGAGGGACCCTAAGGGCTGTCGAAAAATGTATAGAAACATATGGGTCCAAAAATGTGCCTATCACCCCCCCCCCATTTTACTCGAATATTAGGTGACACGCGTGATATAACCGCCTTTTTGGAAGCTTATGATATAGTGAAGCGGCTCAAGAACCGAATAATACGAAAGTAAGTCTCCAATATCCGGATTCCAGTCAATGGTATCGTGTAACAGACCGTGCGCAACGAAAATGCATATTAGGTATTTTCCTTTTCGTGAGTGATAGAATAGGGGTCAGAAATATCGGATATGTCAAAATTTCAGAAAAAGAAGTAGCCGAAAGTAGTTTCCTTTGTCATTGAAAATGGCCTTTTTCAATGGCGAAAATGTACTTGTCGTTCCTTACACAGGAGTGCGTATTAGGTGTTTTCCTTTTCATGATAAATTATAATCGTATTGAAGATACTTTTGACAACAAAAAAGCCTAATCGGAGCAGCGGTTTAAATACACGAGTGGTTTTAATGGGCTGGGTTACGGTAGTTTCAATGGTGACCAGGTTTGGCGATCGGAATCGTTATGAAGCGTGTTTTCTTTTTAGAGATCGTTTACCTGGCACCCCTTGAGACCTATTGAAAGCAAATCTTATTTAAATGTCTAGTTAAAATACCATTTTTACTAGTAAAATCCATTTGCAATGAACGGTTTTCAAGTTGAAGTCTGACCCAGCTCAAGGCCCGCTTGGACTCGGCAAAGCGATTGTGTCTCACCCCTCGACTATTTTCGTTATCATTTTGCTTATTATTTTCCCATTATTTTTCAAAAACAATTGAAAACTCGGAATGGGGTAGGCTTAGCTTCCATTTGCGCACCAATTTGTGAATTGTTTCGATCATCTGTTGACACGACCTCCGTCCCTACCGCTGGTAGAATATAATAGATTTATCTGCACAGTTGGAATTGTTGTGGGGTACTCTATCTACTATGCATAAAAGCTTGCTCTCTTGCACTCGAATAAAAAGCATTTGAAAATGGCTGGATGCGGGAGATTTTGTGTAGAATTTTCAATTCGTACACTCTCTCGTTCCGCTGACCTTCGAGAAAGAATACGAATTAATGAGAGTCGTGGCCGCTATGCCATCACTAATCTGGATTTGCGTACGTACAATTAGTGATGACGAAATGGATACAGACTCTCTTCATTTCGCGCCCTATCTCGTCTGTTAGACAAACGAGAGAGTGCGCGAATAGGGGAGAGTAGGAATCTAACCCGCATCGCTAGTGCAAATCTGTGCACGGGAGCGTAGTCTAGTGTATTCTGATTGTGAAGAATAGTTGGTCTCTCCATTTTGCGTGCTCTCTCGCAGGTCAGACGGAGCGCGTAGAATGGATAGATCGACTATTCGATCGGGCATCGTCATTAGTCTAGTGTATTGTGGAGAGGGACAATAAGTCGTAGCGACGACGAAAGAATCTCATGTGATTTGGATCAGAAGAATAGAAAGTCGAGTATTTTGCTGATTCAGAGCGAGACGATTTGAGAAAGGATGGAGGAAGCATCTATCAAAACTTGGACAAGGAGCGAAAAAAGAATGCAGAACGCACACAGAACAGAGACGATCAAAAACGGAACATTAACAGAGAGAAAATTGGAGCTGAACCAATTAACAATACATCAATCTGTCTGAATGCAGTATATCTATGACATACTGGAAGGAATAGTTCCCTATATGTTTTGTAAGGTGGATTACATAACTTGGGTTTTCGGAGATTATAATTCAAGTGCTCTGTCTTCTCTCTTTATATAGCCTGTTCACACTTTCACCTTTCTGAACGTCGTACAACAAGCGGTAATGTCTAATTTACCCTATTCCATCTCTCCATTTCCCAATTCGATCGCTTTGTCATAGTAATTCATACGTTTACAGAAGCAGTATACTATATTCGATCTATAGGTTATACTCCAGACGACGGGATTGGCAATTTCACAAGAAACAATTCCAACTGAGTTATTATCATTGACCCGTTAGTTCACATGAAAGATTAGCTATATATCGTACTTGGTGGGCAAACCGTGACAGATGATCATTTTGGGCGATTTTTGACTTTTTTGACTTCGAGCGAGTGTTGACTTATAAATTCCAATTTTTCTTTCTTATTTTTTGTCCACCCTTGTTTACTGGAATAGGCCTGGAATGTCCTGGTGAAATATTTCTCTCCGCTCTAGCCTCTTCCGAAGGGAATGCAGGGAAGGGCCGAAAAGTGGCAGAGGGGGAGAGGGTGTGCTGCGCAATCTCTCGCACACATTTTGCAGCCCTTTCCCTGATCATCTTGCAAACTGCGCGCACCCATAACTCGGTACAAAATTGACCTACGAACTTCAAATTTTGGATTTACATCATGGTTCAAGGGATCAATCGGGCTATCGTGTCAGCTTCCCCGACTAAATATTGCTGCCACTCCTCCTTTAAAAAAATTATCCATTTCTATAAAAAAAAATATTCAATTTTACAACTCCTTTCCTCGCAGAGAGTCCCGGAATTATACTCGGGTCGACTAGGTCAGCCATTTTCACAATTTTCTTCACACGGTCACATTCCCTTTTTTACACTCCCTCCGTAAGATCTGACCATTGGTTAAGGTCTCTCCATTTCGCTCGCTCTCACAACAGATGGAGTAACGGAAATGTGTGCAATACGGAAAAAAGATGCATTTGAATTCCCCATAGGCCACCGTACCAACTGCAGCTCAGTCTTCTCCATATTCACTCTCTCCAAATATCGATCGACGATGTACACTGTGAGGTGCAGTGTCTCGGGCAGGAGATGGATCTGGTGGTGAACCTGATATATATTATCACGTGTCTTCTGTCAGATTGCAGGAAAACAACCCCCCTGAGAAGCCAGGTGCAAATGTTTGTTTGATATTCATGATATAATTATGCTTGAGTATATCGAGGACCACTAAAACTTTGATGTCGACGAATTGCGTCAGAACAAGCTATTTTACAGTTCCGGGTATATCGTTCCCAGTTGTGCTACGATAATGGCGTAGGTTTCAAAACGCGAGGGAACATATTCTAGGAATCTATTGTGTTGACACAAAACAGCTAGTAAGTCATCTTCAATACGAAAAAAAAAAACTGAGCTGAAAATCAGAAAATAAATTCTCCTGGGATAGAGACCCCACAATTTCCACGACAACTCAGAGGGTACATTACACGGAGGAGCCGTTCCGTGAAATGCCCAAGTTCACCATGCTCAAAATACGCGACAACTAACTATTTTTAAAAGCTTTTAGATCATTTTTCTCTTCATTATTTCGAAAAGTGTTATTAGTGTGTCGTGAATGGTTAATGGAAATAGGAAAACATCCAAAATATATAGATATCGGAGGAGAAACATATGAAAATTCAGCTAAAAAGTTATTTTTTTGGTGGTGTGATCAGTTCATTTTGCGCTAAGTGGTGCGTTCAGCATACTGTAGTCCTTATCCAAATTGAAGTTAATTTTTGTACTATGCTAAATTGCTGTGTTTCGTGTAAGTATACGGTAGATGATTAGGGTATGGTATACATGGGGGTCACGGTACCTCCAAAGATGAGATGGACAAGGCCACTGAGCACGTTGGTACCCAGGAAGAAGCCAATCGAGGCAACCATGGTCAGAACCGTAGTCAAGAGGAAGGTGCCAATCTGGAATGAGCGGAGATGAAGGTGGGCGAAGCTCAGAGCTAGGGGTCCCACAAGGACCTACGAGGTGGAGCTACATACCAGCGAAGGAAAGGAGATAGGGGAGGAGAACGGTGTCAAAAATGAAACAAAAAAGCGGCCAGGCGCTCTTTTATAGGCGGAATATGAGAGAGAGAGAGAGAGAGAGACAACAAAAATTACGCGTCGATTTCAAAACGAAAGATGGGTAGCTAGTAAAAGATTCAAGGCCATAGATCACAATGAGGCAATCATAGGCCAAACTGAAAAAAAAAGAACACAAACAGCTACAATACCCTAACAGTCGGAGAGAACAAACACAGAACTTAATTACCGATCAAATTATTAGGAAGAGGTAGATCAAGAGTTCATGCCAGGTCAATCCGTCCCTCCCTTTGTTCCTCAATGGTCTCGAAGGTTAATAGAGGCTACTGAGAGGAAGTAATCGATAGGAGGGAGTTACGAAAAAGAGCAGGAGGGACAAGGGCCAGACGATGGGCCAGTTTGATTTGAAGCGAAATACACGTTGCTTAAAACAAACGGACAGGACGCTTACGACCTAATACTTCCAGATGAACAGTTATCTAAGACAGTTGGGGTTGATAATAGTTTGTAAATAAGCAATAATCAATAAGAGCACCGAAAGCTGACGAGATTGCACGAACAGTTGGACAGAAGTTTACGGTAGTTCCTCGTATCGAAAAGTGACTTATCGTAAAACTTTGTTAATAAATACCACTAAGCATGCAGCGAATGCTATCACTAGTAACGAACATTTTCACTAGTAACAAACAAATTTATTTTAAAACAAGGAGAACTCTTGCAATGTTGAAAAGTCAATTCTTGATAGTCGCTCATTTTTGGTACGGTAAGAAAAATCGTCAAACTTGCTAGCTTTCTTTCCCGTGGCCGCTTCTCTTCCGTTCTCACTACTCTCGTTTCAATTAACTATTTTCTTGATTGTAGTTGTTAGTGATGTTCTACGATGATTCGTCGACTCGGTTGTTCGACGACAACAACGACTTCTGTATGAATGAAGAATGTGACGGCGTCAACATCATGGATGCCCCGTAAGTTGCCTGTTTCTTCATTGGTTACTGCGCACTATACGACTGTTTCTGCACTTGTGAATCACGAAGACTACGAAGTTTCGGCGAGAATTCCAATCGAGTTACCTTATTGATACTCTTCGGCAATGATGTCTTCGTGGTTCCAATCATGTGTTTAACTGCTTGTAGTATTTTATGGTTCAGGGTTGATCGTGCCTCTCCTCAGCCTAATTTCTTCTCTGGTCTTCCCTCGTCTCCGGCCGACGGCCAGGATGCTTGCCTAGTTATCGTCGAGGAGCAACGCCATCATATTGTAAGATTGGTTGTTTTCTTCCCTTTCACTTGCAAAATAACTGCAATGATCGACCCAGCCATCTACGTATCACATTCACTTCCGTTCCTTTCTTGCTTGGAGAAAGCGGTGACTCCGCGCGTTAAAACCGGTCCCGCGGACCCGCCTGTCACTGTTTCACTGCGAGAAAGATAGATTCACTCGTGCTAGATGTCACGTGAACTTTGGCATGCACTGCTTCCCTTGTCTTCTGATCATTTTTTATCTGTTCTCAAATAAACAAAACCGCTTAAATCAGGCTCGTTCTGTTTACTGTTTCATTTATTTTTTAAATGGAACACGCTCTTTTTTGTCTAGCTTAATGCTATTTTGGCGCCTTTTTAGCACTCGTTCCCCGCTCATATCGCGCTAGTTTCGTCAAGCGTAGTCAGATTTTTGTCGTCAGATAGTAGATTTCAATATTTCAATATTTATTTTTTTTTTTCAGCACTCGATAACGTGCTCGCCGGCTTCATCCTCCTGCTCCTCCACCTCCACTTCTCCCCCGGTGGTCAGAGCCTACTCATCACCGCCTAAACGAGTGAATTGGAGAGAACACGTGAGATTGATTGCACTACATCTACTTCAAATTTCGACCAACAAATAATCCAAGGCATCTTTCATCCCTTCTTGTCGGGGTTAAGCGTAGAATCTTTTTTTTAAATATCAGTTCTTTCTTCGTCTAACAGCAATATATCCTATTAGCTATTATAGGCTGTTCTGGTTCTGATCACGTATTTGTTCCGCCACGTGTATATAGATTCCCGAGTACGGCTGTCTTAATTGCCCTCTTAACTTATTGCAAGTATTTTTTAAAACTCCTGTCGAAATAATGACTTACCCATCAAACACCGGAAGTTTGCTTTCATGCAAATGGTACAGTAGTCCTATTGCAATCCTGCCGTTTAGATATCGTACCGATACAAATCGTTGCAGATGCGTGACCTCTCTCGGGCGACAATAGACGAATCGATCCATCGACTGAATGTGATGAGAGGAGGAATAGAGAAGAAGAGAAGGGGCAAGGGAGGACACGTCGGAGCGAGGAGAACGGTGAGCGAGTAGATCGAACCTTTATTAGGGTAGATCAAACCTTGCTTAGGGTAGATCAAACCTTGCTTAGGGTAGATCAAACCTTGCTTAGGGTAGATCAAACCTTGATTAGGGTAGATCAAACCTTTATTAGGGTAGATCAAACCTTGATTAGGGTAGATCAAACCTTGCTTAGGGTAGATCAAACCGTTCTAGAATGCCAGTATTTGCCTTGTTGATCACTGATGCGATCTGTATTGATCTCACTCACAATGAAATCGACGGATTCAGTGGAAGTTAAGTGTAATTCAAATTGAGTTTCGCGATCTGGGCTCTTTCATCATTAGGCTGCGTTCACTATAGAGTGCGCAATTCGGGTAATCGTCTCTTCATTTCACCCACTCTCTCACCGGTTAGAGTGACGTGAGAGTGTGTGAAATGAGGAGACGATTACCCAAATTGCGCACTCTAGTTCACTGCATTTAAAGCACGAGCGGAGACCAGTAGCTGCAGGCGCAATGCTGATTAGTTTTAATATTTTAGATCACCGCTTATGCCAAATTTCTCGTTACCCTAGGGCAGGGGTCGAATGCCTAAGTAGTCAGATGACTATGTAGTTGATTTGTGTGGGTTGATATTGTGACATTTCAAAAGTTTAGTGAAAATTTGGCCAAAAATGTGGGTTGATTTCAAAAATTTGCCTATTTTCCCCTATTTTTTCCAATTTGGTCAACATTTGTGGGTTAACTGCGTCGAGTCCGACCAACCTCTTGATCCCTGCCCTAGGGGATAAAGCTTTGAGATTGGAAGTTCAAGTATTGCTTTCCAGTAGGGGTGTCAAAACGATTCCCAATTCCTGCTCGAAACCGCAAGTAATTGGGCCCAATCCCTTCAGCCAAAGAGTAATTGGGTCTGCCGAGACAATAGAAGTGAATTGGGTTGACATCACTGCTTTCCAGCACCGTCCTGGATGCGCCATGCACGTCTGGTCGCTGGTGAAGCACATCAAAGAGGTAAGTGCGGCATATCTCGGAATTTCTTCGGTTCCTCGCCCAGTTTTTGACCATACAGATTCAAATGAAAAAGATGAATTGGAAATATAGATTGAGGTGGTAAATGAATCAATCACCTCACTGCCGCTGAAACAATTGCGCCATCGGACAGTCGTTCCGAATAAGAGACTGGAACAAGACGAAACCTCTTCTGCAGCTAAATTGGCAGTGTATTTGCAGTGTTATACTTTCGAGAGATGAAATTGCCAACAAAATAGGCGGAATTCCTCCTTTTGATTAGACTTTATCAGTTATTATTCTGTCACCAGGGATGAACGAGAGTTCTGATGTGCGAGTGCACGCGATGAGTTTATGAGCCGGTCTCTAATTAGACAATCACTATAGGTGATGAGCTGCGAGTCTCGATCGGCCTTAACAATTTGGTGCATCGATCTGATCATTCACAGATGATATGTAGAAAAAAAGGGTTTAAATGCTATTATTATTATTATTATTATTATTATTATTATTATTATTATTAATTGCAGCAGCCGGCCTCGACGTGCAGCTGCCAGCACGAGATCAGCGGAGTGAGCAGCGACCTCGTCGATCGATTGTCAGCCCCCCTCTCTTTACTGTTTACGACGAACTTTCCGTCCTTGATTATCGATCGTCTGGAACAATAATAATCATATGCCAGCCAGCAAGAATGTTTGGAATCTCTTCGATTTCTGACATAGATTGTGACTCCGCGCAACTTTTAATGAGAGGGGTGGAAATCGAGATAGGAAGAGCGATTAAAGCAATCATAGAATTGTCTGAAAGAGGTCCCGAAGAAGTAACGCTTATCACAAGCTTTCAACAGCGGAGATGCATTTGCACGTGCGAAGTCAGTGCACGCCGAAACTCGCTCTTCACCCCGCGACCATAGAGAAAAAAACTGAAACTGAAATACACCGAGGACCCAACGCTTTGAATGAACCTCTATCATTGACATGCTACAGTGTTTGCTTTGCGAGATACGGTTTTTTTTAAACTCCTCAAATCGATCGTTCGCTCTACACATATTCTCTCATACAGTGTTTATATATTTTTTCTTAATAATATTAATTATAATAAATAAATAAATGTTTTCACTGCAGGAGACGACTGACCCGTTTCGATCCGCGTCTCACCGAGCTAGCCAGACCGCATCGATTCACCTACAGCTACAAACTCGACTGTCAGTTTTTTTGAAAATATAAATTATATTTTTTTTTAAATGAAAACCCGTTTTCAAGCTTCAATATAATATTATATAATATTGAAGCTTGAACACGGAGAGTTTCGTTCTGAAACGTAGGCACTAATCAGACTCCGCCCATCCCTCCCTCCCCCTCCTCTCCTTTGTCAAACCCGGCTGGTCTAGCGCGCACTCCCTCACCCCGCCTAAGGCGCGGGGGGGGGGGGGCTCGACTCCGAGGCCCGCGCTCATCACTGACACTACTATTACGGTTCTCTCACAGAATAACAAAAGGGGATAAAAAAAGCATTTGCACGTGATTCAAGTATTTAAGTACTATCTGGAAAATGTTATCATTGAGTCTATCAGAATAGAGAAGCATTGCCATCTATGGACCGAAATTGGTAAACGTTTTTAGCCTGACCGTGTGCTTAGTTTCCCCCCCCCCTAGCGTATTGATTTGTCTACTAAGGACTCTCAATCATCTTTCTCTCATACTCGACAAAGTAAAAAGAATATATATTTTTTAAAACATCTCTAGGAGAAACATCGATGCACCATGGGTAAAACAATAAGTGTATTTCTTTTAAGATCAGCTCTATGTATGGGGACTTCACCCTGAACTTATTGGCATAGGTTGCAAAAAAGTCATCCGTTGGATAGGTGTAGAATATCATGGAACGTCTCTTAACTAACTCCTTCCTTTTCAGACTCGCTTCCTTCCATTGCCGAGGACGGCGAGGAATCTGAATCTGCCCCTCCCTCGACGTCTTCTGACCTCGCCCTCCTCCCTCTCCCTACTCGATCCCGCTCCCTCCCCACGTCCCGTGAGAGAATAGGAAGAGAAGGCAGGAGTGTGTGAGTGGTTCTATCTTTTTTTAAAATTAAGAATGAGATATTTCGAGAGATTTAGATCAGAAAAAAAGGACCAGTTCCAACCACTAGGGGTATGCCTGATCATTGGATATTGAGTAGATATTCAAAAATTCTACTTGGTAGAATTAGTGTTTCCACGCGCATTACGATTGCTGTTTTCTGGGTGATGGTACGTTTTGGAACTCGCGTTTAGGAACTCTCAATCGGTGACGTTTAGGAACCTTTCCGAATGATAGGGAAGACAGTTTTGACCCCTTATTTGAATATAGGTGAAGTTTTTAAACTCTCTTATGTTGAATTACTATCCGTCTGTATTCAAATAAGAGGTCAAAACTGTCTTCCCGATCATTCGGAAGGGTTCCTAAACGTCACCGATTGAGAGTTCCTAAACGCGCGTTCCTAAACGTCCCATCACCGTTTTCTGTAGAAGCAGGGGAGAGAACAGGCTAAGTGAGAAGAGTCGGATGCCGACTTGGCATCGCTGTTGCATGATGATGACGCAGCCTCTTCTGCAGGTCTCCACTGCCCTCTCGCCCCCACTGCTCGTCTCCTGTCGCATCGGATGAGGCCCTGCTGCAGCTGCAGCAGACGCCCCTCCTGTCGGAAGGTGAGACTGCTTTTCCAGTTGTACTTATATCATATCCATAATTCTGGTTTTACTGTTGTTTTTATTGGACGGGAACAGATTGTAGATAGAGAAGAGTAGGCGGGTGTTCTCTCTCATTATTCATGAATGGCTTGAAGAGGATGGATTCTATTAGGAGTTGTATAATATTCACGACGTGGAAACAAGACATTTGGATAATCGTGAGGAAAAATATTGCCGTTAAAATTAAAACTTGCTGGATTCCTATTAGGTCACTAAAATGAAAACCAGTTTTTCGTATATGTTCTCTTTTAATGTACAATGTTAGCAAAAGTGCGCAGTTGCGATGCCAAACCTATACCATTCTATTGCCTTTCTCGACCCTAATACCTATTGGTGTTGGGTTTTTGGAAAGGTATTGGGTATTGTTTTGATATCACTAGTTGTACAGGCTCATTCTGTTAGGTACATTCACGCTTTAGCAGTTTCTCTAAGGTTTTGATTTCCAGTACAAAGTCAATCATTCACAGATCGTTTTCAAATACATTAAAAATACCTCTTTTATATTCCTCTTTTAAATTTTACTTTTTTCAGAAGAGATGTGTGCGCGTCTGTCGGCCTTGCCAATTGGTTATCACACCACGGCTACAGTAGCCGCACTCGAGACCGCCCTTCACTCCTCCCTCTCATTGATGGACACGGAGCCGGATGGCTAAATGACGGCTCCGGTTACCGGTCCTAACTCTTGTATAGTTTATCTTGTCTAGTATTGACTAGCTGCTTTGTGATATGTGTAGTGTATGATTCTAACCAAATTCTAGCTTGCTCGTTTTTTTGTGATGAGAAATCGATCGCAGTCAGTTTTTGACAACATTTCTAATGTTTTGTGTCAATTAGCCGAAAGGATTAGCTGTGATCCCATTCATTTATCTTTTATCTGACCAAACTAAAGTATTC
Organism: Pristionchus entomophagus; assembly: GCA_036245825.1. Lineage (NCBI taxonomy): Eukaryota > Metazoa > Nematoda > Chromadorea > Rhabditida > Neodiplogasteridae > Pristionchus > Pristionchus entomophagus. The sequence continues at coordinate 2,104,218 of BTSX01000006.1, forward strand.
TTTTCTCCCGACTGTACACTTTCACATGTCTTTCCAGAGCATGTACGGTAGCATAAATTGTGCAAATGATTCGAGAAGAGGGTAATAAAGTTTATTCGCCGAATTTGGTTTTCAATGATGATGAACATGAAGAATGGAGAGGTGGTGTCAGGAATTATCGCTCATTTAACTATTGAAGACCTCGCTTCGAACTTTCCGTGGAGCATAAAAGTGTCTCCTTCTCAATCTGATTTGACCGACGCCTTGCAAACTCAATCAGACCATTGTCCTCTCCCCCCCCCCTTTGTCATTTCCCTCTCTTCCTCTCTCCATTCGAGTCTCTCCACTCCTCGCGCGCTGCTGTACACCACCATGCCTATCGCCCATCCCGTGAGCCGTTTCAAGAGTTCATTTTGTTGATTTCTGATCCAATCACTCCGCTTCTTGGCAGTGAGTTATCCAGCAATCCCATCCTCTATCATTTATTGTAGTCTTGAGCGCTGAGTGATCGAGATCTGACTTAAGAGAGCAACTCTGAAATTTTTTGCCTCTGCCCGGACATGCCGCGAGGATTTTCGATTCAGGCCTCCATACGCATACCATGGGGGCATGTTATGTACTTGTTTACAAAAATGGCCAAATTGGGGCGCCGCGTCTACTAAGCGGCGCGCCAGGTGGACGCCAAGTTTGAAAATCGGTTTTTCATATTTCCTCAACCTGACAAGTTGGAATCAAATTGTCTCTTGCATAATCATAGACATGTCAAGATTGCATGGAAACACTATATAGATCTGATTCAGGTCGAATTTAAATTAATTTTCTTGATGTCAAAAATCGGTTTTTCGTCATATCGACTCACTTTTCGCGAGGGGGGCAACTAGCCACCTATCACACAATGAAGCCCATGCAATTCTGCGTCGAAATTTATACAGCACTAATCAACCCACTTTGGCAGACCCCGCGAAAACTGTCCCAGGAACAAAAAAATCATTGATTTTGACCAATCAATCAATCAATCAATTTATCATATCAGGCAATTAGGGTTTCTCCAGCGATCCCTTAGCGAAACTCCGACCATTTTCCGCTCCATCTTCCGTTGGGTCACACACAGCCTCTCCTTGTCGCTCGATCGCAATGCCCATACTTCACATCGGTAGAGTACGGTAGAGGTGACGCAACTCTCAAAGAGTCTCCTCCTGGTCTTCATGGGAAGAAGTCGGGAAGAGAGGAGGTGGGACAGCTTACTCCATGCGTACCAACCGAGTCTGATCCTGTGCTCAATTTCGTCTGAGTGGTCAAGTGGAAGAGAGATTCTTCCTCCAAGATACGTGGCAGACTCGACGAATTCAAATCGCAGGTTCCCGATGACTATGGGTGCTCTGGTAGTGGTGCAGGAGGTGAGGAGATTGGTCTTGGAGGCGTTGATTTCGAGACCAACGCGGCTGCATCCCTCCATCAGCTTCTTCAACATCCGCTCCAGTTCCGGTCGAGACTTAGCGATCGGGGCGATGTCATCCGCGTACTCGAGGTGGCTCAGGTATCTTCCATCAATCCGAATCCCGTCGCTTCCCCAGTCGATGTCATCCATCGCCGATCGAAGGACCACGTTGAAGAGACGAGGGGACAGAGTGTCTCCTTGGCGGACTCCTCTTCGAACGGTGACGGGAACCATATCTTCGTTGACGCGGATGAGGGTTGAAGACGACTCGTAGATGCGACGAAGAAGGTGGATGAGGGTAGGATGGCATCCCGATGACCAGAGTGACTGCCAGACCGCGCTCCATTCCACACAATCGAAGGCCTTGCGGAAGTCGACGAAGGCAAGGTAGATGGGGATACCGTATTCCGATGACCTTTCTGCGACCTGCTTGATGGCGTGCAGGTTGTCCAGGGTGCTGTGCCCGCACCGGAAACCGGTTTGGGTGGACGACTCAGTCTCTTCAAGCACTAAAACGAATCTTTTCAGAATGCAACGTGTCATGGTCTTCAGGGTTACGGTAAGGAGGGAGATTGGTCGAAAGTTTCCGATGTTGGTGCAGTCTCCTTTCTTGTACAGAAGAGAGACGATGGCTTCTGCCAAACCATCGGGAACTTGATCTCCGGCTACCAGGCGATTGAGTAGGTCGGCTATCACGGGGGCGAGGTGGTCTTTCGCATGGTAGAGCATCTCGGGAAGGATTCCGTCCGAACCAGGGGAGTGGCCGCACTTGAGCAGGGACATCGCGTGCCGGGTCTCATCGGGAAGGAAGGGAGGGAGGGGATCGAGGGGGCGCGAAGGGACCGCGAGGGGAAGGTGCACTCCGGGGGGGTACAGTTCCTCAAAGAAGCGCTGGACCGTAGCAATAGTTGCCTCTTGAGACAGAGCACCAGTAGCAGGGTCAGGGACTTGAAAACGCTTCTTAGAGGATTGGAGGCTTAGCATCGCTTTCACTATGCTCCTTCCCATAGTCGCAGCATGACGAGCTTGCGACTCCTTTCGTTTCCGGATGTCATCGGAGAGACTCAGTCGGGCTGCTTTGCACGCGGTGGAGTAGGCGACGGTTCCCTGGGGGTTGGATTGCATCTTGTGGCGCGCCGCTAGGAGGTTCCGGGTTGCAGGAGATATCCAGGGCGGGACTCTTCGCACTCTCCAACAGTCGCTTGCTGCGGTCTCAGTGAATGCCCGGACCGTATCGTAGGCTTCGGCAGCAGAGGCGGGACGGGTGAGAGGCACTGACGCGAGGAGATTCGCGTTGGCAGTAAAAGAGACTCGGTCGAGATCAAACCTCTCCCTGCATCTTTTGTGCTTCACCTGGTCGGGGAGGGATAGACACATCCGGACAAGGCGATGGTCCGAGTTGAACTCGAAACGACCTACGACTCCACAATTGACAACTCTCGCCGTGGGAGGCGCTGCAACGAAGTCAATCTGGTTGAATGTGGAGCCGTTGGGAGATCGCCAAGTCCAGATCCGGCCATGTCTCTTTTTCGGGAACGTGTTCCAAATGCGCAGGCCGGTTCTCACGCAGACTTCTGTGAAAGTCCGTCCGCTCGAGTTGGGGGTCGGAGAAGCGTAGTTACCGACAAGTCTTTCATTGCCAGGTTCACGCGCGACTCTACAGTTGAAATCCCCAACCAACACTGGCATACAGCCTCTTGGCGCTCTCCGCAAAGTGGCCTCAACCTGGTCCATGAAGGTATCGTACTCTTTGTCATCGTAGGACGACGTTGGAGCATACGCACAGACTAGGAAGAGGCGCTCGATGGGTAGGAGGAGAGTCGCTAGACGAGGGGAGAGGCCCTGGAACACAGCTCGTCGCGCGAGGTGCGGTCGGAGCAGGAATGCCACGCCATGGGACGCAGTAGGACCGCCCGAGTGGTAGACTACAGTGCCTGAGGATGTAAGATTGAACGAGGCACAACCCACAATCCTTGCTTCCTGCACTGCTATCACGTCCCACTTGATCTTGTCGAGGGCGAGTTCCAACTCGATCTGCTTGTCCTTGGGGGCGAGCGTCCTGGCGTTGATGGTGCCGATGTAGAGATGGCGACTCATCAGGGTGGCGTACAACTCCCGCGTGCCAAACGCTTCTGGGAGAGGGAGACTAGATCCTGGGCGGAGGGAACCGGAGTCGGAGAGCGAAAATCGCGACTCAACCGCTCGCCACTCGCTTTTGGACCCAGAATGACCGTTTTGACCGTTTTTCGAGCACAACTTTTTTTCTTTCACGTTCTCATGAGCTCTAATATCGAAATTCGGATTCTACGCTCAAAACTACGCAAGAAAAATCTATAGTCAAATTTTTCTGAGATTCAATTTTTTCCAACTTTAGCGAAAATCGCGACTCAACAGCTCGCCACTCGCTTTTGGACCCAGAATGACCGTTTTGACCGTTTTTCGAGCACAACTTTTTTTCTTTCACGTTCTCATGAGTTCTAATATCGAAATTCGGATTCTACGCTCAAAACTACGCAAGAAAAATCTATAGTCAAATTTTTCTGAGATTCAATTTTTTCCAACTTTACCATGAGTCATAAAAACTTTACCATGAGTCAAAAAAAAAATCACTTTTTCGGTAGAAAAATCAAATTCTGACATTATCTGAATATACGCTTATAATATGTTTTTGGGTGCGTAGAATTCGAATGTGTAAACTAGAGCTCATAAAACGCGAAAGAAACAAGTTATCTTCGTAAATCCGAAAAATAGTGGACATCTTCAGTTTTTCGAAGATAACTTGTTTCTTTTGAGTTTTCGTGAGCTCTAGTTTACACATTCGAATTCTACGCACCCAAATACATATTATAAGCGAATATTCAGATAATTTGATTTCTCTACCGAAAAAGTTGAAAAATTTTGAAATTCAGAAAAATTTGATTATAGATTTTTCTAGTGTAGTTGTGTGCGTAGAATTCGAATTTTGGTATTAGAGCTCATGAGAACGTGAAAGAAAAAAGTTGTGCTCGAAAAACGGTCAAAATCAATGATTTTTTTGTTCGTGGGACAGTTTTCGCGGGGTCTGCCAAAGTGGGTTGATTAGTGCTGTATAAAGTTCGACGCAGAATTGCATGGGCTTCATTGTGTGATAGGTGGCTAGTTGCCCCCCTCGCGAAAAGTGAGTCGATATGACGAAAAACCGATTTTTGACATCTCGAAAATTAATTTAAATTCGACCTGAATCGGATCTATATAGTGTTTCCATGCACTCTCGACATGTCTATGATTATTCAAAAGAAAATTTGATTCCAACTTGTCCGGTTGAGGAAGTATGAAAAACCGATTTTCAAACTTGGCGCCTACCTGGCGCGCCGCTTTTAAGACGCGGCGCCCTAATTTGGTCATTTTTGTAAACAAGTACACAACATGCCCCCATGGTATGAGTATGGAGGCCTGAATCGAAAATCCTCGCGGCATGTCCGGAAATCTGTATTTATTGCAGCTCGACATCAAGTGGAAGACCGAGCATTGCCGCCACATCCTCGAGAAAGGCTTCTGCCCTTATCGACTCAAGTAAGATCGATTGGATTACGATACATTGGACAAGATTGTGGTGTTATGCTAACTCTTAGATCCATTGGTCGAGTGATAGTCTTGACTGTTTGTCATGTTCACACACTATCTCATTCACTCTGTATCTGATCTAGGATATCTAATCTTTGATCTTTGGTATGAAGCTTCGAATTCTACCGCATCTTCGGGATCTCTAAACCCTACCCTTTTCCAGATGTGCCTTCCTGCATCCCACCGATAAAGGCTACTCCAAGGCCTTTGCCGGCCCCGAGAAGAAGTAGAAGATAATAATGATATATGATCAATTTCTTTTTCATCACAAGACAATACTATGGTATATTAACAAAAGAGAAAGCCAAAAATCTACTTCACATTCCTAACATCCTTCCAATCAGTCGATCCCGTGGTGTAACGGTTAGAACTCAGAAATGATTAGCTCTCGAGATCGAGTATTCTTCATTATCCCGGGTAATGGAAGGGAAATGCACTTGTTATTCGTTTCTCCCCTTCCAACCATTCCTCGCTCTCGGGTCTCCGCTATCCCGGGTAGCGTTACATTTCAACCTGTTTCAAACTGACCACAAGAGCAGTGATGATCTGATCCTTTTCCAAAAAGGAATTCCTTGCGGGACTCGAAGAGGGTAAAAACACGCTGATCATTTCTGCATCGAAAGATGCTCAAGAACGGTCGGTGTAGACATGTCGCTGCTCTTTTGGGAACATTTGGCTTATGTTTGCGCAATATTTCGGCATGGAAATAGCTCAGAAGAAGAATCCAAATGACGTTTCCCCTCTATCCCGGGTAACTCTCATTCCGCGCAAATCGTCCCTGTTACCCGGTGGGGTCCAAACTATTCGCCCCGAATTACAAACACTACTGCAAATAAAGGTTGCTGTCGATCATGGAAAAATTTTGCAAAAAAAAAGTGGGAAAGGGGAATTGAACCAAAGCTTTTCGGTTAGACAGACCAAGCCCTTACCGCTGCGTCATCTCGCTTCTTTGCAGCAAAGAGCTTATCCTTGCTCTTCTGTTCTGGGATTGCGCGCCCTGTGGTGAGCGCGCGAATGAACATCATCGAGTTTCGACTCTTAGAAGGTCAATCGGGCAACCTTTTAAAACGGACTCAAGTAGGGGCTACTATCACCCTATATTAATCAACTTCTGATTCGTCTCCGCCGACTTTTGCGGTTCCCTTGTCAGGTTTTTTCTCCAGTTTCTATTGTCTATCCCTGTAAATTTTTCTTCATCGAATCATCCTTTTAGCTGATTTGAAGAAGGTGGAATCTCTCAACAGCAAGGTCTTCTTCATTGTCTCAGTCCCTCTCATCGTCGTGGTCGTCATACAAAGCATTAGATTCATTGTGTTTGTGAGTTAGCGATGTCGTCTCGGTTTTCGATCTCTCCAATCTGCACACTATCTCGCCGATCAGACAGTAGAGAAAGTATGTAGATTGGGGAGTGTTATAAACCGAAATAATATCCCGAATGTGAGTGATTGATCGCCCGGATGTCACACCACGTTGAGGCATGAATACAATATAATTCAGTTATTTGTCTCTCTCAGAGGAATACAGTGATGCGCTATCATGGAGTAAAGACGTGAGAAAACAGGAGGACCTTCGACAATTCCAATCAGATAAAATCATCGTCGAAAACGATAAATCATTCATTGACTGTGGTTGTTTAGAACACGAAATGTTATTGATGTTTGACTGATTTCGTAGTCATTATTGCAGTGACATCATTGAATTATCACCTATGATCTTCAATTCTGTGAGCTAAATTCCTGCTATCTAGGTGCAAATCATTTTTTTTCTCGGGTACAATCGAGTCACAAGAGGCATCGGAAACGTATGTGAATCACTGGTGAGAGAGAAGAAGAGTGGCAGCGACGTTCCCTCTCATCTCCCAACTATAGTCTCTGCTTCCCCCGTAGTCTTCCAATGTTTTATTCATGCTCATTTACCATATCACAGGAACGATTTTCTTGTTGAAATCATGTTTTCGGCCAGTTTGCTTTGAGAGAGAGCTGAAATATTGCGCCCTCCGCTATTTCCGAAAAGCCACATCGTTTCAACTTATCTGAAAACCTCTATTTTCGGCCTAATTTCGTTACATAACCTCGAGAACCTTCTGTCAACAGTTTTCCTATCTCGTGTGATACTCCCGCCACAATCTGGCCTTCTGAAACCTCTCGCAATCCATTTTCCTACTACATCCCTTGTCTCGTACCAAATAGCCACCGCTGTTTTGCCTCTCTCTCGGAGCGAATTCACTAAGCGGCTTGTGATTCCCCACTGTGCTTCACTCTTTGATCGGGAGCGCGTTCTCTCCATCTCACACACTCTCTCGCTTTGTCTAACCAGCGAGACAGCGTGCAGAATGGAGAGAGTGTGAGACTGTTGAGAGAGGGGAGGGAGGGAGTGGTTGACATTATTATTACTCTGCCCCCGTCAGTTTATATTTTGCGCACCGTGACTGTCTCTGACATCATCGGAAAACAAGTAATACGCCTTTTCAAAGCTAATTTGGCACATGTTCAAAGTAAAATAATAGCATCAGTGTCTAGCAAAACTAACTAGAAATAGCGCTGGACAATCATGCAAAAATTGCGCCCCCGGGTGGGTTCGAACCACCGACCTTTCGGTTAACAGCCGAACGCGCTGCCGATTGCGCCACGGAGGCCGATATGCAAGCTTGCTTGAGAGTGAATCTTCTGCCGACTCGTTGATCAGATCTGTGAGTTTTCTTCTATGAGAGGGAGTGAAATGCCAAACATTGCCTGTTTACCCCTCTACCTATCGTTTTCTCATGACGGTTATCACACTTCCTCCTAGAACCCTCTCGCACTTCCCTAGTGCGAATCATCGAAGAGTATCTCTTTTCTTTTTCCCCAGTTTCAGTAGATTCCTGAACGAAAACTTCCTATGTTCTGAGCATCTATTCGCCATATATGATCAAATCTAGTGATGTCGAATCTGAACCAACACTCCTTTATTTTAGCGATCTTTCGCAAGTCAGAGGAACGAGTGATCACACGATTTGAGGATAGGCTGATGCCGATTTGGCATCACTACCTCACACACTTCCCTAGTGCGAATCATCAAGCTTTCGTCAGTTTAGCAAGTATGTTCCGTCTTTCGTCGCTTCTATGAGACAGATATTCGATTATTTCTAGAGATTAGGAATGAAACCTTCTTTCTTCCGATCATTTTTCGAATGGGCAAGTCAAGATCATGTGCTCGTTGTCTTCCCGGGAACAATCCTCCTATCATTTCTCCGTCGTCTCTCTAATCTGCACTTCGTGACCTACTAAGCACTGATCAGCCGATCAATCCCATCAGTCCACATCATCGCCCATCCTATTGTCTTGTCTGTTTTTGCGAGATTTTGCGGTGCTTTTAGCGTCTGGCCTCTGGTTCGGAATCTGTTCGGTCCAGTCCCTAGAAGCTATTTGGCCTGCGGGGTTACGTAGTCCAACCGAGCAGTCTGCCTTTCCGTCTGCACCACCTAGTGAAGAGTGACTGTAAAATCATTTGACGTTGCAGCATCTTTTCAGTTCAGATTGGTGTGGGTGTATCATTTTAGAACTGGTCGTTTTAGAACTGTGAAATTTATCTTAATCTTAACCTAATGTACTTATTGACCGACCAAAAGTTCTCAAGGTGCTTCCAGGTGCCTTAGGGTCAAATTAGAGTACTTTAGGACCACCCTTAAGCCTTAGGATTACTGTTAATGCAACATTTTCCAGTTCTATAATGACACACCCTCCAGATTGGTGAAGAGAATAGCCACAGTGTATGATGATTAGGTAATTTATCCATCCAGCATCACGGGTTGAACGTAATGCCCTTCATATGATTCTCTCCCGTATTCTTCTCAAGATTTCGCAAAATAGTCGTTGCTCTCCAGAGTTTGAACAGTTTTGAATGCTCTTGAGATCAATAATAGGTCAAAGAACATTCCCAAGTGTCATGAGGGAACCGTACATAATTTCATAACTTTCGAAACCCATCGAGATGAAAACTTGCATGAAATAGCGTCCCCTCTTGACCTGGAAGCGATCATACTGGCGCAATTACTCCGCTCTCCTTTACCCCGTTCTCCCTCGGTTGATTTACTGTTGCATTTCCCCCTCCCTCCCATCTCAACCACGGTTTGAAAGCGAGACTCTCCTCGTTTCACGTGATCTCTCGCTCGTCTGAGATAGTGTGCAGAACGAGGAGAGCACTGCTTTGTAATCTCGACCAGTTCCTCGTTCCATCTCGCCATAAAACCGCTGATTGAAATCGGGAGAGAAGTGCATTAATTACTGGGAGAGATAATGGAACTACTGGTCTGTGTACCAAGTACTGAATGACGAAGGTCTCCAGTTATGTTCACCATCTCATCTAGGTTTGATTACTCGCGAATACTTCTTACAAGCGTTGCTAACTATTTTGGCGTTCTGACAACGGAGAAAGCGTAAACATCGTTTGGTAAAACGATACAGTTTGTATAATGAGAGTCGTTTACTCTTCATTTCCCCTCTAGTCACGGGGTGAATAGAGTCGATACGCGAATACCATTCAGTTTCCGATGTTAGAAAATAATTACATTGATACTAATAGATAGTTTATCGGAGAAACTTACGCGTTTTATCGTCATTCCTGCGCCCCCTCAATCACAGATCGTTCAACAATAGAATGAATGCATGTTTCCCCCTCCACCAGTGATGCCGGATAGTTACACTCTCCAATCTGCACACTCTATCGTGTCTCTGTCCGGCGAGAGAATGTGCACATTGGAGAGAGCACTATTCACTGCCCTCTACCATCTGTTCCATTCTCTACTTTTTGTGTGGCCATTCTTCGGCGTTTCGCAAGGATTTTCCATCAGTTTTCTTCTTGCCTTTTGCCTCTCTCCCTCTAAATCGGCGCAGAAACCTCTTGATAGATGTGCTTACCACTCCTTCCTTCCTTCTATAATGAGAGGTTGCCTACTCGCTCTCAATTCGGAACTTGATGGCTACTTTCGCTGAACTCTTTGACTTCCGAATCCTCGAACTTGTCAAACCCCTTGGGACACCCTTAAATCAGCCCGAGCCCTGTTTCACTCGGCTCCCATGCATGCATAAATCAGGGGGGGCGGGAATGGACGTCGTTCTATTGGCAAAACGCCAAGAGCGCTTTCGTGGTGAGACCTTTGCACACTCTCTCGCATTTGCATGCTCTCTCGTCATTCCACTGACCGCTCTCTCCTCTCTCGCTCACCCCATGCAAAACGCCGTGAATGGACTCGGATCCGTTCCCTCGAGATGGAGTGGGTGTCCATTGCTCTGCCGGGCACGTTTACTGGAATGTTTACTCGGCTGACTCTGTTTTGCTCTTCCTATCCACTGCCACCTGCTCCACTCATTTCCTTTTCTTCAAGATTAGCGTGTAATTCAACGCATTCCCTTCAGCAAACTTTCGAACTGTCCGCTCTAGGTGGTGCCTTATTCATCATTGTATGCATCTAATTTTCCCCTCGATATTTTAACAAATTTTGGTGGTATTTGCAATGATTTTTTTTCCTGTTTCCCATCACGATTCCGTAATTTTTCTTTCTTCAAAGACACTGTCTTTGATCAAATCTTCTATCTACTCCAGGAAATTTTTTTAGTCACTCATTTTCTTTCCGAGACTGCATGAAACACAACATATTCATTGTCATGTTTGCATCGAATTCGGATGCTTGCTCACCTTATTGAGCAGGTCCATCGACAATGAGAGAACCTCTGACATTTCTTTCAATCCACGAGCTTTTTTTTTTTAGCGGAGATGACTATAAATTGTCGAATTCTCGCCCCATTCAGTGTCAATTCGTCGATTTCTCTCCGGCCTTGGGCTCACTGCATTCCCCCCGCAACACTCGCGCGTGAATTCCAAGAGAGCAGAAGATAAGAAGCGAGAAATCAGGCAAAATGGAGAGACTCCGATCAGTGGCGAGAGAAAAAGAGGGCGACGAGAGAGCGTGCGAGATACAGAGACGGCATAAGTCGGTTCAATTCACTCCGCTCACGCTATCACTGTGATTCAATGGGCACGCCCACCCACTCGTCTCTGACTCTCCTCTTCCTACCTTTTCTCTCGTCTGTCTCTAGCCCTCTGGATTGAATGAAGCGGGCGTATTGAATTTCCCTCCACCTGGGGCTTCCGGTCACTATGGTTACTCACTTCTCGATTCGCTAGTGCGCCTGGCAGGATTCCGCCTGTGGACCCTCATATTTGGGTTCAGATTCTCGTTTTGATGTACTGTCGAGCGATCACTTGACCTAACTTCCTAAACTGCCAATCTCACCTGACTTTCTTTTTCTGCGAATGCCAAAAGTGACGGAAAAGGGCAGATAATTATCATGTTTTCGCTGTCTTTTCTTACCTCGACCCGATTCCGGTCAGTATCGTCTCCCTTCCTTCCTTCTTTTTGCACACTCTATTCCTTCATCTGCCCTTCTTCTTGTGTGAATTGCACCTGCCATCCTCCCCTTTGTATCGAGCCATTGAGCTGTTTCCCTTCCGGATCTTCTTACTGTCTTTAGCAGGATTTTCTGTGTTTTAGCATCCTTTCCCAATGCTTGATAGCTCTTTAATATTTCTAACGAGTATTGCTCTCTATTCCTTCTCTGAGATGATCTGAAATATTAGATAAATGAATGGTCGAGTCCGAAATAGTCAAGAATTGCGCAGTGTTTTCACGAATGTACTATGTTTCTCGGACATCTATCCATTTCCGGTGTCGCGTGGTTCGATTACAGGGTGGTGATGATATTAGATCGAATCACTGTTTGAATTGTTCCTGCGGATTTCCACTCGATTGCGCTCATTAGGCAGCTCGTTGATCTCTGTGGTTTCCGGGGTCTCGGCTCGCGACTGACTCTCTCCAATTCGTGTGCTCTCTCGTGTCTCTGATCGGCGAGAGAGCACGGAGATTGAGGAGAGGCATTTCTAGCTAGGCCATCACTGGTGTCTAGAGGGAGGGTTCAATTACACATTCTGCCGATCGTACGTAGGAAGGTAGATCGCCTTTCCGGGTGTAGGCTATTGTTAGCCTTCTTTGCCATTTGGAGGAGCTCATCAATAGTATGATTTTCGACGCCATTTGCCAAATCGAATCAGCCTTGCTGAACATCTGAAGCCAGAACTTGAAGTGGGAGTTAAACTTATCGTGTCGTTTCTAGGGTTCTCTTGATGGAATTGAATTCCGGAATTCCTATAACAGAACAAAGGATCGGGGCCGCTCAGTTCGCGAGAGAGTGTGAGGAATGAGGAGGTTATGGAATTCCTATTGGAATTCTATTGTTATTAAATACCAACGAGAGAACCCTAGTCGTTTCCCCTCTCTTCTCCATTCTCGGAGTTCCGTCCCTTCCCAAACCCGGACAAAACGCTAAGCTTCAGAACTATTCTCCATTTGTTTCCACTCGCTGACCCACAAATCACACACGGACTCAATCTAGCCTGCACTGAGTGAATTAGCGGGCCTCCTTCCACTTTGCATGTCCTTGGACCTCGCATACCTACTCAGCCCCTCCCATCTTTTCAAAGATACCACCCAGTGTCCATTCTCCTCCATCCTCTAATAACAAGCATTTGCATTGTGTGCTAGAGGCCTACAAGTGGGTCTGGTGAATCGGCCCATGCTGTTTGATCGTGGTTCATCAACAATGATGTGAGTTCTATAGAACTGTTTCATTCCCTCTCCCTGCCTTTCATTGTCTAGTCGAGATTGTGAAAAACAAAGCTCATTCCTGTTCAGTGAACTCGACAAATGACCAGAAACTACCCCAGTCGGTCATTTTCAGTAGCGATTATGGAAGATCAGGCCCTTTCCTTTCATCTCTTCATTCTTCCCTTTCTCCATCTCCGACTTGTCACTTATTACTCCCTTCCCCTCTCGAGTTCTCCGCACCCTCCGTCTTTCGCACGCTCTCTCCCCTGCAAAAGCAAACAACCTTGTGTTTGAGCCTGCCTCCAGGGGAAGGAAAGGGGGGGGGGGGGGGTAAATTCGGTTTTGGTTCTCTTGATTTTGCACACTCTCGTCTCTCTGACCAGCGAGGCATTGTGCAGAAAGGAGAGAGCCAAAACCGAATTTCTCTAGAAGAGAGAGAAGGGGGTTGGTAACTGCGCCAGGTTGTTGCTCTCATTATCCAGTATTGTTAATTGCGCCCAGTTAGTCCTCCTTCCTCCTTCTCGACATGTGATACTCTGCGGGATATGCTAGGATCTCTGCAAACAATTCTCGAGAACTTTCCGGAAGCTTCACTTACCTTCCCTTACTGTTTACTCGTAATAATAGTCTGCCTCTCGAGTTTTTCGTCCTTTTTCCCATTCGGTTTTTCGTCCTTTTTCCCATTCGGTTTTTCGTCCTTTTTCCCATTCGTTCCGTCGCATTTCCTTCAGTAAAGTCGGAAACCACCTAGAAAACCACCGGAAAGATCCTTACTTCCAATAAATCGCGACCTACTCGAAATCACATTCGGCTTCGAGTTTTCGAGTCATCACTATTTCCTTTCTTCACTGCTTCAAACGGCTCAAAATCCAGGAATTCCCGAACTTCCAATAAATTGCGACACCCCGGGGGTTGTTTTCGTTCGATCGCAGGGGTGTAAACCTCAATCATTCTGTGATCGGAGACCCCCAGATCTCTTCTCTCCACTCTGACAATTCTCTCTCTCTGGGCGAGAAAGCTAAAGATAACTCTGCCACTTCTTTGCCTATCTCTGCAAACCTTTGTTAGGCCAGTTATAACTCTCGAAGATAGTTTGCCCCATTGAGTAACTCGTGCTAGTGCCTTGGCACCAGTCAACTGACCCTTTCTGTCCACCCTAATCAACAAGGTACCTTCTCTAGTCATTCTCCGCTCTTCTTCCTGGAACAATTCAGCTATTTTATGCCATACCCCGCTACTTGTAATCTAGAATTATGATATCGAATGGTCAGCCCTCTTCATACAATCACGGTGCTCTGATCACTTAGTACTGTTCGTCTCTTTTCGTCTATTGTCTCGTCTTGAGAATGGATGGCACCTTACCGTGCCGAGACAAAAGGACGGCTTCCGGTTCCCGAGCCGTCGTTTACTTCCCGGCTCCGGCGTGTTCACCCAACACAATTCGCTGGTTTTCTTCCTCTCGCCTCCGACGTGTTTTGCCCCTCTCACTTTCTCACTCCTTCCTTCCTTGTATAGTGATCGGGCGGGGGCGGGGGATGGACATTCGGAACCACCTTCTGACCCTCTCTAATTCACACGCTCTCTCGCCGGTCAGACAGTTCGCCCCTCTCCTTTCCCTTCTCGCATCGGTGATGTTCTCGTTTAGAAAGTGCTGCTGGAAACAATGGTGTATCTACTGCCAATCCTCTGCTCTAACCCGATCACATGTTCCGTGCATCTCTGATCATTTAGTGTACGGGTTGAAACCCATCGAATGATCAGCCCTCTTCATACAATGACCCTGCTCTGATCACTTAGAGCTTTTCGTCTCTTTTCCTAAAGCGTCTATTGTCTAGTCCACGGAATGGATGGCACCTTACCGTGCCGAGACAAAAGGCCACCTTCTCACTTGTAGTCCGCGAAGTAGTGCCCTATGGTCGATTCGTTGCGTGAATTCTGGCTGTGTTTATCCGCCGCCCGTGTGTTGATTAGCTCCGTGTTGATTCGTCCGTATCCTCATTCCGCATGCTATCTCGTCATCTCTGCCCCTCCTACGTCCATTTCTCGTGTTGATATTCCACCCCCTCCCCTCTCTCTTCATTGAATAGCAGTGATCTCCCGCGAGTCTGTTGGCATGTACCTTAACTTTAAAAAAAAACTTTATCTCTCTTTAGTGAATGCGACAGTAAGCCCGGCCGCTACTCGAATGAGCAACATCACCTCCATCTCGCGGAATGACACTCAGTTGTTGGGTGAGGATCATGATCGTTTGTAAATTTCAAATGTCTGTGCCCGATCATAGCTAATCTAAAGTCGTTAGGCAGCAATAACGCTCAAGCTCGATCAGTTTTTATTTGTAAAAGAATGATGCTAGAGACATTTTTTAACAATGCCTACTGCTGCATTGCTCCTACTGCTTCGGTCGATGTTTCCATGGGTTTTTTTATCTGATACAATTTGATTTGATTATTGATTGTGTGCAATTTGCAGCAGCAGCAGCGGCTGTTCCGGATGATTCAGCTGACACCACCGACGACCCCAGCGTGACCATCACAACCACCACTGCAATTATCATAGACAACAGCGGACTGAGTGGAGGGGCGATAGCCGGCATTATTATTGGATGTATTGTGAGTTGTGTACACGATTCAAAATTAATATACTTCAAATGCTTATAAATACTACATAATTTATTTCTAAGCGCAGATAGCTCTTCACCATCCGTTAGACACTGGTTCTCACCAGAATAATCGGGCATTTTATGATAAGCTAATTATTGAGCATTTTAAAACGCAATGAATATGCAAATGTGTAGAAAAAACGAAAAGCGAGAAAGGTTAGAGCATTAGTGTTCATATATTATCCTTCGCATGGTATCCATTTCCAATGAATGAGATGAGGCGATGCAGAAAGTGAATGCGCTTTTTTGTCACGAACGCCAGGCATTCTGTCAAATTGATCTACCCTCTCGATCCTGAAATTGAAACCTGAAAGACGAAGTGTTTCGGTATGAGCAAACGGCGTGAGTTCAGCACGAGTCAGTAGAAAAATATTTGTACGGGGCGAAAGTTCGGCAACAGTACTGAGTCAGTGACTATTTGATAGGTAACGGATGGTGATGAGTCATCGGAATGTGTGCTTAGAAATGAATTATTGAGTGTTTGTAAACGTTATAAAATTGAAAAAAAATCAAAGGAAACGAGTCGATCACGAAAATAAATTGTAAAATAAATACAAAATATTATAATTGTTAAATATTTTCATTGTTTTAGATCGGCGCAATCCTCCTTCTGCTGGCAGCTTTCTTCCTGTACCGATGGGTGCGATTTTAATTAATAAAACAATCTTATCATTAGTGATGTCGGAACGAACATTTACTCTAACCATTCATGTTTCTGTGCTGAATGATGAGAGCACTATTCGATCCGGCAACACTGCTTATAATACGAAAATAGACATGGTAATTCCGTTTCTCGTATTTCGAAAAGCATTTCCACATCGATTATTGCGAACATTCGAATTCGGTGGCCTGTTTCATATTTTAGTGCTTTTTTCAAACGATATCTCAAATTATATAATTTTTCAGCTAAAAGAGCGTCGCAAAAACCACGGCGAGTACAAACCGCACGAGGAGGAGGAGGAGCACGCCAAGAACCTGCCCTACCTCGCGCCTCCCTCGGTTGAAGGACTTATCTGATCCTTGATCTTTGATCTTTGATCTTCGCCTTCCCTTTCTTGATCCTCGTCCCCTAATCCAGTGACTTATCTACTCTGTACTTACTTAGACACTCTCGAGCTTGCCCTATCACTTTTTTTTCTTTCAATCACACTGAGAATTCACACAATCACTAACTTATCAGACACAATTATTGTCGGTCCGATTCCGGCTCTCTCCATTCAGCACACTCTCTCGAGGGTCAGAGAGACGAGAGAGAGTGCGGAATGGAGAGAGCGGATTACCGAAACGACATTATCATCAGACACTCGATTCACTTCTTGACCGTGCACCCCATTCCGGTTCATTGTTCCATCCCTCTCGTTCGTTGTACCATCAGTGCCTGTGACATGTATACACGTAATAAACGTCGTCTTTGATCATTGATCTTTGATCTTTGATCTTTATCACCACTTCATTGGCTAGAATACGATTCGGTGAGGAAACCGACTGCCATAAAACAGTCTAGAGCGTCCCCCCCCCCCGAAACAATTTGGCTAATGGTGAGATGGCCATTGAATGGTCGATCATCTCTGAAGTGAAGGTGGGACGAGCATGTTCACAACAAACTGAGCCTTCGAAGAGCCTCGGCAACACGAGTTTACGGTTTTTCTCTCTCGGAGAAACGAATTTTCTGGGACTCTTTTCCCTTTCTACACCATATCGCTTTATTGTGGCCTATGAGCTCAATTGGTGCCACGGCTACGCTTCGTTTCACAGGCGGGTATTGGGGTTGTGAGTTCTATGAGAGCCCAGTAGCAGGAGGCTCATTGTTTGCTTTATTCCGAGGTTTAAAGGCTTCTGCTTCGGGCTGAGTGGTTCTCTGATGCCTCTCGAGGTGTTATTTCCGGTCCGGCACTCATCTTGAGTCATAATCCAAACACACGAGGACCTGGGAGAAATCTGTGGGCATGAAGGTTGAGAGACTGAGGGAAGCTAGGAGAGCCTCGTTGTTTTGGAGTGCTTGCGTGGGGCGGGGAGCGACGTGACTCCTTCATTCGATGTTCGGTCCGTCTCCAGACCAACACAGTAGTCAGAGTCTCCGTTCCGGTTGATCTACGGGCAATGGTCTGTACGATAGCGTCATTATTACAATTCCAGTCTTTCCGATTCAGTTGCTAACCCAGACAGCGCTTTGCATTGTTCCTTCCCAGTTGCTGACCGTCTTCAGTACTTATCCTTTTCTCTTTCTCTGCTATTCTCCGCTAAGAACTTCGCTATACCCTGGTGCATAAATAATTGGTAATAATTAAATTAATTTCTAAATCAATATCGTTGTGAATACATTCACAAGCTTTTATTGGATTCTCATCCGCCGATAGAGAATAGGTACGTGTTCCTACCAATCCTAAATGGTTTTGTAGCGAGCGCGTTCTAATGTTGTCTATCTATTCGCTGTGGTCCATAAAAAGCCCACCCTCACGGTGTTCTTCTTCCATTCCATGAATGGTCCTCTCGCCATTAGCCTCATTGTTTGGCGAGGAACACCCTAGACTGTTCTCTGGATTGCCTCACATCAGCTCTTTTTCAGAGGCGAGTCTCAAATCTTTCCTGGCTTGACCGTAGCGCTGTTATCTTCTCAGATTCTCATATATTGCTTTATTCTCGTAAATCTAATAGTTGCCCTTGTACTGTGTTTCGTTACACCTGCGTCGATCAAATATATACTACGACTTACAATAGGCACTATCCTACCGCAGAACAAAGATGTCCAGACTGCTTAAATGTACCATGAACATTCCACTCCGATGGCTCCCTTGATGTCTGGAATAGTCCGCCCTGTGGCGTCATTCTCTCTTTCAATCTTTAAAGACTATTCTTGCCCCGCCCCCTTTCTCTTCACTGTGTGTCCAACTCGGACCTAGCAGACGACCCTACCGGTCTCCTTCTCCTAGTGTAGTCTCCTCTTTCCGATAGTAAACTCGCTTTACGTCGCCTGATATCTCCCCGATCAACTCATTATGATCGTCGAGCTTAGATAAATTATTATTAATATTATTATTGGTATGGTAGTGCTCTTACAAATTATATTCTCAGATGGACAACACTTACAAGGGAGCAAAAGCGACTCAGCACAGGCAGAAGTTGGATGTGCTAGTGAAGAGTCTGTTCCAGGACGAGTATACTCTCAAAGGGTATGTAGCTTTACTGCATCCTTCATATAATTTCACACATATTTGTTGTGTTGAAATACACGTAGTCTAGCGAAAAGGATCTCTGGAATGTTCCTCGTCGTTGTTTGGGGAGCCTCACCAGACACTCCTTTAGCGGTCTTCGAAACACCTCTTGCCTCACGGAACATGCCGCGGTATTTCGATGTTCTTTGTAGATCTTCTTCTCGACCATCAACATTTTCCCACTTCTCTTCACATCCTTCTACAACCACCCATTCCTCCTCCTCAAGTCACCGATTCTGGGATGTTGCGGTTAGAAGTGCGATGGAAGACCGAGGAGAACCGTTCATTTGAGGAATTTTGAAACTCCAAAGGAACATTATTTTATGCTACTGATAAAATTGTACACATTCAATGGTTTTTGTGTTTTCATCAGTATTTGTTCTTGACGGCATAGTCCACATGCACGATAAATATTTTTCCTACTTGTTTTTCACCCCGCTCGGACTTTTTATGCATAAATGCGGGAGCACCCTTGTTTTTCACCCTCTACATTTAGCTATGTCGTTCTTGCGCCTGAAAGTCAGTAAAGTACTGGAACCGTATGCATTTCATGGCGATTCGAGGGTAAGCAATCATATATATACTTGTTTTTTTGTCGTTATAGTCATCGGACCGATGAAATTACTTTGTGTATCTACTTATTTTTCCAGTGCTCCATTATGAGAGGAATCGCGAGAGATTCGAGAGAAGTGGCCATACCGCGGCGGTAGGAATTTGTATCGCCGATGCTGCTGAAAAGTAAAACTTAAGTACTTTCGATGATCTTCTTTCAAACTACGTTTGCTTAATTTTGATATCTGGTCTCATCTCCGAGTATTGTTAGGTCAAAGTTGGAACACTATGAAATTTTACGCCAAAATTCGACTCACAAAAATGATTATAACTCGCTTCAAAATTATGCTAGAGAAATTTACAAAAACAAGTTCGAACGAGGAAGCAGAGGGCTAGATTCGATATGTTGATGATGTCATTCCTCGTATATGCGCTGGGTCAGGGCGGTCGGTTTTCCAATAAAGTGATGTAATTTTTCTAATACCGATTTCTACAAGAAGCGCCGAAAAGTGATTTGAGAGAATACTGTCTCCAAACTATTTAGGCATTTTTTCGAGGTTTTTTGAGCATAACTTTTTCCATTCATGGTTTCATGAGCTCTCATATCGAAATTCGGATTCAGCGTGAAAAAAATACACCAAAAACTCCTAAAGATATATTTTTGCGAGATATTTTTTTTTTCGACTGACCACTTTTTCACCATGTGGTCTTATGTCCGAATTCCCTTAGGTCCGAATTTGGTCGAATTTTTTTGTCTCAGAATAATGTCCCTATAGGATTTTCCGGCTTATTTTTAAGCGTAAAAAACGAATTTGCTAACTAGAGCTCATGAAACGTCGAAAGAAAAAAGTAGGGACATTATTCTAGGGACATTATTCTGAGACAAAAAAATTCGACCAAATTCGGACCTAAGGGGGGACCACATGGTGAAAAAAAGGTCAGTCGAAAAAAAAAATATCTCGCAAAAATATATCTTTAGGAGTTTTTGGTGTATTTTTTTCACGCTGAATTCGAATTTCGATATGAGAGCTCATGAAACCATGAATTGAAAAAGTTATGCTCAAAAAACCTCGAAAAAATGCCTAAATAGTTTGGAGACAGTATTCTCTCAAATCACTTTTCGGCGCTTCTTGTAGAAATCGGTATTAGAAAAATTACATCACTTTATTGGAAAACCGACAGCCCTGACCCAGCGCATATACGAGGAATGACATCATCAACATATCGAATCTAGCCCTCTGCTTCCTCGTTCGAACGTTTTTTTGTAAATCTCTCTAGCATAATTTTGAAGCGAGTTATAATCATTTTTGTGAGTCGAATTTGGCGTAAAATTTCATAGTGTTCCAACTTTGACCTAACAATACTCGGAGATAAGACCAGATATCAAAATTCAGCAAACGTAGTTTTAAAGAGGATTATCGAAAGTACGTAAGTTTTACTTTTCAGCAGCATCGGCGATACAAATTCCTACCGCCGCGGGGCTCTCGAATCTCTCGCGATTCCTCTCTTATGCATGCACTGATGTTTTCTCTTTTTTCTTGTAGGGCCTTTTTGTCCAGAGCAAATTGTCTGTCTGAGGCTTTCGAGAAGGGAAAGCAACAAAGGGAGCTGCAGGAACGGAATTTCATTCGAAATTGAGTTCACAAATGAGAACTACTGACCATCTAACGTTTCCCTCTAAATATACATGAATGGGCCTGTCAGAGAACCTAATCCATCTCTGGGAGAGATCATCTTCCCTAGATCATCACCCTTCCCCTCCTCAAATCCATGTGTATCAAACTTTCCACAGTATTAAGCTGGCCATTCCTCACATGCAAGAACAAAATGAGCGGATGGCCCCGCCTCCTCGTTCAAAAAGTGAAAAAATAGCTCGATTCGAATTTTTGTCTCGTACGGAATGAAATGTACGGTAGAGTTGAGCAACCATCGTCACTAATGCCTTAGTATACCTTCTGAAACTCATTCCATTCATTGTCGAACACAGGCGCTCAAACGTCAAATCACTTGCGTTTCAAGAGATATAATTCTACCACGAAGAAGGAATCAAAACTGACCGAGTACTAATTCTACAGAAACTGTTGCAAAACAAAACAAAACAGAAACTGTTGGGGCTTAATACTGTGTTTCTTGATCTCAGTAGACATTTCCATTGTGTTCAAGTCATTGTATGCGGTAAAGTCATGAATAACAGGTTGCTTTATACCGCAATGATCATTTCTCACTTTCCAACATCTTCCTTCTTCTCCTCCTCGCAATACGTGGCCAACTTCTTATTGTCTGTCTGGTTCCCCTCGACGGGTTGAGCATCGATTGGTGACGATTCGAGAGTAGCAAAGTTAACCTTCTAAAAGGAACATTTTAATCTGTAATAGTATAACTCTCCGTTATTTCATGTAATTTATAGCTTATCCTTGTTGAAGGGGGCTAGATAGAGTAAACTAAAAGGGGCAAACACGACAACTTCTACACTATATTTGATGAATGGTACATCGGAACGATAGAACTTACGTTCTTCTTATTATTGGTTCTCGTTGAGATCACCTGGCCCATTGTATTTCTGTAAAATGCCAGTTTGTTTCTACAGTTTTTTTCTACTACAAAAATCGATGCATGAATATAAAATGGAAGAGAGGTTTCAAGCAACGTTAGGCGAGAAACCGAGGCAAGAAGTGTATGATTATCTCAACGGCGCAAGCTGGTAACTCTGGAAACTCAAGCAGGGGATGATTATGACGAGTTTTTGAGAAGAGAAGACTGGGGAGAAGTGGAAGGAAGACAGTTGGAAACGGTGACATAAAATAGGAGTAGATGATGTCAATAATCCTCATTCCTCAAAAAAATTAAATGCAAGTCTCGTTCTGCGAGTCGGGCGACAGCTCAGATTATTGGCAACTCGTTGGTTGTTCGGTTGATCAAAATATTTCATGTTGAGTGGGAAAATATACCACTATCGACCATACATGTGATCGGCGATGCATGGATTGGTGTTGTTTTCAACACTTTGGGCATGTTGAAAATGAGTGAATTCCAGAATTGGGAACTGCCATGTGCTTTCACTAATATCTACGATTCCGACCTTCCAGAACATGAGGCAAGTGACGCGATTGCGCATGTCATCTGTTACTGAACTGTGCCATTTGGAAGCCACTCTCTGACTCAGCCAAAGAGCAAGCGTGTCTTAGTCTTACTGGATCGAACAGCAACTCTCCCCATCTCGCACAAACTATCGTATCTCTAACCGATGAGATAGTGTGCAGAATGGAGAGAGAACTACTCGATCCGCTAACACTAGTGAGTATGCAAACAAGAAGGAGGAAGAGCCACTATGTCGCGCGATGAGCACACCTTTCCCTTCCAATTCAACTCAATTACCTTTTTTTTGCTGGTTTTTTTCACGATTTTTCTAACTATTCAGAAATGTTCTCCTTACTCTTCCCCTGTTCTGATGCATTCTCGAAAAGAGGAGCGACTAACTTGTGGTGCTCAGCTTTTGCCGAGTTTTCTCTCATATTCAGAGATGAAGAGGACGAGGAGGATATCTACTTGATGTGAGCTTATTTTTTTTACATTTTCTTCGCTAGTCAGGATTTTTCAGTCGAAGTACTTATTTTCACTTGACCAGCGTAAAAAGGTCTCACTAAAAATAGTTTAGAACTTCTAATCATTTGTCCAGTTTACTTTTTTTTATTAATCAAAATCTCCATATATTCGTCAGATCAATGGGCCATGTCAACAGGCAACGTCTAATGTACCAACACGAGGAATGTTTTCTTGGAAGAGAAGAGGAAGAAGATGACGTATTTCTAAATTACAATTTTGAGAAAAATATTATTTCAGAGCTCAGCCGCAAAGTTTTTCTTGTGGGCCTGTCTGTGGCGTGAGATCGAGACGTTGTGGATTGAGCAGCAGGACTCACCTTAAGAGACCGGCTCCGTTATTTTCGAGAACTCGGCCGTTAGGGCCGGACATCGATATCTCCGATCCGGCCCAACCTTTTTCCCTGGATACCCCCATGGGTGCCCATCACGAAACGGGACACTATATAGTCCAGATCAATGAAACGATAAACTGTCAACTATTTTTGCGTTTTCGAGTAGTGTTCTCTTAATGTATTTTAGCACTACTATTTCCCATTTTTGAGGGGGTTTTGTACATTTCTAGACAGTTCCTCCCATATTCATTCCAATATTAGTATGAAAACGTTATTCTTCTGCGCACTACGAAGTTTGAATACAAATTGTATTATACAATTTACAATAAATGTCTTTCATGAAGGAATCCCTCTGGATCATCTGCACACGTTCCTACTCCCGTCCCCCATTCAGCCAGAGGGCGCATCACTCTCTTCTCACCAGCCCTTTGATGACCCTCGATCCCAATGTCGGCTCCCTTTGCCTTTTTCATCCCGATTCACAGTCACTTTCCGATTTTTGAAAATTGGGAATCGAGAAGGGTGAGCTAAGGGGGAGCGATGGCAAAGATGCCAGTTAGATATGGATCAGTTGCCAGATTGGAGCATGTACCCTCAGCAAGTGCCGCTCGGCGATGGATTCGTTCTTGCGCATCACTCCGATCCGCCATATCCATTTCCTGAGGTAAGAATTGACAAATCAGGCAGTCCTCATTTCGCTCGAGTCTCTCGAGAGACTTTGGTTTCTCTCCACTAGTTGTAACCAAGTTCACATGAGCACGCTAGTCTCCGATTAGATATGAACTTGGTCACAACTAGTGAATGTTGCGACCCTCGAGGTTGCGAAATTGTCGTTTCCCATTTGGCATGACTTTAGTTCTTAATATGGTATGCTCAGAAGGTTTTTCAGGGGGGAAATACATTCACCTGTCTTAGGGTATTGACAATTATTTATCTGAGTATGTAATCGTCATTTCAGGAGCCATTTTATCCTCACATCCCATTTGCTAATCCTCAAGCCAATTTCCACACATCATTCCATGTATGTTTGCTAATTTTATTTCACCTCACTCAGATAATAAAGTATTAATCATATTTTTTTCAGGAACTGCCCAACAACCTTCTTGTGCCCGCCTACCAACTAGAGTACTTCAACAACGCAACACTCCAGGTATCGAAAACAGGAAAAAATACAAAAAAAATTACGAAGAAAATTAAAATTGTGCCAACACTTTTTAATCACTATTGATAAATCTCTTCAGCCGCTCTCTCTCTTCGCACCTCCTCCTGACTATGCTTTCTATCCCGTAGTGCAGCAGCCACAGCCGCCTCCCGCCTTCTCGTACCCCGTGCAGCAGCCCTCCTGCTACTTGCAGCTGGAGCCACAGCAGCAGCCGCAGCCGCAGCAGCTGCTGTTGATTGAGGGGGATGAGAACAACTATCAGCCTTCTGAGGCGGTGACAGGACCCGTGAAGAAGACCAGAAAGCGGTACGCTACGGTGAGTTTTGCACGGAAACCTCTTATCACATTCATTAGAGTGGACCATTTGAACACCCAAACGTCATTCGAATGGTCGTAGAATGGAATCTCATTCCGATATTTGATGCAAATTGCTTTCATGATTCTACAAAAAATCAAATACGCATTCGTTTCGAATACCCTACAGTGAAATTAAGCCATGAAAATATTCTCAAAAATATGTGAGAGGTGTGCCATAGGACACACGTACCCTCTGGCATTGCCCCACACTGTTGTCACAGCGTTTCGACCCCACACAAAATCGGCCATTGTCGAAAACGCCAGATTCTGCATGAATTACAGTTATTCCGCAGACTCATTCTGGATTGATAATTTTTTATTGAAATGACTAAGAAAATCGTATCTTTAAAAAAATATTGATCTAGCGAGAAACAACAAGATTTCATTCGTTCTATAAAACATAGTTTTTTAAGGATATGCGAATGCAAAAGACGTGTGTGAACTGCCACACCTTCACGACGTCAATGTGGAGAAGAAACGAGCAGGGAGAGACAGAGTGCAAGTACGGTAGAGAACTCTCCTCAATTCGCGTGATCTCTCGTTTCTCTGATCAAAGAGATACCGCGCGAAAAGAAGAGAGTCGTGATTTGTATCCACAAGTAGAGATTATACTGTAACCAATAATCAGGGAATACCGTAATCTATCGATTTCCAGCGCCTGCAATCGATGGCGGATGGCGAAAGGCGTGGCGAGACCGCCAGAGATGCGAATGGACGTCGTATCCAGGAGAAAGAGCAAACCGAAAATGAATCTGATATCGAATATTGGAGATTCGAATGCAAATCGGGAGCAGTGATTGACACTATTCACTCAGTCTCAAGAAACCTAAATCGTTGCCATTCCATCGTATTTGTTAAATATCCAGTCCTTGTATGTCTTCACTCCCTCTATTGTTCAAGAAAAGGATGGTTGATAAAAATTTCCTAGAGAGAAAATATGTTCCTCGAAGATCTTTTCTCGCTCCTCTGGTCTCTATTCGACTCTCTAAGGGTAGGAGAGAGGCTGTGGTTATTTTTCGGGGCCGACCATAGACGTACCTTTCTGACCCTTCATCCAAGCGTGATTCCGGTGTTGGCCCCACGGCAACTCGTGAGGAGAGAAGAGGCGACTCTCAGAACCAGTCAACATCCAAGAAGAATAACAGGCACTTTCGAGATGAGGTTGGTGGTTTGTTATGAGAAAGAGAGGACTGATCTCGGAGTACCAGCGTGTTCTCTAGTTCTATCGGGCCATTATTTTCCACCGAACTACTCAGTAGGTTAGCATTTGTGAGAGGCTTTTCTAGCTAACTGCACTTACCTTTTAGGGCAGTCCGTTCGGGAGGTCGAAAATGATCAGAAAAGATTGAGAAGTACCTCCTTTATCTCAGGCATTCAATTTTTCTCATTTCAGAACCTCAGCAATGTACGAACCATACAGCCACCTCGTGCGGATGGGCAGGGTGGCATCGAATCCGGACAATGTGGATAATTATTCAATTATTAAACATAATTAATATAAACGATTTAGATGGACCTGAGCATTAATCAAGAGCTCGAGGACGACTTCTACTTGAAGGAACGCACGGATAAGAGGAGGTATGAGATTTTTTAAGCTACTGCTGAACCGTTTATTTGTATTTTATTCTATTCGTTTATGAAAGACACTCTGAGATTTTGAACATATGAGGGGCAAAAGTCGATACGAGGGATTACCTCCATATTTGCACAGGAGGTAGTGCTCGGTGAGGTAGATATGGTAATGATTTCAAGGAATGGCTGAAACTCAATCCATTATCTGATCCAAGGCGCAATTATAGCGACAACTTTCACCAACTGTTTCTCTAATTTATCGCTTTTCAGAGTCAGTTTCTCCATTCCAATCGATTTTCTGGACGCACTGGAACGCCTCAAGGACCCCACTCTGCCGCATTATTCTGGTATTTTTGATATTTTTTTTTTCAAAATTTATTTATATAATAATAATTACAGGGAGACTCGATGCAGATGCTCGCGGGGAACTTTCGACTTGTCAGGAGGTGCATTTATATAATTATTGTTATTTGCTTGTTTACGCATATCTCCGATTGAAGGAATTGACTCTACGCATCTAGCCCTTTCATTTCGCTCACTCTCTCGAAAGAGCGCTCATAATGAAGAGAGTCATTTGATGCGAAGCGTTCAATAGCTCATTCCAAACTTCGCAATCAATGCCAATCCATCCCAAATCGCTCTATTAGGTGGAAGACTTCTTCTATTCCACGTGTGATCCCACGGATCTCAAGGCTCTCTCGGTGAGAGTCGATGCGGAACTCGTGAGGAATGACTGGATGATGAGGTTTGAATTAATTAATAATTATTTAATTAATTTAAAATATTAAAGGAAAGCGATGCTGCTCGATCTGTGGAGGCGAACGGCAAGGAAGTATGCGAATCGAAACAGGAAGAAGTCCAGACAGGGTATATTGCAGGAATAATAGTAAACTAGATAGTCTTCTCATTTCACGTAATCTCTCAATTCTCTAGCCGTTTTATGAATTGAGGAAATTATATGCAGAGATCTTATCTTTATTGTGGTTATTCGGAAGATTGTAGAAAGATTTGATCCTTGGTCCGAGGCAATTATCCTCCCAAAAATAGGCCTGAAACCTATCTGATCCTCCTGAGGCGTCAATTACATGGCTCATCTGCATCAGGAAACTGTACGGATGTTTGCCTCTTCTTTCGATTATTGAGAATCTACCTTCTCAGAGATATATTGCAAGATTCAGAATCGTCAATGATCAACTTTATTCTCCTGAGTTAAATGGCAGATTACAATTATGATAAAGTCGTCACGATAGTCGAAATAGAGGTGTAATATGGGTTTCTCACAGGTAAATTTTTGATTCTATTTTGCAGTGAAAACTGACCTTTCTAACAGTGGAAACCTACAACTCGACGACCTTAGTACTGTTCATGTCAGCCAGTCGAGTTCGGCCCTTGTAACTGCCAGTGTTGGTGCGAATGGGCTTCACTTGCGTCACTGTCGACTGCTTGCTCTGCTTGCTCTTCCCACTCTGAAAGGGCTGTTTCTCAATAGACATATCAGAAACCACTCTCTCCAATCTGCACACTGTCTCGCCGGTAAGATAATAGAGAGAGAGTATGTGGAATGAAGACAGTCGTTCTTCATCCATGCCTAATTCTAAAAATCGATAGGTGATGGGATAACTATAAGCGAACCTTGTTGGAGCTGGCGATCGACTCCTTCTCTTTCCGATCTCGTTCTTTCGCCTGTCGATGGGAGGACTTGTGGTGCTTGGACGTAGTCTGAGTTTGTCACGATTGGATATTCGAATTTTTTCCACTGAAAACAGATCAGACCAATAAACTACCTATCTATTTGTAAACTCAAACAATAGCCTAGCAGGACATGTTGCTTCCACACAAGTCTTACGCCATGTCAGAGCGTTTCCATTTTTATTTTATTTCACCAATTGTAAACAGTTAACTATTCAAATAGCATTGAAACCTACTTGTTCATTCAAGAATAGAGGCCCTGTGCTCTTCTTCGGGGCTCCGGATTTCGATTTCTTCAATACGTTTCCCATCTTAAATTAATTTAATTTTTTTTCAATTTATAATTAAAATTCAGAAGCCGAGGCAGATCCGTACGCGAAGTATATCATTCACGACAACACATGCGACATAATCGAAATCGAGGAGAAGAAGGAGACGAAGGAGAGGATGAAGAAGCGATCCGTATATTATCTCACGCAGTTGTTCCAGGTGAATGAGTTTCAAATTTTCCTAAATTTTTGGTCATGTTTGAGGAGAGAGTAAGAAAATAACTCTACGACTGCGCTACTAAAGGGCTTATATCAAGGTGCCTGAAAGTGGGGTTTGGCAAGTATTCACTGCGCACGAAGACACTGCGCACGCGGGATTCGTTTTGAATCCTAAGGATCTATGACCAAAACTATTTTTTTAATGTACTAGAAAAATATCTATAGAAAGCTAGCGATTATAAAAAAAATTTCGACAGGAGCCTCAGAACAGGAATGAAAGTTGTGAGAAAGCAAACACGCGCAACTTCATTTCACACACTCCCTATTAGCCTTGAGTGGCTTCATTTCTCTCACGAGGAATCCCTTCCTACAGGGCGTAATTGGTGATCGATAGCTGACACATCGCGCTGGTTATTCGAAAACCTGCATACTAGACGCAGAGAAGATTAAAAATCAGAGAGATTCTTACATTGATACTTCGATACTACTACATTGTACTGTAGTAGTATCGAAGTCGGGATGAACCTTTACCTTTACCTTTACCTTACAATGATAGACTTACACGCAATTTGTCTGCGATCCTCGTTCAGAAACGCATTTTCATAGATACAGAAGGTAAATGAGCAAGCATCAAATTAGTGCTTTACCTCACAATTTAAATAAATAAATAATTTAAATAAAACTAATCAATTCCAGTACGCGGTCCGTCGGATGATCTGGGACCGTCGTCGCTCCTCCTCCTCCTCCGACCCATGGGTAATCGATAACTGGCACATAATCGCTCCGAGATTTGCTACCGTATCCTACCGTGTATATCCCCTGCTAACTGTATCACAAAAGTTATATTATACCGAGAAAAGCGCCGAAACGTGATAATCCTGTCAACTTAATTAATCATTCAGTTTCTTTCCAGGACACCTTCTTCTACCACGCCTACGCCGCCAAGAAACCCACCGAGGAATCGTGCGCAAGAGCGGAAAGGAGGAAAAGGCCGAGGGTGGAGTTGGGTGAGAATTGATGATACCAAATGGGAACCCGACTCTCCTCATTTCACGTGCAGAGAACATTTCTCTAACCAACCAAAGAGCGCGCGAAATGAGGAGAGCCGCAAACCGAAACGACATCACTAATGACTACAGAACGATGGAGAAATCGGGAAAATCTATGATTGCACTATTGTAACACTCTTTTGTGTTGGAAAATTCTGGAATCATTATGTGCCGAATGTAAAAATTCGAAAAGGAAACGCCTCAGCGATTTCAAAGACACAGTATAACAGAGGTGGGGAATTGAAATAGAGTGGGTCAATATTAGTAATAGGAAAGAGAAGAGACTCTTCCGATGGATTCTTATCAGAATTTCTTACGCGTTTATGCAATTCCACGCTGTTTTGAATTCAAAAGCATTTGATCTCGGCGTTCTGACAATGTTTGTTTCCTTGTTTGCACATACGATAATTCTTCGAATCTGATAAGGATTAGCTCTGTAGAAGTAGGACACGGAAGTTGAAAAGCATCAGAGCGCCGAGATCAAAGGATTTTGAATTCAAAAGGGCGCGGATAATTGATAGGAAAGAGAAAAGAATCTTTCGATGATTCATAAAATGATTTTTTGAATCGGATAAGGATTAGCCCTACAGAAGCTGTCGGAAGTAGAAACAAACATTGTCAGAATGTCGAGATGAATTGCTGTTGAATTCAAAACATTGCGGAAATGAAAAATAACAGGAATTCTGACAACAATCCATCGAAGCGTGGTAGATGTATCTTGATGAATGAAGAGGGAGACTCTCCTCAATTCGCGTGCTCTGTCGTTTCTCTGACGAATGAGAGATCATGTGAAAGGAGGAGAGTCGGATTCCGATTTGGCATGTATGGAAATGGAGTTGGCAAAATGTGCAATCAAGATTCTTTCCCATAGTCGGGATCTACCGCATCCAGGCCAAAATATCAAAATTGCTACGCGTCTGGGCAAGTCATTATCTCATCTTTCACGCGGATGAGAAAGTGCAGCAAATGGGGAGTGTTTCCCACTGAATCATTCCAAAATCAAGAATCATTCTAAAATCAAGAATCATTCCCACTTTGCAGCCCACAAATCGACCGAGAATCTGCTCGACGATGACGAAGAGGACGACGAGGAGTCGAGAAATCGTGAGTTCGGCACCCAAGTCTACCCACCAGACCTGGTTAATGGTAGGGTGGGACTAAGGGATACTGTAATGCCTACAGTACTCTCAAATCCACTCGGGACCCTCCTAAGCCATGCCTCGATCATTCTGGCATCCCTCTAAAGGGATTGGTGGCCAGAAGTCTGTGCGGGACTCCACAGTCCTGCCAAGGCCTCTTTTCTACGGCTTACTGTAGATTTAATAATCCGTGTGGGACCCTTCTCAGGCCGTTCCTCCTCGATCATCATCGATCCGGCTACCGTAGTCGCGATGGAGATGGAGAGGGCGAGGAAGCACAGCAGTGAGAGCAGCAGCGATGACGAGGCGGAGGTGGGTCAAATATAAATGTGGTCTCGCCTAAAATTTTCTGCCGATATGCCCAAACAAGTTTTCCGACGTGGTCAACTAGACATAAGTGATTCTTACGCACTAGCCTGGTTTTCTTGCCGATAAGGGTCTTGCCGGAGTGCCGACGTGCACTCTCGCTTTTTCGAGACCCATTTGACGTATGGGGTCAACCCTCCCGGTGTGCATCATACAGAAAATCAACTTGCTGTACACGCAACCATCAGGAAATATCCCAATGAAAAGCGCTTCGGAAATAGAGGAATAGTCCTTCAGGAAATGAAAAATTGTGCATCTCTGAACGATCTATCGAACGACCGTCATAATTTTTGAACGACGCAAACATTATAAGCACGACGAATCGCCGTTGAATATGCTCAAATGATGGCAACATTTCACTTCAGCAGCCACCGGGTATCATCGAGCGCGGACGGCGTCAGTCGCTGAGCGATCTCATGATAAGAAAGAGGAAGGAGGCGGCGCTCGCGGCACTTGATGCAGCGCCGGAGCTGCTGCAGCCGCAGCAGCCGCAGCTGCAGCTGGCGGTGCCGCCGGCCGAGCCGGAGCACCTCCGGCGACCGGCCGAGGCTGCAACTGCTGCACGACCCCGACGGCCCTCACGGCCCGCGCATCTGCTGCAGCAGCAGCAGAAGAAGGATGCGAAGAGGGAGGAGGTGGTGCGTGTTTTCGCATTCAAATGAATCGCATAATAGCGAGTCTCAGGAGGTGGAACATGCGGAGCGTTTTATCCGCAAATCAAACGATTCGACGTACTTTTGATTACATTTATTTCGTCTCGATTGAGAAAGGACTGACATTTAAAAGCAACACGTGCACTTTCAATCCTTCAGTGAATATGAGCAAGAATTGCAGAATTCTTTGAGCTTTAGCAATAAAAAAGCGTTTCGAGAAAAAAAGTATTGATTCAGAAGCAACCAGCGTTCGCAATAATGAAGCAAGAGGAACGCGAATTCAAGCGAGCCGAGAGACGAGACAAACCGAGAGTGCCCTTCCTGCCACCCATTAATGTGGGTGGAGTTGGACTTTAAAAATAATTTAAGTTTACGATTTAATTCGCGAAAACCTTCAGAGGGCAGAGCATTATGAGCTCTGATTCAAGGAATGTCACATCTTAATTACCGCACCATTTCGCGAATCAGTGAGGGAGCTCGGCGAAATGAGGAGCGTCTTTTTGGAATTGTCATTGTTTTCGATTCGTATCTTTAGACAACCCAACTAATAAAACTTCAATAAGCGCTAATAATATAAAACATCAAGACGATTGCAAAGCGCTAGACATCCTCGAGGTCGGTTGAAATGGGAAGGAAACACTATTTCCGACCACGATTTCTTTCAATTTCCCCTCCTCATAACGAGATCTCTACTTTTTGGAGGCGTCGCACATTATTGAATGCAGCCTCGCGTGAGGCTTCCTTCACTCTTGGGAGGGGCTTCCAGGCGGGAATCTGGGTTCACAGAGAGGGAAAAATATTGATTGATTGAAAATTTGTTCAATCGATTGTTCTAGTGTGCCCTACATCTATCCTCGCCCGTTTTGCTCCTTTTCAAGTGTGAACTAAATTCGGCTATTAGGACATTCTTTCAGATCCTTTCAGGATTCGAAAGAGCAAGGAGGGCTGTTGAGAGTAGAAATGGATACTCGCAGGAAAAATAAATTTGTGATATAAATCAGTGTATTTCAGCCAGCTCCTTGCAAACGGTCCACCACCATTAATCTTCCCGTGAGCATGAGGTAGGTCAAATTTGAGACAGACGGTCTCCTCATTTTGCATTATCGGAAGTAAGAGAGCACATATCAAAACCGTTTCCTGTGAAGCTCACAAGTAGAAAACAATGAACTTTTGGTGCATTTATTTCTTTTCCCGGTGTCCCTTCAGATTCTCGAATTATATCCCTATGAAAGCGAAAAAAATAAGTTTCTAGTATCATTCAAACAACGGCGATGATGGGTAGGAGAAAGCAAAGAGGAGCTAGAGAGAGGCTAGATAGGAAGGAAGTGTGATCTCGAATGTCACGCCTGTTCTTCGAATATTAGAGGGATTCGAAGTGCATAAGGATGTCGAAAACAACAGCAGACAGGGCAGATCAAACACGGTTCAAATATTAGATAAAGTCTAGCTGAATAAACGTAAGACGATGCATTCATGTGGACAAATTTCATCTATTCATTCGTTTAATCCGTTCATGGAAGGAATTGGACAAGAAGGTATCGTGAAGAGAAACGGAGGTCCGTCGACATGATCGCTTGGCTATGATGCAAACCATTTTTGCACTATTGACACACCCCCAGATTGATCTTTGATCTTTGACAACCTCCTAATGATATCTGATCTCTCAGTCGCTCTCGTTCCTCGCCCAACTGCACGTCGCGAATGCGATTCGGCCGTCCTCCTCACTCGCCCGACGGTCGAAACCAGCTAACGAGATTATTCTACCTGCCGCTCATCCCGCCACGGTCAGTGAACGTTAATATTTGATCTTTGTGATGACTTCACGGAGTCTTTATCCGACATCAACACTTTGCACACGTCACATTGCAAAATCCGCGAAATCGATCATTCGGGGTTGCCTAGAATCACATAATTGATCGTTGATCTTTGATCTTTGCTATTTCAGGACGACAGGTTCAAATCAGTGGCCGGGACACGACATCGATCGAGTCATTCGGGCCCTCGCCTCGTGACCTACCGAATGTTGATTATTGATTTATCCATCGGATTCCTCATGTCAGAATGGACAATATTTGTTCGATAAATCACCAAACGAAACAATCGCGGTCCCAGCGTCATAAAACATGAGATCAAAAGGGCGGGTGGGGATAAGCAAAGGAATGACGACTTTCTCCTATTCCTATGCTCTCTTGCCGGCCAGTGAGCTCATATGATATTAAGTTCCCTCCCTTTATCTCATCTCGGATGAAAGGAGTGCATCAGCGATCTCTAAATCATCCCTTTCACTCATCCCTCTCTTCTCATGCCACTTTTTGCCGTGCCTCGTGTTCCATTGCTGCCATTATCCCCCCTATCTCTTCGCATCATACAGCGCTTGCCGCTGTGTCGCAACTGTCGCAGATCTTCCCATGAACGTAATCAGAGCCGTGACCGTATAATTGCTCCCCGAAACTCCATTAGGCAGCTCTAAGACGTTCCTATGCAAGAAGTGACTTAGCGAGCAGAGTCGTTCCATGCCAATTAGCATTGCCCTTTCCACGAGTTTAGCGGCATTCAGTGGACGCTTTTTGCCCCCTTGTTCCTTCTATCGTTTTTGCGCCTCCCTTTTCAGGGGGGTACTTACAGGTGTGTGTAATGGGTAGGTTCGCGTAGCGACTGGAATGTCGCACTAATCCAAGGTTGGAACAGGAGAAGATGATGCATCTATGCGGGTATTGTCCTCTTTTTGTGCGAGAAGTCTATGGGGGGAAGGGGGTGTAATGCCTAATTTGAATAAAAGGAGGGGACTTCCTTCTATGGGGTTGTTTCGAGCACCGTTCCCATTTTAGAAGATCTAATGAAAAGAACCATAAAGTGCTCAAAAGGGGAATAATTTAATGCTCTCCTTGTATTCTCCTTTGAAGATTATTTTGAGCTGTAGAGCATAACAGCGGAAACCTTAATCGGATGCACTTTCACTTTTATGCGGAAATTGCCTGCATAGATAATTACCCCTTAGCACACGCGACTTTTTTCAAATCCTCCAAGTGCCATCCTTTTTCCACACCCTTGCGCGTCATTCTCATGTAAATCGTGGTCCTTTTTAGGGATGGCGAATGCAGAGGGCGCCCTCCTCATTTCACACACTCTCTACGCGGCTCGGTCGGCGAGAGAGTACGCGGAATGAGGAGGGCGCCCTCTGCATCCTTTTGTCATCTCTCTTCCTTCCTCTGATCATCCATGCGAAATGGCCGTAAATTCACTCGTTCTTTGCCCAAAAGCGCTGAATACGTAATTAAATTAGCAGTGCCAAGGGCGCTCCTCGCGAGCCCCCCCCCTACCCCTCCTCCCGCCCCTCCCTCCCTTCCCCACCCCACAATCTTTGTCATTTCGGTCCGTTCCCGTCACGGTTCCACTCTTCATCTGCGACAGAATACTCCCGACTCCGCCTGCTAAATATAGTTCGCCAGAGGTTATGCGCAGCGATGTTGCGACGGTTCTATGTTTTGTTGCTGTTGCGCGATTTTCCCGACTCCGCCTCTAATTGTTTGCCAGAGGGGATGTGTAAATTCCAAGAAGCACAACAACAAGAGCACTGTGTCCTGGGGGTGGAAATAGTCGTTTATTGCTCGTTAGCAGTACACGCAACCTCGAAGCGCGTATTTATCGCCCTTTCTTCGTCCCCTTGCCGCTTCCATCATTTGTGCTTTTCTTTTGCTTTCGAGCGTGCGACTTCCCTGCGTTTATTGATGTCGCATTACCCAGTAGTCAGCTGTATTCGCTGTCTTTCCGTATCCGTTAGATTACCATTCTCAATGCTCGGTTTGCCAATATATTTCTAACCTACCTCTAGTATCCATCGATCTACGGAAATCTAATTGCGATCTCTAGAATTCCTTCATAGTATTTATTGATTCTACGCGTGCTCTTCCCTATCGTGATTGTTGCTCTAATTCTACAGTATCCCTCGATACCGTAACCTCCATTCCATCGATCTACCGCAATCCAGATGCGTACCCTCGCCTTCCTTCTGGCGAGTGCCTTCATTGCATTCTGTGCGAAGACTGCAGTGAAGGATGCCATCTATCAGATTCAGGGAGTCGAGATCGATGATGGTTTGTAGTTTTAAATATTATTTAAATTAATGTTATTTTTATCCACCAGCTTATTCGGAAAAGGAAAGATATTGCGATGATCTTTATTAATTACTGGCCGCTGTCTTGTTTGCAAATCTTCTCTTATTGTTCCTTATTATTTTATCTCTGTTTTGTAATTCGCTGTTTCCAACAGTTCGTGCACAGTAAGTGACAATTCAACATAGGCTTGCTTGAGGGCCCAGCGAATGGCAAAACCTTTTCGCATATGAGATTTCGAATAGAGCTGCCGTAGATTTATGAGATTCATTATATTTATGCGCCATTTTGCACGAACCGAGAACCATATCTGATGAAGTCACCGATTGATCCCAGTGGACTTTCTATAAATCTGAGCCGTGCATTCTTACCTTAATTCGACTTATTCTTCCTCAGTCCTGCTCCCTCTTTTTTGCCCTTTCTTCCCTCTCATGCTTCTTTTTCTCATTATGTAATCGAATTTCATCCGGTTTTTCTCAACTCCGCGCTCATTTGGGGAGAGAGACAAATCAGCGAGGAGTGGCGAGCGAGAAAGAGAGACCATTGCGCGAGATATTTTGAATCTCCAAGACGCTGAAATACCGAGAGAAAGGCGTTTCTGATGAAAAATGGCGATTCTAAACGTGTTCTGAAGTGTTCGAGGAAGACTGTCGAGAGATGGTGGTTTGAAATCTGACAAAACCGCTTATTTTCAACCCCATTTTTATTTGCGAAACTAATATTCTAACTACGAATAATGTTCCAGACATCGAGTTCGAAGTCGACAACACGAAACACGGAGCATACGCGAGAAGGAAGAGGCAGGCAGACGTCGAGCCAGCCACATTCGTAACTTTCATCGATTTTCATTATTTATGTTGAAGATATTCCTAAAAACGCATTTTTTAGCAGCAACATATAGTCTTTATCAACTGTATTCTTTTGATGTGCTTTTGAAAATCGAATAGTGTAGATATTTCTCATAGTTCTGAAATAAAATGACTCTTTTAGAAGGCTCTTCAAAAATAATTATATTCGTGTCCTGAGAATATCAATGGCCTTTAGCGTAACAAGTCGCAGTCTGTTCGTCGTCAGTCAGGCTACGACCTGACTGCAGCAGCTGCAGCCCGCGTCCCGCCCCGCACCCGACCCTCGCGACCCTTTCAGGTAGCCACATCCGCATCCGCTTCTGACGCGCACGCACGATCGCTCCGCCACTTTACCAGCGGCTTCAACGGGCCCGCCCTGCAGCAGCTGCCGCCTCAGTTCCAGCAGCAGCAGTTTGTGGCGCAGCCGCAACAGCTGCAGCAGCAGCTGCAACCACAGCTGCAGCGCCTCCCCGCTAACGGTTTCTCGCCCGCTAACAGCCTGCAGCAGCAGGCGCTCTTCGCGCAGCTGCGACAGCAGCAGCAACCACCGCAGCTGCAGCCGCAACAGCAGTTCCTGCAGCCCCAGCTGCAGCAGCTGCCTCGACCCGCCCCGCCGTCGCTTGCCGCTGCACGACCCAGAACGGTATACCGGCGGCTTATCTTATAGTTTGCAATCAGTAATGAATAACAACTTGCATGAACTTTAGTTTCACAAGAGCAAATTTGCATGATTATTTCTCACATAATGACATGGCACGAGGTCGGATGAGAACTCTGTAATTTCCTGGATCAAATTACTGTCGTTTCTCGCTTCCTTTAGTTCTCATTCGACCAACTGTTGCATGATAGTTATGCCAAATCGGAACAAAATCTCCTCAATGCGCTTGTTCTATCACCTGTAATATAAAAAAAAAGAGAGCACACGCGATATGAAGAGAGTATTTTCCCGATTTTTCATCCCTATTGCACGGCATTGCCCGGCTGAAAATTGATCTTTGATCTCCATGAATCAATCGATAATCAGGCGGTCCGTACCCCGAAGAAGGGCACTAACTACTACTACCCGCCTCGTCAGCCACTCCCTCTGCCCAAGTGCTTCCACAACCCCACTGGTACGTTGATGATCTTCGATCTTTGATCTTTCCCGGATCCCTAACTAGATAGGGTTGGTCATTCGAACCTAACATAGGGATTTTCAAACTCAATAGCTTGAACATCGATTGAAAATGAAATTCGTGAAACAAAAAAGCGAAGAGGTTCAAAACAAGAAGGGACCATTTCTGAATTATTTTAATTTGGTTTAAATCGTTTATAATAATAATAACACTTCAGGCTACGTCTGCTGCAATGAAGCTCTCAACGACCTGATGGTCGACACGTACACCGCCCTCGAGCAGCGACCCAAGTTCCACGCCTGCAACATCCAGCTGATCGCCACCCATCTGCAGGTCAGAGATCAAAGATCAGTGAGTAGAGATCAAAGATCAAGTACCTACTATGTTGCGTAGATCATGGTTGTGCGCTTTGAATATTGAAAGGATATAACAAAGATCAGACAGGAGACATCCTAACTGGTTTCCAATCGAAAACTTTCGCTCATCGAGAACGATTCCTCTCTGGTTCTAGATTTAAAATTGATTGACATTTAAGATATAAAAATATTTATGATCTTTGATCTCTCCTTTGAAGCCCGAACAAGTAGTTTGTCGGTCTGATTCCGGAGTCTGTTGACTTTCGGCCATTTCATGATAAAAGGTAAAATCTCACGGCTGAACTCTGATCTCTGATCTTTGATCTTTGATCATTACAGCTTAACGCGCAGCGTCACTTCAACACTTCCTTCGAAACTCTCGTCGGCTACGAAGACTTCGCCCAAAAGATCAATTTCAGAGGCGACATGGTGTGCAAGGTCGAGTTGGGCAGCAGGTGAGAGATCAAAGATCAAGAAAATAAACATTTGATTGTTCTTACCGTCTCCGAATTTCATGGTTGATGTATCGATGCTTAGATAATACTTGTATACGTTCGAGGTCTTGAAAATCATTTTTTGGGGTGATGATATCTCTTCACGAGTCTGTACCGGTAGTTCTCACTAGCAAATTGTTCATCAAAGATCAAAGATCAGAGTTCGAAGACCAGAGATCAAAGATCACCTCTTCTCTCGCTCAGATACATGATCGCTTACGCTACCGCCTCCGACGCCTACAACCACGACCTCGGCGGGAACCGGAGAGACAAGCGAGAGACCACCGGGGTAGGCTCGATCCAGTCCAATCCATGCTAAGGTCCATTCCAATGGTCCGCACAGTTTTGGAATGGATCTGACTGAGCACAGAAAGAAAATTGGATCTAAGCAAATGACAGTAACAAACTCCAGGATGATTTCTCTCTCATAATTTTAAATATACTGCGCAGATAAATAAAAATCTAAGAGAGCATAATATCTGCAATTGTGATAAACCAATTTAGTTTATAAAAATAATACTAACGCCAATTCCAGTTCGAGTTTGGAGCCGGCACAGTCGACTCGTGGCACTCCATCCACTCATCATTCATCTAAGATGATCTTTGATCTCTGATCTCTGATCTTTGCTCATCTATGGTGTCTTTCCTGTGTATCCACGCCTCACAACAGATCTCGCTAGAGAACTCATTCCATATCTGTACTTAGGATCGTTAATTTATCGTCCGATAAAGTAATATTTCATATGATCCGGGGAAACGAGTGTGAAATGAGAGGAAGGGGCTTGAATGGATATCTGGGGACTATCCATTCGCATTCGTGACACCCGCTCATAGAAGGAGGCTGATTCGTAGGTATTGATTTGATAATAGGATTCTTTTTTTAAATCTAAATGTTGCCGAAAGGTTCCTGAACGTAACTGAGAATTTCCTAACGCGAATTCCTGAACGTATTCCATCACAAGCTTCAATCGAATCAAGTCAAAGAAGGTGAGTGCGCTAATCATCGCTTCCGTAGCGCAGTAGGCAGCACGTCAGTCTCATAATCTGAAGGTCGTGAGTTCGAGCCTCACCGGGAGCAACCGTTTTGCTGCATTTTTCTCAGATTATTCCGCATTTTTGCGTGGTTTTCCTCATCGATAAACAATATCCTGAACAATAAGAAGCTATAAAATTGGAGAAGTAGCATGTTTATTCCTTCTCCGGGTAGTCCATGCTGATTAGATAGTGTGAGTCTTTCACAAGAGCCGCACACGAGCGCGTCCCATGACCCCTGGACTCGCTTGTTCCCTCCCCTTCCTTCTTCCTTCCTCCTCATCATCCTCCTCCTCCTTATATTGATAAGGGCCCCCTCCCCCTCCCTCCCAATCCCCCTGTTATGGGTGTGAGTCCATCAGACATCGCCTCTCTTCCATTCATCGATCGATGTTCCCTCCCCCCTTATCACTCATTCGCAGGGACTACACACGTATGTGTCCACTGCTTTCCCGGGCTTCCACCGTAACTGATACCGTACCCCCGGGCTACCGTACTTACAGTAACTCCTACCGTAACCCCCCCACGCTACCGTAGTCAGTAGTGCAGACGGTGTGTGTGGCCTCCGGCGTCGTCTAATTTCCGGCCTCCGTGTTTTTACCCGGATCCTACCTGTGCGGCGCAGTGGAGAACTTTTTGTCGCAATAATAGGAATCGGGGCGCCGGAAATTGCAAAAGGCTCGCCGCCGCCGGGGCTGCTGGAAGTCGGATTATTTGAATGTCGGCGGGATTCGTAGGACGATCCAGTCCAAGCTTCCCGAAAATTTGGACTGGATCTAGACTGGACTTGCCGTTGTCTTATCGCCCCGCTTCTATGTAATCTCGACCCTCGTTTCGGCTTATCGCGTCTCCTGTCAAAATTGCAAGCGTTTCGCTGACCGGAGCAGTTCATTATCAGCGCCCCTTTTTGTCCTCGAAAGGGCGATTTCGGCGTGAGAGAAGCGCGCTTTCACGCGTTTTCCCCGCGGAAACATAGCCAGAATAGGAGATTATTTTGTGGTTAGAAGGACCTAGATGAAAACCGTCCCGGGCCTGCTATCCATTCCCCACTCCCATAATAATCTCTTCACTAGTTTCCTTAGGCTGAACCCTCATAACTTATTTCACTATCCACCAAGGGGCTTTCAACAGCGGATGTGTCGATATTGTGTAGGTCATGAGATTAATAATCACTACGGTTCCTATAATTTTGGATTGTCATTTACTGTTTCAGTCCCTCATTCATTCCCACTCGTATTCCATTTCATTACTCGATTTCCACAAGAAGAAAAGAAGATAATTTATGTTCCTCTCCCTCCATCCTCCAATTGTTTTCCTTCCATTTCGCTCGCGTGTCTCTTCTCAAATCCACAAAAGTGCACTAATGATTACAGCACACGATATTGCAGATAGACAGCTCCGCCTTTTGCGAAATGGCGTCGTCGCCGCTGCACCCGGTGCATCACATGACTGCACCGCAACCACACCGGGATACGGTAGACGACTTTCTGTGCGGCTGCGGCGTCGCCGGTTGCTACGGCTGCGTGGCAGGCGCGCATGCCGACTACAAGCATACTACGGTAGGTAACGAGTCTGACCAGCCGAACTTCAAATCTGACCTGCCGAACGCTTATTACTGTAACACTTCTCAGGATTACGGTAAGGACCAGCATCAGAGCCAAGGGTGGTTCTTATCGGGGGGCGGCAGCGAAGGAGTGGGAGAAGGTGGCGGCGCCACCGCAGACGCCACCGCACAACACAACACAGGTATACGGTGGTCACACCATCAATCGAGAACTGGCGGTTTTCTGAGAGATACATACATCGGAACACACGATGTTCCAATCACCGGAAGCGATGTTTGATTAGTTAGGAGGGACAAGGGAGGGGGTAGATCAAACCGCTCTCGCTCGGACAGAGGAGGGAATACAGCTAGGGGGGATGCTCGCGAGCAGATCTGTTTATCTTAGAGAAGATGCACCCTTTCCATGTCCACTCTATCCATCGTTATCTCTCCACAAAGAACCCCCGCGCTATCCCCCCCTTGGCTCTCTGTTCGAATATTGATTCTGAAAACGCGCCTGGGGCTCGATTTGGCCTGACCTTCCTTTACCGTACCTATGAATTGAATGACTTTGGGATATGTAGTCTGGAATGATAATGGCAATGCTTGATTGTATCCTCGGGAATAGATGATCGTTGCACTGATTTCAAAGAATCGCGCATCGCTCTTGCTCGATGCACTGTCGAAAATCGGGTCTCGCAGCGCGTCTTTGACTACTGTAGTTTTGCTTCCTACCACCGGAAGTGTCCCCATCCCTCCAAACCGTTCAGTGTGATAGTGAGAGATATATGAGAGACAATCCTCTCTATTGGGTCAGTGTCGCGGCGGGCGAGTGAGCCGTATGCGTGTGTGTTGTGAAAGAGAAAGTAATGAAGAATCCCGTCCCCCCTCCCTCTCCTCCCCTTCCCCGTTCCTAGGAGGAAGGGGGGAGGGGGGAGGGGGGGAGGGGGGGGGGAGGGGGGGGGGGGGAACGGGGAGGAATAGACACCACCCTTTACTATTATCGCCACCGCGGCCGCAACCTATCGATCCCTCCCTCTCTCATCAGTGATGATGTGTTTTTTTCTTATCGCAAAGTGCGCATATGAACTTGTGCAGCTGCACTCTACAGTATCCCAGCTTGGCGTAGAGATGGAGCGCGATCGTGATCCATACCGTATACTAATCTAGCTATTGGTCCCGATTGGTGGAGTGAAAGGAGGGCACTTCTTCGGTTTCTGCAACCAGACTGCGAAGGAATTCTTACCTCCCATATATATATTTCCATTCCATTTCCCTTCACTTAAATTTGCGCAGTCGCAAATTGGACCGGAAACCGAAGAAGTTCCGAAAGATGAGCCCCATATCCCCTATCCATTATTGATCTACCGATTGATCTACCTATCGATTGAACGATACCGTATGCCTGTTCTGGTTGCGCCGTTGAGTGGTTCTCCTTCTCCTCTTTTCTGCAAGAGAAGTGCAAAGAAGTTCCTTTCTCTAACATTCTACTGTCTCTCGTGTCGTCCTTTTCTCTCGCCAGTTGGAATAAGTTTCGATTCATTCCAATCTCTCTCTCTCAATGAGCCGTACCAAACTACTGGTCGATCGAGCGATCGAGAGTAGTCGCAACTTCTCACCTTCACTTGTTCATTTCCTCATCTCTTTTCATGTGAACGCCCATTGACTATTATATGTAGGTATACGGTAGCTTAATCGATCGAGAACTGACTCTCAATATCTCATACATTCCTCGTTTCCTCTTCTTGTCAATTGCCATAGCTCATTTACAGCACTGTACGCAGTTTTCATTCAAAATTATGATTATTTTCCCGATTTACACGTCAGAGATTTCGTCTCTATGGCAAAATGAAATGGTTTTGAATGATCACTCAATGTTTTTATAATAGGAAGCTGCGATTTCATCGATTCTGAACAGAATCCTCACAAATCGCAAGAGTTACACAAAAATTGGGCACCCTCAGATCTTGTACTTTCTCGAATTTCGCAGTAACCGATTATTCGCCTGCCAACCATACCCTAAAAGTACTTTCTCCACTCATGCAATAGCTCTAGAGTATGCGCGTTTTGTCGATTCATTGGATGTGAAAGTTGCCGATTTCGCTCCGATTTGTCTTCAAAAATACCCAACTTCTCTAATTGTGACGTCACAGCATCCCCGATTCCCGTCCCTCTTCCATACCGGTCGAGTTACTACTCCCCCTCTCTCTGCCGCCTCTCCTCCCTCTCCCCACTCTCTCCCCTCCTCTATCCGTCTGCACTCTCTCCTGTTCGCGCACTCTCTCACCCGCTCCTACCGTAGTCGGTACGGGAATGAGTGTGTCTGTTCCTCTGGAATCTCTTCATTCCGCATACTCTTTCGGCGGTAAGAGCGACGAGATTGTGTGCGAGAAGAGGAGAGTCATCCTTTACCCCTATCCCCCCCCCCCCCTTCTTTCTCTCTGGAAGAAAACGAGCTGTGCGAGTCGCGGAGGGGTAACTGGTAGGAAGAGTAGGGAGTAATGTGCAGAGACGACTCTCCTCGTTTCGAGTGCTATCTCGTCGCTCTGATCGGTTAGAGAGCATGGGGAATGAGGATAGACATACAGAAGGAGGGCGAAGAAAGGAGTATCTGCAAAGGAAGAGAGGGGGAATACCGTATAGAGAGGGGGGACTGTGATCTACTAGCACCCGGGAGTGAAAATATATCTCGATTGCTAGATTCTGAGAAATTAGGCGCGACTGTTACAAGCTTCAATGTTTAGTGAAGTGTTCCAGCAGACATTATTTCGCAAAAGTATTAAGATAATTCTCTATTTTTTGTCCTCAAGATAGACTTTATCTACGAGGCCATCAGTAGTTTTTGAGGGGGGGGGGGGGAGGGGGGGGGGGCGATTTAGCCTCGATTTCGCGCCCGATTGAGGAAGTGAAGGAGGGGGAGTAGAGAGGTAAATTCGAGACTGACTCTCCTCAATTCTCATGTTCTCTAGTTTCTCTGATCGGCGAGAGAGCGTGCGAATTGAGGAGAGTCATCATTCGAAGGGAGGTCATCGAGATACGAATCTTCTCTTGATAAGATCGGGGAGGTGGCTGTGGTTTAGGGACGGTTAGGGACAGCCGGGGCCAGCGACCAAACAATCGGGCAACATTTTCTATATTCATTCCAAAATTAACAGAAAACAAAGTCCAAGTCTAATACGCCTAGGCGGAAATATGATTGCTTTCCATAATGCTGAAACGTGAGACGAACCCATCTCAATTTGATGGTTTAGTTGAGTTAAGGCTTGGAGGCACAATGCCTAGAATCTTCAAAACCAGTTCAGTTTCAAGATCTTTCTTCCCCAAACCAAGTTTCTTCTAAATTTCAGCGAAGTATCAAAAAATTAATGGGGATTGCAAGACCTTCGTCACATGGTCGACAATTTGTTCCCGCCTACACTCACGTCGATTAGCTACCGTGTGTGACGAGACGATCCTCGCCATTTTCATGTCGAAAGCTCTTGAAAACGAATCTAATGAGCTATGTCATGCGCGAAACGAATTTCGAGTGCGCTAGTGGATTTCGCGTGACTTGGTTGCCAACGAATCGCAAGCAACTTCAACTCATCTTCTCTTGACTAAATCCATTCCAACTCCAACTTCATCCCTTCCAAATCTGTCCATATTGTTCGTTCCTCCACATTCCCGGCTAGCTCCCCTTCATTTCCATCCATCAAAGGTGTTGTCTGGAGTGGAGTGGGAAGGGATGGGGAAAGCAGGGAGTGAAGAGTGAGAGACTTAGTGGATCGTCATTGGGCCCTGGGGGATTCTAGAGTGAGGAACCGCGCCGATTCTCTGCCCCCA
This sequence comes from Pristionchus entomophagus, assembly GCA_036245825.1. Taxonomy (NCBI): domain Eukaryota; kingdom Metazoa; phylum Nematoda; class Chromadorea; order Rhabditida; family Neodiplogasteridae; genus Pristionchus; species Pristionchus entomophagus. Next base: position 2,149,031 of record BTSX01000006.1, read on the forward strand.
CTCTTTTCCTCTATGTTTTTCGAGGCTTATATTCGCTCGAAACCTTCGGTTTTCGCGTACTCTTCAACTTTCTTCTGATTTCTATGTATGGTCCATGCGAAATCATCATTTTCGGTTCCTTCAAATCCCTGACTAGTCTTTTTACCTCCAAAAATCCAAAAAAAAAAAAACTTGTTGCAAGATCCCGAACTCTTTCCGATCATGCGATTCCCTCAGAAGGCAAGTGTGAGTAAACGCTGGGAATGACAGAGTGAGACTCCGCCCCCTCCGTTCCTCCCCGTTCCATTTCGAGATCGAATCTCACTTGCCTTACCATACTTTCACACTGTCAGTTGTCACCTCTGCTTATCTCGGCGTAGAGTATCACAGATCCATCAGGTCTCGAGAAAGATAGTGAAATATCGCGTCTTTACACTAAATAATAGCAATTTCACCTCTTTAAAATGGTAAATGTATCGATTTTACTCGCTGTAAGCCAGCTGTAACCTCTGCCTGTCTCTGTAAAGTGTCTGGCCAGCCCTTAGTGATGCCGAATCGAGCCCAGCTCTCCTTCATTTGCACGCATTATCGCCGGTTAGAGAAAGGAGAGAGAGTGCGCGATTCAAGGAGAGTCGCTCTCTAATCGCTACTAGCCACCAGGTCTCACGTAAAATATCTCAATTTCGCTCTCGCTCCAACGTTTTTCTCGAGACGGGCGGGAGTAGAAATCACACTGTATAGGCTGCCATTTTACACTGATCGGAATCATTCTCCCTCTTCCTCCCTCCATTTCTCATTCTTCCCCCTGCTCCTTACGATGATTCCTGTTGCTAGTCTGCTGTTGATGCCACCCACTGTCCCGGCTAGGAGGGGTGTACGGTAGCATCAGACATTAGGTTACAATAGGCCACTTTTGGATTACGGTAGCCTCATCAGATGATGAGTCTCGGCCAAACAAGAAGTCTTACGACCGCTTGCTAGGCTTGGACTGATCCTGGCTTTGCCATGAATATGGTAGATCACGATGGTCCTCCTTCCCCCTCCTCCTTCCATCCTTCCTTCTTCTTTCCTTCCCCATCCCCCCGCCCGTCTCTTCCCAGTATTCAAACACGCCTTCCTCCTTCCCTCACACCACCATCTTTGCCATTCCCTGATTCAACTTCGCTCTCATCGTCTCGCCACTCTCTCAATTTTCAATGCAGTCTCACCGCAGCTCTCCGCGATCAGCACACTCTCTCGCCGCTCTCGATCTCTCGATCAGACACGATCTCTCGTCCGCCCTCTCGCAGTCTGCGCACTCTCCCACTCGCACACTCTCTCGCTCCCTCTCTGGACCGCGCTTCAAGCTTGCTCTCGCCCCTTTTATTCTGTGTTGACAATCGGAACGTTAGGGCACCCAAGGATTTTTATGGCACCCTCCTTCTTTCCTCTTCTTACCTTTGAGAGGGAGAAGTTTCATCCCTTTACTGTTGCGAGTTTGTCCTGTTTGCTGATCTTTTACCGTACCTTTCATCTCATCGTACAGTATGTTCCCCTGCATGGCCAAGGTGATCGCTGCGGGAATCGATTGTACAGTACCCCTACCGTATGCCGACTGTCCCGAAGCGTCCCGAAGCGAGGGTCCTGACAGCCGATGGCTGGCACGTTCGCGTGACGAAGAATGACCACACCTCCTCGTTATCTTATCAAATTCGAGCACGCTGCGCGTAGTTTCGTGCTTTTCCTTCCCTAATCTTATCACTCAGAGACCCCCGGGAGAGAATTACGTAGGGATGATGAGAGGGAGAGTTCAATGGAATTTGCACGCGGTTCAGTCTGCGAGTTAATCTGGACCACACAAGAACTTGTGCAGAAGCACTAACATTCGGATCGGAAAATAGGAAGTTGACTGGACAATAACGTGCATTTCCGTAAGATTAGAACATATATGATGGTCGGGAAGGGATGGTGGATAGCTTTTATCGATTCGATCGACAACGGATATTCCTTCTTACCGTATCCTCCCAGCCGACGCCGCTGCCGCAAATATACCCGGAATAGTTCCTAAATGATGGCAAAGCAATGACGAAAACAGGCTAGCCCCCAGTGATGGAAAATCGGAGCCCGACTCTCCTCAATTCGCATACTATCTCGCATCTCTGACCAGTGAGAGAACACGCAAAATGAAGAGAGCAGATTCCGACTTGTCATCGATACTAACCAGTGGTGGTTAGTAACCACTCTTCAAATGAGTGCTTCTCCCCCCCCCCCCCCCCCCCCCATCTTCCCTCCTTCTCACCAGGGTCTAATGAGTAATGATCAGTGATAGGGCACCCTCCCGTCTCCCATCCTCTGCCCTTTCCATTCATTATATTCGTACATGGAACACGACAGTTCTCGATCGATATCAATAGATACCCTATCGTAACCCTACCGTACTCCAGCCTCGTTCTATTCAACGGCCGCTTCGGACTCGAGCACGTCCCCGGTAGATCAGAGCAACGCCAACGCCACCGTCCAAACCTACAGTACCCATCTGCAGTACGCACAGGTATACGGTAGCTTTTATCGATTATATCGACAACTGATTTTCCTTCTTACCGTATCCTCCCAGCCGACGTCGCTGCCGCAGATCGACTCGCTCATGACCAGCGAAGCCGAGACCATGTTCTTCGACCGGATGAACGGTCAGTTTTCGATTGGTTGACCTACCGTAATCTACCGTACCCACTGTAACCTCTTTCGACACCACTTGCGTTGTCTGAATCAGTCGCGCCAGTGACAACAAACAATAGTGTCGAGTCACTGGTCGTCCATTTTCGAAATATATTCCGGTCATAGCTTTACAGTAATCGCAGGTGTACGGTAGTTTCGAGATACGATAGATCGATAACTTTCTTAGAACCTCGACATAGCCTATCTCGAAAGTAGCGCATACTTGCGATTACTGTAGATGGGTACTATGAGCTGCACGTTTTCTGCAGATTATCTTCTTCGTCCAACTTACAGTACCCAGGCGTACGGTAGCTTCGGGATACGGTAGACCGATCGATAACTGAGTTCCTTTCAGACATGAAATTCGGCGATGTCAAGATGGAGCCGGGAATTCTCGGTCATCCCCCGGCCATCGACCTCTTCCAGCATCCCGAACTGAACATCTACCACGGAATGACGTGAGTCGTTGAGGAGTGGAGACCCACTCTCCTCGTTTCGCACACTCTCTCGCTGCTCTGATCGGAGAAAGAGTTTGCAGAATGGAGAGCCAAAATCGAAATTCCATCCCTAGAAAAAAACTCAGGCAACATGGCGCAACAGTTGTGAAAAAAAACTAGCGTGAATGTTCTTGACCTTGTGTGTATGCCTCATTGGCTTGGATGCCACAACCTCACAGCCCCAATAACAGCAACCCCTGTGTATGAGTCATGTTCCCTCCATTAGAGATGCCGGACGAGACCGACTCTCCTCATTTCGCATACTCCCTCGCTGGTTAGAGAAGCAAGAGAGCAAGCGAATTGAGGAGAGCGTCGTCTCGATTCGACATCGCTAACTAACAGTGTCATTATCTACAAATGTTGCCTGAAAGAAAAGTAGAGCACAAGCAGGGGAGTTATCGATGGTCAGTGATAGATATGTTAGAGTAGATTCGGGGAATATCTCAATGAATTTAGGCATTTAAGGCTCAAGACTGTCACTAAACTGTCCTTCCCCCTCCACTCTTCATCGCTCACTCGCGGTTTCTAACCCGGCTCGGGAAGCGTGCGCTCTATCATGCCCCTATATAAGTCCGCGCCGTTTTCTCCTCTCTCGTTCATTCCAAATGAACATATGATAAAATTGGAACAACAGAGAAGATTAGAGTGGTCCCTGCGCAAGGATGACATGCAAATTCGTGGATTTCCAATTTTTTTGCATTTTCTTTTTCGAAATTCACCTAAAAGGACTCCTACTAGTCATTCCCTCTCATATAACACGACTCATTGCTTTGGATACGTCCTCTCACAGTTCAAAAAACAGGGCACCTGAAGACTGACTCATGTCCCCACACCCTCATTGCCTGATTATGCAGAATCAATACTGTACTCTACCGTACTCTAACTGAAGCACATTCTGGGGCTAATAGCACTGAGTGATCTGTTCGGCATCCGACTCTCCTCAATACGCGTGCTCTCTCGTTCCTCTGATCGATGAGAGAGCATGAGAAAAGAGGAGAGAGCCGTTTCCAATTTGGCATCAGGCGTGAGCCTTTCCTTGCCTTAGGATGCTCCTTCTCACCTCCAAAAACAGCGCGAGTGAGTACCCCCTGGGACTGAGTCATCACCCCCTCCCCCCCCCCCCCCCTTCTCCCTCTCCCCCATTCCATCCCTGCCTGCTTGAGTATAGGATTTAGTGCGCTGATGGCACCCACTGAGTCATGTCTCTGTGAGAGCTATCTATATTCACACGCAAACTGTGAGGGGTAAACCATGCGGGGGGGGGGGGGGGGGGGTCAGTACTGCCTCCTACCGTAAGCGATACAGTACTCTGGACTATCCAGATGCGTACATATTAAGGTTCTTCATTTGATGATGAATTTCGCATGAGATTGATGCTGGGCAGAAGACGATCCGATTCCTCTAAATTGGTCTGAGTCCAGGCCCTGAAGATACCGTATCCCCATATCATCCGCTACCGTACTCCAGGTCCTACAACGGGTACACGCTGCAAGACTACAGTAATCAACTCCACCCGCACCTCATCTTCGACCCGACGCCTCCATCAGCAGCGCCGCTCCTGCCCGCCCATCTCAGCTACGAGCAGGTACCGTAACCTCTAGGCTACCGTAGCCCCTGACTACCGTAACCTTGCGTATCTTGATGAGGCCGTTTCGGATAGTATTATCTCCATTCTGTACACTGTTTCTGACCTGCGAAGCAATGCGCAGAATGAAGAGAGGCCTATTCGATCCGGTATCACTACCGTATCTACAGTATCCCATCTGCCGATACTCTGGCATAACATAGCCCTGTCGATGGTACCGTAGTCTATAGGACTTCTCTAGCTCACTGCAATCTACAGTATCCAACTTCCCAAACCCTACCGTACCCTACCGTAACCTACCGTAATCCTCAGCCGTACGCTCCCTCTCCATCGTGCACCACGAGCAACTCGGTCGGGTCGGCCTTCTCCTCGCTCCAGCCCTCCTCCCTCCACCAGGTACTGTAGTGGTGTAATTTCGGGCTGCATTTTCTAAACGTCACACGATAGCACTGCACTCATGTCTACACCATGTCGCAGTGGTGCGTTCTTGAGTGCAGCCCATCATTCTGCCGTTTCCCAATCCTACCGTATCCTTGTGCAGCAGCCGGCCACCAGCTCCTCGTACTCGCCACCTCCGCAGGACCCGCTGGTCGCATCCTCGATACACTCGCGAACTGCACAGAAGAAGCGCATTCAGGTACGGTAGCCGCACTCTGAAGATCGATCGACGACTGACTTTATAAACTTAGTTGAGCGGTGGATTACGGTAGCTGATCGATTGGCAGGCTACCGTAACAAGAGGCCATCGCAAACTGGCTTTATTACCGTACCAGCAGATTACGGTAGCTTACGGTGATCGATTAGCAGGCGGTGAGCTGCCACTCCAACTCGATCTGCGCCAACTGCGGGACGCGCGATACATCGCTCTGGCGCCGCAACACCACCGGAGAGATCGAGTGCAAGTGAGTTGGCGAGGTTTCCCAGTGGGGTACGGTAGGCGGGGGGACGGCTATCGACAACTGACTTTATTTCAGTGCCTGCAATCTCTATTTCCGCAAGAACGGCAGGAAACGTCCGATGAGCCTCAAGAAGGGAGTAATCATGAAGAGGAATCGCAAGCCGAGAACCAACTCGGAATCCAACTGACCATTTATCTTTGATCTTTGATCTACCCTCCCTTAAAAGCATATATGAAAGTACATCTCCCTAGAGCTATCCCCACAACAGTCACAACTGAGTACCACTGATGAGGCCATCCATTCCATTATCGATCGCAGCAAGCCCCCTTACCGTATCCCCTTGCCATCGTGCCAAGTATTCCCCCTACCGTACACACGCCCGATTGATCGAATCCATAATCTCTTCGATACCGTAATCTCTCTCTCATCCATAATTCTGCCTTGATTACCGTACACTACCATGACCGCTGATCACAGACTGAATTAGCCTTTTCTCTCTTCTGACAAACACACGAAATCTACCTGATGAGCAGAATCTCATAAGCACTCCTTGATTCTTGCAATATTGTGAGCCCTTCCCAAGATACATATCCGTCCCTCTTCCATTTATTGTTGTGAGACTTGTCCAGATTTGCACAAATTTATTACTTAGAGCATACTTTATCTACAGCATTCTACAGATTACCTAATAATGCATTTTGTTCATAAATTGGCATAAAGTCTATATTACATGGCAGTGGATACTGTACATTCTCCAGAAGATAGCCGAAAAGGCAAAGGCGCAAGTGTGTACAACAATCACAGTCGAATGATCTACCCGTCAACAGAATGGAATATGACAATTACAATTAATTGGTGAATCAATCAATTAGCTAGTGAACATACTAAGTGTGGCCAGAGATGACTTGATCTACTCTTGAAGTGAACAGCTCACTTTGGATCTCTCGAGAAACGTCGATCAGACAATTCTTCGTGATGCACTCCACGTATGCCTCAAAAGTACAATATTTATTTTAAATCAAACAGTCTGTCGCATGCTTCATTTGAAAAATATACCCTATCATCTATACAAGATACATGAAACACAACCAATTCAAAAGCATTCTGTCAATGAATCTACTGTTAATTTACGGAACCCGGAAAGCACACTGGTGATGATAAATCAGAACTAGACTCCCCCTAAATCCGTACAGCGAAAAAGCAGGTGAAGTCATGATAATAGTATCCGATTTTCCGTCACAAACGTATACAAATGTGTACATTTTATATTTTGAATAAATAATAATTGAATGCACCTGATAGATTCCTCTCACGAGATCGGGCACGCCGGCCGCATTGGGGTCCGTGTTGAGCACCTGAATTAGTTTATTGTTTAAATATTAAGTTTAGTGCTAGTTCCGCTACTAAACCAGCTACCGGAGTAGTTTACATGATTCAACGTATATCAAAAAAGGCTAATATAAATCACCATCTTGAGTCCCGTCGGACTCTCCATGTAGTTCATCTTGTACGTGGACGTCTTGTAGTTGCGAACGAGCTGTTGTCTGAAACACGAGGGTCTAACATAGAATTTTATTGATTGATTGCATCTAATAATGGAATATCCGACTATTGCATGATACATATTGATGTAGGAAAGAACAGGTATAACAGAAAAAATATAATTTGCTTTACTGGATTGAAACCAAGCGAGCGCATTAGACCAGGCTTTTGAGCTTTACTACAACTAGATTTCAGAATGAGGTGCTTATTTCAGGAAAAAATAGCTTATTATAATCGAATGATCCTTAACTCCTCTTATGATGGCTAGTATTTATCTGATTGTCTAACTCGGAGTTATTGTTATGATGGTATCATAGACAAGAACCGAAAGACTTTAGAATACACCCTATCATTTAGAATGAGTCCTTGCCTTGGTAAATGGAGACTACTGCAATAGTTTCCTTTACTAATGTTCGTTTTTACGCTTAGCATTTATTACGACTGATTGTCCCAGTCCAAAAGCAAGAGAAGAGACCTGTTCATCGACTGAGATTTGTTAAAAGTGAATGGTACTAACCCGTCTTTGGTGCTCAGACGCTCAGCGAAGGATCGAAGAGAGATTAGCATCCCGAACATCAACTTGTACTCCTGCAAGGAGGTGTTGCTCGCAATACAAGAAAAGAAAATACAAACAACGGACGAACCTCTTAATTGTATTTCCTAATAGGATCTTTTCATAATATCTATCAATCAAGATCTGTATTGTCCGTTAACAACCCACTCGGAAATCGAAGGTCTTGATGATGCCTACTCTGGTATGCGGTTCCAAGTTGCCCCCAAGCTTGATGGCTAGTTGGAAATCTAGTTGGAAAAAGTGATTTTACTTGATTCCAACGTGGAATTCTGCTTGATTCCAACTTGTAAACGGCGATTTTACTTGATTCCAACTTGGAATTCTGCTTGATTCCAACTTGGAAATTTCAGAAGCATACTGTAAAAACAATCGTCTACCTTTTTTAGTCCCAAGTTGGAATCAAGTAAAATCGCCGTTTCCAAGTTGGAATCAAGCAGAATTCCACGTTGGAATCAAGTAAAATCTCCGTTTCCACGTTGGAATCAAGTAAAATCTCCGTTTCCAAGTTGGAATCAGGCAGATTTCCAACTAGCCATCAAGCTTGGGGACAACTTGGAAACCCTTACATCTGCTTGTTTCCAACTTGGATCCGCATACCAGAGTGAGGCGAATGTGTGAAATGACTAAGTGAAAAGCAGCTATTAGCTTCGGAGTCAGAGGAAATACCTATCAGGGTCGCAGCTGGATTTCCCGCTTGGGAACTACTCGTAACGAACAATCAAAAAGACGATATGAGTAGAACGAAAGGAACTTAAACGAACCTCGCTTCGTGGCAATCCCGATTGCTTCTCTCGTTTCCACTCGCGGTAGAAGATACACGTCCCATCCTTGTTGAAGATGTACAGGTTGTAGATTGCCATAGAACCTGAGTTATAAAGTTTGTTGGACTAGATAACTCAGGGCGATTGAAGAAAATAACGAGCAAAATCACACAGTGATGAAAACGAGTTACCGTAGCTAAGTGTTTTCAGGGAAGTACAAAAGTTGGCAAAACGCCAGCAACCGACCGCGCGCGTCGTTGTACGCATCGCGTTTCGCGCAATCGCCTCAATTTCCTTTCGATCGATAATCTTCTTCGATTATGGTATCCTTCTGATTTCGTGGGATTCAAGGACCACTGGGTCCAGCATACATCCGGTGGCTATTCCCAGGTCGCGCGAGCATGCCGTACAATTTCGCGCCATTCCTGGCCGTATTTCCGCTGCTCCTATGTTACATTTTCTGTGCTGCATTCAGGATGATTCCACGTTGCTTCGATTTGCGATCTTTCCAGCGCTGAATAGTACCGGATAGCGCGTTTCGCTCCGTAGGTTCTGCTAGCAGTTTTGCACGATTTGTCACCGTCTCTTTTGCGTTTGTCCTTATTCGGGTTTCGCGCGTATTGGAAACACTTTGGGGACGAGGCGAAAGAGCTACGTTGAGAGAACGATCGGTCCATTAGTTTTAATAAGTTGGCTCTTCCTATTTTTTCACTACGCGTTCATTTCCTGGAGTGTAAAGCTATGCGTTTCCCCATCGCTGTTGCAACATATGTTACTCATGTTTTGAACTATAAACCATTCATGTTTCCCTGGGCAGTCCACCTTCTGGTCTCTTTCCTTTTTGTCCCCTTCTCCTAACCTGCAAGTGGCGTCCACCCCGATCGCACTCTCTCCAACTCTCACAATCCCTCGCCCACCCTCTCACCGTCTCGTTCCCTCACCGCTCTCCTCACTTCGCCCTCTCTCTCGCCGCATATCGACCCTGTCCACCCGCTCTCTCCCCCTCTTCCTCTGCTCGTCTAGTCCCCCTTTCTCTTCCACTGCGTGGTACCGAGCCTCCCATCCGCTCCACTCGCTCTAGAGCCCCCTCCCCCTCTCACTAACTTACACCAAACCAGCGCCGCGCGTGTTTTTGATTAATTGCCGCCTCATATTAGCCTAACTTTGCAAAAAGCGATAAATATAAGAGATTCGTTGCAAATTGGCGCCTCAGAATCGGGGATGATAAGAGATAAGAGGTTACAAGTTGCACACGGATCCAAAATGAGCGGGTAGCTGGTTTTATCTGCCCCTCCATCTCTCTTTCCATGGCCATTCTTTCCCATCCTGTTCGAGTTGTCCTTTCTCTCCCCCCCCTCCCCCCCCCCCTTCTCCCTCTGCCTTTCTTCCCCTCACATCTGCAAGATCCCTCTCTCCAACTTTCGCCTCTGCCCCATAGGGATACCGGTCGATCGATCAATTGGTTACCGTATCCTACCGTCTCTTACTTGGGATGAGTTCCCAGCACGGTTGTTGTCACTCTCGGCGCATGTCCCTGTTTATACGCCGCGGCACACTCTATCTACCCCCCTCACACTGTCCTATGTCTTCCTCCCCCTCCCCTCTTGTCTTGTGAAATCACTGGCGAAGAAGGAGAGAAGAGGAAGAGAGGCATCGGAAGTTGAGTCATGTCGTTGGAAGTTGGCGTTGTGCTAGTGCTAGCTGAGTCATAGCTGGGTTCTTCCTATTAGGATTACTTGTGAGGCGTTTAGATAAGGGATGGCACAACAATTCCCAATTCCTCCTCGAAAACGCAAGTATTTGGGCACAATTCCGTTACCCAAACAAATGGGTTCGACAGAGACAATAGAAAATGGGTTGGGATCACTTGTTTGGACATATATTTCTCTATTTTTCCCATCGGTTTTAGGATTTCTCTCTCTGTCGCCTTGAACGAGAAGGAATACATCAATATTTATACACATTGGCATTGATCAATATCGTATCATCGCACTACTATCATTCCTTATCAATGACTAGTGTGAAACACGTCGATCGGTTCTCGTCTCGAATTGAGCACCGTTCGTTCCCCCCCCCCTCCTCCCTCCCCACCCCTCCCGATGTGTAATTGAATGTGAAGGACGCGCGAATGATTCCTCCCCCGTCATTCGAACCCGAGGATACGGTAGGATTACGGTAACAAGTCACAGCCGCAGATCCTGTGTTTAGTTTGACCATCTGCTCCGAGTTGCCCCCTCTCCCCCCCTACCCTCTCGACCCGAGGAGAGAGGCTAGAGGTCAGCCAGGGATTGAGAGAAGGAAGTGGGAAAGAGAGGGAGAAGCAAGGGATTATCGATCGGTATGAAGGGAGAGGCGCATGTGAGATTGGCCCGCTAGCTTCTTTGCACTTTCATAAGGTCTGTTCCTTACTTTAGGGGGATCCCTCTCTCTTTCCCCTCCCCATCTCTCTGCGGTGGTGTCATATTAAATCGATAGTCCTTCCTCCCCCTCTTCCCCCCTCCCTCCCTCCCCCCTCTCCCCTCTATCTGCCCCCTCTCTCTTGACACAGTGCACCCTCTCTGCCCCAATCTTTCTATGATCTGTAGTACCCTTCGCTCCCTTCCTTCCTCTCCCCTTCTCTTCTGTACTAGCAATGCCCTTGTCCACTCTTCTCCCCTTCCCTCCCTCTCTTTCCCTCGCCTCGCCCTTGTCTGACCGCATACATTCTGCGTGTACTCCCCCGAAGTACGAGTAGGAAGTTCAGTGCAAAAGCCATCCCAAAGATCCTTGGAATGGCTTTGGAATGAATATTTCGAGATGATGTTGAAATAAGCTCTGTCAAACCGCATTTTTTTCGGGTTTCATCGTGCTGTTTGCAGTTTGATCTTCGATTTCAACAATAATATCCATTTCGTTGCAGAGAATGCGCCAGGAGCAGTGAAGGCGTCCAATCTCAGTCCCAACCTTGTGATCTACATCTCACTTTCTGATCTCACAGAGGTGAGCAGCAATCAATAATTTTATTTATTTTAATTAAATAAATTTTTAAAATAAGGGCACTCGATCAATCTGCGCTTCTTCCATTTCCGTTCCCATTGCCGTTCTCTTCTCTCACACTTGCCTAGATGATGAGAACTCGAAAGTTACTTATGAAATCGATAATTGTCAGCTTGATGAAATGGTTTCGAAATGCGTATTTTCCTGAATTAATATTAAATTAATTTCAGCTGCCTTACAGACGGTGACTCTCCCGCTCGCCGTATCTATCGCATTCGACAAATCGCTCAACAGGTTCGCTTTTCCTACCTTCCTTTTGCTCTCCCTTCCTCCCTGTCTCTCTTCCCATCACATCTATCCAATCAATAATTTGCGAAATATAGCCGGAGAATAAGCTTTCAAAAATGGCGCTTAATCGATCGAGAGTTTCTTCCATTTCCGTGCTAATCTCCTTTCTCTCCACAAAGCTTATTTTGGAATATCGATTGGTCCTCATTTTTGGATGTTGTAAGCGCGAATTCAGCAGGTGGCGAAACCCACAAATTGCTGGTTAGATATAATGTATGGCGCTCTCTCATGTGAATCTACCCTTCAGTTTTCAGTAGAAGGAATATACAATAAGATAGTGATGTAGTGGGGGTAAAACTACTCGTAATTAACCCATTGTTAAGTAATTAATTATGTTAATTGCAGGTCTCACCAGTCTTCTCAAGCTTCCTACTCGGGTCCCATCTCGTTCTCACTGTGAGAATTTAAAAAAAATCAATATTTGAATTTAAGTTGACTTGAATCAAGGACCCTGGTATCAATCGATAAATCAATCTCCTCGCTTCCAGTTCGGATAATCGCCACTCAGTCATGGCAGCACCATCGATCGACCAAATGGGCGGAATGCTCGGTACGGTAACCCGGAGATGATGATTGATTTATTCCTCCCTGCTCACTTGATTGGTTTCCTTGATAGTTGGCTGTCCGGGCCAGATATACCCGCAAAGCCTGGTTATCCGATAGTAATTGATTGTTGATGCCTGCTATCTCGTCGGCTCTCGAAAGGTCTAGAGTGAATAAGGATAGGTATAATAAGGATGCTTGAGGGGAATACGAGATGCTTTTCACACAGATTGTCCTGAATTGTATAGTGGCTGACGTCGTCTATTCCCATCCTTGCCATGACTTTGCGTGTCTCATTTGTGCATATCTGCCTCTCCCGCTACACCCCAATGTCTTTCTCCCTCGTACCATCCATGGCCAACTGCTCGCCGGTTAGACACAGCGAGAGATCGTGCTGAATTAAGAGAATAAGCCAGCCGATCGATATCAAAGAAACGCAGAAACACGGCAACCCCAGTGGCATCGATGGTTGATGACATCAAGGACTGCATTCAGACGCGCAATGCATGAACCCTCCCCCTGCCAATCAGCCACCCCCCCCCCCCCTCTCAGGTGTAGAAGGGAGAGATAGTACCCCTCTGCTACAGTCAGTGAGAGGTTGTTCTGGCCTCGGTTTAGAGGCTCTCGGTATTGCTCCCGCTTTTCTCAATAGTTTCCGCTGCGGATTGATGTGCTCATCCCTATCACCAGGGCTCTATTGATTGAATCGCCACTGTCGCACTTCCCGCATAGCCTTCCCCCATAACAGAACAGTTACAGTATCTCCTTTCAAAGTCACTACAGTACTTCCCGTCACATGCTCCTTACCGTACCCTCGATTGCAGAGTCGTTCTCCTTCAACGACACCTCCTCCTCGTCTCCTTCGGCAGCCTACGGAGGGATGATGATGAGCAGCGCGGCTTCTGCTGCCGCCTCGGCCTCCGTGCAGCAGGGCGACCTGGCCGGCTCGCTCGCCCCCGGCGGCCCCATCGGAGACAGCCCCAGCGGAGGTGAGGCCCAGTCCAAGATTCATCACAAATCCAGTCCAAGTAGGCATTTGAGATGTATTTCCCCCCATCGGAACAGCCCCAGCGGATGCTTGTGGATGCTTTGATAGAGTGTGCAAAATCATTATGAACGAATCTTGAATATTTTCTACCAGATTCGTTAGGGGTTCAGCCTCGGAATCTCTCGTCAATTTCCTTGCTGATCCATTCCAATCAATTCACTACCCTCGTCAAATCTTGGGCTTATTTACGATCCCACCCACTCTGATCCATGCCAATATCCCCCATTCCCCACTCGCAGGCGCTCCCCCCGGCAGCGGTCAGGCAGGCACGGGCTCCGGCTCGGGCGGCCAGCCCGGCTCGGGTTCGGGCACGCCCGGCTCCGGCACGCAGTTCCAGTGCCCGCGACGCCCCAACCACGGCGTGGAGGGCCGTGCCATCCTCCTCAGGGCCAACCACTTTGCGGTGAGCGATTATTGGACTTAATTTTGGAATTTATTTGTTTAGTTATCATGAGTTAGTATATTACCCTGTAGCGTCGTGATTCGCTATTTTAAAGCTACCGTAATCGTGAGGCTTTCAGGTGCGCATACCAGGCGGAACCATCCAGCACTACCAGGTGGACGTGCAGCCGGACAAGTGTCCGCGCAGAGTCAACAGGTACGGTAGGTGGCACACGATGGATCGACAACTGGCTAGATTAGGGATACGGTAGGAGGCATCGGAAGCACACAGTTTTCGCGTCGCTCCCGTTAACGAGTTGGGAGTAGTGGCGGCTGTTGCGTTGAGACAGACGCACCCGTCCAGATGTCCAGAAGATGTGCAAAATAATATAAAACTACATTATGGGCCGTGACGTCTAAGGGGACGGCGATTCGCGGTAGTTTGTAGTGGTACAATTGATCATAGAACTATGGGATACTGTATCGTCGGGTCACTGTCTTAAGTTATGCCCCAATCAATATAGCCGTGACTGCAGAGCATCTTTTTATCGCAGTAAGTGGTACGATAGGAAGAGTTATCGACTGATTGGGTTACAGTAGGAAGAGGTGGGTGCGGTATTTGGCATGGATTTATCGATTTCTTGTTCAGGGAGATCATCGCGACGATGATTCGATCGTTCTCCAAGTACTTCGGCAGCATCCGGCCGGTGTACGACGGCAAGCGCAATATGTACACGAAGGAGATGCTGCCCATCGGCAGGGAGAGGACCGAATTCGAGGTAGTACGATGGACGTGGGAGACACGACGGATTGACAACTGATTTAAAAAAATACGATTTAAATAATTAATATTGTTATTATTCCAGGTCACTCTGCCCGGCGACTCGGCCGTCGAGCGCCAGTTCACCGTTGTCGTCAAGTGGATGGGACAGGTACGGTAGTTAGACGGGTTACGGTAGTTGGTTCGGTGGGTCACAGTCGTGATTTTTCAGGTCTCTCTGGCCGCCCTCGATGACGCGATGGAGGGACGCGTGCGCCAGGTGCCCTACGAGGCCGTCCAGGTACGGTACACCTGCACTGTCGATCGAGAACTGGCACGATTGTGCATTATCGATCATTATATGACTGAGGATTACGGTATGTGATGATTATCGATGGATCGATCTCAGGCGATGGATGTGATCCTCCGTCACCTGCCCTCGCTCAAGTACACGCCCGTCGGCCGCTCCTTCTTCTCGCCCCCCATGCCTCCCCCGCCCCAGGTACGGTAGTCTGCGAGTATACGGTAGCGATCGATCGATGGTGCCTGCACGATGTGCTAGCCAGCTGTAGTGGGACACGTTGAATAGCAGGACAATTATTCGGGTCTCCGCCCTTTTCCCGATTTGTGAGGAGTACAGGCTATTATCGATTTATTGGTTACGGTAGATTATTGATTGGCTCCTCGCAGATGGCGCAGCACGGCCAGTATAACACGGAGTCGAAGCTGGGCGGCGGTCGCGAGGTCTGGTTCGGCTTCCACCAGTCGGTGCGGCCCTCCCAGTGGAAGATGATGCTCAACATAGACGGTCAGTTGGCGATAGATGGGGATTACGGTAGTCTGAATACGGTAGTCAGTTGGTGATTGATACAGTACGGTAAATGTACAATAATGATGATTGCAGTGTCGGCGACGGCATTCTACCGCTCGATGCCGGTGATTGAGTTCATAGCCGAGGTACGGTATCGGCTTGACTTTCGATTATCGATTGATTGTCTCTGCAGGTGCTGGAGCTGCCGGTGCAGGCACTCGCGGAGAGACGCGCGCTCTCGGACGCCCAGAGGGTCAAGTTCACCAAGGAGATCCGGTGAGGATACGGTAGTTGTTCGGGTTACGGTAGTGATATTGAATGGCTAGACTCGTTCGATTGACGGGAGGTATCATTGAGTCGAGTCGTTGCAAAGAAACGAAGGAACTTCTGCAGTTTCTGGCCCTGATTGGCTGATTGCGACCGCGCAGAATGAAATGAGAGGGTGGAATGGCAATCGAGATAGGGGAGGAAGGGAATGCAAGCAGACAATTGTCTGGGCCAGAAACCGAAGAAGTGCCGAAAGGAATCTGATCACAACCCGGCTTGCGTGGAAAATTCTAACACCCTTCCTTCACCCTTACCTGCTTACTTTCCAGCGGCCTCAAGATCGAGATCACTCACTGCGGCCAGATGCGCCGCAAGTACCGCGTGTGCAACGTGACCCGTCGCCCCGCCCAGACGCAGACGTGAGTGGATTTACCCGTCGGGACCCTCCTTGTTAATGTTATACGGTACACGGTAGCTAATCGATGCTCTGTAGGTTCCCGCTGCAGCTGGAGACGGGCCAGACGATCGAGTGCACCGTGGCCAAGTACTTCTACGACAAGTACCGTATCCAGCTCAAGTACCCGCACCTGCCCTGCCTCCAGGTCAGTACGGTATCGATGGATCGAGTATCGATTGATTACGGTATCGATCGATATGTGGAGCTTTATTACGGTATTCTTGCTATGAATACTTACCATATTTTTCTCAATTATCGATTGATTTCTCCAGGTCGGTCAGGAGCAGAAGCACACGTACCTCCCTCCCGAGGTGTGCAACATCGTGCCCGGCCAAAGGTGCATCAAGAAGCTGACGGACACCCAGACCTCCACCATGATCAAGGTACGGTAGCCGCCCCACCGAGAGGCGCGATCGAGAAGTGACTATTCGCGAACGTCGAAACGATGAATCGTTAGTGTGTAACATCATGAAGAAATGATGGAGTCGACAAATGGATCGGGGTTTTAAATATGTACAAACAACGACGAGGTTACTTCATGGGTGAATGGATCAATATTCTCCTCCTACCGTAACCTACCATGACCCTCCCCTCATTCAGGCAACTGCCCGTTCGGCTCCGGAGCGTGAGCGCGAGATCTCCTCGCTGGTTCGCAAGGCCGAGTTCTCGGCCGACCCCTTCGCGCACGAGTTTGGCATCGCCATCAACCCGGCCATGACTGAGGTTTGTTCAGTCCAATAGATCCATTCCAAATGATCCAGTGCAAGAGATCTATTCCCTTCCTTATTCTGCTCTATTCACTGTTTCTGAGCAGAGTTTGTGATCCAGACCAAAAATCAATTCCAAGCTGTCGCTCCTTCAGGTGAAGGGTCGCGTGCTCTCGGCGCCGAAGCTGCTGTACGGCGGGCGCACCAAGGCCACGGCGCTGCCCAACCAGGGCGTATGGGACATGCGAGGCAAGCAGTTCCACACCGGAATTGATGTCAAAGTGAGTCCCAAGTTCAGTCCAAAGATTAGTTCAAGACCCACTCTCATATATCCGTGATGACCCCAAACAGCCGCCATAGTTGCTATGTGCCTCCGATTCTGCGCGCTATCTGTCTGACTCTCTTGCCTAGTGATGACGGCATCAGGATTATGCTCGATTAGCTAGTGATGGCGCAATCCGCTTTGAAAATCCAGTCCAAATCCATACCCTCCCTCCTTGCAGGTGTGGGCGATCGCGTGCTTCGCGCAGCAGCAACACGTGAAGGAGAACGACCTGCGCATGTTCACGACGCAGCTGCAGCGCATCTCGAACGACGCCGGCATGCCCATCATCGGCCAACCCTGCTTCTGCAAGTCAGTCCAAGTCCACGCCAAAAAAACGATCCAGTCCAAGCATCCCCTCAGTGGGCTGGATACAGCAGCTAGCGGTTATGCTGATTGCTCTAGAGGATACCATAGAGTAGTGCCTCATTGGGACAGGGATACGGTAGCCGCGGGTTACTGTAATCAATCGATTGACTGCAGGTACGCGGTGGGCGTGGACCAGGTGGAGCCGATGTTCAAGTACCTCAAGCAGTCCTTCCACGGCATCCAGCTCGTGTGCGTCGTCCTGCCCGGAAAGACGCCCGTCTACGGTGGGTGGGGATACGGTAGTCAGGGTATTGATTGGTAGTGTTTTTTTCCCATCTTATCGATTTATTTGCAGCCGAGGTGAAGCGCGTGGGAGACACGGTGCTGGGCGTGGCGACGCAGTGCGTGCAGGCGAAGAACGTGATCAAGACGACGCCGCAGACGCTGTCCAACCTCTGCCTCAAGGTATGTATGCGGATACAGTAATCGCGGGTGATCGACGACTGACTTTTTGTTACGTTGAGTTGAGGAATATGGTAGTTCTCTCAACTTATTGAGACCGAAAATAGTGCTCGTGTTTGTTGGACACCGGTGCACTTACTCATAGTCGGCTTAATATAGATGTAAGGCTAATTATACTAATTATACTAATTAGACTAATTATCCATTCCCTCTGTCTGTCAGATGAACGTGAAGCTGGGCGGTGTCAATTCGATCCTCCTGCCCGCCGTCCGTCCCCGCATCTTCAACGAGCCCGTCATGTTCCTCGGCTGCGACATCACCCACCCTCCCGCCGGTAAGATTATCGAATCATTGATTACGGTAGGGTACGGTAGCTCTTGATCGATGTACTGTATGTGTTACGTAGCTTGCTGGATTACGGTAGCCTTAACGGATCGATCTCACCCCCTCCCCCCTAGGAGACTCGCGCAAGCCGTCCATCGCCGCGGTGGTTGGATCGATGGACGCGCATCCGTCTCGCTACGCGGCCACCGTGAGGGTGCAGCAGCACCGCCAGGAGATCATCACCGACCTCACGTACATGGTCCGAGAGCTGCTCGTCCAGTTCTACCGGTGAGTCGGTCGGATACAGTAGCCGCTGGCGATCGAGGACTGACTTTTTAAAATCCAGTTGGGGAATACGGTAGTTGCCAATGGTGATTGATTGCGCCTGCAGGAACACCCGCTTCAAGCCCTCGCGCATCATCGTGTACAGAGACGGCGTGTCGGAGGGACAGTTCTTCAACGTGAGTCTGACCTACCCCATGCTTGATTATCTATTTATCGGCGAACATACGAACCGTCCAGTTTTGCTCGCTCGATACAATCAAATCATTGTCTTGAAAATCAATTGGCTGCTCAATCCCCTTGACTGCTCTAATTCAACCGATTTTTTTGCGACCCGTCCGACTCGTCCCACCCCTGCCAACCCCGCCCCCCTGCTGCAGGTGCTGCAGTACGAGCTGCGGGCGATGCGCGAGGCGTGCATGATGCTGGAGCGCGGCTACCAGCCGGGCATCACCTTCATCGCCGTGCAGAAGCGCCACCACACGCGTCTGTTCGCCGTCGATAAGAAGGACCAGGTACGGTATGCGCCCCGGTACTACAGTAATCGGCGCGCTATCGAGCGCTGACTTTTTGTCCAGATGGACCAGATTACGGTAGTGTAAAATATGTAGGACAAAATACTGCAGTATGAGGGTGATCGCAGGCTGATTTATTTGAGAGCTACCATAGTCGACGGGTTACGGTATGATGCAAGTAGTTTATTGGTTTTTTGTCTCAGGTGGGCAAGGCCTTCAACATCCCTCCCGGCACGACCGTCGACGTGGGCATCACCCATCCCACCGAGTTCGACTTCTACCTGTGCTCGCACGCCGGAATCCAGGTACAGTATCCTATTTTAGGAGTACAGTAATCGGAGGACGATCGAGGACTGACTTATTATTCAATTCTCAGGGAACCTCCCGCCCCTCGCACTACCACGTGCTCTGGGACGACAACTCGCTCACCGCAGACGAGCTGCAGCAGTTGACCTACCAGGTGAGAGAGGATACGGTAGCTGGGGGAGGGATACGGTAGGATTGGGAATACGGTAGAATGGTAGATCATCGTCGATCCCTTTGCCACGAGAGTGGTTGGGAGGCGTTGATGTAGCAGGGAAGGGTACGGTGCGGATGGTAAATCATTGGGGGTGATTATCGATTTATCGATCGATTCAATAATAATCGATATTCTCTCGCGTAGATGTGCCACACGTACGTGCGCTGCACGCGCTCGGTGTCGATTCCGGCGCCCGCCTACTACGCGCATCTCGTCGCCTTCCGAGCACGGTAGGTCACACAAGGAGGAGGATACAGTAATCATACAGTAGTCTGAGCCCGATAGTGAACTGGCTTTTTTGTTGTCCCATTTGTTTTCTCTTAGCAGTTGCCTAATATTTCGTTTCCGAATCGATTTATCGGCCTGTGCGTGATACAGTAATCGTCGCTCGATCGGCAACTGACATTATTATATTTGCAGCTACCATCTGGTGGACCGTGAGCACGATTCGGGCGAGGGATCGCAGCCCTCGGGCACCTCCGAGGACACAACCCTCTCCAACATGGCCAGAGCCGTCCAGGTACGGTAGCTCGGGATGCGGATTACGGTAGTCGGCCGGTTGTCGATTGATTGTGAGAGAAGAGTTGGAGCTGTCCTGGTACGGTAGCTGAGAGGCTTACGGTAGACGACGAGTATTGATTGAGATGATTGGGTTACTGTAGTCGACATCTATCAATGGTTCGTGTTGCAGGTCCACCCCGACGCCAACAACGTCATGTATTTCGCCTAAGAAGAAGAAGTAATCGATAATGGACTACCGTAACTTGCTGATCTCACCACCGCACCCAGTTACGGTAGAATCCGCTGAATCGGAGATTGATTTTATTATGATTATCCCATCCTGTTATCTCGCCCCCTTATATTTTGTTTCGTACATTGTCTCCTCTAGAACATATTGCAGCACGTTTTTCACTTTCTCAGCCTCCACTCTTCCGTCTCTCGTTAATTCTTAGCATATGATCATATAATTCACGACCGCCGACCTATTCCACTAGTCTTGTCTGCCCTACCCATCGTATCTCGTTCCCATAACGATTCTCTCCCCGTATATATACTGTAGTATATCCGTTATCGATTTGTGTTGCCTTCAGCAAACCGCACTTTCTACGCGAAGTCCTCTTCTTTCGGTCCATATTTGTTGTAATAATGCATCTTTCCTCCCCCCTCGCTCTCTTTCTCTTCTTTGAGTGTGCTCCTCCCTCCAGACCCCAGTCCAAATCATCCGATCGATCACTTCTTTCCATCTCACCACCACTGTTACCCGTTATTCTAATTATTATGCCTCTTGTATCGAATACATTATGACACAATTACCGTATCCTATCTGGTGTCACTCTTGATTCTGTATTTAGTAGTAGTAGGGAATGGGATAACGGGAGTACGTTATAGTCAAATATCGATTGACCTCAGTTTCTGACTCTCCAATCACTGTCCGACGCCCTCTTTCTACCCTAACTCACAGCTATTTTTTGGTTCTATGTAGACTATCGACTTTCCAGCTTCTCTTTCAATCCAAGCCAAGCATTAATTGTATATGCATTGTGATAGCGAGACTCCTCCTTCTTACCGTATACCCCCGAATATCGATCGATCAATAGCACCTCAGACATTGGCTTTCACTGCTCTCCACTAGACCCCCGTATCTCTCCCCCCTCTACTACTCTTTCTTTTACTTTTTGTGTGCGGTGTTTATTACAGTAATCTAGCCAGAGCTGGGTCTTTCACTCTCGTTCAATCCTCCACTCATCTCACTTTATGTGTCTTCCCTCCCTGTTTCGGATCCGTCGTCGGCGGTGCGGCTACAGTATCTCTCTGTGCGATTATGGTAGCTCCACAGCACGACAATCCGCGCAGGGATTTATCGATCGATATGAAAGATTCTCAGCTCTGGACGAGTATTGACGTTTGCTTTGTTTATCTCTCTCCTCTTGGTGTATGACTACTATTCCCTCCTCCCACTTGCTAAGTCCCGCCCATTTATCGATTCTACCGTACTCTCCTCCCCTACCGTAGTCCGAGCACGCGTGATGGCGCTCCCCATTCACATCAATTATTGATTTATTGATTACTGGAAGAGTGTCTGTGACCGCCTGTCTTCCGCTGCATTTCAAACAAATGCGGTCAGCTAGATAGAGCCCCGCCCCCTTTTGATCTACCCCTACCGTACCCCTCCTCTCGCTCTAGTTCTTGATGGTCGCCTGTCAGCCACCCCGGCAGAGATCAAAGATCAGAAGCGTCCCCCCTCCCCCTCCCTTGGCTCTATCGTTCCCCTCTCGCTCCTCCCTCTCCACTTCATCAAAAGAGTTGTCCTGAGGGGAGGCACCGACCCCTATGTCTATTGTCTACATTGTTTTGTTGCGCGGCGCGTTGGACACCCACGTCGACCCCCTCCCTGTTGACCTACCACAACCTACCGTACTCCCCTACCGTATCCCACTCAACCCCCTGGACGAGGTTCAGTCAAGCACGCTACGGAGTCTTTCAGGGGAGTCGCTCAACGACTTATTGATCGGTTAAACCCATCCAACCGATCGATAATCCCGATTGATCTACCCTCCATTTCTTCCACGGAACGCGTGCCTGCCTGTTCCTCTCCTAGTACCGTAGTGCCGAGTACCGTAATCCCCCTCACTGGATAGACAATCGCTTCAGGACCTCTACCGTAGTTCCCTCCAATTCTCCCCTCAGTGCAGTATGCGTATGCATAGAGGCAATCATCCTTCTTAGTTATCAGAATTACCGTGTCCCAAGCCCTATTAAGTCTTAGCAAGTGGTATACAATATCCAGTTTATCCGTTTCCTTTCCGCTGGCTCTATAACCTTCCACACTTTCATCTCATTTCTTCTTCTATTCGAGATATTTCTTGTAACAATGTAGTGGATTGATTGTCCTACTCTCTCATCTCTTCACCTTGCCCATCTTGTTGATCTACTCGATCAAATGTGAATTGTGAGTGATTTAGATCGTCCCACTGTTGATTCTCTAAGCAGCCTAATAAAGTTGTGTACAGTGGAGGTGTGGAAGAACACAGGAGAGCTAATCGGCACTAATGAGAACTTCGGATGAGAACTTTAAGGGGCGAGAGTAGGAGATGAGGGCAGAGACGGTATTACGAAATAGTTCTCATCCGACCTACCGCCCGCTAATCGAAAGAAATAATATTGACGAATAGGGAAGAAATTTGCAATCTACCTTGATCGATTAAGAACTATCAATCAGAACGAATTGAGATCCCATTTAGAAAGACAGAATCGCGTCGGTTGGCGAGAGAGTGTACAGATGGACAGAGCGGGAACTTCTTGAAACTAGAAAGATAGGAAGGAAAAATGGAGCAAAATGAAACAAAGTGAGAAACTAAAAAAAGGAATGACGAAAGTTTTAATAGTTCTTCAAGATCAAGAAGAGGAAGTAGTAGAGAGAAAATTGATATGTCGGAAGCGGAAAATATGTACGCTGATTAATGATGAATGTCAAAGATATCGTGAGTTATAAGCAAGCAAGATGATGACCAATGAGCAATGCAATGCGAGGTGTCCAAGACGACAGCAGATTTCTCCCTTGCCCCTCCCCTTCTTCCCATTCCCTTGTGTCATCTAGCTCATCGATGCAACCATTTGTCATGTATTGTATTAGCTCAGTACAACTTAAATCAAATTCATTTATTATTAAGTGGTAGTGGCGAGGGGCGGGGACCTATCTTACCTCAGCTGCTGGCCGCTCCCATGTAGGCGGACTCGTCCGTGGCTCGGAGGCGGAGCCTCGCTCCCCAGACGGACGACATCTTAGGAGCCATGTAGCACGACTGGTCGATGCGAGGCTTGGTCACGCCGAGTGGGTTCGACGATCCTGCAACGAGGAGAGGTTAGCGGATACAGTAGAGAGGGGTAGGGAGGTGGTGAACCCCAAGGGTATACCGTGGTCAATGAGATACCATGAGACAAGGGGCAAGAGAGAAGGAGACTACCATATCCAGGAAATGATAGATCCTGATCTACCATAACCAGAGGGCTCCAGACGGCTACGGTACCTAGGGCATGGTAGGGTACAAACCACTAGTATCCAGGGAAAGGTAACCAGTGATCCAGCTAGAAGGGAATACCGTAACCAATGCAAGGGGCGAGGGAAGGGTCAGTGGGTCGCAGGACAGGGCGAAACCATACCTCCTCCGCCGACTCCGGATCCGAAGCCGCCGCTGCCGGCAGAAGGCTGGCCCCAGACGTACTCCTCTCTGCAAAGATCAAAGATCAGGGTGGGGATACGGTCGGCAGAGTCAGGGGATCTGAGGGATCCGTGGGATCCTGGGGGTCTGGGGATACGTACCTAGCGTATCCGGATCATCTTCCGCCGGCTCCGGCGCTGCCAGGCGCTCCCATGTAGGCGGCCTTTTCCAGGGCCGAGAGGGTCCGTACGATCCTGCAAGGAATACCGTAACCAGGGCGAGGGATGGGTTCATCGAATACAGTAACCAGGGAAGGTGGGGGAGGGGGTAGGTGGGTGGCAGGCCAGGGCAAAACCATACCTCCTCCGTCGCCTCCGGATCCGAGCTGCCGCTGCCGCTGCCGGCAGAAGGCTGGCCCCAGGCGTACTCCTCCCTGCAAAGATCAGGGATCAGGGTGTGGTTACGGTAGGGGTCCGAGAGATCCGAGGGTCAGGAGTCTAGGGTAGGGGGGGGGGGTGGTACGTACCAGGCGTATCCGGATCCTCCGCCGGCTCCGGCGCTGCCGGGCTCTCCCATATAGGCGGACTTGTAGAGGGGTGGAGTGGAAAGCAGAGAGGAGATGATCTGGGCGGGAGGGCAGGGAGAGGGGCTTTTATAGGGCGAGGAGAGGGCGGATGAATAGAGATTAGCGATATGTAAAGAGGTTATTGACTCGATCAATCAAGGGGATTATGCTAAGAGAGTTGTGAACAAGGCGGACAATGGGGGGGGGGGGGGGGGAAGTAGGGAAATGAGGGGGAGGAGAGGAGGAGAGGGGGAGAGGGGGAAAGGGGGGAGAGGGGGAGAGGGGAAGGGGGGGGAATAGATCGATATGACGGATTGAGACGGGATGTGACATCACCGATAAGATGATTTACATGCATAGTTAGGAGCATGATGCGTTGGCACGGTGCCAATAGAT
This sequence comes from Pristionchus entomophagus, assembly GCA_036245825.1. Classification (NCBI taxonomy): domain Eukaryota; kingdom Metazoa; phylum Nematoda; class Chromadorea; order Rhabditida; family Neodiplogasteridae; genus Pristionchus; species Pristionchus entomophagus. Next base: position 2,173,715 of record BTSX01000006.1, read on the forward strand.
GCAATCAATGGTGGAATTCGATTAATTGCTGTGTAAAATAAGGAGAGAAGAGGAGTTGACAATTATTTTAGCATTATATTATAGCCCTATTGAGATTATATGAATGTTTCTCAGAATATTTTACCCCACATTTTCAGTTCTATGCCGTCCTTGTAGCTCCCTTTGTAGCTGAGATGCGACAGAGCCGGATCCAGAACCGGAAAATGAGTAACAGCCGGTTCTTTGAGAAACTATTCTCAAAATTTGCGTCGGCGTTTCGTTATCCCATCATCAAATAATTATTTTTTCCGAATTCATCTCACGGAACCATTTCCACGAAATTTCATAACGAAGTTGTCAAGTGCGTATGTGACTTCAAATTTGGAAATCGTAAGAAATCTGATATTTCTCCCCTGTGGCTGCCGATTGCGTATCATGTCTAATCGTCTTTTCCTTATCTACCAATATCTTGACTCTATTCTTTTACCGCACTATCTCGCTTCCTTTCAGGATGCAACCCACGCCCAGTGGCGTAGCTGCCTCCATTCTCTATTTCAGACCAGACTAAGATGCCAGGGTCTCTCCATTCCACGTGTTCTCTCTCTTTCTCTGACCAACGAGAGATCAAGCGAATTGAGGAGAGACCGACAATCCAGTCAGGCCCCCAGTGGGTCACGACTCCGCTCCCTCTATTGATAGTGGAGTGCGGTAGGGAGGTGTGAGAGATAGCGAAAGAGTGTGAGATATGAGGAGAGCAGAGGGGCGTGGTCAATGGATGATATGGGATTGATATCGAGAAGGAGATAAGGAGGATTCATGCGAGGGGTTGAGATAATTCATTTTCAGAGTATCTTATCCTTCAGCTTCCCTTCCTGCCCTTATCTCGTCCCAATTTTATCCATTTCCATGCCCTCTTCTACTCAACGATTCCCTTTGATCGTTTGCACTCACGTGTTTCTCTCCTCTCTCCACTCCTTCAATCTTCACGATCGATAGGCGTACCGTAATCCTTTCTTGTATGATGATATACCGCTGCCACCGATCGATCGGTTACTGTAGCCTCATCTTCACACAGTATTCTCAGATGGAGTACCAGGCCGTGTGCAGCTGTGGCTCCTTTGCATGTTCCGGCACCTGTCAGCTGCCTCATCTGGATACGGTATCGCACTCATTGATCAATCAATATATCCGTTCTACCGTATCCTTGGTCGTTCAGTAGCCTACCGTAGCATCGATTCGTAGAGTACCGTATGCATGCACAATCGATTAACCGTCATACTCTCCATTAGTTGATAGCGCAAATCGATAGAGCAAATCGATACCGTATCATCAATAAATCGTTAGCAAATCTTCGATCAATCAAAATGCTACCTTATCCTTGGCCGATTGTTTGATCTACCGTAACCCCACTTTGTCCCATTTGCAGAATGATCATCTCTCTGAACTGAACGCGACTGAATGGCTGCCCAATCAGATGCTCTACTACTTACCCGAACCACCGTACTATCCGGTTTCGTCGATGGCTTGGTCCTACCCCGCGTATCCTACGGTAAGTCGCGATCGATTACTGTGCCTTACCGTAACTGCAGGCTGCTGTAATGCCGACAGAGGCGTGTCCGCCTCCCTATTCACCTCTTCCGTCAGTGATGTCGCAGTATGCACCTACTCCCGCCTTGCAGGCAGGGATTTTTATTGCCAAATTAATCGATATTTCAGTCACAAATCGATAATTCAGTCACAAATCGATATTTCAGTCACAAATCGATATTTCAGTCACAAATCGATGCCCTAGCTCCAGCAGCAAATTCCAACGACCCGCATCCAATGTGGAGGGAAGGAGACGACAAGGAGAATGAGGTAGATCAGCAATACAGTAGTCATTCTTCCCAAACCCCAACCCCCTTCACACCACTTCGCCAATCAAGACGTCGGCCATCTACCTAAATGATAATGAAAATCTCCGCTTTTGCCCTCTCATCTTATTCAGATAAATAAGTGAAATTGAAATAAAAATTCTGCACCTTCTCTCGTTTCACTGATCAGCGAGAGAGTACTATGCAAATTGAGGAGAGTCGGAATGGCATCATCATTTTCAGTTCCCGCCCTCACCAACGCCGCTGTTGATGAACGAGAATTGCTGGAACTTGGTGAGAATGAAGAGAGGGCTCATAATTGCTAGAGATGGTAGATAACATGCGAAGATTATCACTGCTGATGATCTCTCATCAGGGAAAAAAACTTCGTATGAAATGATAAGAATAGATCATTCACGGCGTTTTGCATGGGGTGAGCCAGAGAGAAGAGAGCGGTCAGGGGAATGGCGAGAGAGCATGCAAATTCAAGAGTGTGCGCGATGGTCTCACCACGAAAGCTCACTTGGCGTTTTGCCAGCACAACGCCGTGTCATTGCTAGAATTCCCAATCACGATCATATTCCGATCAGGATTCGTCACTTCACGACTTCTTCATGACTACCGGGACCTCAATGGAAGAGGAAAAGAAGACGCTTGAGATGGTTAGTTATAGAATATCGATTGATGATTACGAAGAAAATATCCTTTTTGTGCAATAAATAGGCAGACAACAGAATGCAATATTACAGGTCGAACCACGTTGCTCTACACTTCGTGAGGAGAAGACGAAAAATGGAAGCAAGAAAAGACAAACGGTAGGGTTTGAGGCTGAATTTGCTGGAGGAAGTTCACTTTTTCTGCACAAACCGTGTGGAATTGAAGAGGAGGAGATTGTTGGTGAACATAAGGAAATGAGAGCAAACGCCTGGAGCCTAGGATGAACCGATATGACCATTCGAAAATATTAGAAGACTGAATTTACTAGAGCTGTTTCTGATCTATTTTAATGGTCCCGATCTGATGTCAAAACACGAGTTCAAAGAGCGAAATCTTCCGAGACGGCAACCAAACATCTCCCCATGAGTGGTTCCCCACCACTGAGATAAGGGTGGAGGAGGGCTTGGTTGCGATCTTTAGAAAAGTTCATTTCGGACAGTCCATTGAGCAAAGGTTGCAGCCCTTGCCGAAAGAGGTCGCAAAGAGATGCTCTAACTGCGGTGTGACCGAATCGTCGCTCTGGAGACGCACCGACGAGGGACAAGTGGAGTGCAAGTGAGTGGTACTGTAGACACACCAACTATCGGGAACTGACTGTATTGATGCAACCGATCTCATCTCTTACGAGATGTACTGTAGGCTAGCCAATAATCGTCTACTGAGTCAGTAGTACTGACCATATCGATAACAAAGGCACTTACACTGAAACTACTGTAAGCCTTCGGGCTAATGTCAACTGACTATATTACTGTAGGATACTGTATTCACACCACCCATCGTCAACTGACTTTATTTCAGTCCTTGTCAACTGCACTTCCGAAGATACGGTAAGAAACGACCGTTGGAGATGAGAAGTAATACGATCCTGAAGAGAATAAGGAAACCACGAGTTTAATTTCAATAAGTTAAGTCAGTTGACGATAGTCGGTGTGCCTACAGTACACTCACTATCATTCCACACTTTCCTCGCCGAGCGACGATGTGACCTACCATGAAACATCCATTTAGACATCTTGAAATTAATTTCAGTATTGTTCTGTTGTTATTGTTCCGTCGAATATGATGCTTAGACAGCTCTGATATAAAGAATTGCTAAAAGAACTGGTTGTAGAGAATGAGACTCGGAAAACAGAGGCATTACAACATATCAATAGTTTCTCAGACCAATCCCATTGATGAGATCCCTCTATCTGCAAAATTGATTGCTTTGCCGAGACCATGGAGACTACCGTGCCAGTTTCCAATCTTGAACGCTGCTTCCCTTTCACCATAGGATACGGTATGGATACGGTAGCGCGTGATTTGGTTGCGTATGAGAGGTGTGCTCCCTCGATCTCGCTTTTGAGGGGAATGGTGTCGAGGGAAAAGGGGCAGGGCTGGCGGTCCCTAAGGATACCGCTCACACCTCCTTTCCACATCTCCCACAACCTCATTCAATTACTGGAAATCTTGGCCAGAGGGTAGCAATTTGGAAATTGCGGTCTGCTTGGACGAACGAATACATATTTCATCACATTTATCTGTATGCATATAAATAATACATAAATAGATGTAATGGGTGCACAAACATGGAGGATTTAGAGTGAGAAAAAAGCCCATGAACGATACCGGATAGTTAGATAAAATCAGCATGAATAATTGCAAGTCAAAAATGGTGGACAGAGCAAAATAAACCATGTCTGCACTGGGGCATTGGTGCATTGAATAAGCCTAAAATTTGTTTCTAATCGATCACCGATAAAAGAAGGAGAGAAGAAGAGTGCACAAAAGGAGAAGGAGGGTATTTCCAGTCCAATAGAAGATGAGAAGGTCATTGTTCAATCACAGCTGCATCTGCTGGCATAGAAGTTGTTGATCGTCCTCTGAACCAACTGAAAGCAACGTCCCACTCACTCCACGGCGTTTTACATGGGGGGAGTGAGAGAAAAGAGAGCAGCCAGGGGAATGGCGAGAGAATATGCAAATGCAAGAGAGCGCGCGATGGTCTCAACACGAAAGCAGACGTGGCGCGTTGCCAGCAGAACGCCGTGCACTCATGCAGCCCCTATGACTGAACACCAGGGAAGATGAACCAATCCCCTGTATCTATCTTGAAATAGATCAGTTGTCGATTGAATCCACCAATCTATCGATTGCGATTACAGTAAACCCGATCCTTGTCTATCTCTCAAAGTCTAATCTCAACCAGGTCATTGTTTCCTCTTTAAAACACTGACCAAAACTATTTTAGAAGAAACTTGCATTTTGTTTTTTTTATTTGTACAGCTTATTCACAAAAATGAAAATCACTTCCTAATTATTTCCCCAAATGCTTGAAAGAAGAGAGAAACAATTATGCTTACAACTTACATTATCATCCTTATCATACCAGAGCATGGGGCCTCGAATCTGCAGCAAAATAAGTAATTATCATATATGAAATTATTCAGATCAAAACATGAAGAGATAAAAGATCAGCATTTCAGGTTATTTGATTTTCGTAATAAATTTAATGCAGGTGTTTGAGATACGTAAGACACGTATCTCAAACACCTGCATAAAAATACGTAAGATACGTAAGAAGAGAGACAATTTCCGAAATGACGGAATATTGTCTCTTGCACAACAGTTGTATCTTGTATGCAAATGGTGCTCATCCAGTAGGTTACCATTAGACCAAGTTTCGAAACGGTCAAGTGCCGATACGGCATCACTATCTGATATTTAATGTTTTGTGAGATAAGATCAAAGAAAGATCAAAGATCAAAAACTACAGTAACTCACTGGATCGGGTGACAGCACTGCTGTCGGACCATCTCGTTGATTTGCTGCCTTGTGTGAGTGTGCTTGTATTCCTGGAGATTAGAGATAGAAATACGGATGGGTGACAATTCCGCAACTTTTATTTTTCCGCAACTTGATTTTTTTCCGCAAACGACATTTCCGCAACTCGACCAAAACGACATTTCCGCAACTCGACATAATTCGATTTTTAGCCAACCTAGGATCCTGGCAAAGGTGTCAACATAAAGAGGAAGTTATGCTGATCAGAATGACACCTCTGCCAGGATTCTAGGGTGGCTAGAAATCGAATTATGTCGAGTTGCGGAAATGTCGTTTTGGCCGAGTTGTGGAAATGTCGTTTTGGTCGAGTTGCGGAAATGTCGTTTGCGGAATTGTCACTCATCCAGAAATACGAGCGTCTCTTCATACACTCTCTCGACCGGTCGAGGGAGTGTGCGGAACGAATAGACGACCGTATTTCTAACTCCTGCAGATAGTAGATTAGATTATTCGACTTAATTAGATCAGAGATAGAAAGATAAAGATAAAATGTCAAATAAGTTAATTCGAACTGACGATGTACTGGAAGTCGTCGCAGGAGCCGCGACAGATGATCGATTCGAATTTTGCGGGAGCGACAATGTGGGGAATGCCGAGTTCCTGAGGTTACGGTAGGCTGAAGTACGGTAGTTACTGTGTAGTTGCCGCCGTTTTAGCTCATATATGTTTTCCAAAAAGTTTTATCTTTTTCACACTATTTTATTGACGCAGGCGCGCAGCGCTGACGTAATTTGGGTGTCACCCCAGAATTTCCCTTCAATATTTTACGCCCCTGGAGTCCGGAGTCGAATTTTCTAAGTGCGTTTAAGCTCAAGAAACTTTGTACACTTTTAAGTAATTAAAATGAACATGGTCTGGGGATGTCGTAGTCAAAATATTGTGTACCTTTTAGCTAGCATGGATACCGGTCTGGAACTAGATTTAGGACGTGATATTCCAGAATCTACTTCCGTCACATCACAGATATCGTGTAAAGTTTCCCTTGGAAACCGCCGTGCTCCATATACAATAGATTGGGCGCAAACATGGAGTTGTAGTCCATATCCTCATTCAGCAGTTGTTGAAAAACGACACGTGTCCATGAGCGACAGGAGAGATGGAGATTGTGGTTGAAAACACGGCGGAACTACGGTAGGAGTAAACGTGAGCTGAGCTTACGAAGAAGGTGCGCTGGCTTAGTGGTTTGACGCACTGAAGGAAATGGTTCCCTTAGTCACAACCAATTTTCAACAGAAAATGTGATTTTACAATTAGACTAACGTATTTCGAAGCCATGTATTCTGAACGAATTTTTGCATTTGTGGCATTATGACTACAATCACAAAATTGATCAAAAAAGTCTCCAAGGTTTCAGACAATGACCAAAGGAAGAAAGCGTGAGAAAACAAATTGACGTTAAATTGACGTGTAATGCAGAAATCCTAATTAACACTGCACTACAGTAACCCATCTTACTGTTCTCTGACGCAACGCAGATACCCCATACTATAATCACCTTCCACGAGAAGAAACATTAGCTACCCCCTTATGTTACTGTATCCTTATAAAGTAACCTCGTCTACCGTAACCCATCTCACCTCCCACGAGAAGCTGTGGACTTGCATGCAACAGTTGGTCTGGCCGTGCTCGCACCCTCCCTTCCGCTTCACGTGAGAGCGACGGCGCCGCTTGCTGGTCAGAGCGTCCGAGGGAAGTTGGAGGATGAGCACCACACCCTGAAATTGAAGGAACTGATGACGTCATTTCACAAGCTCTCTACTCCACTCGGCTAACGAAATATCGCACAGAATTAAGAGACAAACTCTTTATTTGCCCAGCCCTACTAATGACAGTTCCTGTGATCAAAATCATAATTTTAAACTTCTTAAGTCTGGTTCTCCTATCTATTCCGTAGAGCCCGAACTATCACTGTGGAGGGTAGTTTAGCTCCATCTCCAAATTCTTCAAAAAAAAGGCGTTAGTGGAGGTAGCGGCGTCGCTATTCGCGGTCGAATTGTCAACACTGGGATTGATGGTATTCATTTCACCATATGCTGTTGATGGCATCTCCTGCCGGGGAGAATCAGCAACTCGTCCTCCTTCTCTGTGGTCTTCACAGAGATCTTCAGAGAGAAGACGCCGTCCTCGGCACCCACGATCATTCTGGAAAGTCAGTTGTCGACTATTTGTCGGCCCAATTACCGCATGATGAATGGTCTAATCGGACTGTGGTATTTATCGATTGATTGAAATGTTCGCTCAGACATGTCAATTTCTCTGAAAACCCTGGGTATTTTGAATGTGTTCTGTCCATCGTTGGTTGCAGTATACTTGTCCGCATACTATCTACTATCAGCAAAACGACTCGAAATCGAGACTAATGGAGAGAACATATGGTCTAGAAGCTTGTTTTTCTACTAGACTGCCCTACCCATACGCCAAATGGGTCTCGAAAAAGCGAGAGGGCACGTCGGCACGGTAAAGCGAGAAAAACAGCGTAATGTATGGTAAAAATGGAATATATCGAGTAGATCACGTCGGCTTGTTTGGGCTTATCGGCAGATAATTCTTGGCTAGTCCTCATTTGACGTATGGCCCTACCGCTCTATGACATTTTTCCGCCGCGGAACGCGATATCTCTTGGTGGGAGCATTGGGGACGAGGAGATCGACCGATTCCAGGATGGTGTCCAACTGAACAAAAAAAAATCGGCTCCTTCGATGCGATTAGAGGCGACTTTGCCACCGAATGCGAACGAAACAGATTCGCTGGAGTTGTCGCCTGGAGATGGACCACTCATTAGGGAAACACGTAATCGTCTTTCCTCAATTCCCCCACCGGACATAGCAACGATCTCATATCTCATGGTATCTCATGTATCTGTACCTTCGGTGTGTCCGATCAGATTGATGCTCTCGTAGGCATCATCTTCGTGAAAGAAAGCATAGGCCACGTCGGTTGTGTTGAATGTCGCCCGGAGCTGCGCCATACGCGCTGCACTGATCTGAGGCATCTGAAGGATCCAATCGAGACCCTCTCTACTCAATTCACATGCTATCTAGTCAGTAATAGAAGCGAGATAGCATGCGAATTGAGGAGAGTCGAGTTCCGATTTGCCGTCTCCAGTAGTGGTGGCTATTTTCGTTACGGCTCGCTACCTCCTCGACCACATATGAGCCCGTTTGCCTAATAGTAGGACAAATCTGGAGGAGTTTGGCACAGCTAAAAAAGTCGATTCTCTGAAAATCTGTGTTTCGGGGTTCTCGATGGTGCTGATGACGATGGACATGTTCATTTTGCTTCCAGACGACCCGTTGGCTACAGACGGAGTGACGTCAAAAACTCATTTTATTCCATTTCTCGGTCATTTGAGCATCTAATTTTACGCGAATATGGCTCCCTTGCCAGAATTTGATGGTGATCACGCCTGTCTAATTAATTTCCATGCATTTCCAAAAATATTTTTATTAGAAAAATTATTAAATCGGAGAGACAAAAGAATCCCGATATCCTTGTATTGATCGAAGCGGAACAACGTTCTGCTTCTAAATATATTTTTTATTCAGCAGAAAATGGTCCGGAAACCATCGCAAATTGCATTGGAACGTTGGGATGAGGAGCCTCTCGCCGATCTCTCTCTGCGTCGCTGACCCTGAACGCTCTCTCACCCCTTCCCTCCCCTGCCTCTCCCTCCTGTCTCTCGCTTCCCTGGTGCCCCCGCCGCTTAAAGAAGAGAGTAAACAAGGGGTCAGATCTGCCGGAGGGGTGACAATTGCGCAAACGACATTTGCGCAACTAGGAGTTTTCGACAATTCCGCAAACGAAATTTCCGCAAACGACATTTCTCGACCAAAACGACATTTGCGCAACTACAAACTACAACTGCTTTTATGGCGCGCCACATTCAACGCTTCGCTGTGTCTCGGGCGCTTCTCTCTTGATTTCTTTACTTTTTTTTATCATGTTTTATTACTTTTGTATTTATCATATGTTGCTCAAATCATAACTGGCAATTACGGGGACGTCGTGCCTAATAAAGGAAAGGGCGCGGACGTCAGGAGCGCATGTGGTTAGCCGGTGAGTTTGAACAATTCCCATTTATCCAGCATACGCGTTTGTTTCTCCTGTTTTCGCGGCCTTTCATCTGCTATCACTCATTCGCAGTGCTTTCACAGGCTCGCGGGTCAGGCTGGCGCGATTGGAGGAGGGAAATCGGGCGGCGGCGGCCGCAGGCCAGTTATTTACAAATTACCAAACGTCAAAAATGAGTTATTAATGCTCAGATATGGTCATCTGCCTTTTGTATTTGAGTGGAAATCCACTCTTCATTGTGCTAAGCAACTTTATGTTATTGTACCTATATCAGTTGCAAAATGGGAATAAATGAAGGTAGATCATGTCATTTTGAGGAACTTTACACGTTTGTTCAATCAAATATCCTACTTTCGAATTGGAAAAGTATTTGGGGGCAGTTACTGCTAATTAAGTATATTGAGTTGATCGGCCACACTCGATCGACTATGAAGAGAGGAGCGCTCGCTTCTCCACTCAGGTGAGCATTATTCGATCATTGTTCTCTTAAAACGTCTTGTTCCACGCCAGTTGGCTTGCTTTATTGTTACTAGGAAATATTCAGTGCAGTCTCAATTTATTCATGGAGGTTCTAATCAAATAGAGGTGCATTTTCATTCTATTTCATTGTGAAAGTACTATACTGAGCGGGCTTACTTTATTACAAGCGCCACTGATTAGCTTTTTCACTCTGGCCAAGCTCGTTCGCTACCATTTACTTCATATCGGTGCGAGGAAAAGATATGTCACTAATTCTGACTTTTCTCTATTCGATAATTGCAAATATCACCTACTTCAGTATCCATTCGTCGTGGCGTCTACTGCGCACAGCCTGTCAGATTGGATGGAAAAGGGGGAAATGACGGCGGACGTATTCTAATGAAATTTCCTCATTCCTCGTCGTTTAGCGCGGGGTGGCGCGGTCGTTTTTGGTAGAAAAATCGCAGGTGCATGGTATAATCATTACTGCCATTGTGAAACAAAAGCGAAAATGAAAAGTCGACTTCCTGAGAAATGTGGGAAAGACATTGTTTATCGATCGCAGTATTTCATGTAGTCGTATCAGATTCCAATGTCTAGATAATAGAACGTTTATGCGAAAAACGGCAGATTTCGTCGTTTTTTGGATGTTTTTCGCATATTTCTGCTCAATAAAAGAAAAAGTCAAAAATCGGCTCCCTGAGAAATGTTGCCCGAATCATGAGAATTCAGAAAATAATAATGGTGAAGGAGTTCTCATTATCGCACATCCAGATAATAGAGCTTGACTCTCGCCAGAAACGGAAATAAGTGAATAGAGACGCATTGAGCTAATTAAAAATTTTAAAAAATAGAGACAGCATCGTGACTCGGTCCTACTATTCAGTGCAATAGTTCTGTATAATTCATAATCATTTTAAAAATGTTTCATGTACTATTCTCAATTCACTTTTGTCATTTCAGCTCTGTTTCACCGCTCCCATAAATGCGCGGCGACCGAGAATGATATGACAATGGGAGGGCAATTCGAAAACATCCGCCGCGATAATCCCCTCTTTATCGGTGCGAGGAAAAGATATGTCACTAATTCTGACTTTTCTCTATTCGATAATTGCAAATATCACCTAGTTCTCACTCATTCATTTTACTACTCGTTCATTGAGTTATTCACTTTCACATAAGAGGCGATCGCGAGGCGGTCTTTTCTCTCTCCCTGTCTCTCCCCTCATCGCTTCACAATAGTAGGTGAGAAGGTTATTTGATAAATCGTAAATATTATTCACAAAACGTTATATTTGTTCGGCAAATTGTTCGATGCATATGCTTCCTATCGATCTCTCGCAGGTTACGGTAGCTCCCCTAAGTTGAGTTATCTTGAGTTACGAGTTACACGCATTTATAGATCCGTACTCTCAGAAAATGAATTTGCTGCTTCATCACAAGTTAACTGTGTTTCTTGACAGATGGAGATGCGGCGAACAACGACAACTCCCTTCCGGAGCCTTCTGTGAATCAGATATGTTTTTCTTCCTCATTTTTTCAATTGCATCAACTTGAGAGATGAGGGAGGAAGACATGCCTAAAATGTTGGAACTGGAAGGAATTGAAACGGGGATTACACTGGGAAGATCAAATCAGATTGGTATTTGCTACAGTAACCCATGAACAGAATTTTTTAATCAAATGAAGATCGAATAAATTAGCAGTGAGCTAGTGCATCGGAATATAGGAGGAATTAGGTCGATAATATCGAGTGAACTGGAAGCTTTGTGGTTAAGTTTCAGTGTATCTTCGTCGTCACGTCTACTGCGGAGGCAACGAGATCAACATGAACAAGTTTATTTTTTACTCTACAACAGGTAAATGATTTATTTTACTAAATAAATCGACATTTATGAAATAGTTAATAGAGACGGAAAATGCACTTTGGAGACAATTGGAAATATAAATGATATGAGATTATTTGATAACTTATTGGACACTAAAAATGGGTTGTGCTAATTTCTTGGGATTGATAGGCTACATTATAATTAAAAGAAAAGGCGAAATAGACACTACGTGGAAGTAATTATAATTATAGTAGATTAAAGCGTAAAAAGTGTGGGCCGCAATCGATTGGTTACGGTATTCTGAATATCTTAGTCGCTAGTGGACCCGCTACAGTATCCTCATTTATGCTAGGATACGGATAGGAATGCTTCTTTATGAGCGAAAGAGCTGGGAAATAATATAGAGAGGGAAAGGTGAGAAGGTATGCCACTGGCGCTTAACTACCGTAACCCGTTATAGTACTGTCGGTTTGGTCAGTTTGCGATAATAATTCAGCTAGTGTAAATAATTGGAACATGTTTGGCTTTGTTAGAGTTGGATGGTACCTTCCCCAGTGTCACACAGCCACCCAATAGTTACCGTAACCAGCTGATTCTGCGCTTCTACTGTGAAAGAAAACATAAGCATCAATTTTCGATTAAAGTAGGAACTACAAAATGATAATAGGGGGAGAGGGCGGGGTGTGGGTGAGACGGTAGATCAGTGGCTACAGTATTCAGATACCGTAGCCTGTGTACTTAGCATTTGTATAGGAATAGTGATCTAGAGGTCGGGATCTGTTCTGATATTACAATTTTGTGCTGTTTTTGCTCATCTGGCTCTTGAAAAATCAATACATATAATAGTAGCCCCGGAATTTCTGTGCTTCAGGTACGAAAGAAAGATAACGGCGAGTAATGCCAAACCAGATGTTTTCCGCCGTGAGACAGAACAAAGAATTTATAGCTTGGGGAGAGGAAAGGGCATGCGTAATAAGGTAGATCAATGACGGATGAGTGGTTACAGTAACCCATATGTTACCTAGTAACATTGATTCTGAGGGCAGAAAAGCAATAGACGGAGACGAATGCTACTGCTATTAAATGCTCGCAGTTTTGGTGACCCCGAAATTAGATATTTACGATATCTTAGGTTCTTCCGCGTTTCAATTACTAGAGAAGAGTATCAGTGAGTGGGAATCAAGGGAGTGTGTTGTACACACGTCGCACTCTAGATAACGCATGAAGGAAAATGCAATTGATTACAGTATTCGAATACAATGACCATGGACCGTAGTGAAATGGTTCGAATAAGGGGAGTACTACGGGGGAAAGAACTAATGAGAATTGTAACGTGAGACGAGAAATTCGATAATATTTCAGTACTGGATACTGTCTTCGTTGCCCCACATGGTGTGTCGTTGCCTCCGCAGTAAACGTGACGACGAAGAGACACTGAAACGTAACCACAAAGCTTCCAGTTCACTCGATATTTTCGAATTAATCGTTCCTATATTTCGATGCAATAATTTGCTGCTAGTTTATTCGATTTTCATTCGATGCAACAAATCACCGTTCCGGATTACTGTAGATAGTACCGTTATGATTTGATCTACCCAAGGTGTTCACTGTTTCAATTTATTCCGTTTCAATTCCCTCCCGTTCCAAAATTCTAGGAATGGTTCTCTCCTCATTTCTCAACTTGATAAAATCTAACAAATGAGGAAGAAAAAAATATCTGATTCAATGAAGTCGAGCTCCCCCGGGGAGAAGACGTCGCTCGCAGCATGTCAATCTGTCAAAAAATCACAGTTAACGTGTGATGAAGCAGAAAATACATTATGTTGAGTAATACAATTGAATGTGACGTAACTCCCATTAAGGTAGCTACCGTAACTACATTCTTCCTAATGTTTATATTCTACTATCCTTATCACCATCGTTCTATAGAATACTATAGCATCAATTAGATTACTGTATGGGGGGCAACTAGAATACGGTATTCGGAGTACTGCAGAAAATCGATCACGACCTACCCATTTCACGATATAATAGAATCAAATTATAATCATATCCGTCTAGCTTCTACTTCGCCTTTTCTTCTCCCTATAACCTGGCCTATCAATCGCGAACAATTACTATAATCCAATTCAAATCGCCGGCACTAAGTGTCCAACCAGTTATCAAAATATCTTTAGAACCTAAAAAAAATTGCGGCCTATCCTTTTCATGCTATCCAATCGAATCATAGTCACGCCACATAGTCCTATTGTTCGTCCCAATCGTATTCATTAATAAATATATTACCGTAGCCTGTCAATCCCAAACAATTACTGTAACCTATTTCCAATCACCAACACAAAGTGTCCTATCAGTTATCAACTTATCGTTACTCCGTAATATCATATCAGTTATCTTTGTAATTTGTGTCCCGAGTGTTTCTCTTGTCCCTTTATTATGTAAAATAAATTATTTACCTGTTGCAGAGTGATCAAAATAAACGCCTTCCAGTCAATGTCGTTGCCTCCGCAGCACAGCCTGTCAGACTGGATGAAAGAGGGGATTATCGCGGCGGATGTTTTCGAATTGCCCTCCCATTGTCATATCATTCTCGGTCGCCGCGCATTTATGGGAGCGGTGAAACAGAGCTGAAATGACAAAAGTGAATTGAGAATAGTACATGAAACATTTTTAAAATGATTATGAATTATAAAGAACTATTGCACTGAATAGTAGTACCGAGTCACGATGCTGTCTCTATTTTTTAAAATTTTTAATTAGCTCAATGCGTCTCTATTCACTTATTTCCGTTTCTGGCGATAGTCAAGCTCTATTATCTGGATGTGCGATAATGAGAACTCCTTCACCATTATTATTTTCTGAATTCTCATGATTCGGGCAACATTTCTCAGGGAGCCGATTTTTGACTTTTTCTTTTATTGAGCAGAAATATGCGAAAAACATCCAAAAAACGACGAAATCTGCCGTTTTTCGCATAAACGTTCTATTATCTAGACATTGGAATCTGATACGACTACATGAAATACTGCGATCGATAAACAATCTTTCCCACATTTCTCAGGAAGTCGAATTTTCATTTTCGCTTTTGTTTCACAATGGCAGTAATGATTATACCATGCACCTGCGATTTTTCTACCAAAAACGACCGCGCCACCCCGCGCTAAGCGACGAGGAATGAGGAAATTTCATTAGAATACGTCCGCCGTCATTTCCCCCTTTTCCATCCAATCTGACAGGCTGTGCGCAGTAGACGCCACGACGAATGGATACTGAAGTAGGTGATATTTGCAATTATCGAATAGAGAAAAGTCAGAATTAGTGACATATCTTTTCCTCGCACCGATATGAAGTAAATGGTAGCGAACGAGCTTGGCCAGAGTGAAAAAGCTAATCAGTGGCGCTTGTAATAAAGTAAGCCCGCTCAGTATAGTACTTTCACAATGAAATAGAATGAAAATGCACCTCTATTTGATTAGAACCTCCATGAATAAATTGAGACTGCACTGAATATTTCCTAGTAACAATAAAGCAAGCCAACTGGCGTGGAACAAGACGTTTTAAGAGAACAATGATCGAATAATGCTCACCTGAGTGGAGAAGCGAGCGCTCCTCTCTTCATAGTCGATCGAGTGTGGCCGATCAACTCAATATACTTAATTAGCAGTAACTGCCCCCAAATACTTTTTCACTTCGAAAGTAGGATATTTGATTGAACAAACGTGTAAAGTTCCTCAAAATGACATGATCTACCTTCATTTATTCCCATTTTGCAACTGATATAGGTACAATCTATCCTCATAAAGTTGCTTAGCACAATGAAGAGTGGATTTCCACTCAAATACAAAAGGCAGATGACCATATCTGAGCATTAATAACTCATTTTTGACGTTTGGTAATTTGTAAATACCTGGCCTGCGGCCGCCGCCGCCCGATTTCCCTCCTCCAATCGCGCCAGCCTGACCCGCGAGCCTGTGAAAGCACTGCGAATGAGTGATAGCAGATGAAAGGCCGCGAAAACAGGAGAAACAAACGAGTAAATGGGAATTGTTCAAACTCACCGGCTAACCACATGCGCTTCTGACGTCCGCGCCCTTTCCTTTATTAGGCACGACGTCCCCGTAATTGCCAGTTATGATTTGAGCAACATATGATAAATACAAAAGTAATAAAACATGATAAAAAAAAAGTAAAGAAATCAAGAGAGAAGCGCTCGAGACACAGCGAAGCGTTGAATATGGCGCGCCATAAAAGCAGTTGTAGTTTGTAGTTGCGCAAATGTCGTTTGCGGAAAAAAATTTAGTTGCGCAATTGTCTCTCCGATCTGCCTTATCTGCAATTTATTTTACCGTTCTCGACTGTTTCCGGACCACTTTCTGCGGAATAAAAAATATATTTAGAATCAGCACGTTGTTCCGCTTCGATTAATACAAGGATATCGGGATTCTTTTATCTCTCCAATTTAATATTTTTTCTAATAAAAATATTTTTGGAAATACAGGGAAATGAATTAGAGAGGCGTGATCACCATCAAATTCTGGCCACGGAGCCATATTTGCGTAAAAGTAGATGCTCAAATGACCGAGAAATGGAATAAAATGAGTTTTTGACGTCGCTCCGTCTGGAGCCAACGGGTCGTCTGGGAGCAAAATGAGCATGTTCTTCGTCATCAGCACATTCGAGAACCCCGAAACACAGAGTTTCAGAGAATCGACTTATTAGCTGTGCCAGACTGTTCGAATATTATGCAAACGGGCTCATATTGTGAATTTAGGCGTGGGGAGGAGGCAGCGAGCGCGATTCGACAGCCCGAATAGCCAACCCTATCATCATACATAATACTTCGGAAGAAGAGTTGTTACAGATCGATCATCGAAAATCCGTTCGAATTGTATACGCAGTATGAGTTTCGTTGCGCAAGCGTCGAATTCGCATTCATTTCGTCTACTCTTACCGGACCACTGATGCACTCCTTCATTGATAGTTCCTTTCCGATGAGTATGATCATAATTTTGTCAACTGATACCATATGACGCCGTTTGCCTTATTTTCGAGCAAGGATGGCACAGCTCAAAAATGCCGATTTTTCTGAAATAACGTGTTTTGGGGTTATCGAGACTGCTGAAGGCGATGGCAAATCGATTTTGCCCTCAGACCCACCGTTGGCTCCAGAAGGCGACAAGTCGAAATCACATTTTGACGTGGTACTCGAAACTCGAGAGTGCTTTTTTTTACGGGAGTATGTTTCCTGGGGTAGATTTAGATGGCGAACACGCCTGTTTAGTTCATTTTTCTTGATTTTCAAAAATAATTTTTAAATTATCAATTTTCCGTAGACTGAGAAAAGCGCTTAGCAATGTGCACCACTAAATAGGGCGTACTGAGAGGATTCAGAATATATAATTTAAGCTAATTCTACCGATGAGAAACTTAATTTAAAGTGTATTTAGATTGTAAGTTAGAGAGGCTATCCTCGCCTTCCTCCCCTCTTCCCTCGTGCGCTCTCTCCATTCTCCACGCTCTCTCGTCGCGCTGGGTCAGGGAAGCGATTGAAGGGGGAGAAGGCGCATCTCTAACTCCAATCTAAATACACTTTAAAATGAGTTTCTCATCGGTCGCATGACAGAATTAGCTAAAAATTATATATTCTGAATCCTCTCAGTACGCCCTATTTAGTGGTGCATATTGCTAAGCGCTTTTCTCAGTCTACGAAAAATTGATAATTTAAAAATTACTTTGAAAATCATGAAAAATGAACTAAACAGGCGTGTTCGCCATCAAATTCTACCCCAGGAAACATACTCCCGTAAAAAAGGCGCACTATAGTTCCGAGTAACACGTCAAAATGTGATTTCGACGTGTCGTCTTCTGGAGCCAACGGTGGGTATGAGGGCAAAATGGATATGCCCATCGTCTTCAGCAACCTCGATAACCCCAAAACACGTTGTTTCAGAAAATCGACCTTTTTTTAGCTGTGCCAGACTCATCCGAAATTGCTCGAAAATAAGAAAAACGGCGTCATATGAGACTGATATTGAACCGTCCGAATAATTTATTGCATACATGCATGAGAAAAAAGGGTCCTAGAACAACTCAAGAACTATCCAACCATAATCCTACAGTAAACCTCAATGATGGGCCAGTAATTATTTCTTCGGTCAACTACGACTAGAAACTGACATTGTCATCGGTCCATCCGGCCTCCTCAAGTATCTTCTGCCTTGCCCTCTCTGCATTCCTCGCATGACCAATGTCCAGTTTCGGATCAGTGGCGAATATCGGTGCGATCGATCTATTAGAGATTACGATTGGATAAAGACATAGGGTAGATCAATCCCGTTAACCAACGCACGGCGTTTTACATGGGGTGAGCGAGAGAAAAGAGAGCGGCAATGGGAATGGCGAGAGAGCATGCAAATGCAAGAGTGTGCCCGATGGTCTCACCACGAAAGCTCACTTGGCGTTTTGCCAGCAGAACGCCGTGCAACGCGCAAGTCCTGTGGGAGTGCGCAAGTTGTCCATCACCCTCTTCTTTGAACCTATTTATCGGAGTGATCTTGACCTTCTCTTTTAGCCGATAGGTTCACTGTGGAAGAATCAAGTTATTCCAAAAGAAATGCCCAATACTTTCATGAAAACTGAGCATCTACGGGTCAATTTTTCCATCCAATAGCCATATACAGAAGTGTATTCGGCGGACATTCATACTATAATTTTATTGTAATAAGATGCCAGAAAATGAGTTTATTTTTCATTTCATGCAATTTCCAAAAACATCCAACTTAGAGTCACTCACAGTATCTGAATCAGGGTTGCAATTGCAAGAAACGGCAGGTGTCTCATCTCCAATCGGAAGTTTGTATGTGAAAGAAGAAATCCGGGAGTTTCGGAGGCGGTCTGAGGCCACGCCCCCTTGCTTTAGACGAGAATCGAAATTTTCACAGGAGAATGGAGAGATTGTAGTTGGGGCATGAAAGAGAGAGAAGAAATGCTAATCCTTGGGAGAGGGCAAAAAGTTAGTTGTTTGAGACTTGAATGGAGAGAAGTCGATATGTTCGTTTTGTGCTCTCTTCATTACGCTCACTCCATTGCCTGCCTAATGTCTGAGACAGTGATCGGAATTTAGAAATAGCAAAACCAAGCGAGATCCTTAGAGAAAGTCTTAGAGGAAGGAATCCTATCCCCTAATCCATCTCTACTCTCTCACTTGCCAAAGAGATGAGAGAGCGTGCGGATAGGAGAGAGTCACAACAACAACTTGGTAGATCACTCCATCCTACTCCTTCCCTCCTCCCTCCCCTATCGATCGCTTCCCATCCGGGGTCAGAGGGGTGTTTGTGTCCTCTTCCCTTCCCCGTCTTTCTTCCCACGTACCCTTTTCCAGTTCGTCGCTTGCATCATTGGTCGTCTATTCCATCCAGGACCACAGCTAAGGTCCACAGTCCCTGGTTTGTGGTTCTGGTTCCATCTATATTCTGCTTGGCACCGAGTTTTGACTTTTCGTAAGCTCCCGGTTTCATCCCTAGGCTTATCCGTTGAAACACCATCTATTAGTCTCCCTTCTTTGAAGCAATTGGCCAATTGTGATCCCTTTTTCTTATCTCATTACCGCTCATATCGATTACTCGAGTGGTCGATGTTTGATCCAGTCTTGTTCTCCTTCCCTCGTCACATCACTGTCGTTGATTCCGATCCGGTGACGTCACTTGATCTTTTTCACGTTTCTGCTCCTCTCACTTTGATTTCTCAACTGTGGTTTCTATCCGAATATTATTAACTCGGAATCGCTCTTTCCCTGGCTCATCTCATGTTCCCATAGTCTTTGCTGCCCGTGTGCCCGTGTTATAGCCCATTCCTTGACCAACAGACATAGACTCTCCTCAAATCGCGTGCTCTCTCGCCGATCAGAGATACGGGGAGCGCGCGAAAAAAGGAGAGTTGACCGCTGACTGGTTAGCCCCAGTCCATTCCAATTCATTCCAATCCAGTCCGAACTCGATCTTGCAGCAGTCATGGCCCGTCCCCTCCATCCGCTGCTGCGAGGCGCGACCCTTGCAACCGACCCGTCGTCTCGTGCAGCGAGAGTCTCCCTCTCCTTCTTCCCCTTCTGCTTCGCACTCACTCCCATAGTCAGTTTATCCTTTTAGAAATCCTGTTTCTGGTGTTTTCGTTGTAGTTCTTAGGGTGCACGGCGTTTTGCATGGGGTGAGCGAGACAGGAGAGAGCGGTCATGGGAATAGTGAGAGAGCATGCAAATACGAGAGAGTCTGCAAAGGTCTCACCACGAAAGCTCACTTGGCATTTTGCCAGTAGAACGCCAAGGGGTGTCCATCATCCCCATTTTCTCAATTTCCTATTCTGTTGTAGTCAGATGATAACCGTAGCCAGTAGCATACATCTGAAATCTTCTCGATACTTATATGGTATCGAGATACGTGCAACCACACATTGGTCATACCTGAAATATTGATCTTGTCAGGATGTATCATGTGGAGCCTGAATTCCCCCTTTCTTGTCCCTAATCTTTCCGAATACAGAACATCGCCATTCTTTTCCTCACCTGCAACAACTTCATGTACATACTCGGCTTCTTCATCTACGACTCCAATGAGGTTCGTGGTGTCTGGTTCGGTCCCGTCTTGGTACCCAATCTGCTTTGGTTCTGACCCATCTTGGTACCCAGTTCCAGGTTTCTAGTTCGGCCCCGTCTTGGTACCAAGTTCGTGGTTTCTAGTTTGGTCCCATCTTGGTACCCAATCTGGTTTTGGTTCTGACCCATCTAGGACCCAGTTACCTCTCGCTTTCATCCCTAGTCTGATCCAGCATCTCTAAAATCGCCTTTCATTGGGCACTTTCCGAATCATTTTCTCCATGTGTGTTCCAACTTCAGTGCATTGATAGCAAAGCGGCCTCGGAAAAAACCTTTTTTGATCTTTGATCTTTCTTTCCTGGTTCCGTTGGTTTATAAAAACAGCTGTCAGTTCTTCCAATTAGCGCTGTTTTGAATCCTGAATTCATCAGTGATACTACGGTTGTGCTACTGGTCTTTGATCTCTGGTACCAATGGTCCCGTTCGCACCGGATATTCCTGATTCAGTTTCCGATCGCTCGTTCCTTCTTCGTCTTCTCTCTTCTCATCAATGGTCTGGCTTACTTCGGGATGTGGAGGAGGAAGGCCGGCCTCGTCATTCCCTGTTTCGTCGTATATGTGAGTGGTCGGGTGGCAAATCGGTACCAGACTCTCCTCGATTTGTATGCTCTCTCGTTGCTCTGCCCTACGAGAGGGCATGCAAATGCAGGAGAATCGGGATCTGATTTGACATCACTAGAGGGGACTAACTAGTGATGATGTAACTGGGAAGGAGAATTGCATTCAGTGCAATGTAATATTTATCCTGTCATCAAGGCACTGGGCCTGCAGGATGGTAGCTTCGTGGCATAGTGATGACGTAGCTCGGTGGTGGTTGGATTGAGTGGCGTCACTGGGAAAGAGGAAATCCCTACTGATGAAATAAACCCTCAGTTATAAATCACCTCAATCGTTAATAGGTTAGTTTCAACTACCTAGCAGTAACGAAATAGAAGCTTACCGTACTTGTTCCTTGACCTACCGTAACCTACCGTAACCTACTGTAACCTACCGTATCTTCAGCTGATCACATTCATCATCAACTGCTTCCTCTCATTCATCGTAATTGCCTTCTTCTCTGGTTACTTCATCAGCTACGAGCACTTTACGCGGGTCATCCAGGACAAGCTCAATCTCGGATATGATGGTATGTCACTTCTTAAGGCCTTTCCCTAAGCATTAGGGTCACACTAGAGTACGTTACGTCATTATGTCTTAGAGTTTAAGTTAAGGTAACTTTGAAACAGTTATTGAACGAGCAGTGGATTACTGTAGCTATGAGATGGAGCGGTTACGATAGACAGATTGTCGTAAATTTAGACATGTCGACTGTATTGTCGATTAGCTACCGTACCCCTTACAGTACTCCACCTTACAGTACCTTACAGAATAACTACAGTATTCCTCTCTTACAGCATCCCGTCACATCGCCCGTCTCTTCGGGTACTTCTCCGCGTGCAATGCAGCCATATCTTGCGCGTATCTGTGGGTGCTGATCTCGGCTCTCAACACGATCAGGAAGGAGTACGGTAGAGAGCAGCAGGTACGGTAGTCATTGATCGTTCAAACGGTAGTTGATATCGATAGATTGATAAATTCCAATTTTAATTAATGTAAATTAAAGGTGATGAAGCGCGTCGTGGTGCCGTCTGCACCTCCTGCCTACGACGTCTGATCGACGATGAATCTGAATCCACTCGCACCGTCGTCATCGTTGAGACTAACATCCATTCCAACTCATCATCCATTCCAACCCACTGCATTACTCACTCACTCTTTGTTTGCGTTGCTTCCTAGTTTCAAACGTGTTTTATCAGCAATTTGTACATACTTTATTTAGTTTATTTACCAGCTGGCTGCAAGCCTCCTCCCTCGATTTAACCCCTGTGAACTGACTTGGTACGGTTAAATCTCAAAGATTCTGGATGATGCACAGTGTACATAAGCTGGATGAACAGCCATGAGCGTTAGAATGATCTTTGATCTTCTACAGGCATCTAATCAGTGTCGTTCTGTGTGAAATACTCTAGCATCAGTTACTAGTTTTAATCTACCGTATCTACATCCATGATCATCCATGGATATAGTAATTTTCTTGATTTACATACATTCCTGTTTATCGTAAATTTCTTAGGCATGCGTCAGGAGATTGTCGAAACCTCTCCTCAGAAGAAATAAAAATCATGATGTTCTCGACTAATCCTCACTGGAAATGCCTCAACACCTGCGATAGTTTCTTGCAGGACAGACAATTAATAACAGAATATCTTCTTATTTTGTGGGTAGTTCGCCCTGTGCATTTATCAATTTGAATCGTTATTTGTGATCTCTTACTGATAAAACTTAAGCCAAGGAATTGTCACAACTGATGAAACAGCTGTTTGAGTGAACTTGAAGACACGATTGTTGCTGGCTGAAAATCATCCAGTGTTGAGATAATTCTTGGAGGTACCAAGATGCTGAATTCTTAAATTCAGAATTCAGCAGAAATCATTACAGGTGTTCTGATTAATATAAATTTTAAGCATGAAGACGTTCTGACTAATCTGAAGATCGAAGGCAGTAAAGAATTCACTTGCAAAGCGCAAACGTCTGTGTGTGTGTCTGTGTGTATGTCCGGTTTGGGCGTCCTGCCAACGCTTGGTAGGGGCAACCTGCCAACACACAATCTAAGCTTATCGTACTTCGTAAACATTTCCGAACAAATTTACATTTTGTAAATTATTTAATTTTTTTGCATTTTGCTGGTTCGCAACTAATTTTTGTATCTGCCCGGAATTCGGGGTGGATAAAAAATAAGAAACAATAATTATAATTTTTAGTTGCGAAACAGCAAAATGCAAAAAAATTAAATAATTTACAAAATGTAAATTTGTTCGGAAATGTTTACGAAGTACGATAGGTGAACTAAGCTTATGTGAGGCGCGAAGCGCCGAACACCGCCAGTGGTTTTATTATATTTATTAAATTAGAAATATCAAGAAATGTTTCATCGGTACATGTATAGTTAGCTGGAATAATGACTCGGAATTGGTCGAGTCTGAGGCAACAGAAAGTAGTGCGAAGTGTGGGCTCACAGTGAAATGTCAAAGCATTTCCATTTCCTGTTTCTTTTTGTTCACACATCTCCTCACACACCCACAACCGTAAAACGCAAGTAAATTAATTCAATTAATAATTGCGAGAAAATAAATTCAATTCATTCAGGCAGCGGCTCTCTCCAACCGCGCCTCTTCATCCACCAAGAAGGCAGTTCCCCTCACCCTCCCGCCTTTCGAATCACTCGAAGTCTCCAGCGATGGCGTCCCCTCCTCGATCGATCGTCTTCTGGCAATGGTCGCTGAGGTATACGGTATTTGAGAATACAGAAGATAACCCTTATGGTACGGTAGTATATATGAGATCATGTCCCTCGAAGATTTTGAAATAGTCCATGATACGAAAGATGATTTGTTGAAATCCTTCTCGCATACTGTAGAAGTCTTCGGGGATACGGTAGTCACTCTCATCATCGATTTTTTCAGGCGCTACCCGAAACCACTGATGAGAATACTCCTCCAGCAAAGAACCAGAAGGTATTTAAGACATGATGCTTTCGCGCGAAGCGATCGCTATTGCACCTCAATTTTTTCCTCGTATGATCGGTCCCCACTGGTGGAACGCAACTAATGAAGAATATGGCCCCATCCTCGCCTGAGCATTACTGCCTGAAGTGATAAATAATTGAATTGAATTGAAATTTTTCCTCTAAATAAGACTACAAAAGATCGGATATAGTCAACAATTATTCATCTTCAGGTCGATCACTCCAAGCTCGTAAAGAATCAGTCCGTGAACTCGTCCCATCCACAGAAGAGGATGAAGAGAAAACTCGCTGCATCGGTAGGCCTTTTAAATCATATCAAGTATCGAAAAAGAAAACGAAAAAACGGTGTAAACTCCACGTCCTTCACATCACTTCGACTTATTTTCCACGAGGTCATTGTAAACGAGAGAGTGTGGGACGTGAAGAGGGTCCCTCTCAATCTCACACACTCTCTCACCATTTACAATGAGTTCAATTGGTAACGCGGCTGAATCTAATCGCTTCAGGTCCTTCTCGATTCATCTGTCGTTTCTCCCGTCACTCCCCTGAACAATGATAGATTCAATCCGAATTTCCCGGCGCTATGTGAGAATTCGCCAAACGTCAGAACTCCTGGACAGAAGAGAAAGCGCAAGTCGGTGAGTGATCTTTGATCTAACGATTTATCAGAGACAGCAAAGATCAAAGATCACCGTCGCTTTGATCTTCGAATCTCAAGGACTGACGTCTTCGTAATAAATCTAAGCATCGTTAGCAGGCCAAAGTGTTCAATCTGATTTTTTAGCGAAGATCAACTGAATCTTCCCAATAGATCGGATGCAATCATCCTTTCTGAGTTTGATAAAATACTAAAAATTTCGCAGAGATCAAAGATCAAAATCTTCCTTTTCAGCCGATGATCCATGGCAACTCCGTCTGCTCCAACTGTGGGACGAGCGAGACCACTCTGTGGAGACGCAATGAGGAGGGAGCGACAGAGTGCAAGTGAGCATACTGTAGTTTACGGTAGGCGAACATGAACTGACTCGATACGGTAGACGAGAATCGAGAACTGATCTGAATGTTACGAGAACTGCCATTCCGCTATAATGCTTATTCTAAATTTCCGTACAAAGAACAACACGTTTGTATTGGGCAGAATACTGTAGGCTATCGAGAACTGCTGACAACTAATCCATGCCAACTAATTCCTCCCAATTCAGTTCCTGCTCTCTCTACTTCAAGAAGCGCGGCATCAAGAGGCCCATGAGTCTGCAGAATCGCGAGATCTTCAAGAGAAGCAGAAAGAGTGGTCGAGCTTCGATCGAGAAGGAGGAGGAAGTTGGAATGGATGTCGAGAGATTTGGACCGGATGTGCAGGGAATGATCGGCGCCCACACTATCAATCCCACCATCTTCAACTTTGCGATCGCTGCCTTCCCCTATACTCCTCTGTGCAATGATCGATTCAATGTGGTCCCTACTAATGCTGTCGTTGCGCGTAATGCCTCTCTCACATCAGCACACTCTCTCGTCTCTCTGACCGATGATTGAGAGCGCAATGGCAGATATGATTCACCGGAAAGGGCATCTCTAGTCTCTCTCGCTGTCAAGCCAATCACTATGAAGTTTACTGCTACCGGCCATGTGGCTAGCAAGCAAGTCTAGGTACCATAAGTTAATATTCATTGATTATGCCTTTATTGTCCGTTCAATAGTTATTCTCTACTATCGTGATCGTGCAATATTCAGGAAAATTATGATTCGCATAATCTCGGCTGCTTATTCTTTCCTTTTATTGCCGTTGAAAAAATATATATTTTATGGTTTTGATCTCTGATATTTTTTCCTCAGGCCGACGAACTGATGCGTCAGCGTAGGTAGAAGAAGCCTTGAATGGCGCATGTTTCCGCGAACAACAAATGCCTCTCATGTGAATGAATGCTTACAAAGCACAGCAGAAACGGAAGGTGAAATGATAATAATAAATTGAAGTCTGAGGAGTGACGATAAACTTTGGTACAGCATAATATAAATGTGTTCATCAAGTGTGAAAAAAATGAGCACCCTCGAAATTCGCACGATGTCATAGCAGTGTAGCGATTATTCGGTTATCCATTCGAACGACATGATAATTACGACGCGGAGCTCTCTCTCTCCATAGCATCGGTGGTTCAATGGTAGAATGCTCGCCTGCCACGCGGCGGCCCGGTTCGATTCCCGGCCGATGAAATTCTTTTTAAGAAACATTTTGTTCAGTATTTGTAATTATTGTAGCAACGACGTGATTTCTAGATATTTCGCCCCTCAATTTCGAAGTCAGAAGCAATTTATTATTTAAAAGATATTTTTAACTGATCTTTGATGGGGAGGGTTTATGGCTGGATGTTGCCCGTTATCGACCGTGAAAGGGTTGGGGGTATTGTATCTACCGTACTTGCCTTGCCGCGGCTTGCGATATTGCGCACTTCGGAGAGATGTTAATTTTCGTGTTCGACAGTGGCCCGATCGAGTATCATATTTTACACTGTGATATACGAGATCCCAATGAACTAGACATGCCGTGACCGCAGCAGCTGCAGCCCCTGCGGCCACGCCCCATGGTTGTTGCAAGTTCGAGCGGGCTGTAGCCCCTCGAAGATTGTCCCGGTTGGATAATAAATAAAATACCTGTCGTTGTGAATGAGTGTGGTGTGCCCATGTGTTGGAAGGGGGGGGGGGGGGGGGGGGGGAAGGGTGGGATTGCATTTGTGTTTATTTATTTTTCGGTTTATTTTATTTTCTGTGAATTGGTGCGCGTGAACAATGGGGACTAGTTTTGAAGCTTCTCTATGTTCCTACTCTATTTCTATGGTATCTATGTGCCCATGTGTTTGGTGGGAGAGCATGGGAAGGATAGGTCGACAGTTGCGTCTCTTTTACGGATTCGGATTGTGATTGGGACCTCGGTCTCTCCTCCAAATAGACCGCGAAGATATGGGACAGCCCTATATTTATATGGGTCCCTGCTCGGTACATGCCTTTGATTGAAGATGCGATAGGATAGAAGCCTAAGCCTCCCGGTTGGATAATAAATAAAATACCTGTCGTTGTGAATGAGTGTGGTGTGCCCATGTGTTGGAAGGAGGGGGGAAGGGTGGGATTGCATTTGTGTTTATTTATTTTTCGGTTTATTTTATTTTCTGTGAATTGGTGCGCGTGAACAATGGGGACTAGTTTTGAAGCTTCTCTATGTTCCTACTCTATTTCTATGGTATCTATGTGCCCATGTGTTTGGTGGGAGAGCATGGGAAGGATAGGTCGACAGTTGCGTCTCTTTTACGGATTCGGATTGTGATTGGGACCTCGGTATCTCCTCCAAATAGACCGCGAAGATATGGGACAGCCCTATATTTATATGGGTCCCTGCTCGGTACATGCCTTTGATTGAAGATGCGATAGGATAGAAGTGACCACGAAACGGTTTCCACGAATTAAGCCTAACATGATAAGGACAATAGATATAAAGTGAAAGGCTCATATTTCATCGCTTTACTAATTCTCTCTATTGCACAAAGACTTCCTCCTCATCTTCTCATTTTTAACTTCTGGTATCATCCGCGTTCGTGGTGTAATGGTCAGCATGGATGCCTTCCAAGCATTCGACGGGGGTTCGATTCCCCCCGAACGCATGAATGTTTTGCTCAATTGTAGCACATTTCTTCATTTCAAGACCAACCTTTTTCAGTCCTTTTACCGCGTTTTCTTCGATTGAACGCAAACATTCTCTCACAAACTACTCATGTGTTGTTATCATTCCCCGTACACCTTTCATATTGGCACGCATGTGAACTACAAAGCTATCATCCAATTCAGCTTTTATCACAACAACAGGATACGCCAATCCTAATCTTTAACAATCGGATTGCACTTGAAACTCTTGAGGAACTATTGAGGAGAATGTCCCATTCCTCAAAGAACACGGGTTAAAATGGATGAATGTCAAACAATCAAGAGCGAAAGCAATATAAGATAAGGTGCGACAGTATAAAGTACTCATTTATATTCTTGGATGATAACTCGAAATACAACAAGGGGAACATTGATAGTATTGCTACTTAGCTTAACTCAGTTAATGAATGCGAGGGATAAACCGGATAAGGGAGAATAGAGCTAAAATGGAGAAAAAGGCGAGAGATCCACATGTTATGATGCCAAAAATGTGAGGAATTAGAAACAAATTTGAGCAGATAACAATGTCATGCGAAGGATAGAAAGATAGAAAGGTGAAAGTTGTCCGAACAGATTGAAGATATCAGATCAATTGATAGAAACACAAACGGAATAATATAACAGAGAAGACTAACTGAACTAAAAACTGAGCTATTAGATTGAGTTATGAGAAGGTAGATCACTATGATGGCATGCTACTGTGCTCCTTCGATCTTCGTCCCTCCAGGTATCTGGATATCTCCTCCCCATTTCGCCATTGCATACATGAGGAAGACACCACAGAACAGACCAGAAGCCTGCAGTATTAACACTATTGATGTCGTTTCGGGCAGTGTATCTCTCTTATTCCTACGCTCTCTCGTCTCTCTGACCAGTGAGAGAGCTTGCAGATGGAGAGAGAGAGGAAATACCCGAAACGACATCACTAGTCAACGACTATCTACACTACTGATTTCGTGATTCTACCGGATCATTTCTCAAGCCCCTACAATAATTCCAGAATTAAAGGAAGTAAATGGGCATACCTGAAGGAAGAAGACGTACAATCCCTTCGTGATTGACTCGTTGAGTGCATCTTCCATTGCCTTCTTCATTTCTGGCATCTAAATGAACTTACTTGCGAACAATATTGAAGGAAATCCTAACCAGATACGGTAAACCTAATAGATAAATCATATTGGAAAGGACTTGAAACAAGAAGAGAGTAATCAAGTCGGTTCTAGTAGAGCCATCAAGTCAGAAGGAGGAATGAACTGACCATGCAACTGAGTGAGATATAGAGGAACATTCCTCCGGCGAGGGCGAATAGATACTTGGAACTCTCTGGTTCGAGATCTCCAATCACCACTCCAATCGCGAATCCAATGTAACAAGTGACTGCGGACAGCAGATTGTACACCAGTGCTTGTCTGCATTTTTTTATTATATAATTAATGTATTTATGCAATTTCCATGTTCTAAAACAAAAGTTTACTTCCATTTTGCTCCTAAAATGTTACAGTATAATAATATGTGATATATCCAGTACTTTTAAAGTATAATATAAATATGAATCACTATATTTTTGCTGTATTACAAAATGATCAATGTCTAGTGAGCCTGCTCGGCAATGACCAGAGTTTACTCAGAAACGATTCAGTCAAATAGTAGTCTCGGATACTTGTATACTTGGCTGGAAGGCCTTTTATTTGCACGTACCCCCTTGCCTTTAGAACATTGATGAAAAGAGGAATGAGTGCCGAGGAGGGGAGTGGGATCCGTGCAAAATGGGCCTTCCAGATAAGTATACAAGTGCCAAATCTGGAACCTGAGTGTGAGTCCCGAAGCGACGAGAATGGCGACATCTCCCAGTTCATGGGGGAATTCCTCTGCCAGAACAGCCAGAGACAGCGACACACCACTGACAAGAACAATCATTTCAAATTGGACTGGATTTCCATCCCTTATTGGACTGGATCTCCATCCCTTATTGGACTGGATCTCCATCCCCTATTGGACTGGATCTCTCACCTGTGCATGCTCTCAGCGAAAGAAGCACCGATGGAGATTCCATCAATGAGATTGTGGAGTCCGTCACCGAATAGAATCATCCAAGCAACTGCAATTATATATTAATTATTTTTTATAATTAATTAGACATTCTCACTACACCTTACACCGAAACCGACCATTCACATCTACCCTATCCTTCGAACCCTTCGTACATCGCGCATACAATGATTGAATTTGGCATACAATAAATTAAATTAATAATAATATCATTTATGAATAACTAAATTCAGCTCACCGGCTGCTATAGCAGAATCTCCCGCTCCGAATTCAAGCTGATGTTCGTGAGAACACATTCCATGCGCCTGGAATCAATATTACAATAATTAATATTATGAAAAAATGTTTGATCGAACTACAAACGTAAGTCTCTCTAACAGGAGTACTCAACTTCCTCTCAATTCCATTTACTATTCAGATAAGTCAAACAAGAAAAAAAACGGTCAGAACTGTAAGTGGAATAAGATGTGAGTCTCGTAAGCATCAATATAACGATGGGAGAGAAGTCTACAGTAGGACAGAGACTCCGTGTGGAACTCGGGACGACAAGACATCCAGTGTATGACTCTCTGATTGAGTGAATTAGATCACAGAGAGGGTATATTACAGGAAGAAAGAGAGGGAAAATAGTGAGGAGAAAGGGCTAGGGTAAATAACACCGAGTAAATCGAGATATACGAAAGGAAAGGATCAAAGCGATGCCTTCTCGAGATAAACGACACACTGATCTACTGTCTATGGGGGGAAGACTATTGAGAGAGCCATTAGATCGGAGAAGGGTCAGAGATGTTTGATAGACGACCAATAGCAAAACGTTCGACTTGCAGGAGGGTAATCGTAGAACTGGACATTTTAGAACGGTACAAGTACCCTAACCTTAACCCTGAGGCGTAAACCTGTTCCTAAAATACTCTAGTTTGAACCTAAGGCTTATGGAAGGCTTTAAGAACTTAAGATTTGATATTATTAACGACCTGGTTTTTAAAGGCTACGGTTGAGGTTGTACCTGATCTCCCATCGACTTGCACGATGAATCCTTGCTGGCATTAAGTTCCATCTCGTCCGCCCTCCCATCACCATTTCCCTGAAGGATTAAGGGTAATTATATATATATATATATATTAATGCTATTTCAGTGAAATAACGATGAAACATAATTAAGGAATATGATACGATTAGAAAAGTGTAATTCTGGATTGATTGTTGACAAAGACAGTCGGGTCAATCTCTTCACTTCTCTCTCGATCAATCGACCCCGGAATGATGAGATTGACTTTTGTCGATAATGAACCCAGCATAAGAGAGTGGCAGGAGCAATGGATAAATAAGGACAAGAGAAAACCCAGTCAGTGAAGAAAAGCGAAACTTCATCGTTGCAGGAACCACCTATTATGCATACCGGAGACTAATATCCCATTCATCCCCCCCCCCCTGCCCCCCCCTCTCTCTCTCACACTCCAACTAACCGCATGGTTGAGATGGTGATGTAGTAGTGCAGCATCACTCCTTTCACTCATTTCACCGCTCTGCCTTCTCCCATCATTCCGGTCAGAGGGGCGAACTCCCTTCTGAAAGAAGGAAGGAATAGTCCAACTGTGCATTCGATGTCACTTTCATCTACAACGGCATATATTGGGTTGTAAACGAAGTTCCGTTCTTTTCTAAAACTTTTTTTATTAAATGTCTGTTTGCGTATAACTGATCGGAATGCCCTGATATAATGTGCACTAAGAAGAATATTCTAGCCCTCGATGAAAAGAATAAAAGAATTTTTTGAAAACAAGCAGAATAAGAGCAAATGCGAATGCGGCACGAGAGATAAGTATCCTTGGCCGTAAAAAATAACGAAACTTTGCTTACAACCTAATAATATATATTTTATTTATTAAAATAATAATAATAATCTCGATAATCACCTTTCTCCATTGTAGAATGATCTTGATGAGTTTATCAGCAAGGAAGAAGGTGTATACTCCGATGAGTGAGAAATGAGCCATATCCAGATATGCATGCGATGGATTTCCATTCTCATCCACTTGCTCCAGTAGTATCGGATGAGCCTCAAATTCATTCACTCTAACCTCCAGATAACTCTCGTAGTTTCACATTCTATTAATTTTCTCTCACACTAGATCAGATTGCGTCTACGAAGTTCCCTGCCATACATTCCTCTAGTTATGGAGAGAGTAGTGATGTGACAATCTTACGTGCAAATATGCGATAAGGTATGTGAAACATTCCCGCTACGCTAGGCATCTAAATTCACAGCGGATACAATAAAATCTACGATTTTCCCGGATAAAATAGCTTCAAAATGCAAATACCTGTGGTAGGAGATGGTAGAGAGATGATCCAGAGAGGGAACCCACTCCCAATCCAACCATGAACGTAATCATCTGAATACAATATATAACGACGTCATTTATTTATCGTATTTACCATGGAATTATATGCTAATCGTATGCCTACTGGCAGAGATAGAAAAAAAATTGAGAATATAACCATTGAGTTATCATTGGCGTACTTTACTATTACGTTCAAAATGCAGAATAATGCGAATAAAGAGCTGAATAACGTACTTGATTGTAGACTGACTTGGATAGGAATCTCATTACTCCGATTCCCACCACAGCACACAGATTGATGAGAGTGACGAAGGCTAGTCCAACGCCCCAAACTGAAGAGAACACACTTAATTAGCAATGAATGCAGGCCGGAAGTCATCGGAATCTAATAAGAAATCGGACAAATAGGATAATAGAGCGGCGTCGCTACCTCTCTCCATCTCGTTGCGACGTCGCAAGGTCGCAATCTCTTAGCCAACACTAGTCAGGAGTATTCCAATTTACCTAGTATGGTAGATGAATGATATACCTTCGAAAACAGTTTGCTTGGCCACGGAACTTGCTGAGATAGCCAACACGTCGGGGGAAACGAATGTTCCATTACTCTGACAGGACAAAATTGTTTATTCCCAAGAATCTAATTATTTTGGTTCCTCACAATCAACAAATATAATAATAATAATAATGATAATAATGTTAATATAATGGATCACTAATGTACTTATAAGTCATAAATGATCTCATCGCGCCTCGGGCGTAGATAAATTATTATTATTATGTACCTGAAGGGCGCATAGCTGATTAATCTGCTGATCCGTCAGTTCAGCCAGTGAAGTTGACGCTGTCCATTCAAAGAACTTCCCCGCCATCTGAAATGAAGCCGTCGTTATTTCAGATTTTAGATAGAAATCATATTAAAGTTAACTATCATGTTGGGAAGAAAGGTTCTTATAGGTTTGTTTTTCTCAAATTTTCACCCATTAATTCCAATGGGGCTACATCGCCATAATTGAATTGAATTTATCTTTCATAGAAAAAGAGAAAAATAATTTAGAAATCACAGAAACACGTTCTTTCTAAACTTCCGCGATTACGGGTATTAAATATAAAATAACCACGTCAATAACCACTACTACCAAAATCAACAATCCAAACATTCTAGCCGATAAGTGAGTGATAGGGGAAGGGTCGATTGTTCGTAAGACACTGAAATATCTGGTGTTCTCGCATTATGGAAATTATGGAGCAGGTAAAAGTCTTCATTTCGATCTCCAATTTTCGACACAGAAGGCTTATAAAGTTCAGCTCTCTATCAGAGTCAGATCCTCTCTCAAATTACAATATAGACACCCAAGGTATTTCGACATATACGACATAACAGATCCGAAGACTAATCGGCTTGATTATGCAATTAGACAGTCTGATTTCCATCACACTCAGCAATACCAGATTTATGTTTTCGGCTCACATCTGGAGAAGGCCAAAAGTGGCTACATTGTGATTATCAGTTATCATACTTTACAAATGTGACACAGGCTGAGCCCTATCAGTTCTTTACATAGCGCTGATCCAAGAATAAAGTGCATAGCATGGTCGCTCGGCGGCTTTGGATTTAAAATGTGTCCGTATTTCTGCTTAGTCAGCCCTGATATTTGATGCAGGCATTAATACTCTTTGTAATGTGTCCGTATTTCTGCTTAGTCAGCCCTGATATACAAAGCTACAAAGAGTATTAATGCCTGCATCAAATGTGAAAAAACCATGAGTAGATATATGGACCTCTATGCGTAGGACATGAGGGGACAACATCTTTGACTGTAAACACCTATAAGAAA
The DNA here is from genome assembly GCA_036245825.1 of Pristionchus entomophagus. Lineage (NCBI taxonomy): Eukaryota > Metazoa > Nematoda > Chromadorea > Rhabditida > Neodiplogasteridae > Pristionchus > Pristionchus entomophagus. The sequence goes on from BTSX01000006.1 coordinate 2,207,577, forward strand.
CTTTCTTCCCAACCTAATAGAATAGAACCACTGGTCGATATGATAATCATCTTATGACTTTATGGTGTACTAGATTTTTATTTTTTTATTTATTTAGATTAGCTAGAGTATCAACTCACGGCTCCTATCGAAGTTCCGTTCCCGTCTGCCATCAGTGGAAGAGGTGGACTGTAAAGATTTGGAGATTTGGAGGGAAATGCACAGTCTCAATGACACGTTTTGGAACTTACATTTCGGAACCATGAGAAATTACCATTTTGGAACCCACAAAAAAGAAGGAAAGACGTTTTAGAACCTTCAATTAAATACAGGTGACATCTTTAAACTCTCCAATGTTGATTTGGAACCTAACGGTTATGAAATAAAGGTTCTAAACCGTGTCTCTTTCTCTTGTTTTGAGAGGGTTCCCAAATGGAGGTTCCGAAACGTGCCATCACCGTCTGAATCAAATAGAACAGCGTTCGTAGCCAAACAACCGATAGTCTAAGGTATTACGAATGCTATATCGACATAGTAAAGAGAAGGGATAATAGTTATGATTCTAGAAAATACGGAGAACTATAGAGACAAAATAGATGGAAGAGGACAGAATAAGGGGCTACGAGGAGCGACGGATACTACTTTCCTTTCAAAAGAGAACGTGCTAGAGCAGTTTAGCAAAGCAGTTGACCATGGCATGTTTTGGAACGGAGAAATTGCACGTAGCAGCCTACACATGCACAAGAGGTTCAATAACTTCCATGTAAGAGGAACAAAAAAGACAAGTGGCGCTGGAATATTGGTGACAGCTTGCTTAAAAGGCGTTGAGAGCAACATCATGCTAGCTTCAAGCGGCGGAAACCGCTTCAGAGCGCGCAAATACGATAAAAATTAGCCGCGAGCGTGTAAGATCGAAGCGAAAACGACCGACGAGTCACTGGAATGGGGAGAGAAGAGTGCCGGGACGGGAGATAGGTCAAAGTGAGCAAAATAACGAATAAGAGAAGAAAAAAACATCAAAGCAAGAGCATAATCCGCGGAGAGCAAGAGCTGTCATAAGTCTGACACAGTTCAACCATACCTCTCAAAGTATACTGTAAGTACGTCAACCTGAGTCCTTGACGTTTAATCACGGCCTTAATCAGCTAAAATCAATTAATTTCGCCTTTTTACTTCACCACCAATTGTTAGCACGCTGAGCTGAGTAAAATTTGCGTGCATATTGAATTTCGGCACTTCTTTACTTTAGGGGACAAGCTCCGCCCCCTTTCATTAGACTTGTCTAAGAATGTATTTGTCATCATTTTTCGTTTGCTTAGGCTGCTTTGGCTTAGGCTTAGTTTGCTTAGGGTAACGCTAAGGATACTAATCACACTAATTGTCATCATTTTCCAGCATAGTGTTGGGCTAAGACTAAAAGTGGGCGGAGCTTGTCCCCTAAAGTAAAGAATCTCCTGAATTTCTTGTACTTTCGAAATGGCTTTCGCTTTCGGCTCGTTATCTTTGTGCTAATTGGCGTAAGTTACTTGTTTTGCTGCGTAAAACGACAACAGCAATGCTCACGTCCCGCCCGTTATCGCATAATGGCTTGGACCCAATTTTCTCGCTCTATTTCGCGTGCTTTACCTTGTCTTACATCATTTATCGTTGTTTACGCACAGTAATGTTTATAATTGAAGGACCAGACGTCTGGCCCGTGCACTCAAGCGCAAGCATCTCGCTCTTCTATAAAAAAAAAAGTAAGCCATTTACTCTAATTACTCGGTCTTTCTTATCTTTTGGCTCTTGTTGTCTCTATTTAGCTCGTAAGATCGTGACTACCAATGAAAGAGTGCGCATGCACAGAACCACCTCGATTCCCGTAGGTCAAAGGTGCTCTCTTGATTTCGTTTTGTTCTTTCTAGGGGAATCGAGGTGGCGATCGATCTGGATCAATAAGGGAGAAATGAGAGTACTAAAAGCGGAAATAACATTGCTCCTAATTAATATTGTTGATAATTGGCAGGCACGCGCTGTCATCGAGAAGCCCGCCACGATCAAGACTCATCTCCGTCACATGGTCATCCTCCCCGAGATGGCCGGATCCGTCGTCCAAATATTAAACCAGGTAAAAAAACAACTTGGAAACTCAATCTATCCATTCCCCATACTCTCTCACTTTCCTTTGGGGAGAGTCCCAAGTTCGGAACAAGTTGATTCCTTCTTGGAGACCCGGATCGAGAGATCCAGAGAAAAAGGCAGAGTGAGATAGTATGGAGAGATCATAGCTGTTTCCAAGTTGGAAACAAGCTTGGGGGCAACTTGTAAACGCCTTTTGCTGCTTGTTTCCAACTTGGGCGTGCATGTTATTATTAAATCAAGCATTCTGGCATTGTCGCCAGTTGTGGTTGTTAGTTCCGCATCTTATGTTTCGAGCATTGATAATAATAATAATAATTTATTGATTGAAAATTCTCATCGCCATTCCTTTTTCTGATTAGGATCGTGCTTACGAACTTCGTTGAGCTAATATTTTCCTGCTCACAAGCAAGCATAGGCGAAAAAGATGCTGAGCTGACCCCCATCAACTGCAGAAATCCTGTCCATTGCTTCTTATCTGTTGGTTTTCGGCTGGACTTTATGTATTTATTTATTTTAATTATCAGATTGGGTCAAGCACGGTCGCCCCGGCATCGGAACTCCCCACTCTTCGCGTTTCATCCCCCTCAATTAAACCCATCGCTTCGGTTTGTAAAAATTTTTGCGATAAATTTTATTTCTCTGCTCTCATGGTTAACATATCATCAACAAGGGTAGAGAGCAACTCAAGTGGACTGCATGTCTTGGTCAGTCTCCATCCTGATTTTCTTATTAGGATTGAAGTAGGGAGAGGGAGATCTGATGGAGTTCTAATACCGCTCAGGCCAGCTTTAGCCATACCTGTCCACGCCACGCCGGAGGCACTGTGCAAATTTTTTAGGGGTTGGAGGCACTGTGCACCACTAAAAAAAATTTTTTTTTTTGAATTTGAAGCCTCCAATTAACATATTCAGATCTTTCCTTTCATAATCAAATTATCTAATTTCAGAGCCTGAACCGGCATTTATCATCAGCCCGCCTTTCTAATTATTCTTGAATTATCATCTACTATCTACCAGTTATCAGTCACGAATATTTTAGGTCTCAAAGTGCCTCCCGATATGCTTGCTGGGCAGTTGAAATGAAGTAATGCAAAATACAATGTTTAAAAAAGTTCAAATGTACATCAAGTTTATTGGGAGGCACTTTTGAGACATGAAATCTTCATGACTGATAACAGGCTGATAGTTGAAAAATAATTCAAGAATTCTTATAGAGGCGGCCTGATTATAAATACCGATCCAGGCTCTGAAAATACAGTGTATGTTTTTTTAACGTAATTTCCTCATTTAAATTGCACAGCAAGCATATCGGGAAGCACTTTAGAGACCTGCAATTGTTTTCAAAGCCGGATGATAGTAGTTGAAAATTAGACAAAGAATAGAATGGCGTTATGAGGATAAACTTTGATACGCTCTCGAGAAAGACTTGTATGTGCACATGAGGGTTAGAATGAATGAAAATCTTTTCAACAGCGCAGCATATCGAGATGCAGTTAAGGTTGCCCTGCTTCTTATTTTATACTACTATTCTATAATGGATACTAGTATGAGAATTAATCGAAAGGCCTGATAAAGGACGAATTGAGATCCAGCCACAGACAGGAAATTTGTTTTTGTTTTTGTTTTTCGAGTTGTTTTTACACAAAAATGGCAATGATACGTCGGTCATTAAATTTTTCTATAAGAATTCTATAAGAGTTTTTGGTGTCTGCAGATTCCGAATTTCGGCATGAAGAACTCTTGAAGAATAAAAAGGAAAAAGTTAAATTCGAAAAAATATAAACTCGCTAATTTTTCAGGGAAAATTAAATCTTTAGCCGCATCTCATAAACTTGAATAGTTGTTTGCATAACATTTGTTACACAATAAAAATTATAGTATCCACATTCTGCATAGTACGAATTTATTTCTAAATAATAATGTCGGTTATTCAATGGCAAATGTCTCAGTTTTTTCCAGCTATGTGGGTGTTCCGAAAGTTCGCTCCAAATCAAATAGATTTTTTCCTCAATAGTGGTAAGCCCAGGACTGAATATCAAAAGTCTCTCCGTTACAGCATCCATCTGTCTTCAACTTCGGGACTTAAAGTGCACCATTTGAAATTTTTTAAAATAATTTTAAAATAGTAACCTATTTGAGAAATAGGTCCGAAAATATACCACAACGAAGATTTGACAAAAACAAAAAAATAATACTTTTCGTGAGGAGAAAAAATCTTCTGATTAAATCAATTGAGGTGTATACTGGAAGGTATGAAATGCTGATATGAAACGGAATTGCATTATCACTATGCAACTTTCCATTTCCGACACATTTTTAGATATTTGATCGGGTTTCATATCACCGGTATCACGAGACAAGTATTTCTTAAATAAAATTTACTATTTGATGCACTACCGCCTCCCGATATGCTTACCTGGCTGTTGAAACGAGAAAACGTTGAAAAACGCGATTTCACCACTCTTTTTGTGAACAGATCAGATTTTATCATCAGCCCGCCTTTCTAATCATTCTTGATTTATCATCTAGTATCACTAATAAAACTTCCTTATAGATTGCAGGTCTGTAAACTGCCTCCCGATATGCTTGCCTGGCTGTTGAAATCAGAAAACGTTGAAAAACGCGATTTCACCGCTCTTTTCGTGAACAGATCAGATTTTATCATCAGCCCGCCTTTCTACTCATTCTTGATTCATCATCTAGTATCACTAATAAAACTTTCATGAAGATTGCAGGTCTGGAAACTGCCTCCCGATATGCTTGCCTGGCTGTTTAAACCAGAAAACGATGAAAAACGCGCTTTTACTTTTCTTTTCGTTATCCGATCTGATTTTATCATTAGCCCGCCGTTCAAATCATTCTTGATTTATCATTTAGTATCACTAATAAAATTTCCTTATAGATTGCAGGTCTGGAAACTGCCTCCCGATATGCTCGCCTGGCACTTGAACTGAGGAAATGTAATGTATAGATTTCTGTCTTTTCTGTCTTTTTTCTCGTTTCAATAACCAGGCTTAGGCTGGAGGCAGTTTCCAGACCTGCAATCTATAAGGAAGTTTATTTAGTGATAGTAGATGATAATTTAAGTATGATTAGAAAGGCGGGCTGATGATAAAAATCAGATCGGCTCTCGAAAATAACTGCAAAATCGCATTTTTCATCGTTTTCTGATTTCAACAGCCAGGCAAGCATATCGGGAGGCAGTTTCCAGACCTGCAATCTATAGGGAAGTTTTATTAGTGATACTAGATGATAAATCAAGAATGATTAGAAAGGCGGGCTGATGATAAAATCTGATCTGTTCACGAAAAGAGTGGTGAAATCGCGTTTTTCAACGTTTTCTCGTTTCAACAGCCAGGCAAGCATATCGGGAGGCAGTTTCCAGACCTGCAATCTATAAGGAAGTTTTATTAGTGATACTAGATGATAAATCAAGAATGATTAGAAAGGCGGGCTGATGATAAAATCTGATCTGTTCACGAAAAGAGTGGTGAAATCGCGTTTTTCAACGTTTTCTCGTTTCAACAGCCAGGTAAGCATATCGGGAGGCAGTTTCCAGACCTGCAATCTATAGGGAAGTTTTATTAGTGATACTAGATGATAAATCAAGAATGATTAGAAAGGCGGGCTGATGATAAAATCTGATCTGTTCACGAAAAGAGCGGTGAAAAAGTAAAAGCGCGTTTTTCAACGTTTTCTCGTTTCAACAGCCAGGCAAGCACTTCGGGAGCAGGGCTGGGAAAGAAAACAATATTTTTTTAGGAAAAAATTCTCAAAGGCGAAGAAATAATAATTTTTTAAGTACTATTTTGTTTAAAAAGTACTCATCTGGTAAAAAATCATACACCTTTTTAAATTCTTGTAGTCGGAAATGTACGTAAACAATATTTCTTGCAGTCGGAAATATATGCAAATAATATTTTTAAAAGACAGAACTTTATTCCTACTCTTTTATTTTTTTATCTCAAACTCATGCACTTTTAAGTTTTGGAAAACTTTTTTGCTACAACAAAGAATTATTTTAATATCGAAAATGATTGCAATTTATTAGTTTTAAACAAATTTCGCAAAGTGTAACATTGTAACCTCCCTGACTTGAGATGAGAAGAAGGGACTCTCCCCTCGATTTAGACCCGCCGCTTGGGAGATTACTGCTCGCGAGAGATATAGATCAAAGATCAGAACAGAGTGAGAGGGATTGGACCAGCGATTGATTTTTATTGCAAATATCAAAGCGTTGGCATGCATACAATCGGTAATCTTGCAGCAAGCATGACGAGCAGTCTGAGGGTTCGTCGGACTATACCGACCCCGAAGACAATTTATTCGATCCAGTGACGAACCGTGAGGAGGTAAGTCCAGATAACACGCTCCGTGTTCCGGGAGGGAGACTGTAACGGACTGTAGACTGACTGTACAGCACTCGTCCTCTTTAGGTCCCGCCCATCGGTCGGAAGAACATCCGTACCACCAAGAGGGCAGAGAAGGCAGAGAAGGTGGTCATGGTGCTCGCGCCCGCCTTTTCCCCTCCTCCCTCTCCATCGTCTGGCTGCACTATTTTTCTCTGACTGGCGCAAAATGAGGACGGTCCATCGATTTTGCCATCACTACAGTCTTCTCCAGGCGATGCCGGCCGCGGTCATCAACCGTCCGTCGCGAGTGCATGGTGGATCTCTCGCTGCCGAGGATGCGATCTCTGAGAAAGAGAAGGAGGTATCGATTCACTCCTTGAATGCTTGGAATTAACTAATTATAAAAAAAATTATTTTAATCATTTAATTAAATTAAGTAATTTTATAATTTAATAATAATACTATAATGATTTACTTAAACAATATTTAATTAATACTAATTTATTTTTATTTAAATTTTCTTTTGCAGGAGATGGAGGAGACACTTCTCTACTCACAGGAGCAGTTTGCGGCACTTCGTTTCGCGAGGGACGCCCTCGAGGCTCGCGCGCAGCTGCATGAGGTATGGACTCCATACCGTATGGAGACGAGGACAGGAACACGGAGATTGGCTTAATTCCTTCCTTTGAGATCGCCCATACGTCTCTTCGTCGTCAGAACGCTGCTCTTCAGGCCAAGTACGACGATAGGTATCCTTCGCACATCCGACATCAATCGAAAGAGGAATCGCCTCCATTCGATATTCTATTCGAGACTCACTGGATTACGGTAGCCAGTCATGGGGGAATAGAGATGGGAAATGGAGCCAAGTCAAAATGAATTCGAGAGATCGGGAGAAACATCGCAGAAGAAAAAGAAAGAATCTTTCGGACCAACCTATTAAAATCATAATACATGTTATGTAATTGTCCGCACTTCTCAACTGATCGATTTTTTATCAATCTCACAACAAGTATCACAATTTATGGAATGTGTTTACAAGCACCTCAGATAACTATGCAATCTCAATATACAAGATATTATATTACACAATAATATCACAGAAATTTCGATCGATAAAACCAGGATACAAATAATCGTAATCGAAACTATACAAAACGTAGTGATCAGTCGGTCATCTACCGTATCTTACAATTAGTATACAGCAATCGATCGATATCTACCGTACTCGTCATCAATTCGTGGTAGATCCCACCCTGATCAGGGAGGGGTTCTTCCTCACTGCATCGTATCCCCCATCAAGTATCGTAACTCCGCACACACCATTGCGAACGAGAAGAGTCGAGAACTGAAAAGATAACAGAATTAGAACATGTGATGGCAAAACGTTAACGACTCTCTTCAATTCGCATACTCTCTCGAGGGTTAGAGAAAGTAAAGAGTGTGCGATATGAGGAGAGTCGAGTTCCAAATCACCATCACTGACACTCCGTTGTCATCAATCAGCTATTGTGGGATACGGTAGTTAAGTCATACAGTAGGGTACTTTATCCCCTCTGATCCTGCAGTTCACACTTCTAATACGGTTTCAGAGTCCTTCATGATACGGTAGGTAGGCTACCGTACGCCTCCTCTCATTATCGATCGGGTAGATCAGACGCCTCACCTTCTTTGCCACGGTCAGCGTCGCCACATCGATTATGCAGATCGGATGACGATTCTGCTGCGCCGTCTCGAGCAGATTTCTACAATCAGAGGATACTGTAGTCAATCGATAGACAATCAGAGTACGGTAATCGATCTCTGGTGGTCCCCTCATCAGATAAGGTTTGACAGGTCACATGTGTGACCTATTCTCCCTCCCACAGGTCAGATACCGTAGACAGTTCAGACACCGTAGACAGTTCAGTCAACGATGAACAGTAATCGATTGATCAGAATTGCGAGATCAACTCAACTCCCTCCCCCAAATCATCAACTCACTGCTCTACTGAATCGCCCTTCTCCATCGCCTGCCGTTTCTCCGTTTGATCTACTCTATCGATCGATTTCACAACGCACAATTAATCCTCAGTTGTTGATCTACCTTATCGATCTACATGTGTCCACTTCTACCGTACCTTATCGATCCCATGTTCTCATCGTCGACATTGGGGTAGTTGATGCTTCTCACGACGCTTCCTCGATGGAATCTGCAGACGAAAGATTGATCAATCAACTGTCAGAGCTACCTTTTATCAACAAGCGTCACTACAAATTTCCACACAAACAATTTGTTCTCCTTTGTTTTCGTACTGTGAACGACTTACCGTATTCTACCGTACACAATTCGCGCCGACTCTGGTCCTCGCATAGACAATGACCTCTCCCCCATCAGCATACCGTCTCCATATACCGTATCCTACCGTGCATCCACTACCGTACGTAACCCTCTCCTCTCACTTACTCGGGCGGACTTCTGACGTCGACGATGGCCACAGCCTCCGTCTGCACCAACTCGACGAGGTCCTCCAGTGAGAGACGAGAGCAGCAGAAGGACTGAACAGAGGCTATATCGCGAGCGCTTGAGATCACCCTCGACAAGCATCGGTGGTTCAGTGGTAGAATGCTCGCCTGCCACGCGGGCGGCCCGGGTTCGATTCCCGGCCGATGCAATCGTTTTGCACTTATTAAAATATCCGGAATAAACACCTTTAGCTGCGCCGCCGTGTACTCTGTCATCGTGTGGCCTGCAAGAAAGAATATCGATTGTTTCTCATTCGCTTTAGTTTATCCTCCTCTATCACTGACAAGCAAATTTGAAACAGAATCCAGCAAGGTTTTGCTGTAACTTTTGCATCTATTCTCCTTGAAACCTACAGGAAAGTCTTCATTTTGTAAAATTAATTAATTAATTACATTAATTACATAAACTAATTAATTGCCTGCGCACCTTCCTCCCTCCTCTGCGCCAGATGCACGCAGCTTCGGGGCACTCTTCTGTACAACTCCGTCGTATCGGAGAGGATGCGGTCGATTTGGAGATCTGGAAAGGGCAGGCTTTGATCTACCTCTGGATCTATGATCGAGACTTTTTAAATCCATATTCTACGGAAATCAACCAGGTTTATTGTTTTGAAAACATTTTGAAAGTACCCGTCTGCTTCTCATTTCAGCGCAACCATTCATATTGATACATTGATTCCGTAAGGAGCAGATGAGACTACCGTATCAATCCTCTTGACTCACCGGGCAGATCGGAGAAGAGGAGGATGACGTCGTTGAAGGAGGCGCCGATCAGCGACGGTCGCAGCTGCAGCAGCACCGACACACCTGCAGCAGGCATACCGTATCCTCGTGATCTACAGTATGCTCGTGATCTACCGTATCGTAGTTGGTTCACTACACAACGCGCATCGTGATACAATATCCCGCCATTCCAGTATCCTACCGTATCCTATCTGGTTCACTGCAGTGCGTACATCGTGCCACAGTATGAGCCAGTAGCCTAGCTGGTTCAATACAGTACAACGCTACAGTATCCCGCCATTACAGTATCCTACCGTATTCCGCCAGTACAGTACCACGCTATAGTATCCCGTCATTACAGTATCCTACCGTATTCCGCAGAGGGTAGGTCACTCACCCACGAAGAGCGGGAAGGAGGTCTCCGCCCTCAGCAGCGCATCCCACACGTGCAGCAGTTTGTGCAGAGGGAGGACGTGCGCGAAGCAAGTGAGGAACCACGGGATGGCGTACAGCTGAATAAGGGCGAGGTTACGGTAGGGAGGACAGAAACTATTGGGAACTGATTATTTTCACGGACAAAATACTGATCCGAATTGCATCGAATATACATCGTTTTATCAGTCAATATGAGCATAATCGTTTTGATTTTCTTGTGCGAGAAGAAAAGGATAGGTGCAGTGATCTCTAAACTAACGTCGAAACATATATTATACTATCTCTATCGATAGATTAGCGCGGTAGGATACGATGGGACGAAGAGGTTACGGTAGGTAGGGTACGGTAGGTAGGTAACTCGCCTCGGGAAAGAAGTCCATCTCGGCGAGGCACGTGTAGAGGGAGGCATCCACGAAGGAGATGAGATGGTTGAACACTGCCAGATACTCTGAATGAGGGAAAAAATGGAGGGCGTCAGAGATAATGTATAGTTCCCATTCCATATTGATCAAATACATAAATCAACACAACATGGCAGAACTTACACTTTTAGTTATATACCGTTCGCCCTGATTGATGAGCGCCTTTCAACACATATCAAACAAGATCATAGATCAAAGATCAAAGACCATTCTCCCCTCACCCTGTATGATGTGCGAGTTGTCCTGGAGGAAGAAGTCCCGCAAGTATCGATCGATGAAGGACGACATGCACGACAGAGCCATTGCTGCAAGAGCAGAGAGAGATCAAAGATCAACCCGATTGCGTCAGCACTAAGCAGTCTGAAGTTTTCCCCCGCTGCATACAAACATCCATCTCAACACTCTTCGATTCTGCGCGGGAATCGTTGAAGGATCAGGGCATTCGTTCACTTCATTGACAAATCACAAGTCAATCTCAGATTCCATCAGAAACCTTTTTCTCGCAACTAGTCCAATGGCCCCATCAGGGCGACTACAATATCTAGTGCACAGAGCTGTCCCTGCAAGCATCGGTGGTTCAGTGGTAGAATGCTCGCCTGCCACGCGGGCGGCCCGGGTTCGATTCCCGGCCGATGCAATCGTTTTCGCATGCTCGGGTCCCCGACATGACCCGAGCATGCGAAACTTATTGCAAAAACGTTTGCACCGGCGGGGATTCGAACCCGCGCTGTCACGACCCGAGGCCCCATCTTGAAACCACTACACCACGCTTTAAAATTAATAAAATCTTTCAATCAAAACAGTGCTCGAAGCGTCAGGGTTCACTCTACACGGCTGTCAACTCTATTTGTCCTCTTGCAAAACATCACCTGCGGGCGGGAGTCGAACCTGCCTGCGTCGGCATGCCAGTCAGACACCATACCCATTATGGGCATGGTGTCTGACTGGCATGCCGACGCAGGCAGGTTCGACTCCCGCCCGCAGGTGATGTTTTGCAAGAGGCAGAGAAGCGCGCGCGCCCCAACCACTAGTCTCCGTCAAGCGTTCCCTGCGGTAGGCCGCCCTGGGCAGCTCACTCACGGAGATTCTCGAAGTTGAGCAGGAGGAAGGGCGCCGCGAGCGAGTCGAGGCCCTGCCAGTACACGTAGCGCGGGTGCGCCTCCAGCCACGCCTGAAATCGATCGATAACTTCGACCGTATCTGCTCGACTACCGTATCGCTCGAAAGCAGGAACCCGACCACGAGGCACAATCAACAATGGCACATCCGTGACACCTGGATTCCTTCACTACCATAATCCGCTCAGTTACAGTATCCCCAACTACCGTACTCCAGCAGATACCGTACCCCAAGAGTACCGTATACCTTGAGTAGTCTCTTCAGTTTGTAGTGCGCCGAGGGCGACGTCATCACTTCCTCGTACTGGTGACATCTGTGAATCAATCGATATAATTGCCAGACTACCGTAATCGCAGTCAATACGGTACCTTAACGGCTGTTGTGCCAGTAAATACCGTAGTCTAGACTACCGCATACCTCGGGATGTCCACCTCCAGTTGGCGATCGCTCGTGTGCGGGGATACGGTGTCCAGAGCCGCGAAATCGTCGCCGTCGAGCGGAGACACACCGAGCAGTGCGCGCCACACACCCGCGCGTCTGCAACCAGGATTACGGTAGCAGACGACTACGGTAGATGACTGCGAGCTACTGTTACAGCATCCTTGCAAGATTCAAAGAAGGAATGCAGCTAGAATGAACAATTCGGTTGCCACAGCTAAGAAGCTCTTTCCTCCTTCAATTTTAGGATGAGAAAGGAGTAAGCAAATCAGAAGATCAGAAAAGCTTGCTTTTCTTCTGAATTAGAAAAGCTACTCGTTGAAAGGACAACTATGGTGACTAAAGGGGGACAAATTACTCTTCTCATTCCGCATGCCCTCTCGTCTCTCAGACCGACGAAAGAACACGCAAAATGAGGACTGTCGAGTGCAAAGCGTCATCACTAGTAGGGACTACCGTATCCCTGACTACCGTATCCCACCTCAAGGGCGGCACATCTGCAGCCACCGCCGTCTGCAGCAGGTCCGGCTGCTGCAGCTGCAGGTGCGAGTGGGAGGAGAGGAGATGGGCGAGGAGGGACATGCGGGCAGCTTGATAGGAGACGTCCTGAAGAAGAGATGGGGCCATATTCTCATAATCGTCGGAAATGGCCTGCATTCGAATTATGATTCCCGGGCAAATCTCGGCACTTACACTACGGCGTTTAGTGAGCAACGGTCAAAATGGGATGCGCAGTAAAACGCCACTTATTATTCATTCCGTTCATTATCTCTGGCTTCACAAAGAAGAACAACAGTCACTTATTATCCTACCTCGTGCATCCGGTATTTGTTGAAGCTCCTTCAGTGGTATAGACAAATAGATTTTTTTAAACATGACGAAACGGGTTCTTTCCCAACAGTACCTTCTCCTTGACGACGACGGGGAGTCGCTCCTCTCCCTCCTTCCACCGAGGCACTCTCCCCTCCGACACCTCCAGCGAGTGCAGCAGCGTCAGAGCGTCCAGCGACCGCACTTTCTGCATGAAGACACATTTGTGCAAGATCATGACGGTTCGGCTTTCTGCGCTCTCTCGTCTGTCTGACTAGCGAGAGATATTGCAAAATAGAGAAAGTCAAACCCGAAACAACATCGCTAAAGAGCATCATCTAAAACAAGATAGTTACGTTAGATAGGACCTGACCACTCACAAACACATGTGAATGAGAATACATCCTGGTACCTACAGTATCCCTCATCCGTTTCTACCGTATCTCATAGGATTGGCTATTCGGTGTCGCGTTCCCCTCCCCATCGTCTGTCGCAAAATTAGAGGGAGGGGAGGGATTGCGGGACCGCTATATCCAACCCTAGAATCTCCGGCCATCAATCGATCAGGGGCTACCGTACCTCTCTCAGGTTGCTCATCGGGAGTACGGTAGTGGTGGTGAGGGCGTCGAATCGTCGTCCTTCCTCGTTTCCCACCAACTGCAGATCTTCCATTGCCATCAGCGCACCCGCCAAAACTGGGGGCTTCGTCTGAGAAGGAAAGAAGATTTGGACATACTTTTGGAATTGTTTTGTCCAGGCCAAACGCTTTCTCTGAACTATATCCTTTCCGGAGCACATTCCAAAGCCGAGCAGGCACAATTGTTAATAAAATCACTTCTCGATAGCACCTACTCCACCGTAATCCAACTCGATTTGCATAAATTCCCCTCCTCATTGTCCTCTAATCCCTCTGTACTCTCTCACTAACTACTCTCTTAGCATAACCACTTTTGCATAGCCAATTAGAGGCCGGAGTGGCTATAAATGGTGCGAGGAGAGGGGAAAGACCGGTCAGCATCGAATTACGAAAATAAAAAAAATAAATCCAAAAAATAAACCGCGAACCATTGTCCCATGTGGTTCGTCGATCCAGGGAGATTGAGAGAGAGAGAGAAAGAGAGGTGAAGGGAAGGAAGGGAAAGGTCGGGATAAGGGTAGATCAGAGTGATAGATTACTGTAGACAGGAGACTGACGGTTACTGATGCAAGGCGAGGGGCAATAGGAGAGGGGGAGGGGGAATGAGGGGTACGGTAGGTCAGAGTGGTAGATCAGTGGACAGGAAAGAGAGATTGGAGGTCATGCAGCGTGGAAACTGCGCATGAGATGAAAGTCAAATGAAACGAAAGGTGCTGGCGTCAGCACACTGACATGGTTGGATTGGTTACCGTAGCTTTTCTCGAGTACGGTAGCAGTAGATTGCTGTAGATATACGCACAAGCCGTTGAAGGAGGGAGGGGGGGGGGAAGGGGGAAAGGGGGAAGGGGGATCTTTGCCATGAACTTATTTGCACTTCCACCTGTCTTATAATCAATCACTACCCCCCCCCTATCCCATCGGTCTCGCATAAATCGATATTCTGCATCTACCGTACTCCTCACCTTCACCACTCCCCTCTCCAGCAGAATCTTCTCGACGCTGGCGCCAGCAAGTGTCCACAGAAAGAAGACGTCGTCCAGCGGAAGAGACTTCACCATCTGACGAATAAATCGATAATTCCTGACCATCGTTCAATGTATAATCGCGATATGGTGACCTATCCTTCGAGTTCTTAGCGAGACAAGGCGGATACAGTAGTCCCCGCCTCACCAAGTCAAGCCATCGACAACTGACCGATACGGTGGCTCATCGTGCAGTCAATCGATGGCTGATGAATACAGTAAACCACGTCTATAGTAATAGCAATCGACAACTGCAGTTACTGTAGGCCCCATGTTGAGCATCATCAATCGGAAACTGACAGATATAACGCTTCTCTCATATATCATATCTCCCTCAAATTTCAGATAACGTCCAAATAATTTCCAGCATCCCAATCGATAACGGGCATCTACAGTAAAGTAACCCTCTCATCTACCGTACCCTGTCCTCATCCGTCTGCTCCTCGCCGACGATTCTCTCCATCTCCTCCACGCTCATCTCGCCCCAGTTATCGTCCATTTCCTGGCAAAAAAACAATCGATGATTGAACAATAATCTGGTTGACTGAACGTTCATAAACTTTGATAAAGTTTCATTGTTTTCGGATTTTGAATGGGCAGCTAATTTCCAAGACCTCAGGTCCCTAAACGTCACATCACCAATAATCGAAATGCATTTGATCTACCAAACAATCGATAATATCGATCCCTTTTTCTACCATTATTTCTATATCAGTGACCTTCTACACGATCGATATTCTCGATCACTTTAATATATTCGTCCTCATATGCAACATGCCTTCAAACAACGCAACAAAGATTGGATTCATTTGAATAATCCCCTCCCCGACACCCACAGTAATCCTCTTGCCTACCTTACCTCGCTGACGCTATACAGTAATCCAATCCATCGTATCTGCCGTGATCTAATCGATATCACATCATCATCTACCGTAATCTCCCCCACCACCCTTACCATACCTCTCTGACGTATCCATCGTCCCTCAGTCTGGCCAGCACCTCATCTGCGCGCGGTCTCGCCTTTTAATAATATATTATTATTATTAATCATATTAATATATAATTAGTGCGAATGGGGTCACACGACTATATTAGTCATTGAATGGGCATTAACAGGGATATCGTTTTCGGCGTTTGTATCTTTAGACGAGACTTTCAGAAAGGAGAGAGATGAAACCAGAGAAGTTGCCTCCTTCAACGACAAATCGAGGTTCCAAACCTTCTCACTGACCTTGGGTCGTAGCCTCAAGCAGTCTGTGGCCACGCTCACCAGACTACCGTAGTCGCGCGTCACTCGCGCCAGTCTGGCGCCAGCGGCGGCCGACTGCGTGCACAGTGCGCGCGCCAGTCCCTCGAACAGCGACATATCTGAAGAGAGGAAACAGGGTTCTGGTAGCGTCGTGTATGAGATACCGTAATCTGATGAGAAATCAGCATTACCCTATCTTCCCCAGCCTTTAATTCCGCAACGATACAATGGATGATTAACGCACGCATTCAAGCAAGTAGTGTCATCCCGTCCAGCAAACACCAACCAAACTCATTCCAAAACAGAGCAACTCAGTCCAAAGGGAGAAAAAGCTCATTCCAAGATACCTGCGGCATCTCTGATGACGTCATTCATGAGATTCAGCCACTCCTGCGTGGAAAAGCACTGCGATACCACGACTCCCTGCAATGAGAGAATAGTTAACGGAATGATCAAGACTAGAGTTCCCTTGTTACAATTACGTAATGGAATAACGAAACGACGAATCTGGACCGCTCTTTTCGCGAGAGGATGTGGGGCTTATTAGAAATACATGAACGACTTAAATTCCAATAAGGGCACTCCATACTGGCCTACCATTACTGGCCTACCGTAATCAATCAATATTCTCCACCAACCGTGCACATCTGCAGCAGCACGATACCGTACGACCAGACGTCGGCCTTGCGGCTGCAGGGCGCCAGTCGACCGCTCGCGGCTGCTGCACCGGTCGCCGGCAGCGTGCAGCGTGCAGCGGGGGGCGGGGCGAGCAGCCGCTCCGGCGAGAGCGAGTGGGCGGAGCCGATGGGCGTGGCCATGTCGCGACCGTCGTCCGACAGCAGCCTGCAACAATCGATAATCTACCGTAGTATCTCTCATTTTCACGCACTATCTCGCCTTCCCTAGCTGCCCTCATTTGTTCGAATATCAAGAACAACTACGTTTTCACAATTGCTAAGATTAATGAATTTCATCGAGCGTGACACAATCGTTCTGCTTACTGTTACGATGCACAACGACGTCGCACCATTACGATAGCTAGCTAATCAATAGATATCAGTTACAGTGGTTACAGCGGATGGGTATCGAATCGATAAATGGCATACGGTAGGCCGAATCGGGCGAGTCGAATCCGGATGCGCGTCTCTCCTCCTTTCTTCTGCTGCTTCAGTCGCTGTGGGCGAGGCACGATCAGCACTTGGCTAACCTGCCAAAGATACCGTAATCTCTGCACGACTACAGTACTCTGGTATACTGTAATCCTAGCACGACTACCGTACTCATCCAGTTGGCAATATGATATCGTCTAGCGATATCGCTAAGGATCCCCTCCTCTTATTTCGTAATCTTAGGAAGGGAGGCGTAGCGATAGCGCCAAATGATAATTTCCCATACGTACTCCCCCCTTCTCACAGTTCACTGCAATCATCTATCATGCGCAAAAGTCTGTTGATAGTAGTTGTACAATATATCATGAATCGGTCAACGATTCACCAACTTATGCAGGATTTTCCTCTTGCAAAATAGTTTTTTTCTCCGATATCGTATACTCGACACCGTCCACTCACATCGATGGTTCCCGCCACGACTCTCTGCTCGTGCAGATGGCAAAGTGCCTCCGCGATTTCACCCGCCACGTACCGTATCCCCGACTCGGGAAGCCTAGATAGTAAAAAATCAATAATGAACCGTACACTGACAATTTACTCTACACTTTACTCTGATCGATAGACAACATATCATAGTACCGCTGTCATATCGAATCTATCCGTAGTGCAACATCTTTCGTTGTTCATACTATTCCTTTCGGCAACACTACGTCAACTGCAGCAAATCAATAAAGAGTCTACTCTTTATTGATTAACTACAGCAGCTACAGTAGACTCTACCGTACCTCTCAAGGAAAAGGAAGTCCTCCATCGACTCCTCGTAGTGCTCAGAGATCAGAATGGCCGCATTCGGAACTAGAAATGATCAGTTCATGATAGACACTCGATTACGGTAGCAGTTACGGTACCTATTCAATCAATAGATGAAGATTACGGTAGTCAATCAATAAAATGCTCACCGGTCGTGCATCTGATGATTGCGACATGGCGCGCCAGCAGGGGATGGTCCTCAAATTAGGAGAATTTGGACTGATTGTACGAGTTGAGCCCAAGAGCATGTATTACGATAGATACGGTAGCAAATCAATATAGTAGCCAATTAATAGTATATACGGTAGACAATGGATACCTCCAGCTCCTGCAGTCTTCCCAGTCTGCCGATCATTCGCACCGCTCCCGGGGCAAGGGGCATTCCATTGAGACAGGTGGCTCCATTCTCGGATCCAGCCAGGACCACTGCTCCCAGACGGGCCTCGCCCAGTCGTCCACCCATTCCGAGAAGACCTGCATCCGCGATCAATGCCATTCAACCAACTAGACTCCCTCGATAATGTAAACCGATCGCAATCCTGCCCTCTTGACATGTAAACTGTCAAGAGGGCAGAAAGAGCGGTACTATTTCAGAGCATGTACGAATGACAAGATAGAGGGATGGTGACACGAGTTACCTTCACAAACAAATCCAATTAGTGACAAACGCTAGATATCCATAAGCGTCACTGTCTTGCAATTAGATACCCTTCCCTTCGATTCCCAACGAGTGTTGTGCATATCAGTAAGTCGAAAATCAAAAAATATTTTTATTTTCAGTTTTTTCATGCAATCCCAGCAAAACGAAAACAAATGTTATGTACCCATTAATTATTACGAGTACAAAACAAAAAAAGAAGTCCGATAGGGCGTAAATACAGTGAAGTGATGGGCATCAAACAATTTAGCAAGTACTAAACTCAACGAAGACATAATGCGAAAGAGAAAATAATATTAAAAACCACGTGGATTCTAGAACGGATTCTTCTCGATTGAATGATCTAAAAACAAACAAAATGTGTGGAAGGGATGTGCGAGGTAATTAAGAATGGGGTATAAATCAGACTAGTTTAGAGGAGATCGGCGATGTTCATCGGCATCTCTTCTACAATAGTTGTGTAGAAACTCTCGATATCCTGGAGCTGGCGCTTGTCTTGTTCGGTGACGAAGTTGATTGCAACTCCCTGAAAAATAAAAATGATAATTTGCCTGCCAAGTTTATGTTTGTGGTCGATTGAGACTCTAAAGCGTGATGCATTTGAATCTCACCCTAACGAACACAGTTCTTATCTACCTTCTTTGACGTCCGCGCAATCTGTACAAACAGTGCAACGGTGCTTTTTGAGAAGGGAACTTATAATTCTATTGATGAAGAAACACGAAATTAACCAACCTTGCGACCGAAACGTCCAGATCTTCCGATACGGTGAATGTAGTTCTCGCGGTTGGAGGGAAGGTCATAGTTGATGACGAGGGAGACCTGCTGCACGTCGATACCACGGGCGAGCAGATCAGTGGTGATCAGAACACGGGAAGATCCGGATCGGAACTCCCGCATAATCTGGTCACGCTCTCCCTGAAAAAATATTGTAAGACGTAAAATATAAAGCATGTAAAACAGTTCGCATATTCCTCTTGTACATCTATGTTTATTTCGCTCAATATACCAACGACCCAGGCACTAAAAGCTAAGATCGGCGTTTGAGAGAGCAATATTGCAATGAACAATCAATCAGCATACCTGTTCCATGTCTCCGTGAAGGCACGACACGGTATGCTGCTTCTTCGTCATCTGTTCCGTGAGCTGTTCCACACGTCTGCGGGTGTTGCAGAAGATGACGGCCTGGGTGACGTTGACGGCCTCGTACAGATCGCAGAGGGTACCGAACTTCCACTCCTGAATAAATGAATGTCTGACGTATAATAGAAAGCATGCGAAATAGTCCGCATATTCATCCTGTACGCCAAGGACTATCTAGCTTAATATACTCCGAGTAAAGCACCGAAAGCGATGATCGGTGTTTGAAAAAGCAACACAAGAGAACGGATATCTACTCTTGAGGTCATTACTCACGTCCTTGTCGACGTTGATGTAGAACTGACGGATACCCTCGAGGGTGAGCTCCTCCTTCTTGACGAGAATTCGGATGGGATCTCTCATGAACCGCTGCGTGACTTCAAGCACGTCAGCGGGCATGGTGGCGGAGAGGAGGACGACCTGCACCTCCTGGGGCATCGTCTTGAAGGCCTCGTAGATCTGGTCCTTGAAACCACGGGAAAGCATCTCGTCGGCCTCATCGAGAACGAACATCTTGATGCCGTCAGTGCCTACAATGAGAAATGTTTGCGGTCGATTGAAACTCTAAAGCGGGATGCATTTGAATCTCACCCTAACGAACACAATTCTTATCTACCTTCTTTGACGTCCGCGCAATCTATACAAACAGTGCAACGGTGCTTTTTGAGAAGGAAAAACAAAAATAATAGTACAAATAAAGACTTACGGAGCACTCCACGGTTGATCATGTCGTTGACACGGCCGGGGGTTCCGACGATCACGTGAACTCCCTCCTCCAACTTGCGGAGATCGTCACGGATAGACGTTCCTCCGATGCAGGCATGAACCTTGATGTTCATGAAGTCGCCGAGGGCGCACATGACCTTTTGGATCTGAAAGGACATTGTTAGACGTAAAATATAAAGCATGTGAAACAGTTCGCATATTCCTCTTGTACATCTATGATTATATCGCTCAATATACCAACGACCAAGGCACTAAGCTAAGATCGGCGTTTGAGAGAGCAATGCTATGACGAAATGATGGCTCCAATACCTGCTGAGCCAACTCGCGAGTGGGCGCCATGACGAGAGCCTGGAGATGAGCAGAGGTCTCATCGATTCTCTGGAGGATCGACACCGAGAAGGTCGCAGTCTTTCCGGTTCCAGACTGAGCCTGAGCGATGACGTCTCTTCCTGCAACAAATAACAATGAAGAACTGAACGTATAATTGAATCATAGATTAATATAATTGAAACTGACCAGTAGTGCAGGGGACGATTGCACGCTGCTGAATAGCAGACGGCTTCTCGAAACCGAAAGCGTAGATTCCGCGAAGCAGAGTTTCCTTCAGTTTCATGTCGTCGAAAGTCTCGAAGACAGCATCATAGTTGCCCTGAAAATATAAGAAATCGATTGAGACCAGGACTATTTTCCGCTCTAATCTCACCCTTACGAAATTCTTATCAGTCTACCTTCCATGACGTCTAACCTACTGCAATACACAGCCAGTCAGTGCTTTTTATTGAGAAGGTTGCAATTTAAAGCAAATATGACGATAGACCAACCTCGATGAGGCCGTCAGAGCCGAGCCCGACGGCCGAAGCTTCGCCAGAAGCGCCGTTTACATGCTTGTTCCTGCAAAAACGACATTTCGTCACTGCACAAAAAAACGAATGTCATGAGAAAAACGGCACGGACAAGAGAAAACGGTTAACTCACTGGTTGTTCGCATCAGTCATGACAGAGATGACGGTTTTGGGGCGTTTTTCGTGCGTCGAAAAAGGGAGTTGGGCCTCTCCGGGGGAAAGGTACAAGAAGTAAATGAGTCGAGTCCGGGAAACTCACGCCGGAACAAATGTTACTCAGTCTGATGCTCTTGAGCGGAAAATTTTGCGTCGCAATGCGGGCCAAGCGTCGCGATCTTGGCTATTTGCCAGGTCGATCGTGAAGTGACTTTATTCGTGAACTGACTTTAATTATAATTTGGAGTACTACTGCCGTGTTTTCCTTTTTCATCGCTTAAGTACCGATTTCCATCAGGTGATTTCGCCTCTAATGGAGCGTGATAACACGGCTCCCGATCGGCGATCATTCTATGCCAGAGCACAGCATGTGTTTTG
This sequence comes from Pristionchus entomophagus, assembly GCA_036245825.1. Classification (NCBI taxonomy): domain Eukaryota; kingdom Metazoa; phylum Nematoda; class Chromadorea; order Rhabditida; family Neodiplogasteridae; genus Pristionchus; species Pristionchus entomophagus. The sequence goes on from BTSX01000006.1 coordinate 2,229,207, forward strand.
TGGGAAGAATAACGACGAGGTTTGTGATCTACCCGATCTAGCTTTTGATGTACCCGATCTCGCACTTGCCTTTTCATAGTTATCATTCATTGTAGTTGTCGTTCGGGATTGGCGACGTGATTGCCATCACGCAACAAGTTGAGGGAGGATGGTGGGAAGGCACATTGAATGGAGAGACCGGATGGTTTCCTTCAGGATACGTTGCTATGATCGCGGATAAAGGTTAGTTCGCTGTTGTTTATCTATTTAATTATCGGCGATTGTTCAGAAAATATCATGAGAGCACGATCGATTCCAAATGTGGCTGATTCTCCTGGAGGTATGCGATCAGTTTCATTTCTCGCGTTTCAATAGCTTCATTCCAGTTAATGGTACTATTCCTGCCGATGGGAATTTGACTCAGCAGCAGTTCATCTCTCAAGTACTCGATTCATTTCTGAAGACCGAAGGGGAGTACATCATTTCCCTCAAGAATATCGTCGAGAATTATCTATCCCCTTTATCGACTTCGAAAGTGTGAGTTACTCAATCTTACTTTGTTTTATTTTTCAAAATAACGTAATCTTTCGTCTGATCTAATTTATTCTTCTACAGAATAACTCAACACGAGTTTGATACGATAGAAGGCGATATTAGTGGAATCTACGCTTTACAAGGAGGAATTTTCAACCAAATATCGGATATGAAAAAGTGAGAAACATATTTTCTTGTTATAAAAAAACTAAAGGTTTGGGACGTGTCTATGCTCTCATTAATATATAATACATTATTCTGAGTTACTCCAGCATTTCATGCATCTTAGTAAATATCATATTTGCATTTCTGTATAATATAACCAGCGGTATCCCCTCGACTACGTCGGGGGATACCACTGACGGGGCTCACCGCTTCGCGGTGCGCCGTATTTCGCAATCGCAAAGAGAGAGGGAGAGGGAAGGGAGGCGTTGTTTACATGTTTCCGATTTCGCAATCCGGACAAACCAACCAACAGACAGACGTTTGCGCTTTATTATATAGTATGGATAGTACATTTATTCTTGCAGTGATGACTTGTCACACCAACGGATCGGCGGTGTCCTCATATCCTCCGCCCCCCAACTGAAGCAGCAACTCACCGACTACTGCGCGAACCATCCCGATGCAGTGGAGACTATCAAGCAGAGAAGGTTAGGGAACAATTCCTTCTTCAAAGTCGAAAAGACCAACGACACCGGAAACCGATCATAAATCGGGCCATAATTGTTGTTGAGACTTGTTCAGAAAACCAGTATTCGAAGTTACATAAAGTATATTTATATGTCTGAAACGGAGTAAATAATGGTTTCTTGTAGTAGGACCCTAGTAAAATCTGAATGGATTGAAGACAGTTTGTCTTGTTGTAACAAATAGTATTTTTTGCTTGCTAATGATCATTCTAATTATTGCATTCAGAGACGAACTCGATCAATATTTCACCTCTCGAGGCGGCGATATGAGGACATTCATCCAGGTACCCATTCATGACAAATTTGAGCATCAATACTGCTCATCTATATTTTCTGTTAATCGATCGAAATAAAACAGATGGTGTAATAGGTTAGTCTTTTTTTTTCGATAGCGAGTAAGATATTTAATTTCACGTAAAATATTGGATCCATGACGAGACGGTCGACCAAAAGTGATAATCCATGCCAAACAGGGTCTCTCCGAGCCGTTCCGTCACGTGAAAACGTACCCGAACGTGCTACAGGAACTGCACAGGAACATGCCGGTATCCTTTTTCTCCCTTCTAATTTCCGTTTTCTTTGAATGGTTTGTCAGTAATTTTGTTTTACAATCATTTCATGTAATAATACAGTTTCCAATCGTGAATATGCCTGGCAGCGAGCCATTATTAACAAAAAGTTATTAATATTTATATTTCAGGAGTCGCACGCTGACCGTGGCGATATCCAGCGATGCGCAGTAGTGTACAGAGATCTCACGGTAAGATTGTTTGCATAAACATTTCAAATTAGTACAGTTGGTTTTTATATAACGAAATAGTTATGGTTACTGTAGTTTATCAGCTCCATATTCCGTATCCTTTATTTTCTGCTTTCAGGAGCTATGCTCATGGGTGCGACGTCAACGGGAGGTCCAGACTGACTTCCTCTCCACTCCTCGCGTCTCTCAATTCGCAAGGTAACGAAGGAATGGCTGTAGGTCGAATGATGACCGATTGAATGAGCAACATCTGCATTCGATAAACAATTGTTATTTTAGAGACGGTATTTGGAAATAGTTTTCATCTAGTAGGTTATCATGACAATGTTCTCATCCGGTCATTCATGAGAACATTCCTCGGAAATTAGTTTTATCTGACGAATACAATTAACTAAATTAATAAATGATTTATTGGTTGTAGGGGTGAACAGCCCGGACCGATTCTGATAGTGGGAGGGGCGAGTGTGAGCAGAGGAGGAGAGGAGGGAGGAGAGGACAGGTAATAGAACCATATTAAAAGTTAATTTATTATCGATCGTTTATTGTTTTATTAGAATGGTACCAATAACAAATTCGCTGAGATGTTTTATTCCAAGAAGCTGATAAGCTACAGTAACCTTAACTATTCCCTTCAGGACCCTCTCTCTATTCGCTGATTACCTCGTCATCTTCGAGATGACTCCTGATGGGCAGGTACGATTTCAAATTATGTTCCTTCAATCATACATTGTCTCACCGTGTGATTTGGTGATTATATTTGTCGTCCCCTTATGTTATGCCACTGCATATTTTTGTCCATCGAGGGTACTGAAAACTTATCCATTTAAAGTGGGCTGTTTATCATCGAAAAATAAAATAATATAAATAATGATTCCTACATCAGGAGTACTCCCTGCACGAGATGATTGCAGTGGGCAGTCTGAGGATGAGAAGAGTGGCAGGGAAGAATGCTGTGATGACGAATCAGGGTGATCATTTATGCCCATGTTTATCAGAAGGCTGGGGATGCTAGGGTCCACATTTTCGGTAGAACGTTAATACTGAAAAGGATAGTATTATTGTGCTATCAGGCAGGGTCGGTGGGAATCTGGTGCTAAAGATACGGTATTTTACCTGATTGTGCTCTAAACGAATGAATGTGAGAGCAAGAGAGGAAAGGTTCAAGATAGTTGAGAGATGACGTTTCGTTGTTTAGAAATGGAAAAGATCACAAGGTGATAGGTTAGAGCGTTAATTAAGAGATGACACTATATTGACGAGGTTTAGAGGGTGAGATCTTACTGTGCTTCAATAATATCGATTTGTTGAAGCCCTGGAGGAGATCACCTTCGAATTTCCCTCCTCTTACGACTACGATCGATGGATCGATGCCCTCCACAAGTGCAATATTCCGATAGAAGAGGAAACCAATGGGAAAGGTTGGTCAGATTTGCATTTGTAAGAAGAAAAAAAATTGCGTCTTATGAGGCTTATTCAATCTAGGATCCAATATAAAGTGACGCCCGAATAAAATGTATATTCTGTATTTCCTTTACAGCCTCGACCCCGATTCCCTCCTCCATCCTCTCCTCTCTTCCTCCCCCTGTCGCAGTCACAATGCGAACAAGGAAGGAGAGCATTGAGGAGTCACTGGATCAGATGGATGTGGGTTTTATTTTTGAAATGTTTTTTATATATAAAATGAGGCGAAACTTCTCAAATAAATCCTCAATTTTGCTTCAGCGTTGTACCAATGCTGACTGCCTGGTCATAGTTTAACCAACAATTCGGATATTCTCATCATTCTTGCTGCTCTCATTATGTTGTGAAAAGCTCACTTGATGCTCACAAGAAGTGCGCCAAACAGTGGGAGCGTTAATAACTTTAAAAAAATAAATATTTCAGGCTGAACTGGCGGCGACGCAATTCGAATTTGCCCGTCTTCGTAACAAGAACGCGCACAACCAGGTACTTTAATATGAAAACAAGGTCGAATGAGAACATTCAGACTGTAACCTACTGGATAAGCACTATTTCTAGTCTCTTGCATAACAATTGTCTCTCAAATGGTGCTCATCCTCCAGGTTATTCTCTGTATGTTTCTATCCTACATGGCTCTTTTTTGGACCTTGCGGGAAAAAAAGAATCAGAAAGCAGATGGAAGGGGGGATGGGTGCGTAATGCAAATCTGATTCAGATGGGATCGACCCCCACATCGTCGACTTCCTCTGCCTCGCTGAGGAAACCAAAGACTCCGTCAGTTTATTTTCGCTTTTTCATGCCAAATAGAATATATTCGCTCTATTATTTCATCAAAATTGTATTGGGAACCAGGCAAAAATATGATGTAAAATTAATGAGTAAGAAAGGGGGCGGAGTTTCCTTTGACGTTAGAGAGAATCACTCGCTGGGTTTACGTCTAAGCTGCGAGACTGCGGTTTATTCTAGGAGGTCGAACCAAAGCGGAGTTTCGTTCATGTCCGTAAGCATCTTCCTCCTGACTTTCGAAAGCATCGCCTCACTAATTTATTAAAATTATTTTTTTTAAAAATATTTTGATGCTCTTCATGATTTTTCCTCTGAATTGAGGGTATCAGTGCATCGATGAGTGGATTGGCCACTGGGTAAACGGAACATGTTTCTCCCTGCCCATCTCTCCTCGATTTTCCATCCCTTCCTCAATGCTTTGTTGACTCTTCCACTAATGAGTCGGAGCCGGCTTACTTTTGATCGTCTCCCGCCGCTCTTTCTCGTGTTGCGTCGGCGTTTTGTTAGATCGCTCACTTTTGACGTTCGGAAGCTGGGTGGTCTTTAATGTTTAGAAAATTAATGCATTCATAAACCCTAACCACCTCCGAAAAACATCCTCTGGCCTCCCACTATATCTCGTAGAATGTATGCAACTCATCCAATTTCTATTTTCAATTCATAGATTGAATATTTTAATTAATGTTGCAGTCTGGACGACTCTCTTCCCTTCCGTTTCAATCACGAACTGGAGATGATCATGCCTGATGGATTGGATGAGGATGAGAGGGAGGAGGGAAGAGGGGGAGGAAGGAGGAACGAGTCGGCATTCTTCATGCGGTGAGAAGACATGCTTGAAAGGGTTTTAGAAAGTAATGGTGACAATTCGGCCACGACTCTCTTCATTTTTCATGCGAAGGAGTAGATGGTCTTCAGAGAAGTCGCGGAAATTCAGCTTGTAAAGTGCAATTAATTTCAGCCTTTCCTTAGCTGCCCTTGTCACGAACTGGGTAGATTTGCAACAAAAATACTAGGAATTGCCGACTACTTATTTTTTAAATTACCTTTACAACAACAAAAATAGGATTACAGCCACTATCCACCATTCCGCTCGCCGAACAACATGGTCGATATGGGCAAGCGAGGCGTGAAGATGAGAAAGGACCGTGAGTATTGTCTCCCTACTCAATTATATTCAGTTCAAAGGCACTTATTGGACTGATCCTAATACATTTTTGGCTTTTCTCGTTGGCTACTTCTTGTCTGTCTTATTTTTTTCTAAATTCAGAAGCATTAATCCCGTCTTCTTTGGGTTTCAGCATTTCTGGAAAGTTAAAATATTTGCTTCAAAGGATGTTACTTCCAGAATCATTTTACCGCGGCCTTGATAGTGTAAATTAGCTTTCAAATATTTTATTTCTTTAATTCTTTTTAAATTCCAGAATCGTCAACTCGCGATCACGGCGACGCCGCCCTACTGGCGATAGTAGAGGGATATCTGGGAGTGGGAGGAGAGGAGAAGGAGAGGGGTCAGATTTTGGAATGATCAATGCGCGTTAGGAAAACGGGGATGAATTCAGTGCATTTGTGAGCAGTTATGACAAGTCATAATTGAAGAAAAAACATGCGTACTGTTTGTCAATTCCATTAAAAAATTGTTCGGTGAGAGAAGATTGGGAAAGCTGTCAAGAGAAATAGTAGGAGGAGACAATGATACTTCCTATATGATGCGGCTGGATGTTTTGGTCCATTAGGTGGAATCAATGTGTTCTCTCTAGGCGGAGGCAGTCTCAAACGTGCCGATCAGCCTCAGTTGATCGTGGCCGAGGATGAGAAACTGCTCATTGAGGAGACAGTCGATGGGCAGACAGTCATGACGGAGAAGTGAGTTTGGAATACGGTAGGATACTGTAGGCACTGCACACAATTTCATATTTTGAGTGCGTGAATTAGATCAGCTCACAATAGAATATGTCTTCCTTACTACCGAATCGAAGTGCTAGGATTGTCTCTAGATTTAGAATAGGAATGTCAAAACAATACCCAATATTTGGCTTAAAATGCAATACCTTTGACACAATACAGCCACTTAATGCCTTTCGTCGTGAAATACAATGAAAAGGCATTGGGTTGACATCCCTAATGTTTCATATGAATGTTGCAATCTGATTTCAGGAGTCTCGTCGATGTAGTCTACGCTCTCAAGGACCAAATGGATCGAATGGTCGAGGTGAGACCAGAAATTTAAAAAAAAAGAGAGATTACGGTAGCTGATCTTCCTTCACCCTCCTTCCTAGCTTCATCTCGTTAGTTTGTCCAGGGAAAGCCATTCAAGTTTTTTTAGAACGTTTATCGAAATGGATTTCTGCAGTGATTCTATCTAGAGTAATCGATATGAACGGATTCGAGTGTGGTGGAAGGATACGGTAGCTTGGAGATACTGTAACTCCTCGTTTCTTCATTCCTCCTCATTCCTGCGTGGGGTCCATGTTGATCTGAAAATTGCATTGGCAGTTGATTCTTTTGGAAGACTTTCATAACATTAATGCATTTCGAGTAACCGCGGGTGTTTGGTCTCTCGCAATTTCTTGACCGGGTGAACCAGGCGAATTAAAGTTCCAGTGGTAGTGAGATCGTCAAGACAGTTTCAGATAGCATCGATTGATGACTAGTTTTGGGGCTATCAGATAACTAATAGGTGCGAGAATACTTCTGTAAGCATTCTTGGGCCCTTGCTGGTCCAGTTCTGTCCTAAACGGTTTATAACTTTCAACAAACCCTGAGTCGATACTCGCCGCACGGCGGTCCGTAGTGCTCCCTCCACACCGAGGACGCGGTGCATCCCTGAAGGAGACTGATCATCTATTTGCCGGCCATGGCCTCGGCCTTATACCCCAGATTTCCCGGTCCCGGCTGTACCTCCGGAGCCGGAATGTAGTAGATGCCGATGTGGTGACGGTCCGAGATCTCCTCCGAGATCGGCCTTAAACACAGTAGATTGCGGATACCGTAGCCACGTGATAGGTCTCATTATGTTCTACCGTAACCCTGGGTAACGGTATGCTCACAATGTGATCGCCAACAGTAGAACGGTTGCGACTTACCGATAGGTGATGGTGATGTTCTTGTACTGGCCACTGGGAATCACGTCGATGGCCGAGGATATCTTGAAGGCCTCGTTCTTCGTGCACTTGATCTGAGATTTGATCTTTAATCTTTGATCATCGTTCCCGGCTATCCTACCTTATACGCCAGCTTCTGGTCGGACATGTTGGTGACGCTGAAGGTCACACGCATCTGAATCACCGATTGCTTACCAATTATCGATCTATTGATCTACCCGTGAGTAGGGTAGATCATCAGGCGATACCGTACCTCTTTGCTCAAGTCGCCCGAGAAGGTGAGGCAGTCGTGCGGCTCGATCTGCAGTCCGCGCTTGAGAGCAGCCATGGCCAACTGATGAGGAGAAGGGAAAGGAGGGGAAATGAGTGGAAAAGAGAGAGGAGAGTGAAGGGGATGAGAGAAGGAGATGTAAATGTGATTCCAATTAATTCAATTATTGTTATTGAATTGATTGCAAATTTGATTTGCCGAATATACTTTATTGTAGTCTGGTTTGACTGATCTTCCGTCATGGGATTATCGATTTGAAGGTACTTGTGCAATTCATCGCTAGCCCCGATTTGCCAATGATCTACCCAATGCTGGCAAATATCCCAATCATCAGTCAATGTTTATGCTAATTTAGGCTCTCGTGGAGGGGGGAGTCTTTCTACCGTAACCGGACATTCGTTGCAGGAGATGGCGTCACTGCGATCGCAGGTGGAGAAGGAGCAGCGGGCGAGGAGGAGACTGGAGGACTCCATCAAGAGATCCTCCCTCCAGATCAGCACCTCCACCCCTAAACCGCTGCTAGACACCAGTAATTGAAGAGTACGGTAGTATCGAATTGATCTACCCCTTCCTCCCATTTTCTTTATCATTGTCTCAACTACTCCTCGCTGAGAAATACGGTAGAAGATGATTATCGATTGATCCATCCCGATTGTTTCCTCCATTGTTCCAGAGTTTTAAATGTAAATATATAATTCGTGCATGTACTCCTAGCCACAGTAGCGATTCTAATTAGCTCCTTTCCCAAATGAGAAGGGTTGAGCATTCAAGAAGGCCTCTTCTTATTTCGTATGATCTCAACGGATAGACGAGAGACTGTGCGAAATCGAGAGAGCCTTCTTGAGTGATCAATTCTGCTAGATGATGCATGCTCACACATAAATTATTCCACGATTCGCTGCTAACATAATAGTTGTAAACATAGTTTATATAATCACGTTGATCTACATTTGTAATAATTCAGTCAGTTTTCGCGGCCATGCACTTACAGCACATGATTTGTATTTCACGTCAATAATTCATAATTGTAATCGTTACAAGTTTAATCCCCTTCACTCTGCTCATTTCCATTTTTTTGTCTGTGCCTTATCCTGGATTGAATTTTCGGTCTATTATGTTCCGCTCCTGCCTTTTTTCGCCTGTCAGAGAATGCCAGTTTGGTGCTAATAAACCCTCCACCTGTAACAGTCCCTTTGCATTGTTGATAAAGATTTATTGTGAAGAAATATCTCGAAAGTATTATTTTATGTAACTTCATTGGGTTGTAGCCTCTCTGATCTATTTGTGAAGCTCATTATCGATTGATAACTACAGTATCCACGGATGTTTCTAGATGTTAGGCGGACGACAGGCGCACTCACTCCGACGTATGTTCGGATACAGTATCTCTTCGGGAAGGACTACGGTAGGTGTGGTGCCATTTATTGATGAATTGCACTAGCTGCTCATCCCATTATTTTTCTCCACTTCCGGAATGAACGGCGATCGCACTCTTTACTTGAAAGTATACATACTATCGGGATGTACTTAATTTAAGTTTTGGTTTTCTCAATTCAGTACACTATAGTTTCTTCTTTCGAGAGTCTGAGGAATGTAGAGAGCACAATTTGATCCGGCATCATTACTTGAAAGCCATTCTGTGGCTTGCCACTGTCCTTGGATTTCTTATTTTCCTTTCAACGATGCATCAAACGCAACAAAGTTCGAAGCACTGGTCGATTATCGATGCCTTTTCCAGTTTCGAGCCGGTCCACCTCTCGCGTGCGCCAAGTATCCTCACGGAATCAGGTGATTAAAAAATTATTTGAATAGATATTGAGGAAGTGGCTGATATATATATTGTTTCTGGAGTCTCAAACTCAGTCTACGAATTTGAATTTGGAGAAACTACCCCTTCGAAAATATTTTGTTCTTCTCGAATTCCTCGAAAGGTTCTTCTACACATATCGATAATTCGCAAGCTACCGTACTCCGCTTAACACCGTTCCTTTCAGGATGTGCTCCACTGCAATCGATTGCTTCTCGTACCCCTGCGCGCGCAAGGACAATACCGTAATCGATAACTACCATGGACAGAAGGTATACGGTAGTGCAATTGGGCTAATTGATCGATCGGCTCTTCAAAAGGTCCATATCGAAAGATTTATGTATGTCTATCCTTCATTTTGGATGTAGTATTTTACTGTGATTTCATAAATGTTGCTCTTCTGGAGAAAAGCCATTCGATCCCTGTTCGATGCCGAATACGATAGTTATTGATCGATTTCGCAGATCTGTGATCCTTACCGTTACATGGAAAATCCTGATGGAGAGGAGACGAAGCAATTCGTCGATCAATTGAATGCCATCTCGGGACCTTTCATTGAGAAATCGGAGCATCGAGAGGACTGTCGCAAGAGGTAGGAAATGTTGATTTGAAATGTGCCGAAATAGTTGATAAAATTTTTCACACTCAAATTGATACTGTATCACAGTACAGTAGGCTGGAGTACTGTAAGAATCGATTGCAGACTGACGGATCTGTGGAACTACGAGAAGTTCACAATGACTTACAAGAGGGGCGCTTACTATTACTACGATCACAATACCGGACTACAGAACCAATAGTCAGTTGCCGATTGAATTGGCTACAGTGGTGCCGATTACAGTAGCAATGAGTGCTCGTTTCAGTGTAACCTACCAGACGGACAAGGTCGGTACTAAGGGCAAGGTCTTCTTCGACCCGAACACTCTATCGGAGGACGGAACCACTTCGCGAACGTGAGAATGTTGATTTTCTTCGTTCCTGTTCTAAAAAAAGTACATTTCTGTCTAAACTCGTTAACTACAAATGTGTTTGTTACAGTATGGCTTTATTTCTGATCTGATCGTTCAGTGCTGCTTCGTTCACGAAGGACGGTACCCTCTATGCCTACGGACTGTCGGAGAAGGGATCGGATTGGATGACCATCAAGGTAAATTTACTCCACTTTTCGAAATATCAGTGGATAGATGCTGAGAATCTTTCAGGTTCAGTTATCATTCTGTAGATTCAATTGCAGTACATGCTTAATGTAGAATAGAATATACAGAATTCCACTGATATTGTCTGTATTGTTATTGTATAAACACTCGATAATTGCAGTTCAAGACGTCGTCTGGAGACGATTTGCCCGATGTCATTCCGGGTGCGAAATACACTGGAATCGCGTGGATGGGAGACAATTCGGGAGTGTTCTATGCGAGATATCCCCATCATAAAGTGAGTTTTTTTCGATGGAGGATAAAATTATGAACATCAACTTTCCTTCGTTTTCCTCTTTTTTTGTTTCTTGATCAAATAATAAGTGTCTCAAGGTGACTATAAGTTGCAAAATGGTTAATTGAATAGGACAGTTGCTTCACAATAGATGTTTTTCTGTTCTGGTACATACATTGACCATGGATGTATTTATTAGGGTGTCCCAAAAGTCTTGTCGCTGTTTTTAATTTTTATATTTCAAGAGAACCGCAAGTCGTAATATCACTCACTCATTCTTAATATATGCAAGTACTCCTGCACTAATTTATTCGACTTTGATTAGATCATGAGCTTACCTAGTGGTGACGCAATCAAAGAAAATGTATGTTTTTCGACCTAGTTTTTGAATTTTTATAAATCAGAGGCGGTTGAGATTCCGAGGCCCAAACAAATTCTGTAGTTGTAGTATGCATTATACTTTTTAAATAAAATTTTTAAACGAGAAATATATTTTGCGATCTCAGAAATAAGCCAGAAAATTTGAAAATTAGTGCCATTTCGGAGGTAGATTTTTAAATTTTCTATTTGTATCCCCTTCGATTGCGCTCAAATGTTGATGGTTGAACGTTTTGATTTATTTGCAAATATTTTGATCAATTTCCGGCATCAATATCTGAAAAAAATTGCAAAATGTGTGGGAAATGGCAAGTTTCGTAGTGATGATTCAATTCGAGATGGGAAGCCGGAATGGCTCGCATATTATTTGTTGACCACTCCCTACTTACTTGAGACAATAAACTGATTTTTATCTATTCACAAAAAGGAGAACGGCATTTTTGTGTTTTGTGTGCTCTGTTCTACATACCGTAGTTCTTCGGAATTGCTGTGATTTCACTAGTTAAAGTATCACAACAGAAGGTCCATAGTTACTTCATCAATCGCAGCTTAGCAGGGTTCAATAAGGTGCTTGAGAGTTGAGAAAATATTTTTTCAAAAAAAACGACACGATTTTTGGGACACCCCAATAGTTTGCAAATAATACTGACGAGGGTTCGATTCCAGGGCGCAACAGAGGGAACTTCGGCCGAGAAGCACGAATGGCACTCGCTCTACTACCATAAGATGGGAACGAAGGCAGAGGAGGATGTGCTAGTATACAAGAGGACGGACAATCCTGATATGATGATGTGAGTGATGATCCCTCCTTCTCTTGATCATATCCCCAAAGTAGGTCATAGTCTATTTCTAAAAGAGAACAAGTGGATTCAGTATTTCAGAAGCTCTTACAATATTTGATATTGAGGTTAAATCATTATGAATTATTATGAATTAGGTAGACCAAAAATATGATTACGGTATCACCTGATCACTTACAGTACTAACTCAATGGTGACGGACGACGGCCGATTCCTGATCATCTCCGCTGCCCGTGGCTGCGACCCGTACAACATGCTGTACTACTACGACCTGCAGGCAGTCGGGAACAAGGTGAGGGGGGTTAGTGGGGGAGGGGGTGACAATGGTGCAATTTTTGCTCTGAAATGGACGGATTTTAATATTTAAAAAAGTATATAATTTCTACTATGGCTTCGTAACCGATAGTCAATAATCAACGGACTATATTTGTAGGTTACGGGGCCAATCGAGGCAGTGCCAATCTTCGACAAGCTCGAGGCCAAGTATGAGGTCAGTACGATAGATTTCACAAAGTTACAAAAGGAAGAAATGATGAAAGCGAGGAGGGTTATACTGATCACATGATACCTACAGTAGACAAATAATCATTCAGCATACGGTAGATAGATCGATTTACGAGGATACCGAAGGTTGAGCACATAAGTATTACGGAATCACCTAATCACTTACAGTACGTCGACCATGATGAGGACAGGATGATCATCAAGACGAACAAGGACGCGCCAATGTTCAAGGTTTGTTTGGAATTTATTTAAAATATTAATTATAACTATTATAAAATATCCATTGAATGTCAACGATTTGATGACTTATGATGTTCGAGGTGGACATGTGTTTCACTGTAATTAGATAATGATGCAGCAATATCGATCTATTGTTGTGGACTAGGTTTTCCGGATGTAATAGTAGGTCCCTTCTTCCTACACACATCAGAAAAGAACTATTCTGTACGGAAACCGTATTGTAGATTGCGAGACAATGAACTGATTGTTTTGTAGAGTCATGGACTGTTTAGCATACAGTAGGCATGATGAGCGGAACAAAATATTCGCTAATTATTTATTTAGTTTTCCAATTTTCCCGATCTTTCTCCTATGTGATCCTGCACGCAAAATGCACTGATTAAATACAAACACTGAAGCCTAGAGTCCCTTATTAATGATTGCTAAACACAGTAGATTGGACCGTTCGTAATAACAAGTGAAACGGTTTATTTTCTTTCAATAAATAGATAAATCAAATCTTTCAGATCGTGACGATGTCACTGAAGGGCGGTCCCTCCTCCCTGGTCGATCTCATCCCTGAGAGGAAATCGAATCTGGCCTGGGCCGTCCCCCTCATTGGAGACAGACTGCTCGTCAGCTACTTTGAGGACGTTAAGGTGAGGACATTATTGATTGCAAGGTCAATCAGGCAGCGGTGAATCGATAATTGGAATAAACAAAGAATCATCTTAGTCATCTTAGTCTATTCTGACGTCATCCAATCGCTGACAGATTACTGTAAGCTCGCAGGCGACTGGCGGTCGGTAGATCAGCAGCGTAATCTGATCAATCGATAATCTCTCCACTTTGAGTCGACACTGTACGTGCACGAGGCCTCGTCAGGTCGTCGTCTCTACCAGATCCCACTCGAGATCGGCTCGCTGTCGGGGCTGCATGCGGATAAGAAGGAGAATGAGGTGAGGGAGGGTGGGGGGGGGGGAGGGGGAGAGGGGAGGAAGAGGTGGGAAGGAAGGCGGGTCCGGGCCACAGAATCAATGTCAAGACAAATGTAAATATTTTCGTGCCACAGTTTTGTTCTACCACGGGAATGACCGGAACTCACATATCCCGATTCCCTTCTATTTTCCACCATATATTAAACCTCTAAAGAGTCTTAATACCGTTTTCAAAATATGTTAAAATATTTTGGGAAATGAGATATTCTACAATTTCTTCCGCCGGCTCTCCCCACGAGCATTTTTCGCTTGTTGAATGATCTAGTTCGAGAGCACCCCTTCCATAATCGTCGAAGGTTGAATGGGTAGTGAGTTTGGTTGTCCGACGTAGGGTATGTAGATCGAATCCCGTCCACTTAAATTTTGTTTTGCTCATGTTTAGGATTGATCAGAACATGTATGGGTGATTTTTTTGTTCACTATTTTGAATTAGGCAAGTGTTAATGAACCGAATTGCCAGCTTCAAATGAGACTTTTTAGCCTCAGAAGCAGAGAATCTCTAATTATTGAACAAAATGTTTTGAATGACTGGGATTGAATAAATTGTGATGTTTTGTTATTAATTTTTATTCTCGAAACTCCTCGATAATGTTTTTCGCAGTTGTTCCTGGCCTTCGAATCGTTCCTCGTTCCGATGATCGAGTATAGAATGGATTTCACTGGTGTGCCGATCGAGAAAATGCCAGAGATGAAGGTGAGGAAGGGTGTGATCTACCAAGATTATGGATTATAAATAATAAAACTAACGTTAATATTGCAGGAGATTCGACGTGTTTCCATCAACGGAATGGAGAAGGAGTCATTCAAGGTGGAGCAGGTCTTCTATCCGAGCACTGATGGCACCAAGGTATGGTGGAGAGAGGTTACGGTTACAGTATCTAACGATTCTTATTACGGTAGATATTGATCGATTCTGGTTACGGTAGCAGTATCTATCGATGTTGGTTACGGTAGATATCGATCGTGATTTAGATCCCGATGTATACAATCTCTAACACGGGAGTGCAGAAGAATAGCGAGAATGCGGTGTTGCTCACGGGTTACGGTGGATTCGGAGTCGCCTGTAAGTCTAATGACTACTGACTTTTAAAATTTTTATGATGCAGTAAGCGTATATTGAATAGAAATTATATGTTGATATCGTCTGTAGACTGAAATGGGGATGTGATCTTTGATCTTTCCTCAGACATGCCCTACTTCTCCCTGTCTGCTCTGCTGTTCGTCCGGCATTTCGGCGGAGTGTATGCAGTGGCGAATCTGAGAGGAGGAGGGTGAGACAGGAATGTGATGGTTCTAGGATTATTAATTGTGTGACTACATTATGAGATATCCTCGAAGTCCGTTGTTTGCACAAATACGATATTTAAAGCGGAATAAATTTAAAATTATATTTGCAGTGAATACGGCGAGGCTTGGCACGAGGCAGGAATGAAGGGCAACAAACAGGTAATTGATGATATATATATATATATATATATATATATATATTGTATTTTTATTAATAATAATATATTATTTTTAGAACGTCTTCGACGACTTCATCTCGGCCGGCGAGTACCTCGTCAAGGAGAAGATCACCAATCCAAAAAGGTGAGAGAGTTGATCTTTGATCTCTACGAATCCCATGTAGTCTTTTCCGCCTTCTCTTTTTGATTTCTAGTTCCACAACTTTGTGGGGTAGATCGCCTTTCGTAATTCCCGATCTCTCCATCTGGTGTGCGCGCCCAAGTTGGAATCAAGCAGGGTCGGAGTCTCCAAGTTGGAAACAAGCTTGTTTCCAACTTGGAAACCTGATCTCTCCATTCCCCATACTCTCTCGCTATCCTTATGGGAGATTCCCAAGTTGGAAACAAGTTGATTCCTACTTGTAGATCCAAAGCGAGAGAAAAAGACAGAATGAGATAGTATGGAGAATGGAGAGACTATTGCGGTTTCCAAGTTGGAAACAAGCTTGGAGGCAACTTGGAAACGAATTTTGCTGCTTGTTTCCAACTTGGGCGCGCACACCTGAGCCTCCCATCTGATCTTTGACCTTTGTTCTTTTCTCAGACTCGCAATAATGGGCGGCAGCAACGGCGGTCTGTTGATGGGAGCCGTATCTCAGCAGCGACCCGACCTCTTTGGATGCGTCCTGAATCAAGTCGGGTAAGCACGTTGATCTCTGACGTAAACCTGTCCAACCAGTCCAAATGATCATTCCAAAGTTTTTGTATGATGGTGCACATTACGCCCGCTCACTCATTGGCCTCACTGATCATTGCGAATGTGAGCTGTAGATCAAACATTCTTTCTCGATTTTTTTCTATGAGAATAGAGGGAGTTCGGATCGATTTCTATTGATACCGCGGCTGAAAACCTTGTGGGTGATCTTCGAACTTTGATCTTTGATCTCTCGCAGAGTCCTGGACATGCTTCGCTTCCACAAGCACACGATCGGAGGCGCGTGGATCCCCGAGTACGGCTGTCCCGATGAGAAGGAGGACTTTGAGCATCTCATTAAGTCAGTACAAATGATCATTCCAAAGTGTTTGACTGTGAACAAATAGACATCAGCTAGCCGGGATGGGTGTTTTCACGATTACTTATTACTCAGTAGTAAATATTTGGCATGATTTCGCTAACAGTCGTGGAAGGACTAGGAAGGATAGTTAGTCTGTAGTCTGATCTTTCATCTATGGTTTTGTAGTTTGTAGTCTGATCTTTGAACGAGTTCATTTCATTTCTTTTGTCTTACATTTAGGTAACTGAAATATCGATTTGGCAGGTACTCACCCCTGCACAATGTGCGGATTCCCGCAGATGGCCAGTGGCCTGCAACGTTACTCCTGACGGCCGATCACGATGACAGGGTACGGTATTGTCGGGTGTATGGTAGGATTAGAGACATGTTTATGATAGACTACTGTAGGGAAACACGTGAGGTAGATCAAGGCAGAGAACGGTAAGAAACTTGTTAGTGTGGAGGCGACAGTACTATATAGAGGAAGAATTCAGCATACTGTAGAGGAAGGAAGCATACTGTAAAGCATTTTGGTGGCACACGGTATGATCATCGATCGATTTCTCAGGTGGTTCCTTCTCACACCCTCAAGTACATCGCGACCCTCTATGAGAAGGCCAAGGCTCACGGAAAACAGAGCAAGGTGAGCGATTGATCTTAGATCTCTGGAGTTTGATCTCTTTATTCATTTATTTGATACACCCCAACGGGTCTGATTCCATGTGAGTAAGAATTACAGATGTAAGGTTTGCAATAGGAATAAGGGAGAGGGGAGGGGTGATCTTTGGTCTTTGATCTCTGACCTCTTTCCAGCCTCTCATGGCTCGCATCGAAGTGAGTGCAGGTCACGGCATCGGCAAACCGACCTCCAAGATTGTGAGTTTTGTAGTTTGACCTTTATCTCTGGCTTTGTAGTTTGTAGTCTGATCTTTGAACTTCGAGTTCATTTCTTTTGTTTCTCATCGTAGATATGCTTGTCCTCTACACGGATTCGCCGCAGTATTTTTATTTCAAATTATGATTATATTTTTGAGTTTATTCCTTAGAAGAACTCTTCGTCCAGACCGCTTTATCGCACATGGAATGTGAATTCCAAGGGAGAGAGAGAATCTCTCCCTTAAATAGATACACGTGAATCACCTTGTAAAGTGGGAGAATAGAGGGAATGCAGGATCTAAGTGTACAGGGGGAACTACGAATGAATCATAATGGTGGAATCACCACATTGAAATTCGAAATTTGAGATGTGCACTTTGCAGATAGCTGAGGAAGCGGATTCGTACGCGTTCATTCAGCGCGTCCTCGGTCTCAAGTGGATTCCCTGAAGCGATCGATTGATCGGCCCATGTGAGTACGGTAGAATACGGTAGAAGATGATTATGAATTGATTTATCGTTGTTTACTCCATTCTTCCAGAGCTGTCATGTGGATATCGCGGTTTGTACATAGGCATTGTATTTGTGTACGTACTTATCTCAGATTGCAATATAAGACGTTACTGATATAATATTTTAAATAATTTGTACAATATTTCACGTTTCATTATGTTTTGTCACAATGAACTTTATGTGATTTGCATTTCACTTACGTGATAATTGTGATTTTCTTCTCTCTCACTCCATTCACTTATTCATTCTCATCCCTTCTCCTCTCCTCGATTTGTTGGTTCGCTCCTTCGTTCTTGTTTTCTCGCGCCTTTAGAGGGGGTGATCTTTGATCTTTGATCTTCCTGTCAGTCAGTTTCTAGTCAGTTTTGGGATAGAAAGCCCTCGGTGGCGTCTATCTATGCACTATTGATAAAACACTTCAAACCTGCGTTTTGAACAATGAATGGTTTAGTGGAGTTGTAGCTTCTCGTAACTATCTGTGATTTCCCACTCTCTGCACAAGCACGGTAGATAAGCGGTGAATGGTGCACGGTAGCTTACTGTACTCTTGGCAGATTCTCGGCGGGCGACAGGCACTCTCACTCCGACGTCTGTTCGGATACAGTATCGATTCGGGAAGGACTACGGTAGGTGTCGTGGTGGGATATCGATCGCTGCACGAGTCGCCTCATTAACCCTGCTTCTGAAGCCCAAACTAACAAAGAATGTTGCTTGCATAAGGTTCATTGTGACCTCCAATCTGTGCTTCAGTGGTAGTTGTACCCCAGCACGACTTCTTCTTCCCTCTCCGCCCTCAATGTGTGCAGCATCTCTCCTTACAGCACCCTCCGCACGGCAGCTGCAGCATGTGTCTCATCGGCCTGATGGCGCGTAGGCTGCACTCATGACCCGGCGGAGACAAACAATGCACTGGTGTGTTGCACCGGCCCCGACTAATGCCAGATCAGGCCTGATCTACCTCCATTCAATGACGCTACCTACCTCCTGCATCTTTCTCTCCTTTGTTATGTTATGATGTGCCTGATGAGCTTGAGTAGTCATCTTCTTGTCTATCGCGATCTAGCGCACTCTTTTCCATCGACTAACCACTCCCCTCCTTCCCCCCTTCTGACTTCTAGATTACGGTAGCCGTCTTAGATTCCCCTGGAAGCGCTCGCTATTTGAATCACGCGCCTGTTCATTTCGAAAGTTGGCGTGACGCCAGTGTTGTCTGATCGGGGGTGGAGGGGGAGAGAGGGGGACAACACAGCGAACACGCGTCTGCTCACTTTCACTCCACTCCCCTCCACTCTCCTTCTCAAATCATCCTCCCCTCCTGACACCCGATTCTCTGCTACTGCCTAATTGCCACTTATTTCCAGTCGTTGATTCAATTAATTAAGCTTAATTACTTAAATTCATAATTTATTAGTCAACAGTCTGACCCGCCGAATATTCATCGCCCCAGCTCAAACGGCCATTGAAAATGACGATCGGAACGGTTTATTAGCCCTTTTCAAAGTTTTCGCGTTCTCTCGCTTCTCTTTTGTCTTTGAATTGCGCTGATTTGGTATAATTGTGGCTCAACTGTTCGGTGCCTGATTCGTGCCCGTTATGAGGCTGTCACGGCGCTCTTTCTCATCGTTTGTGCTAACAAACCTTTCTTCTTCTGATCTGATTGAATCGGAATAGAATTCTAATGCAACTCCAATGGAATGCCATTAACTCCTGATTACCTCCTCATTCCCCAAACTCTTTCACGAACAGAACAATCCATTTCATTTGTTCGCGTTATTGGAATTCCGTGATCGAAATGACTTAGCGCGTATCATTGTGAGTGAAGGGTGTGTGAGAAAGGTCGAACACTCGTCAGAAGTAGGTCAACAGCGATCTGTTTCCTCCCGCTCGTTGCACAACTCCTTTTTGTTTGATTGCCCAACCATTTCTCCCCCTGTCCACCCATCAATCGGCCCCGTCTCTCATGATCACTGATATCAATCGCCCATTCCCTGACGATTTCTCACCTTCTTTTTGCTTTCGCCTCTCCTTATCTCGCCGTATCTCTAGCTTCTCCTGCTCGCCCCACCTTATCTAAACCGTTCTAACTGCTTACTCTGCTGCTATCTATCTCGTGGCTATCAGTTTCGAGACACCCCTCGTGATAAGATTAGTAAGCATTCGTTGAGTCGTTATTCATTAGCCTCATTGCGATCAATTTTAGGAGAAGATGTGGCACTTCTGCAGTTGATATGCAAAGTCGCACATTCTCCCTTAACCGGAGGCTAAAACTCCTCTTTTCCATCCTTTTTATACTCAGTGTAGTTATGATGCTTGGTAGGCTGCAGGCTAGAAGGAGACGGAGCTTGCCCCATAAACTATTTCGGAGAAAAAGGAATGGCCAATGAGCACTGACGCAATCTGATGCACTTTGGCGTGCGATTAGGATCATTTTGACGCGCGGGCAATAGAGACGAATGAGCAAGAGAATAGAGCCGCCAGATTGACCTTCGCTCTGTGTTCTGGCGTTACTGCACTGCAAGCCCACGACCATCTTTTTCGTCGCACCCTTGATCTTATCAATCTAACAGCTATCTGTTATCGGTCTAGCCCCTTCCTCCCTCCACTGTCCATGAGTTGTCGAGTCATCGATCCTCACCTTTTTTGCGTCTCGTTACGATATCGAGTCGTTTACCGTAGTCCGTAGCGATTGGTGGATTATCGATGCCTTTTTCAGTTTCGAGCCGGTCCACCTCTCGCGGGCGCCACTTTCACCAAGTACCCTCACGGATTCAGGTGATTTAATTAAATATGAAACATAATAGGGCTGCCAGAAGGAATGCCTACCCTCTGGTGCCCCTTTCCCAGGGAATGTGGCGTGATTGTCCACTCGAAAAGATTCACTGAGATATGATATTTTACACGATACCGTACCCGGTGTAACTCCGTTCCTTCCAGGATGTGCTCCACTGCAATCGATTGCTCCTCGTACCCCTGCGCGCGCAAGGACAGTACCGTAATGGACGACTACCACGGACAGAAGGTATACGGTTGTGCGATTGAGCTAATTGATCGATCGGATCCTCTCCAGAAGCCTAAATGATCAAACATATGCATGTATATCATTCATTACCGGTGTGCTTACGTATGTGTTGCATGCTCATCTAGGCTTCAGGCAACGAACCAATCGAACCATATTGAAAGCCGAATACGATAGTTATCGATCGATTTTGCAGATCTGTGATCCTTACCGTTACATGGAAAATCCTGATGGAGAGGAGACGAAGCAATTCGTCGATCAATTGAATGCCATCTCGGGTCCTTTCATTGAGAAATCGGAGCATCGAGAGGACTGTCGCAAGAGGTACGGTAATAGTAGCAGTCACAGACGAAATAATTATAATAATTTATCTACGCACTTGGCACAACAAGAAAATGAATATAATAATATTATGGAGATAATTAGTGTTGTGATTGAGAGAGGTCTTTAATGAGGGGGTGTTTTTCTAAACGACGTTTAAAAATCTTGACATTTGGTGCGGTACGAAGTCGGGTAATTGAGAGTATATTCGAGATGATCTATAGGGGTGTCCCATAAGTCTTGAGAATTGCTCCGTAAATCATTGTTGCGCAATCAAATACCCCGATTTCGAAATGCAAATTGTAAACAAACTATTGCATCATGCTGACGTCGAAGGGGTATTGGCATTGCATCAGTTTAGAATTTGCCGCAGTCATTCGAGTGATGGAGACTTATCACGATAAACGCGCTGTCTTCATTCCTTCCGCCTTGGTCGTACATCCAAAGAAGCTCATGCGGACCTGGTGCTTACGGATGGAGAGGATGCCCCTTCCCTTGCTACATGCCATCGTTGGTAAATTCCATCATCGCAGCAGATGAGAAGTGGATCACCTATGATAATCCGGAGAGGAGACTGCAGTGGTGCGACGTGGATGAAAAGCCCCAGCCCACCCCGAAGAAGGAGCAGTACGAAAAGAGAGAAATGCTATGCTTCTTCTTTTGCTCCTTCGCCCCCCCCCCCCCCCTCTATCGGGAGATCCTCGCCCCTAACACCTCGGTCACTGCCGACCTCTTCACTCAACAACTGGAAGAGATCGCCATCAGGGTCCCTCCCGAACTCATGAGCGAGGGAAAAATCCTGATGTTGATGGACAATGCGCTCCCCATCACGCGAAAATCACACAGACCAAACTGGACGAGCTTGATATGGAATGGCTTCCCCATCCACCATATTCCCCTGACATTAGCCCTTGCGACTACCATTGTTTCCGCTCACTGTCTGACTTCTGCAGGGGAAGGAAGTTCAAGGACCGAGAATCACTCGTTCGCGCATTCACCGAATGGATCATCTCTAAGCCTCCCGAGTTTTGGAAGAGAGGTGTTAACACCCTGCCCGAAAGATGGAGACAGGTCGAGGGTTCGAAGGGGGCATACATTGAATATTGATTATTGTAGACTGTTGAAGAAATAAAAAAAAATATAAAAATAAAAAATTATCAAGACTTATGGGACACCCCTATAACAGGGAAAGAATTGAATCTGGCTGTACATGTAGTGAATTCAATGTTGATACCGAAAGAGGAGACTCTATCCCGAGTGGGCTTGTATACATAGAACGATGAACGGGGGATAATAAAAGAACCAGTCATTATGGTATGTGTCATACGGACTTTAAACAATATGTTTGCCTTGTAATTTTCGATACAATACATGTCCAAAGCTTCCTGTTATTATGTCTTCGCTCTGAAATTCGTAAAAGACATGTAGGTTTTGATTGTCTGATATGTAAGGTGTATGTTACCGTTGTCTCGCGAATGGTTACTGTAACCGTCAATCGATTGCAGACTGACGGAGCTGTGGAACTACGAGAAGTTCACGGTGACTTCCAAGAGGGGCGCCCACTACTACTACAAGCACAACACTGGCCTGCAGAATCAATAGTCAGTTGTCGATTGATTGGATTACGATATAAACCATCAATAGCCACTGATCGATGTGGGTTACTGTAACTCAAGTGATCTTTGCAGTGTGACCTACCAGACGGACAAGGTCGGTACTAAGGGCAAGGTCTTCTTCGACCCTAACACCCTCTCGGAAGACGGAACCACCTTCCTCAGGTACTGATTGGCTTCAGTCTTGGTATCAATTGAGCTCATAGTGCAGTAAAGCGGGAGCAGATGGGAAGGGAAGAGAGCCCCTCTTATTTTCACATGCCTTGACTGTACTATGGCCAAATACTACGAGCTCAATTGGTAGCCCGACTTGTTGATTTGATCTTAAACCAGTTCAATATCAATATTGATCTCAATATTTAGATCTGGTTCGTTCTCCCAGGACGGCACCCTCTACGCTTACGGACTGTCGGAGAAGGGATCGGATTGGATGACCATAAAGGTACCGTATCAGTTAGGCTACTGTAGATGATACGAGCTATAACGCGGTGCGTTGCAGTTCAAGACGTCGTCTGGAGACGACCTGCCCGATGTCATTCCGGGTGCGAAATTCTCGGGAATCTCGTGGACAGGAGACAAGACGGGACTATTCTACTCGAGATATCCGAATCACAAGGTGAGCAGGCGGTTCAGGGGAAATCCCGGCGGCATATTAGTTTATAGCTGGTCATTGTACAAGTCGATAGTTCCGATGTCAGGAGTCGATTTAGAATACATTATTGTTTTCACATTACTTAAAGTGGTCGGTTCTAAAATGATATGCTCTCAAATGGCGTTGTGTTTTGTGGGATATTTTGAAGAAGAAACAGACAGGAGTGGTGCCTGCATTCCGCGCATTGATGCGTTTTGAATTAGAGTTTCTTAGAACGCATGTTAAATAATACTGAAGGGGGTCCGTTTTCAGGGCGCAACAGAGGGAACTTCGGCCGAGAAGCACGAATGGCACTCGCTCTACTACCATAAGATGGGAACGAAGGCAGAGGAAGATGTGCTGGTGTACAAGAGGACGGACAATCCCGATATGATGATGTGAGTGGGGGGGGGGGGGGATTGGGCACTAGTACCTAACTGAAAACCACCACATCAAAAGCGCGTATCATGTACAGTAGGGTTGTAATGGACTAGTCGCTAGCTGTGAAATCAGCAGCTATTAAGGCTGTTCCGATGGGCACTAATATGATCGTATTTTGTGATGATAGTGAAGCAACAAGATCTTGGAACGCAGTAGGACCGATATCGGAATGTATTAGGTGCGTAGTGATGGTGGAATCTGTCGACCCGAGTGCTTCGAATTGCTTAGTGATGACGTCATCTTGTTCCAGCGACGGTACGGTGACGGACGACGGCCGATTCCTGATCATCTCCGCTGCCCGTGGCTGCGACCCGTACAACATGCTGTACTACTACGACCTGCAGGCAGTCGGGAACAAGGTGAGGGGGGTTAGTGGGGGGGGGGGGGCGAGGGGAGGAATGCACTGGGATGAGGATAACCTGGACCAGTTAGAGGAGATGACACTTGTCTATCCTTGTTAGATCATCGTGAAATTAGGCAGTGATTGTCGCGATTTGTAACAAACTGACAGTTGATTAATTGCTTTTCTGTTTTTTTGTGATGTCATAAGCAGAATTTAGTCTTATTGCTGCCGATATTAGACGCATGATTAATAAAAAAATAGTTTAATCACTCCTTGTGCAGATCACTGGCCCGATCGATGCAGTGCCCCTCTTCGACCAGCTCGAGGCCAAGTACGAGGTGAGTACGGTAGAGACGGGGGGATACGGTAGGTAGATCAATCGACGACAAGGAGATACCGTATCCCTTAAGTACATCGATCACGACGAGGACAAGATGGTCATCAGGACGAACAAGGGAGCGCCCATGTTCAAGGTTTGTTTCGAATTTAATTTGTATGACTATTTACATTAATTTGAATAAAATGTTGAATGCCAACGAATGGATGATTCAAGATGCAATCGTCCATCCATTGAGGCTGAATCGCATTAGATGGTGCTGGCACGTTTTGGAACCTCCATTTTGGAACCCTGAGAAATGACCATTTTGGAACCCTCTCAAAACAATGGGAAGGGACTTTAGAACTGTAATTTGAATACGTGTATGTTTCTATTCATCATATATGAGAGTAGCAATGTTACCTGTATTCAAATTACAGTTCTAAAGTCCCTTTCCATTGTTTTGAGAGGGTTTCAAAATGGTGATTTCTCAGGGTTCCAAAATGGAGGTTCCAAAACGTGCCATCACCTGGAAATCCGACTCACCGTCTTTTCATTTCACGCACTCTCTCGATGACGAACAGTGCGAGAAATGAGGAGACGGCCACCCGTATTTTCAATCATATTAGATAATTTGGCGAATACCGTCTGCGAGATACAGGGATACTTTAGGTTGTAGCCCCATCGATCGATTGCATACTGTAGGTTACTGTAGGTTTATTGATTGCAGATCGTGACGATGTCCCTGAAGGACGGCGCCTCCTCGCTGGTCGAGCTCATTGCCGAGAACGGGAAGGCGAATCTGGACTGGGCCTGTCCCCTCATTGGAGGACGACTCGTCGTCAGCTACATTGAGGACGTGAAGGTGAGCAGGAGTGGGGGGACAAGTCGGAACTAGAGTCTAGTTACGAGACTCCTCATTTCGCTCGCTCTCTCGCCGTTACTCTGATCGGGGCGCGAGCCGAGAGAATTGAGGAGAGCCATTTTGCGCGTTGGCATCCCTAATGTCAGCCCCATGCATTGGTGTTGTAGCGAAGCATTTAGATGGGGTTTGACACTGAGGATGTGGAAGGGAGGGGATCATGGATTGGTGTACATCGATCGATAATATCGTGATTGCGATCGCATATCCACTAGAGCAAGCTGATAAATCTCTTCGATTTGCTAGCGTTTCTCTTATTTCTAAGCCTTTCCCTTCCCACGGACCTAACCCTTGCCTCTTCCACAGTGCGGTATGCATACAGCCGGGACATCAATAAATAGATCAGTGACCTTTGAATCTTTTCAATCGATAATCTCTCCACTTTGAGTCGACGCTGTACGTGCACGAGGCCTCGTCCGGTCGTCGTCTCTACCAGATCCCACTCGACATCGGAAACGTGTCCGGATTCTACGCGGATAAGGAGGAGAATGAGGTACGGTAGCTATGGTCATATACTAGTTTTTAAGAATTTAAGGGGGAGGAATGTTGTTAGTTAAAATAACTCACAAAAAGTGCAATCTGCAATCTGAAATTGGTATTGTCTTTATTCTTCACATTGTGTGGGAGAGGCGAATGTGAACTTGTGAGAACACGGAGCGATTGGTTTCGGAAGCTTAATTTAACCAATATTTAAAGTAGCCGCTTTCGCAGTTGTTCCTGGCCTTCGAATCGTTCCTCGTTCCGATGATCGAGTACAGAATGGACTTCACTGGTGTGCCGATCGAGAAAATGCCAGAGATGAAGGTGAGGAAGGGAATGTGCAGTAAAATATAGCAGTCGGTTAACTTGTCCTGCTCCAATTAGCGTAATCGTCGCTAGAGAACTGTAAAGCCACTAGACGTGATAGATGGAGATGGATTGATGGATTGATCCACTAGATGGATTGAATGAGATATCAAACGTTAATCTAATAATCTACGTCTTTTCTCCAGGAGATTCGACGTGTGTCCATCAACGGGATGGAGAAGGAGTCATTCAAAGTCGAGCAGGTCTTCTATCCGAGCACTGATGGCACTAAGGTGCGGTGGATTACGGTAGTGCTGTAACAGGTTACTGTAGCTATCGATTTCTTTCAAATCATGCTTTTATCTAAGGTTCCGCGATGTACTGTAGATTGGATACGGTAGATAGGAGGATTATCGATCGATTGCAGATCCCGATGTACATCATCTCGAACGCGGGCATGGTGAAGAACGGCGAGAACCCGGTGATCCTGAATGGATACGGTGGATTCAACGTGGCCGGTGGGTGTGCATCGTTGACTGACTTTTTTAATACCAAAAATCGCGGCTAAATAACCAATTGGCAGATATGCCCTACTTCTCGGTGTCTCGTCTGCTGTTCGTGCGTCACTTCGGCGGAGTGTACGCGTGCGCCAATCTGAGAGGAGGAAGGTACGCAGTTTCATGCCAATCTTGAACCCCCGAGTAAAAATCATCTTTTTGTGTGTGCGAAAGTTTCGAAAAGAAGAACGAAACTAGGAGAATTTTTGCTGCTGCTTTCAGGGTTATTCATCATCCATAAAAAATATCTTTGCAGTGAATACGGCGAGGCTTGGCACGAGGCAGGAATGAAGGGCAACAAGCAGGTAATTGATTTTTATATATATTGTATTATTATTATTATTAATAATAATATATTATTTTTAGAACGTCTTCGACGACTTCATCTCGGCCGGCGAGTACCTCGTCAAGGAGAAGATCACCAAGCCAGCCAAGTGAGGCAGTCGGGCAAAACTATGATTCATAGGTGTCAAAACACCAATAGAATGTTCGGAAACACGCGTGTCGCCTAATATTCCAGTAAAATCGAGGGGTGGTTGGCACATTTTTTGACCCCAATATTTAGATGCATTTTTCGATAGCCTATAGGGTCCCTCACAAGATAGCGTCGAGCTTTTTGCCCAGCATCGCATTTAACGGGTAAGTAGGTCATCAAACTTTTTGAGAGCCTAAGAATGCGATTTTCGGAGCAATGTCCTGCCTTCCAGAGTGGTCTGGAAGATTAGTTGTCAACAGAGAAAATGTGCCTACTGTCATGGAGAATACGCCTGTGCAATTGGTTCGTCGATATCTACATTTGCATTTTGGTAAATCGATTAAATTGATTATCTTTCTCCACAAATCCAAGCCGAAGGTTTTGATGGATTAACCTCGTTTCTCTGAAAACAAATAGCAAAATGATTAATAATGCGACTAACTCAGTTGCGCATATCAGCAGCATATACCTTCAGCATATCATTCGTTTCGTCTTCTCGAGCTTGATCGATAGAGCTCATCAAAACCTTCGGCTTGGATTTGTGGAGAAAGATAATAAATTTAATCGATTTACCAAAATGCAACTGTAGATATCGACGAACCAATTGCACAGGCGTATTCTCCATGACAGTAGGCACATTTTCTCTGTTGACAACTAATCTTCCAGACCACTCTGGAAGGCAGGGCATTGCTCCGAAAATCGCATTTTTCGGCTCTCAAAAAGTTAATGACCTACTTACCCGTTAAATGCGATCCTGGGCAAAAAAGCTCGAGGCTATCTTGTGAGGGACCCTATAGGCTATCGAAAAATGGCTTCAACTCATTTTCGACTTTTTTGAATGTGCCAGTGTTTATTCGATCCTTACGCGACACGCGTGATAACTTTTTTGCAATTCCATCCTTCATCATTTAGCCTTTGAGAAGGCTCTTTTGGTGGTGTTATCTACTAGGAGAGGACTGAAAGACATCGACAAAATCACAGTGATTCGAAATCGGGAGTTGTATCTCTTCATTCATTGGGCCGATGGGGACTCAAAACCGTATAACTTTTCTCATATGCAAAACTTGTTCACTTGAAAGCATTTGTCACTGCCCCTACCCCTCTCATCACACTGTCGCGCGGCTCAATAAACATTTCATGATCAGCTAAACAGTGCGCATCTTTTGAGACTAATCACGATGTTCGAAGTTAACTCAAATCTCTATGTCGCCGTTTAATAAATTCGAAATGCAAATGGTTTAAAATAGTTTTGGGCTGGATATTGGAGTGATCATGCGAATGGCAGACTGACGATCCACGGCGGCAGCAACGGCGGCCTGCTGGTGGGTGCCTGCTCGCAGCAGCGACCCGACCTCTTCGGCTGCGCCATCAACCGAGTGGGGTGAGAGTGATCTTTGATCTTTGGCATGGATCTTGGACTAAGTTCTGAGCTCTTGTTTATTCTAATGCTATCGTTGGCGTTGATCTGAGAGTGGTCTGTGTTCTTTGACTTATTCCAAAGCTATTCACTTATCTTTGGGCTTTATGTGGAACTGATTGGACTTGGCTGATCTTTGATCTCTCGCAGAGTTCTGGACATGCTCCGCTTCCACAAGTTTACGATCGGAGGCGCATGGGTTCCGGAGTACGGATGCCCCGATGTGAAGGAGGACTTCGAGCACATCTTCAAGTGAGTTAAATGATCAATGATCACTGTAGTTTGTGGTCTGACCTGGCCCCTCACAGTCGTGTTCAATGAGTTGCCATGTCTCGTCGGGGGGGGGGGGGGGGCGATTTCACGAATAGCCAAGTTGTTATGGTGCTCTCGATTTCGCTCCACTTTTCATCGCCTTTTCATTCGCGCCTCGTTTTTGCGCATTCTAAGAATGGGAGAAACCGGGTGAGGGAGGGGGGCATTAGCACTGATTGGGAAGGTGTCGAATAGAGAGTAGTATGCCGAGAATGAAGTTATGATATGGGAAATGGTTGCGAAATTGAGGCAAATTGACTAACAAAATGATTGGAATGAATTGTAATTGTTTGTTCCGCAGGTACTCGCCCCTCCACAATCTGGAGATTCCGTCTGCCGGCCAGTGGCCCGCCACGCTGCTCATGACGGCCGATCACGACGACAGGGTACGGTAGGGTGGTGAGCAGGTTACGGTAGCTAACGCCCGGATGCGATGGTCAGAGGTGTACGATGCTATTCTAGTTGAAATTTATTCAAAACTGTTATGAGAAATCCGATGGATCAATAAATGACCAGCTACAGTATCGATCGATTTCTCAGGTGGTTCCCTCTCACACCCTCAAGTACATCGCTACCCTCTACGAGAAGGCCAAGGCACACGGAAAGCAGAGCAATGTGAGTGATTGATCTTTGATCTCTCTACTTCGATCTTTGATCTCTGCAATCTGACCTTTTACGTATTTTCAGCCCATTATGGCTCGAGTCGAGGTGAAGGCGGGACATGGAGCCGGCAAGCCGACCTCCAAGATTGTGAGTTTGTAGTCTGATCTTTGGTCTCTGCTCTCCAGTAGCGCGGGTGCTGGCTGGACTCTAGTTTTGGTGCCCAACACACCCGGGGACTCCTTTTCCGCCATGAATATTTTGTAGTGTTCCTCCCGTGCTCCTCTTAGTCAATGACTAATAGTCATGCTGTTTGGTCGGTCATTCGTAAGGTCGTAAGGTCTTTTCACATCTGGCAGTCTCATTTTTTCGCCGTCTCTTTTTCTCCTTTTGATGGGGACACCCCTCCTCCTCCCTCCTCCTCGCTTCATTCCAAGTACCTCATGACTAATGTATAGGGTGAAGATGAGCGGTTGATACTAACAATAAGGCTGATAGAATGGCGGCGGGTCCTGCGTCTACTAATATGGCTGACAATTCAGCCATGGCTCTATTAATTTCTTTGGGGCCTCGTGTCTTGTGATCGGTGAGGGATAAACAGAGAGGCATGAATTGCCAACGCTGCCCGACTAAGTATGCGAGTCTGGTTCTCCCTCTCCTCTTCTGGGCATCGTTTCAATTGGAAAGTGTATTCCGCTCCCCCCTAAATGAGCCCTTCCTCCCCTCCTTTCCTCGTAGTCCCTCCATACCGAGAACTGACGCGAATGTCTAGAGGAAAAGAGACTCGCCTGTTACACCTATCTTCTCCCCCTTCGTTTTTTTCCTTTCTTTTTCTCTAGAAATGACGAAAGAGAAATGGAATTGGGTGGGGGGGGATAATGATAGATCGTAAGAGGAAACGGGATGGATAAGGGGCGATGGGCGATGAGATCGAGATGCTAATTTCCGGTTTCAAAAATATTTTATTTCCTTGTTATAAATCCTATTTTATTTTCCAGATCGCCGAGCAAGTGGATCTGTACGCGTTCATCCAGCGTGTCGTCGGCCTCAAGTGGATTCCCTGAATCGATCGATTGATCGGTTGACCTACCGTACTCCCCCGGCCCGCCTACAGTACCCACCCATTCGCAGCCTATCAAGAATGATGAACCTTTGCATACTGTCCCTTTTGCATACATATTTCAATATATTTATGTGTTAAATACATTACATGATTGGTATCGTAAAATGAGTTTATAATTTATTTTGGTCTCGAGTCTGTTAATAGTTATTTATCCTTTTCTTCAGATTTATCTTGTCTGTTGGTTTGATTATCCCTGTTCTTCAAACTTTCATAGTCAAAATTCCCCGAATTTTCTTGTAATCCTTTTTTACTTCGTCTTGTATGGTCTCCATTAGAGACTTCTAATTCTCCTTGTTCTTGTGAGATAAATAGATCTCTAAGAATGTCTAAGAGATACCTCACATTAATACACTCTAGTTCCTGACCAAGTGCTTTGTTTGTGGCGTGGATTGGATGAAAAAATAACATATTGGTGAACGCTAACGAGATTGAGCGACTAAGAATATTTGTCGACTTCACCATAACTAAAATAGGACAGGCAGTAGAGTTCTGATGTTCCAGACAATACGAACACAAGAATTCAATTCAGAAATACACGAAAACAAATATTTTAGTCGTGGTTCTTACAAACCTAGTTATCTAGTTCGTCACAGTACCGTTTCTCTTCCTCAAACCCCGAGAAAACACACAGCAAGGATTCTCAGTAGTTTTCCGGGTGGTCGATTGAGGAGCTCCGTCTTATCCTAATCCCTGCCCCGGGGCTAAGCCATTAGCCGGCTCCGGCTCGAGTAGAATAAGAAGGCAGAGGAAAGAATGAAGTAGATCATTGTCATCTATTAGGCTTGATAATTCAAGGAAGATTCTCCACTTAATTTCACCGGTTAGATCCCGAGGGTATTGATTGGTGTAACTGTTAGAGATACAGTAGCGATAACAGATGAAGGATTTCCGTAACCGTAACCCAATAATCACATCATTACCGTATCCCCTTTGTACGGAAGGGCCGATATAAACGTGCTTATTGAAGTGAGTCATCCATGAAACCCTTAAAACTCTGCTAATGATGAAAATATTGCTTGACAGATCCACTTCCTGGTCTGAGTAATAGGCAAAAAGTCGGCGAATGAAGGACGTGATGCTCTACCCCCGCGTAAAATGAGTTGCCCCCCCCTCCCACCTCCCCCTCTTCTCACTCCATTTTGAGTGCATTCCCTGGTTTATATGGGTTCGGACGCGCTCGGATGACGACGAAAAGTGTGACGTGGCCACACGCGAAAAATGGCTCATTTCGAGAGAAGAAGGGACGGAGAACAGTCCCATCTCATGACCAGTCTCCTATTGTTCTCTATATTGCAATGCAGTTGGCGCACTTCAGCAGTTGGCGCACATCATTCTGCGTTCTCAATCCTCACTTGTCCGAGAGAAACAAAATGACGGTTTTGTTTCTAGCGAAGCTATCGTAATAGGTAATGTAGACGTGAAAAATGAACTGTTTCCTTCTATAACAGACTCGTTTATCCGCTCAAATACGAAGAAAAAGAGAAGAAGAGAGGGAAGAGACAATTAGAATAGAGACAGAGACAGGCCGGTTGAGAAGGGTGATATCAGATTGGTCAGTTCTCGATGGGGAGGAAAGGGGAGGGAGATCAAAGATCAAAGATGAGGGGAGGAGCCTGAGGGGTTACGGTAGGCCAGGCGGATCTAGAGGGACACGGAATACGAGGTCTTGAACTAGCAGAGATAAAAGATCAAAGATCAAAGTAGGAGGAGCGACTAGGCGATAGATTTTATCGATAAGTTAGTGATATCAATTGGCGATATTGGTGATGGGGGCGGAGCCGGGATGGTTGGCTCCTCCAGTCTAGGGCCGGGCGAGTGCGCGGTCCACTGAAAAGCATCAGATTTTCCCCCAAAAAAGCGAATTTGACACCGTTCTTCACCTCTATGAATGGCAAATCAACTGGAAATGACGCACTTTTCAAGCAATCTCGTCCATTCCCGTTACGGACCCTGTTGTTTTGTTATTTATCTCGAGAGAATATATGTTATATATTTATTTATTTTATTTTATTTTTTGTTATTTATGCCAACCACGTGTTTTTCAGTACCTGCCGCAAAAGGAATTCCGCCATCCTCCTAAATTGTAGGGGCTAAACCCAATTTCGCGACGGCCCGTCCTCCTCCCTCTATGGTCATCTCATCTCATCTCAAATGACCAGTGTATACGTTGCCCTTTTTATTCGGAAAGCTGTATGAAAGAGGGAGGGAAAGATGAGATGAGGAAGGGAACGGGATTAGTCAGCTAGGAGTCGAACGGGGGATGCGGCTTCTTCCGGGGGAAATCAGCTGGCACGAATTCATTGGTGATGGCATAACGGACAGGACTCTCCTCTATTTGCGTGCTATCTCGCGGGTGAGAGAAACTGACATCTCTAGTTCAGTCACTAGTCTGAGCGAGCCCTAATCGCGATCCGATGGTTTTGGACTGATTTTGAATAGTCTTTCGGACCAATCGTGAAAGAATGAATAGGAATATTCGAGACGCAAATCGCTGCTACTTTCCAAAGATAAGCATCTGGCGAATACTCGGAATAGGAAGGAAACTGAATGTCGCCCTCGTAATTCCTCGAATGGAGGTCTCATTCGTACGTCTACTGCGAGCTTTTGACGACGAAACGAGGCTCATTTGGCACTTTCCTATTACGCCCCTCTACTTTCGCCTCGCGAAATCTGGGTTGGAAACCGAGGATTTTCCGTTCATTTGACCAAGGAATAAGGGATGGTTTGGAATGAGTTGATCTAAGTTGGAATGAGTTGATCTAAAGAATCATACGGAGCATGCGGATTCGCTGTTGATGTGTGATGGGCGTCCTCTTCTGGAATCCGAATCCCTCGCCGTCGAGGCCATCAAGGGCGCGCTTGTTGAACCCGAAGCCATCGCCTGCGAGATCGAAGATCAAAGATCAAAGATCAAGTCCGCATATCTCACCGTCGAGCGAGTTCAGGGCGCGTTTCTGGAAGCCGAATCCGGCTCCGTCCATGCTGTCCAGGGCGCGCTTCTTCTTGTTGAAACCGAAGCCGTCGCCTAAAATCCGGACTTCATTTCGTGACTATAACCCGGTTCTCATTCCCGGCCGGTTATCGTATTTCCAGTCAAAATTGAGACCAAACCGAGCCGAAATTGCCCATTTTTTTAGGCTCATTTCGCGGCGCAGCAATCGAAAACGTTACGGTGCTCATAACAACAAAACAATTCACGTACCGTCCAGAGAGTTTAGCGCGCGCTTCTGGAAGCCGAAGCCCTCGCCTGAAATTGGGAGCGGTTTGAAATTTCGAAAATGAATCGAGACTGGATCTGGACTGGATCTGGACTGACCGTCGAGTCCGTCGAGCGCCCCTCTTCTGGAATCCGAAGCCGGCCCCGTCCATACTGTCGAGGGCGCGTTTGTTGAAACCGAAACCGTCGCCTAAAAGCCGGCCTTCGTTTCCTGTCTATAGCCCGGTCGCCCCGCCTAATAGCCGGTTAATGTCCTTCTGGTCAAAATTGAGACAAAACAGTCGCCTGAATTGTCCCGAGAAACCTAATTAGGGACACTCATTGTTTTCATCTCCGAAGAAGAGAAGAACGCGAACAGATGAGGTCAGATGTTCTAGCGAGCAAAACAGTGCCAAGTATAGTTAGTGGGAAAGATCAAAGATCAAATCCAATCTCACCGTCGAGCGAGTTCAGGGCACGCTTCTGGAATCCGAATCCGGCGCCATCCATACTGTCCAGTGCGCGCTTGGCCCGCACGGATTCTGAATCATGCTTATTGATTGATTACAGTAGCTGAGGTGTTGCTGTTTCATTACGGTCTATTGACTCAACAGGGAAGTGTAGACAGTGGGGTTCTCACGGCGATTGATAGCAGTCCAGAAAGCATTGGGCCTTCAGACATCCATAAATTATGCCCCACGCGGGACTGTTTTCCCCTAACCATTCTCTCGACACTCATTCCAAACTCATTCCATCCATGTCTCAGGCGCAAGCCAATCTCTCTCTGTCTTTCGACCGCTACTACACGTGTATGTTGTTGTTATTCGGAGAAAGGGAGATCGCACGCGTGAAATGGCATGAGAACTTCCCCCGATCACAAGAGGAAAGGAGGGCGTGAGGGGGGTGGTATATCAAGCTAGAGGTGCACTGATATGTTCTTTTAAGGTTTCGACGTAAAGTAGGGTCTAAAACCAGTCAAAAAGTCTTGGCACCAACCTAGACTCTACTCCTCCCATTCATCGCCTTATTTTTTTGGCGCGCTGCCTTTCTTTTCAGCCCTCCCTCCGCGAGTACGCTAGAAGTCTCACGGGAAATTAAACGGGGGTCGCCCTTCTTGCCCTATTTGATATATGCGTGAGATTGAAACAAACAAAACAAGGGCGAGGGTGGGGGTCAAGAGGAGGACTAGACAATATCCCATTTAGATGCGTCATTAGAAGCGTCATTTCCTCCGTAATTAAGAGAGGACGATTACGTCATCACTAGGTAATAGTGCAATAGCTCACCGACGGTGGCTACGGTAGCTGCGACGAGCAGGACCTGGAATAATATTATTTTAATAAATATTTATATTTAGTAAACAATAATTTTAATAATATTATTGAAAACTCACAGCGAACGTGTGCTTGGCGATCATTGCTGGATGATGATGTGCGGAGTAAAGGAACTCCCGCGTGGATTACCTGGGATTACGGTAAGCATACGGAATCGATCGATATTGAGCGCGCGAATTGCGACAGAAAGTGATGAATTACTGCAGCAGCAGCCTCTCAGGAATCAAGAGTCGGTGAGATACGAGAGGGGGAGGGGGAGGGGGAGGGGAGAAACGTGGGAGAAACGAAATGCGAAAAAAGGAGGATCTTGTATCTTGTGGTTTCGACCGTTGCGCAAAATCTACGAAGAAGGCAACCTTAAGAAAGACTGGGGCCCCCACAAAATCAGGCTAGTGGCCTAGACCACTTCAAGAAATAGAACTGTAAAAGGTCAGGCCAAATTGCGGGCGGGTTTTCGGCCTAAACGAGGAGAACAATCCAGAGGAACAGTCCAAACCAGTCCAAACGAGGCTGGCTCCGTTCGGGACAGTCCTTTGTCCGTGGACGTCTTCATCAGAAAGAGGAAATGGAAGCAGGAAAACAGAAATTGGCGTTAAAGTTCTTGAC
Organism: Pristionchus entomophagus; assembly: GCA_036245825.1. Taxonomy (NCBI): domain Eukaryota; kingdom Metazoa; phylum Nematoda; class Chromadorea; order Rhabditida; family Neodiplogasteridae; genus Pristionchus; species Pristionchus entomophagus. Next base: position 2,264,825 of record BTSX01000006.1, read on the forward strand.
TTGTTAGCCTTTTGACGGCAAGGCTGAAGATGAGAAAAAGAGTGCAGGGCCTCCCACCCTATTGCACTGTGGTAGTAGTACCAGGGTACCAGGCTACCAGGCTACCAAGCCCGAAAGACAAATGCGAGAACCCAAGAAACTCGGGAGATACCGATTTTCCGAGTCAGGAAACTATACGAAACAGCGCGTAGACAATGAAGTGTGAGTGGGGCGGGGCCTTGCATGCGCCGAATTTCGCGGTCTCTTATACCAAAATTGAGAAGAGGGAGAAAAGGGGGCGGAGTCTCACGAGGTCTCACGTCTCCGATCTCTCACTCTAATGACTCTACTTTCACATCAATTAGGACAATTAGCATTTAAACGAGAAACGGACGCCCGGGCCCGTCCGTCAAAAACACTACGTAGAGAACCCGTCGTTTGGGTACAATCAAGTGGGCGGAGCCTAGAAGGGGCGTGGCCAGGAGCGCGCGATCATGAACGATCGCTGCGTGAACGTTGAACGTTGGTCGAGGAGAAAGCGGGGACAGGTGCATCGAGATCAGCTGGGGGGGGGGGGGGGGGAATGCGAGGAAATGGGAGATCTGGAGGCGTCAACGGGGTTGTTTCACCATGGTTTCTCCGTCGTTTTCCGAGCGCCGTTCCGGGGATGAAAAACGACGGCGGACAGGAAAGACGTAGAAATAGGCGCATACGACTCTCCTCAATTCACGTGCTATCTCGCCAGCCAGATGAACTAGGGAGCCGAGCGAAATGAGGAGAGTCAGACGGGGTTTTGTCGACGGAATCCTCCGTCGTTCCCACACGAAGCAGCGGAATCCACACGCAGGGAAAGGCGCGCTAATGGTCATTTTCAGAAGGAATGCTCCTCCCTCCTCCCTCCTCCCGTCCCAAAATCCCCCCTCCATTATCCTCCCTACTCCTTCCTGGCACGACTCGCACAGGAGCCGAGAGCCGAGAAATGATGAGCGGGCTCTCCTCACTTCGCATGATCTCTCGCCGTTCTCTGACCGGTGTCTGGAGATTTTCGACGATGAGGTCACCGTCGAGGTTCTGCCTCAACGACGACCTCAAACGAGGCCAATCCGCCTATTTCGGGAAATACGCTGACCCCCTCCGAATGAGTCAGAATAGAGGGGGAGGAGGTGCATATATGTATGTCTGACAGCCATGAGTAGCGTCCATTAGCCCCATCCCCCAGTCTCATATAGTTTCCCAGAAGGACGGAGACGTCTCGAAAACGTAAGGCGCCATGATGGAGAAGGGACACGCCAGCTCGTTGATGGGGGGGGGGGGGGGGGGGGGGAGGGGGGGTAGAGATGCCAGAATCGGACACCTGCCCTCCTCAACTATATCGGTTCTCTCATTCTCTGACGAACGAGAGAACCGAGAGAATTGAGGAGGTCCGGGCTCCGATTTTGGCATCCTTCCCCCCCCCCCCCCCCCCCCCCCCCCCCATACAAACGATTTATCATCACTAGTGCGCGGGGTTTCTGAACATGGAGGCAAATGGGAATTGTAGGAACCTTGGATTGTTCGTTCGCTACATCACGTTTGAGCCGCGTTCGAACAATCTGTTATATGGCGGGCAAGCGGGTTTGTCCGTGGTCGTTGTACTCTCACCGAGACACGTTTGAGTTTATAGAAAAACACACAATCTACCATTCATGGAGAATGGACACAAGTTACCATAAACCATTAGCAAATCAGACACGGAAAGTCGGCAGGCCACACGCAGGCCGATAATAAAAACATGCGAGGGTGTATCAGGGTGGTCCTAAATAATTCCACTTTCACGCTAAGGCTTAAGGGAACGCCAGTTAGGGTCCGAAATTAAGCACCTTTAAAGGTAAGCTATCCCAATTGTGAAATGAGAGCTATACCCACTCAGAACATGCACGGGGATGGGCTCGGGATGCTGCAGCGTCTCCGACAACATCATAAGCTCACAGCTTGCGAAACCATCTTCTCTCTTTCTCGGACTAGTCCCGTAGGCCAAGAGACAATGGCGGGGCCTGTTTTTGACCATGGAAGTCATCAATCCCCCTTCTCCTCCCCTACTGGACTGCGGTAGGTCGTTCTCTGAACAGGCGGGAGGTAGGTCATCCATCTCTGCCTCCTCTCCCCAGCACCCAAACCCAGTCCAATGTCCAGACCAAAACAACTGGAATGCATAGGGAAAAAGGACACGAGAAGCCTCGCATCGTCGTCGTCAAAGGTGGTCAATACCCTATGTATTGCGTCCCCTGGAAGCTTCGGGAATGGACTTTTTTGGAATGATCTATTTGGAATAGTCGGTTGGTCAGCGGAGCCTGAAGGGAGTGTCACAGACCACGCACCGGGAATCCACAGGAATATGTAAGAAGGAAAGGTTCGCGAAACTCACGCCATCGCCTCTGCCTTATAAGGAGTTGCGCAATGGAATTTCCATTTGTGATTCCGATTCGATTTCCGAATAATCGAAATTTTTGTGCTAACATGTTTTCGATTACCTATACAAATGTTCGATTAAAGAAGGGGAGGCACGAACTCGTATGCAAATCAAAGAGCCGAGAGGCACGCGCCGATTTGCATGCGCGGTCTTTTCATTGTCCCCTTATCCCTCTCTCGTTGCCTGAGCGATCAGGCCTGCTTGGCACACAGCCAAATGCTCATAGCTAGGTTTAAACAAAAATTGGTTATATGGGAGTTTCACCAGTGTGATCGGGTAACGACTCCCCACAACCTCCCCCATAGAAGTCATCAAGCCAGATATTCGTGCCACCCCTCCTTTAATCGATATTGCGCGCACGCCCTTTAGAATTTTTTTCGATTAATCGAAATCGACATGGAATTGATATCCTTACTTTCCATCCATTCTAGCAGCGACTAATGATACAATTGCACATCATTTTTGCCCTCGAAGCTCAATGCGGATCGTGATATACGCTAGCGGTAGGCCACTTTGTGTGAGCTAACTTCGGGTGCAAGAGAGAAGTGTCGAGAGAGGGATGCCTTCGCAAGAACTGCTCTCTTCATTTCGCACACTGTCTCACAGGTCAGAGCGACGAGAGAGTGTGCAGAATGAAGAGAGTCTTGGAAGTCATCTCTAGTCGAGAGAGGGAGGTGTCAGTCTCAGGCGGGCGAGCGGCGTGAAATTGAATGATGCGAGTAATGGGGATTGAGGGAGTGTGTCCGAAACAATTCGCACTACTATTAACAGCGTCAGTTCGGATTCGAGTAGTCTCGCGAAATGAAAAAAAACAGATATGAATGAGCGTTTGAAATTTTCTATCTCCAAAGAACTGGATATATTCTCAGAGAACCATTCTCAAGATCTGCAAGATTTTCTGATGATTTCAAGTTGATTCGAGGAAGTGTGAAATGTGTGGAAAATAACAATGATATCATTTTCAAAGTGTAGAGAAAAAAAGGGAAAGAACAGGCATGGGACTGTTCGAAGGATAATGAAAAAACAGCGAAATAACTTAAGCCACGGTTTCCCAGGCACAGGCTCAACACAAAAATTAGTTCCGACGTAATGGGTTCTACTCAATAACTGTTAGCTGCCCTGAAAAAAATAAAACGCGTTTCATTGTGAGCCGGGTCAGAGAATGGAGACAGTGCGCATCATACGTCAAATGAGGTCTCGCGTAGTATTTCTGCCGATATGCCCAAACAAGCTACCCGACGTGGTCTACTCGATATTATCGATTTTTACCATAGATTACGCTGTTTTTCTCGCTCGCCGATATGGGTCTTGCCAGAGTGCCGAAGTGCACTCTCGCTTTTTCGAGACCCATTTCACGTATGGTGCGCATAATAGAAAGAGAAAGACAGCATTCGATCCGGAAACACTAATGCAATCGTGGCAAAAAAATTCGATGAAGCAGAAGTGATTTTCCTATTGTGTATGCAGCCGATTCCTTCCTTTCATTTAAAAAATCTACTGTCGAGACTCAGTCCTTTTTCTAGATCAGATAAGACCTCTTTCGATTTCCTTCACGACTTCACGATAAATGCGTAGGGAAGGAAGAGGGGGTAGATCACTCCAACTCAAGGAGGAGACTCTCATTTCCCGTCGTGGCACAATTCTCGCGGTCAAACTGTCTAGACTAGATGGAAATCATTACACAATGACTATTTTCTCCCGTTTTTGGCCTCTAGACATAACACGGCTGTTCTTTGGGCTTGAAAAGAATAGTGAGCGAGTAATATGGATGAAAAATCGGCTTCCGACTCTCCACAATTCGCATGCTCTCTCATCCGTCAGAGCGACGAGAGAGCGGGCGAATTGAGGAGAGTCGGAAGTCGATTTGCCACCACTACTCATCCAATCATCCCGACTGTTCAATCATCGAGATTCCTCTTTGTTCCGTTTCGCTTCCCTGATTCCGGAATTGCAATCGGAATGAGTGGCTGTAGAAGGAGATGTGAGATGATAAGTGGCTGGCCATGAATCGGAATAATGGCGTGTGGTGTGGGATAATGGCCGGCTTTGAGACTATTCGCCGGAATGGAGAAATCTAACGGCTCCGGAGAATTCCTATTCACCCCGGTTCCAATCTGCTTGGGGTACGGTAGAATTCCGGTCAAGACATCGGCATGCTTGGGATTACAGTGGGAGGCAAGTGAATGATGCGCATAGGAAGGATTGATGTATCGCCGGGAAGAGACAGCGAGGGAACACGTGAAATGGAGAGAGACATAGAAGTCTCAAAGAGAGTCTAGAGTCTGCTCTTCGCCGAATGAACACCATGGGGGCGCGATGAAATTCTCGGAAAGAGAGCGGAAGAGTAACATGACAAATGTGCGGGATGAGAGTTCACAAGACTCCCTGAGGGAGGGAAGAAGACGGAAATAAGAGATGGGGGCGTCTCAAGTACGCAGAAAAGGGCAGTTCTTACGTGTATCGGATCGAAAAGGCGATGAAATTTCGACATTCATCGAAACTAAACTTCGATATATACACATAAAATAGTTGCTCATAGGAAGATCACTCTTCAAGGTTATGGAACGTTTAGGAACCTTTTTTTACTCCCACAATGCCACAAATGTTCTGATTCGTCCAGAAAACATGGTCCTAACATACGTTTTGTCTAAAATCTCATTTCTCGTAGGAAAGAGGTTCCAAAACGATATATCAATGCACATAGGGAGGTATTCTTAATTCTTACTCGATCATGTAGTTGTTGGGCTACGAATCGAAGTCCTATCGAAATGAGGCACAGTATGGGCATAACGAGAGAATACGTGTGGGAGGCGGGAGAATTACTGAAGTAGTCCCGATAATTGGACTGATTGCGGTTAGTCATGGAGAAAGAGCGAGAAACAATTGAGATAACGCCCCTTTGATGTTTTTCACAGGAAGTAATCAGTCAAACTCGGAGGTAGATAAGTCCAAAGAACAAGCCCAAGCAACGTCTCACAGGGATCTGACATCGAAAAGATGCACGCACATCCGAACACCTCGACATATGAACCAGAGTACTGAACAGACTCTCTCCATTGCACACAGTCTCTCGCTGGTCAGACAGTGCTAGAGAGTACGGATAATGAGGAGAGCAGTGCGGCGTGCAGATTCAATCATTCCATGAGTATGATTTCTGGGCCTTTCTTCCGCCTCCGGGCTTGAAATAGAGACTGAGCCTGCAAAGTAGCCTACATGAGGCCCTGAAGACGACATTTTCACTCACTCTCAAGAGCCGCCGACGAAACATCTAATTTCGTCTCCTAAGACCCAGAAGTGAAGCCCCCCCCCTTCCTAGAACGGAGTTGAGACTCCAGCTGCTGTATGAAATATCGGAACAAGACACTCCTGATTTCGCGCGCTCTCTCAAATTTCTCTGCCACCGAGACAGCCGAGCGAATTGAGGAGAGTCGTTTCAGAATGCTTTGTTTGAAATATCGCCCTGGGTTTCTCTGGGGATTAGCGGCAAAAACGATAAAAGCGATGACCTCAGAGAGAGGTGCAATTCAATTTAAAGGGTAGAAGATGTTTAGAGGAACTGGAGACGTCACCGCACGGGTGAGAAGAGGGACGGGACGTGTCGTTTTCCCCGAGATAGGAGGAAGAAGTGCTGAGGTCACTCTCACTGACAATCTGGATCACCCCTCCTAATTATGCCCTCTTTTACATTGCTCACCTCAAAGTCGGTGTAAGAGTGGACCTCAACTTTCTATTGCTACGAGTGTTGTGCTAACGAGCAGATCGCTCACGCAGTACATGGGTTTTGCAAACTGATGTGTCGGGCGGCTTTCTCGAAACCCCGGCTCGGATACGGAAAGTAAACAGGGCACATACCCGGCTACGACAGTTCTCACTACGCGCCCGAGTCCTCCTCGCCCCTTTCCTGCGTCTCCGATGTCGGTCGAGGCAAAGGGGGCTGGGCCATCCAATCCCGGAGCAATCAGGACATCACCCCGGACCCATTGACCCACCCAAGACCCGCCACGACCAAGATCTCCGCATCTGTACCCTCAATGGACGCACCATTACTTCAGAAGGATCGATCGACACCCTGGAGTACTCCTTCGAGGACATTCGATATGACATCGTTTGCCTCCAAGAGACCAAGTCCACCTCCCTCGTCGAACGAACACTCTCTAACGGAGCTCGGCTCATCCTCGGCCCAAAGGTTGCAGGCAAGAATGTCGGTGGAGTAGGATTCCTCGTCCACCCCCGACTCGTCTCTTCCATCCTCTCCTTCTCCATTCTCTCCCCTCGTCTTGCTGTCATCCGGATCCGACTCGGCCGATCCTCCATCTCCGTCATCTCAGTCTACGCTCCCACCTCGGCTGTTAGAAGAGAGAGAAGCATTCTTTGAAGAAGTGTCCGCCCTTTACGATTCGGAGAAGAAGAGTTTCTATCGCGTCATCGCTGGAGACTTCAACCTCCGAGTCGGACCGATGAGAGACGGTGACTTCAGAACTGGCCCTTTCCACTCGGATCCCAGCGGAGACCCAGAAGACCTACTCCGTGACCTCCTCTCTCGTACCCGTGCTTTCCACGCGAACTCGATCTTCCAGAAGAAGGATAACCAGCGATGGACCTGGGAGTCGGCTGGAGAAGCGAGGAAGATCAAACTGGAGATCGACCACATCATCGTCAGCCGAAGATGGATGGTTCAGGATGTTTCGGTCGTCAGAGGATTCGCCTTCCCCTCCGATCATCGACTGCTTCGCGCCCGGATCAGACTCGACGAGAAGATTGAAAAGTGCTGGATGTACTCAAGACGCCAGATTCCCCGACCAGTCATCGACCCATCCCGTTACGAAGCAGCAATCAAGAGCTACCTCTGGAAGACGGATGCCGATCCTACCAAAGACTTTGCTCTCCTCTCCATGGTCTCAAGGAGTGCGCGAGATCCGCCGAGCTCCCTCCCATCCCTCCTATCCCGCGCCTCTCCGAACGTTCACTCTTCTGGATTCGAGAGATTGGACGGTGGAACAGAGACCCGAATCGCACCCCCTTCGAGAAGGTGATGGCCCATCGAACCTGTCAATCCTTCGTGAAGGCCGACATAAAGGAACACCGACGTCGAGTTCTATTGCGAGCCGCCGAAGAGAAGAAATCGATCAAGAAGGCCAAGCAGTCGCTCTCCAAGGATCGTACACCGATGGATGCCATACTCGATCGGCAAGGAGTGGCCATCACCAGTAGAGCCGGCATCGAAGAAAGAGTGAAGGAATTCTACACGGACTCCTCTCGGACACTGCCCATCCTGTCATCGGAGATCCGAACGGCCATTGCTTCAACGAAGAAGGACGGAGCGGCTGGTCCAGACAAGATCACCGGCCAGATGCTACGCTTCGGAGGACCACCTCATCACTCCCTTCTCTCCGATCGATTCTCCCACTATCTCAAGATTCAACGATATCCCAGTCAGTGGAAGGCCTCAAACTCCATCCTCATTCACAAGAAGGGAGACAGGACCGACCTCAACAACTATCGCCCCATCGCTCTTCTCTCCATTCCGTACAAGCTCTTCACCAAAGTGCTCGTGAATCGGATGGAGAAGTCTCTGGATGAAGCGCAGCCAGTGGAGCAGGCCGGATTTCGTCGGCGATTCGGCTACATCGATCATATCCACACTCTCTCTACGATCATCGAGCACCACAGAGAGTTCCACCTACCACTCGGGATGATCTTCGTTGACTACAGCAGGGCGTTTGACTCTGTAGAAATTCCGGCAGTCCTCAACGCACTAACTCGGTCCGGAGTCGACCCAGCCTACGTACACTGCCTCGAATCTCTCAACGAAGACTGCCACACATAGATGAAGCCTTTCGACCGCCCCGTCCGCATCCCGATCGGAAAAGGAGTACGCCAGGGCGACACAATTTTGTCCCAAACTCTTCACTGCTGCTCTTCAAGACTGCATGGCGGATCTCGACTGGAGTGAGGAGGGAGTACTCATCGACGGGAAGAGGCTGTCTCATCTCAGATTCGCCGACGATATCGTCCTTCTCGGCACTGACACCAAGACACTCGAGAAAATGCTCACGGAATTGGCGAAATGTGGAGAGAGAATCGGACTATCGATCAATCGGAAGAAGACGCAGCTGATGAGGAATGAGTGGTGCCCCGGCCCCGGAATCTCGCTCCATGGTCACCCGAGGAGACGGACGCCTACATCTACTTGGGAAGGGAGCTACGATCGGACGGACGCATTCACACGGAGTTGCTGAGGAGGAAGAGAGCAGCATGGGCTGCCTACGCGAGTATTCGAGAAGTCACCAGTCAGCTACAAGATGCCCGACTTCGTGCCTCTCTCTTCGACTCTCACGTTCTCCCTGCCCTCTGCTATGCTACCGAGACATGGCCTCTTTCGAAGACCGTCCTTTCCTTCATCCAAACTACTCATCGAGCACTGGAGAGATCTCTCATTGGGACAACTCTCCACACCCTACAACAACAGAGGAGAAGCAGTTCGGACATCCGCAGACTCTCGCTACTCGCCGATCCGATACGATACATTCAGCGTGCGAAGCATTGATGGGCCGGCCACGTGCTGCGACGAGACGACGACAGATGGTCTACAAGGGTCACTCAGTGGTTCCCCTCCCCCGATCTCACACGACCACCAGGGAGACCACCAGTCAGATGGAGGGACTCGATCGAGGAATACGCCCGGATGCCCTACAGTACCGGACGATCAACAAGATCGCCAGCTTCGCGGGAACCCTACAGACACTGGACATCGCGCGCACGCGATAGAGAAGCATGGAAGAACTGTGATCCACACGGCCCCGCCCGTTGAAGATGGATCTACTAAGTAACTAAGTAAGTAAGTAATTATGCCCTTTGAGGTAAAAAAAGACAATGAGGAAATGAGAGAGAACTATTCCAAAGGTTCAGTCCAAACCATCGAGACTGGAAAAACACATGAAGAGCAGGGATGAGGTCGAGTGTCTTGCTCTATAGCAAAATGTTCCCCTTCCTTCTCCGATAACATTCAATGGATCGTAAGCGAACGCTTTTCAGTTCTGCCTTGCGCACTTTAGCGCCGGGGTTTCCCTCCTTTTCCTGCCACTGCATTTCCCTGTTTTCGAAGCTTAGTGAACCGGAAATGATCTATGGCTGAACTTTTGTTACATTGTAACCCCTTGAATAGGGGCGATTTGCCAAGAAGAAAAGATCGTTGCTCTCTCTCTGATCAGGTTTGCGAGCATGCATGCCCTTGGGCTGGAGCGAGGGAGGGGGAGAGAGGTCGGCGGGCGGTGTTACTTCGCAGTTATGTCATGGCCAGAAATGTTGTCACTGTACGACATTGACCCGTCGCATGTCGAGATTGGCTGTTGATACCGTGGTGGAGAGTTATGCCCATTTGTGACCGATTCTCCTCGATTCTTGACTCATTTGCCTTCCAGAGAAACGAGAAAACCAGCCAATTGAGGGGTCTCGAATGCGCATCACCAGTAGATATTGGCCGCTGTTTTCGTGGTAAATCATTACGCAAATCCCGCTCATTTTCATCAGAATGTAGCCAAAATATTACCTGATAACTTGCAAGGGAGCGCTCAGAATCATGCAGTTTGTCGTGTTTTCGCATCTGTGTTTGGACTGATTGCGCACTTTGGGCTGTCTTGACCAGACTTTGGACTGGCTCGACCAGACTACATACAAATATGGGAAGTGTTTCCGCTCTCTGACCAACACGCACTTCACGTAGTCAACGATTCGAGATAGTGTGTGAAATCGAGAGAGCCTCCTCCCGTATCACTCACACTATTGATGTCCATTCGAGACGGACTCTTCTCAATTCGCTTGATCTCTCGCTGGTTAGATGAACGAGAGAGCACGTGAATTGAGGAGAGGCCGGTCTCGGCATCACTAGCTCATTGCCTCCTCCTTCTCGGAATCATCACCATTCCTCGCTAATTGCCTCTCCATCCGTTTCATTCTTCCCTCGCCCACCTAATTTATGCATATTACAATTTCGTGAAGAGTCTGTGGATAATTAAGAGCGATTATACCGGGGAAAGCGATGATGAGAAGCCTAAGCCTAAGCCTAAGCATAAGCCTGGAAATGTCGTCGAGAAAAGTACGATTATGGGAGAGAAATGAGGGGTTTTGTCTCGACTTGACTGTTTTCCGTGCCATATCCATGCCTGTTTAGCGCACTTTGCCCACTAGCTGCATGTTTACTGGACTCTGACTTTAATTTCGCTACTATAGCGGGGGAGTAGAGCGCATGCCATTCGCACTAAATGGCAAGATAACCTAATTGTTGGTGTTGGCTTATAGCGTGTGTATGTGAGATTGCGAATGAATGCGAAATGACAGGGTAGTATTTCGCAGTTGTGAAGTATCGAACAGTGTTTTTGCTTTCTATTCTCACCGGTTAGAATAATAGAACGTGCAAGTTCGAGTGAGCTACTATCCGGATTCCGGAAACTTTTTCACACCGAATGCCAGATCGGAAAATTAATTGCTGTTTGTGGAAGAGACTGAGAATGGATGTGAAATGGCAGAGTATTTCACTTAATTTCAGGTTTCGGTGCATGCGGTTGGCACGTGAGCCGAGCGAGAGATCACATCTGGTGAGCATGTTTGGATCGAAGCTCCCCCTCTTCTCCTTCTCCATCAGCTATACGGCTCGTCTCTCTCTCGCTCTCTCTCTCTCGATTCCACACGCTATCTCACATCTCTGACTGCGAAAAGCGCGGGTGTTGGTTAGAGCGTCTGAAGCTTATACCACTTATATGTAGTCCCAGCGACGAAACTCATCGATCGAACTGACAATCGTGATATGCTTTTTTAAAGCTCTAAACTTATCTATTGCATATTCGATCTCCAATTCGTTTTTCTATACGATATTCCCCTAAGAATTGCTCAAATGTATACTTCTAAATTTTCAGAAAATGCCATGAAACTCATCGCTTTACTTCTGGTTTTCTGCCAAATTCGGGACGGTGATGGATCGTTCGGCAAACCTTTCTACAAGTTCTTAGAGAAGTAAGTTAGTCTTACTTGAATTACACAACTGGGCCTATATGGGTTGGTATCATTGATGCCCCTTCGAGACCGACCTATCCTCAATTCTCATACTCCTTCGTTTATTTGCTGACTAGCGAGAGAGTGCGCGAATCAAAGAGAGTCATTTCCGAGTTACCATCACTACCATACGCGTATTGTGAGACGCATTGTTGTTTGATAGAGCGAAACATGCAACCTTTTCTGTCTTATTCGAATCCGAAAACCGGGGTTAGGCATACAAATGGAGGTCAAAAAGGTAAAGGTGCGGCCACAGCAAGCGATTTCACAGTCGTCTTTCGACGACCACGCTAGGTGGTGCAGACGGTAAGGCAGACTGCTCTGTTGGATTTCGCAATACCGCTGTCCAATATGCTTCTGGTTGCACGCTACCTCGCGCCTCCTGGGCACCGATACCAATTTTTGACCCCGGAGGGATAGGGGATTGGTTGGCCTAGACGAGGGGTCGAACTCGTGACCACATGATTGATTTTACACCCATGGTTCGGTAATAGATCGTAGCGATAGATGAAGTAGATAAATGGAATCGAATAGGAACTCAATTCTCCCAAACTCACGTGCTCTAGCGTGCCTCCAACTGGCGAGAGTGTGAGCGAACTCGTGTCATCACTAAAGTAGACAAGAAGACTATCATGATACTCATTGCTGTTCGTCTGGAAAGAAACATGAGGGGCCGCATTCCAGACTTCTGCAATGAAATTGTGCAGAGTATGCCCACTCGACATCGTCTTTTCGACAATAAAGAATCTTTGGAATTTTTAATTCGGAGTGTCTCTCGATTCAGACATGATAATTTTGGAACGCATTCTTGTCACCTTTCAGGGCTAACAAATCAGCAATATGAACAGTGATTTTATCTCGAAATGACTTAAATTAAATTTAAAAAATTAAATTAAATTATATTTGCCAGAGCGTACGGCATCGAGGCAGCTAATGTCCTGGACCGACCGGACTTTGGCAATGACGGTTCTTATGGAGGAGGGAAGGGGACTGTAAGCAGACGGGTGAGCAATGCTTTCATGTTTCTTACGCAGTTGCATTCGAATTCTTATCTTTGTTAGCCCTAATCAGGTAGCGTAGATAAGTTGAAACTGTGTGGACGGCAAAGGAAATTCAGGGAGCAGAGCTCCAATTTTGCGCTACAGAACAAGTGTTAATAGAGAAATAATAATAATAATAATAATAATGATAATAATAATAATAATAATTATAGTTTATCACGCCTTATCTCAAGTAAGTGAAACCGTCCTTTGCAGCCAGTAATAATCGTCCACGGCGTGACCAACACTGCGATGACGTTCAAATTTGTCCGCAATTTCCTCCTCAAGAGCAATTACACAGATGAAGAAGTGATACTATTATTCAATTCAATTCAATTCAATTATTGAAACACGTTCTCTGTACTAGCGCAGGGAAAGGAGGAAAAGTGGCACAACACCGTCAAAATGATCGCAAGGGGCTGAAATTCTTTGGGCATGACCCTCAGGGAGACACTTCAGAAATTTTTTTTTGCGAAATCTCAAATTTTGATCGACAATATCGATTTTTGCAAACCTTGAATCATCCAATCATCTTAAAAGCATCCAGGGTACAGTGAGTGTAGGGAATGGTGGTGATCTTCATTAAAATTTCATAGGGGTTTGTCGTCTTTTGTGGCGAGTCGGTGTTGAGATTGGGGATTGGGACAAAGGTGATTTTTGAATTAAAAAAAAAACTTTAAAAAGTTAGGCTACGAGTGTTTGGCCATCCGCTGAAATCGCCACGGCAAATAGCATGTTGGAAATTATCAACTGCGTGACTCGAGAAAACACACAAGAAAAGTCGTAAGTTCGTTAGTTTTGTAGTTTTGATCGACACATGCTGTGTCACACAGCTACAATTGCTGATTATTAATAAAATAGAAAAAAAGTTGTCTTCATCATTTGAGTTTATCCAGAATACGTTGTCATTTTGATTGAATCACAATTACTTTTTATTAAAATAACAAAAATGCAGATCTACGGCACAACATGGGGCGACGGAGGGCGACGCTTCATCCTCTGGGTGCGTCTAGAGTGCCAATACATAAAACAGGTACTGTAGGCTACAATAACAAAATATACAGTATGATAATAGTAACCCTTGACATATCACTGGCATACCATAGCAAATCGATAATCCCTGTTGAGGTGCGTGTGCTCATTCAATCAGTGGTCGATTTCACTGGCAGCAAGGTGAATTTTCGAAATAAGAATTGATTTTTTGGGAATGATCAGTTTTCGAAATAAGCATCAAATACAGGTAGACGTGCTCGCCTATTCGATGGGCTCTCCGATCTCGCGCAAGGCGATTCTGGGAGGAAACTGCGGACCGGAGGACATTGGACCACCACTAACTGATCTGGTGAGATAGATAGACATTCGCAATGTCGAATGGGGACCGACTCTCCTAAATTCGCACACTCTATCAACGGTCAGAGAAAGAAAAGAGCACTCGAATTGAGGAGAATCAGTCTCTATTCGCGATTTCCAATAGACATCCTGTCAATCGACAAAGTGACTGCCCTAGTCGAGTTCGATTCCCAGCATCGGAACAACAGTTTTGCCCTTTGAGATCGAGACCTTCGTGGGAGTGGCAGGGGCGAATTACGGGTCCGACCTCTGCTTCGTTTCTTTTGGCATTTGCAACACTGAAAACGGACTGCACTGCGAATCGAAAATGCTGGTGAGTTGCGTCAATCTCTTATCAGATTTCATCACATCGAACCTAATCTGGAGAAGGAAAATGCAGAACATTCCTTGACTGACAAATCCGGCACATTTTCTTCCTACATGTGTTCTGTTCAAGGGGGGAGATGTACACACAGAAAACGGCGTATTATTTTTTAATACCGAGGTGTGCTCGTGGAGGACCATTCAATTTAATACTTTTTGTGGCGTGGTGCCTGCTCGAGCACACCTCGGTATTAAAAATAATACGCCGTTTTCTGTGTGTATTTCGAATATTTTTCAGTCCCACATCAACACCCAACCAGCCAAATACGAGGCGCGCCGAGTCTACGCCATCTATAGCACGGCGGACAACAAGGTGTCTGCCATGTTTCCTTATTGAAGAGTCGTACAATTAGAGACGTCAAAACAATTCCCAATACATGCTCGAAAACCCAAGTAATTGAGCCCAATTCCTTCACCCAATCCCAAGTAATTGGGGTCAACAGAGGCAATAGAAAAGAATTGGGTTGACATCACTAGTACCAATGATAGAAAACTTCACGAGACAGCAAGTACATAGGAGGGTGTCATTATCGGTTTTCTGCTCTCTCCATTTCGCACGCTCTCTCGTCTGTCTAACCAGCGAGAGATAATATGAAATAATGAGAGACCACACAGAGACGACCTCACTACTGTCCGACATTGTTCTTTCTATGCGAAGTTATGGTTAATATTTTATATCGTGCCTATCCATCTTCCCCCCTCATCCCTCTCCACTGAAAGCGTTGCCATTCTCAGGTTGGACTGGATTGCTGTGGCACGAATTGCTCGATGATCCCTCATTCCGATGGTCAATTCATCTTCGATCGATGGGATCATGATCAGATTATGTATGAGTAAGTGGATAGAAGATGAGAGATCAAAGATCAATAATCCTATTTCTTACAGAACGCTAGAACTTCAATTGGATCTCATCAAGCGGGCGTGAAATAAGATGGTCGAAATACCGATAAACCGGGAGAAAATGAACCATTCCTAGGATTTTCAGCAATTATCGCGGAAAAAAGCGGAAGATCGTAAGAACAACCGTGAAAGTGAAGATAGAGGTCTGAAACTATGACAGTGATAAACCAGCTATCTGAATATCATATTCAGACAATTTCATGTTTCTATCTCTTTTCATCTCTAAGATCCAGGGTCCTCGGTTACGGTAGTTTTAGCTATCGATAACTGACTTATATCTACAGGATTTATATTCTCAGGCTCCAAATAAATATGTGGCGGTTCGTACGTTCTAAGCATGATCAGGAGAGTATTCGGAGCCGGATTTCGTGTTTTATTAATTTTTTGAAGAAATAAGTCAGTTATCGATAGCTAAAACTACCGTAACCGAGGACCCTGGATCTCAGAGATGAAAAGAGATAGAAACTTGAAATTTTCAGAATATGATATTCAGATAGCCGGTTTATCACTATCATAGTTTCAGACCTCTATCTTCACTTTCACGGTTGTTATTACGATCTTCCGCTTTTTTCCGCGATAATTGCGGAAAATCCTAGGAATCGTTCATTTTCTCCCGGTTTATCGGTATGTATATACACTGTAAAAAGGTCATAGAATTATCACGTAATTGGAATAAAGTTAAGAGACCGGCTCGGATATTTTGGAGTATGGGCCGGACATCGATATAACCGATCCGGCCCAAACTTTTCCCTGGATGCCCCCATGGGTCCCCATCACCAAACGGGTCACTATATGGTCCAGATCATTGAAACATAAAAATGCCGGGATATCGAATTTTGAAAACTCGAAAATCAGATAAAAATAACCGAACGATCTGGGTCCAAAGTTAGTGTGGCAATATTACATACATGTGTAGGCAACAAAAACACATTTTGATTTGGTCCGAAATTTCGATCGGAAACTGGTTTTTTTCAACTTCCGAAAATGATTTTTAAATTTTAAAAAATCTAAATGAGAAAACCGCAAAACGGCATTATGTTGATCGTGTAGGGCATTTAATTCTGCGTCGAATAAGCTAATTGAAATAAAAATAAATTGTCTCCCTTTTCAGATCTATAGACCTGAAATTGGCAGATGAAAAAAAAGTTCTCAGAACCTTACCAATATGGTACTCATTTTGAAGCCCACATCGAGTGCTTCATTTTTTGTGTTGACAGTTTGACCTGAAATTAATGTTTGAACAAGTTGGAACCATGAAAATGTGCCAAATTCTGAAATTATAATTTTAATTTTTTTGTTGTTGAAAAATTGTGAATTTTCGTTGTAAAAAAATGTTCAAACATCAATTTCGGGTCAAACTGTCAACACAAAAAATGAAGTACTCGATGTGGGCTTCAAAATGAGTATTATATTGATAAGGTTCTGAGAACTTTATTTTCATTTGTTCTTTTCAGGTTAATAGATCTGAAAAGGGAGACAATTTATTTTTATTTCAATTAGCTTATTCGACGCAGAATCAAATGCCCTACACGATGAACTTAAAGCCGTTTTGCGGTTTTCTCATTTAGATATTTAAAAATTCAAAAATCATTTTCGGAAGTTGAAAAAACCAGTTTCCGATCGAAATTTCGGACCAACTCAAAATGTGTTTTTGTTGCCTACACATGTATGTAATATTGCCACACTAACTTTGGACCCAGATCATTCTGATATTTTTAGCTGATTTTCGTGTTTTCAAAATTCGATATCCCGGCATTTTTATGTTTCAATGATCTGGACCATATAGTGACCCGTTTGGTGATGGGGACCCATGGGGGCATCCAGGGAAAAGTTTGGGCCGGATCGGTTATATCGATGTCCGGGGGTAACGGCCGATGCTCGAAAATAACGGAGCCGGTCTCTTAATTGTAGTGTATCTAATCGAATAAATAACAAATACTCAAAGGTGACCTCAGTGGATGTTTCTGATCTTTGATCTTTCACTCTCCTCCACCTGATCTTTGATCACAATACGTTTACTAAATAACTCAAAAATTGTAAACAGAATATTTTTTTTATATCCGGTCAAAACAACGTCTCTTCCAGTGATGATATGTCACGTTCGACAGTTGCTATTAGAACTTTGATCTCTGTATTCTAGTCCTCTCATAGTTCACATTTGTGTATCCAATTCACGTCTATATCACCCTCTATGCTACTGTAGATTACAGTATCTGTAGATCGAGAACTAGAATTCCACGTCATCCTTAAGTATTCAGCCCCTTTTCATCGATTTATGTATCATGCGCTCAAGTGATCTTTGATCTTTGATCTTGAACTGAGTTCAAAAAATGACCTCCCGAGTCTGATTCAGAAATATGTACATGATAAAATAAATTATTTATTCATGTTGGACGAGGATATGTTAATTCTCCCAGGCATCGTGCCACTGGCTATCTTCAGGGTGGACGAAGTGGCAACTGGAAAACGCTGAGCATTAGATATGCCAGAAAGCAATTTATATTTCTCCCAAGCAAACCCAGTTAATAATAGAGTAAATGCGATAATAACCGATCCACAAAAGTGCAGCATCATTTTAGATTACGGTATCTATCGATTATGGTAATCAATCAATCGATGTGAAACATTGCACTATAATTCCCGTTTCAGACTATCATAATCCCTCCGAATAACCTTACCGGTCCCCGAAGCGACAGTTGCCCGATCCTCCCTGCTGGTATGCCCAGCACTTCACTCGCTTTACGACCTTCAACTGGGCGAAGGAGGTGAGTCCCGCCGGCAGGCTCCACTTCTAAATGATCCCTGAGAAGGAAAAACGAATGCTAATGTATGACCACTAGTTTTGCATGTCCCTACTGCTTTACAACTACGATAACGAGAACTACGAGATATCTTCTCATGCGATTAGAGCACAGAGATCGCCGAGAACAGGCCAATAAAGATTAAAGATCAGATTGTCCGATATGAAGTAATTCATGGAAAGAAGTCACATACCGTTGACGACGAGGGGCTTCGGGTGACAGTATTTGCACTGCCAGAACAAGGCATTTGTGAGGGCGGGAATGAGAGGAAACTCGCCATGATAATTGGAGAGACCGATTGGAGATCGGGGGAAGACGCGAAATGAATGGATGGAGAGAATAAATGAGGAGTGATTAGAATTCAGACAATCGCTAAATGCGTTATCCATTCTTCTATTCTTCCCATAGATATTCTTAGAACAAATGGGAATGCGCAAATATATTTTAAAAAACACATTTGAACCTTATATCTTTCTTGCTATCTAATGCCCTGATCTATGCTGATTGCGTGCCTTTGGTTATGCACCAAACGACTTATGGAGGAAGGAGTGAACTCGACAAATGACTAGATGGAGAGAAGAAATGAGGAGTGATTAGCATCGGGAAACTCGCAAATTTCGTTATCCTTTCGTGTGTTCTTCCATTATTATGAGAACAAATGGCAATGTGTTAATATTTGGAAAACGACATTTAGATTAGTGATGTTTTATCAGCGGATGCTTCTCTTCAACCGTACTCTACGGATCGGAATTCAGGGCGTTTGGATTGAGTGAAAAGAGCGACTAAATTTTCCTCATAGGTAGACAATTAGAACGCAACATGTAATGAATCACTCTAAAGGACCGATGCAGAAACGAGAAATCGGCAGCCGTTCCTGTCTCTGATCATTGGTCTCTTATTCTTCTCCTCCTGATCTTTGATCTCAATTATCCTATCGATTGAAAACAAATTAAAAGCAATGAATTTTTACCAAAAAGGATTCCAACTCAAGCCTTCTGCCTAGTGATGATTCGATCACATACGTATGAAATTATACTGAAACAAGGTTCGGGAAATCAAGGATTCTATTGTCTTAACGAACTTTCCTCAGAATAAAGGAAAGTTCGTTAAGACAATAGAAGAACACAAAACACGCTATTCAGCGGCTAAGCAGATAATATGAACATCACCAGTCCGAGAAAGAGGAATGGAATATCTCTGAAATGACGATACACAACGATCTTTATTGCATTTGATGACAATTGGGGATTTTGACGGAATATTTTTTATCAAGAACGGAACCGTGGTGTGGTGCGTGGTAGGGCGAGTGGGAAAGGGTCTCAATTACGAGGACCTCTGCTAATCTCGAGAACTTTCACGGTTCTCTCGAGCGACATCACGGTGAGGAAGGAGAAGGCCACGTCGTCTGGTCCCGTCACGAGAGCGGCGAATCGCTCCTGGAAATGATAAGCAAATGGGAATGATTCTTAGCATGATCCAAATTGAACTCTTTTTCTAAATCATTATCACATCCAGCCATCATCACTAGTTTCATATTGACAAATAATCACCTCTAGACTAAGCGCGGAAGGGAGAGAGGCCGGAGAAGGGAGAGGAGGCGTGGCTGGAGGGAGCGAGGAGGAGTCGATGGAGGGCGAGGAGAGGTCGATGTTCCTCTTGAGAGCACCTGAAAGTAGAGATGGTTTCAGGAGATCAAAGATCACAACGGCCATCGATAAAACGAGAGTAGATATTCAGAAACGTTCACTTACTGTAAGTTCAAAAATTAAAACGGATAATTCAGAAAAAAACGGCTTACCAAACTGGACTCCCTGATCGGCCACCAGTTCGAGGAAGAGCCACAGAGATCCATCTATGCCGGTCCACGAAGGAAAGTCTGCTCAAATATATGATGATCGATAAATGAGTTGATTACAAAAAATAATTCCTATCTACCGTAATCATAAGATACCGTAATCCTCACTTCGGGTCCGTAGTCGATTCTGCATGTCAGCTCGCCAGACCGCGTCAGACGTAGAACGATCTGATGAGTCGTGACGATGTCCCTGCGATTTAGTTTTTGATTATTAATTATTAATATAATTTTAATAATATCCTAGCACACAGCGCGTTAAACAGGCAGGGGCAGTTCGGTGGTGTGGGGCGCGTGCGCCAATCGGCCGATTCCCCAGTTTCCCACTTTGTGTGTAGTGCTGTGACTTTTTCGCTGTTTTTGATCGTTTTGCCCCTTTACAAATATTTATAAAATCGTAATAAAATTTTCTCTTAATTTTCGCTCTGTAGTGTCCTGGGCAATATCTTTGCGAACATTTGTAGCTATAGGAAGTGTCATTTAATGCAGAATTCAACAACTGATGCTCATCTCCGTGAAACCCTTTCATCGTGTCTGAAACGTTCAATCACTTCTAAATAATCGAGCAAACTTTTAAATCAAATTTTCGCTCTGTAGAGTTGTAGCGTATGCAAGTACTATCATTTTAGGCTATCATAAATATGGATCTTTACACAACCAAAGGTTTGATGCTCTTTTTTGTGAATCACAGTGAACCTTCACAAGCAGGACTTTCAAACGAGTATTTTTGCGTCATATCCATAATTACTGCATGCAATAGCTAACGGAGCTTTTGTATTGTGTACAAAATAGACTATATTGATCAGAGTTCTCGAGTAAAGCGATGGTTTATAGAATGCACGCCCCGCCATGCACATGTCGCGCCGCCGAACTGAACCGCAACGCGTGAACGCGAAACATTTATCATCCCGAACCGCTGACGGGCTGTGTAGCAGTATTATACTGGTACTACCGCTTAGTGGCATGCCATGTGAATTAATCTCTAACTTTCTTCTCGATCCAAATGTGAAGGTTTTGTTAACAAAAAACTTGAAATTGTGTGAGTAATCCGAAAATGTTTTGCATCTCTTCTGCACATCATCAAATAAATAACAAATATACTCACAGATCCGGCAGCTTCTTGGAGATGTAGCCGATCTTGTTAGCAAACTGCACTCTTTGATTAGCATCAATTGAAATCCATTGGGCATGTTATCGGGATATGTTCGTTGTGCATCAAAAAGTCATGGGATCAACTGCTTTATTCATAGTTAATTACACTTTTAGTGGAATACAACAGGGATCACTAGGCGGGCGATGGAGTGGCGATTGCCCTGCTCGCGAGAGCGCGTCCATCCCACAACGTTCATCGGCTTCGCGTACTCGAGAGTGACGTGGTCGACGATCTGAAGCGAACGAGCAGCTACGGAATGCTATCGGGAATGTGAAGTAGAATAGAGAGCGCATAAGAAAGGTATTTTTCATTTAAACGGAAATACCGAGTCCTTGCACTGCTCCTAGAGCATATCTCCGTGATGATGTAATCGTCTCAAGAGTGGATACGGTACCTCGGGGCGGGAAGAGACGGGGGCGGAGATGACCACGATGATCTCATATGCGTGAGCCTCGATGCTTCCGATGGCGGGCGAGACGGAGAGGTGATCGGCGGAGGGGAGGACGGCCAGGCAATGGTGTGATTCGTGGTGTTGGCCACCTGATGGGTCAATATATATTTGAATAATGGAAAAAGGCCGCATTCGGTCGGTAACCATCGTATCTAGAGTCACATACATAGAAACTGGGACGGTGAACGTACCCTCACGAGGCGCTGCTGGACGATTGGGCAGGGCCAGCGAAGATGCACTCGGCCATCGAGGTGACGGAGGACCAAGTCGGACGGCGGCGGGGCGCAGCCATTTCTCGGTTGTGAACGAGAAACCGCGCGAGTCGCCCTTAACAGCGTGAAATGAGAGGCATTATGAAGGTGGAAATGAGGTTGATTGGATAAGCAAAACAAGGGTGCTTTGGAGCGAACGGAAAAGTTTCCGGACCTTTCATCAGAAAAAGATCAAAATAAAATATAATAAACATAGGAAGGATTAAAAGATTTGCTTACCATTCTTGTAATCGATTCGGTTCTATCAAGAAACGGAATTGCAGTAGTAGAAACAGTATTAGTCTCCAGAAGAAATTAAGTGAGTGTTCTACGGAGAGGCTGTCCTTGGAGGAGGAGCCTGACCACGCAATGGTGTTACTCGAGAGGTTGGCCTCCTGAGTAAGCATGGATAGAGTGAACATTAATGTTATCCGGACTTTAAATAGACAGTCGAAAAATCGATTGCATTGATTACTCCACTCAATTTGATAATAATAATGTTGATAAAATAGAGTATTGTTGTGAATGGCTTAATCATTGGCCGAGTGATTTATTTTTATTCTCAATATTTAATTTTTTTTTTTTTAGAATATTTCTCGATTTTTTAGCCGGGGATTGTTCTCAGAAGTAGTCAACCATGTTTGTGCTAAATTATTATAATATATTTGTTAAGAGACGTTCCACGAGTTAGTGAAGATTGTGGGAAGGGTCGACGGATGACTTTTTTGCAACCCCTCTCAATAAGTTGTGGGTGAACTCCTCATTCATACAGCTTATGGCCGGCCCAATATGAGATGCTGGGGTGCACCCTCCGGAACAGCGGCCCCTTCTCTTTCCAAACTACCGTAATCTACATCTACCGAAATCTCGCTCTACCGTAATCATCATCTCGGTTCTAGTCCTCCTGACACGCCACCATGCTCGTATCAGTCGAGCATTTGATTATATAACAGTAGTGATGCCCATTTGAGACCACTCGCCCTCTTTCGCTATTCCATATGACCACTCCTAGAACCCATTGGACTCTGTTGTGTCCGTCTGGTTTACGACACAACACGTGGATACAATAGAGAACACACACTCTTTGACAAAATTGCACGGTCGAATATTCATATTCAGATGATGTATCCATCAAAAACAATTGGAAAATCGAGAAATCGGAAACAATGAACCACCAAAAAAGTATTGAATTCCCAGTCATGTCATGACTCATGCTACCGACCAAAACAACTGTTTTCTCTGTCTTATGTCGATGTCTTTTAATAAACATTTGATTCGTTACTACGAGTTTCGCATTGTATTTTGTCGTGTTTATAGTGTATTGCACAATAGAAACTTGAATAAGACGTTTATGTATCGATTACTCTGGGCGATAATGATCTTTGCGCTCAACCGCGGAAGGAAGACATGAGAAATAATTCTGATTCATAAGTTTAATACAAACTGAGTGCATCTCATTATATTTGTACGGTTGACTTGCTTAACAGACTGGAAATCTACCGTACCCCTCAAACGCCCCTCTCCGCCGTACCTCAGTCCTCTTCCCTCCAATGTTGATCCAAGTCGGAGCACCATCAGAGTAGTGTTTGTATAAGCAACTGAAATCCAACAGTCATATTTTAGCCAAAAGGTACCACAGCAAAAATTCGCCTATTAAAATAAGTTCCATATCCCTAATCTGAGCAACAAACTTCCTCAAAGATACAGTACTGGTCAACGGAGGAATAGGTCACATCGTTCAGCTCGCTCCCGCACAGTCTTGTACAAGAGAGCTGAAAAAAGGGAGTTTATACCCATCTTTTGTTGTCGCCGTAGTAGTATTGTTTTCATTCATTCATTCATTCATTCATTATTTATTCCGTCGGGGGCATGTAGGACTGGAGGAGGTTCAGGGAGCCGAGCACGACGACGACGATGTAGACGGTGCCGGGCAGACCCTCGTCGATGTGGAGCAGCTGAAACGCGAAATCATTTTAGATTGGTTAATCAATGAGGGATTGTTTTTGAAGGGAGTAGACACTCCAAGTCATGGGTCACATATCAACAGGGGAGAATATGCAGTAGAGATTGTGCATGCTCAATAAGAGCCCGTTCGCCTAAGAGTCAGTAAAATGCCACATGGGAGTGGAGCATGAAAAAAAACATAATGTATGCTCTAAAGTTGGTCGTAGGGGTAACTTTTGATTCGAGGTTATAGCCGTGTGATGTCATACCAGCGAGGAGCATGCCGGTCCGGGCGAGAAACGAGCTCGATCCGGTGGCGGACGCGCGCGCTGATGTCTCGACTCCCTTAGAGAAAGCATTGGTATCATCCAAACGTTCCTATCTCAGATGTTCTGACCAAAATTCAGTCAAAACGTTGTCAAAATCCAAAAATACTGAAATAATTACCAAAATACTTTATTCCGATAATAGTTTTGAACGGCACGTCACCTCGATGGCGCACAGATAGCAGGCGTCCCACGTGTACTCGACGAACAGAACGCCGATGACGAAGAAGACGAGCGTGACGGGACCCTCAAAGTGAGCAATACTGTACATTAGTTATGTTAATTAAAATGGAAAAGACTCTCCTCATTTTGCGTGCTCTATCGCAGGTCAGATAACGAGAGAACACGCGAGAAGAGGTGATCCGTATTTTCTCTCACCGATTAGAGAAACGAGCATGCACTCTAATGAATTAATCACCTTGTAGTCGATGAGTTTGAGCACGGCAAGCACTCCGAAGCAGTAAATTGCTAGCAGCTGCGATCCCTGAATATTATTCTATGATATCTGTACCGCAGATCGAACACCTTACAGTAACCTCACACAATGCGAATGAATGCACTAGGAGTGATTTTAGGAATAATTGAGCAATATGAGCACTGATTTTCTGCACTGACATAATCTGAAAGCCAACCACGTTTTTGATCGCAAACTTTTGTATTTTTCACTTTTCAAAATTCTTGAACAGGCTGTCATTCTTCAATCACCCTCACCAGTTTACAAAGTGCATGTATTTTCAGCTTGTAAGAGTAGTATGAGGAAACATCTCAAAATGCCAAAAAGATACTCGCTCACCACTTTGGACGCGTAGATGTCCGAACAGGAATTGATTGAGGTAGAGATTTCCCGCGAGTTTGCCCGAGGCGAGATCGGTAGCGTACGCACTGATGGAGGCAGTGAACCTCAAATTGTGGTGTTACAAACCCCCCAAAAGCATTATCATTTCCCACGCTCTGTCGCATGTTCTCGCTCTCACTCACTAAAAGTGTATTTTCGGGTTTGTGGAATACATTTAAATGGTATGTACCACATTTTTCGCGGATCGGATGATCGACCGGGATGTATTCAACTCCGGCGATTTTTGCGATTGTCTTCTCACTTTCGCGCATTTCGTCGAGCCTTCCCTGGAATATTCAACTAGATACACATACATTTTTCGCCTAACTATTGAGTTATAATCCGACCTGCGATCATTTAGTCACACTACAATCATTGCAAACGCATGAACAATCTGCGTTTGCAGCTTTATTTTCTGATGCTCGGACCACCCTCCTAATTCGTCTTTTCACCTTCGATAACAGCCAGGTGGGCGATTCGGGCAGCACGAAAATGAGCGAAAGCAATCCCGGTAGGCAGAAAAGAGCGATTCCCTGGAACCCTGTCTGCACCCTAGAAAACACAAGAGTGAGCAAACGTACGAAAGATGCCGCCCTCCAATCCTGGGTTAAGTAGCAAATGATCGCGAGCATCATGCGGGAAAATCCCTGCAAGGAAATCGTTCTCCATCAGCTTTCCGGATCTAAGGATTTTGCTCCTTCCTAGTTCAAAACAGCAAACCTACAGACATCAAATCTCGTTATCCTTGATGCTCTACAGCAGTACGTGTTCGTACTTTTGCTCACATATCGCTCACTAGTGATGACAAATCGGCATCCGATTCTCCTCAATTTGCATGTTTTCTCTTCGGTCAGAGACACGAGAGATCACATGATATAAGGAGAGTCAAATTCCGTTTTGTTGTCCATATCGCTCACCCAGTTGAAATAGGCGCCGGCGAACATTCGCTGCTCGGGCAGAAATATTTCGTGTACGAATGTGCTCCCAACAACCTTCTGTCATGAAACCATGATTTGGTCAACGAAATTGACTTTCCAATCACTTCGCGGACTGAATGGGCAATGCAGAAGGAATCAAAGAGGAAGGAGGTGTCAATCATTGTTCGGTTACAGAAAGGAAAGATATATATAATTTCAGTCCTCATTATTCCTTTTTTCATTTTTCAATGACTCAAGTTGGAATAATACTGATGGATTGAGTCCAAGCTCATGAGTTTGCTGAAAAAATTCGAATTGTCACCTCCAATTGCGAGTCCGATACAGAAGCGAGCGGCGAAGGTTAGGTAAGTGGAGTGCAGCAGAGCTGTGATTAATAATTTTTAAATAAACGAAATTAAAGGTACTGTTAGTTAAACTGTTCCTGAGGTCTCAAATGCTCAATCTCTCGTTTAATTATGATCCACCTTCACAGCAAGTGATTATTGCTAGTTCGTTCAGGATGTAGTTCTAATTTTGTTGCGTTCTAGTCTCACCGGATATCGTAGTTGCCGCTAGTCCGAATGCAACTGCGAGAGAGGTGATGGGCTTCCTACCAAACAAATCGCCGGCGAACCCGAAAAGCAGTGTCCCAAAGAAGCAACCTAAACATCATAGCGACGATACAGTTGAGATATGTATCAGAACATAAACAAATACCGAAGAATTGCACTTGATTAGAGATGACAGCATACTTGGCGCCATCACAGTACCATCCCAATCTGGAATTATTATGATTCTTCATTGATCTAAAATCTAGAAATTGATGAAAATTAGTAAACATTGAAACTTACTCGTACGCACTCGCTTTATTCGATCATTCACTATGGGATTATTAGCAATTTTCACCCTGAGTCGGAGCCCTCGTTTATCCCCTCTTGGCGTCGTACACCATGTTGTACTGCGCGGTGGGCATGATCGCCTTCAATTAGAGAATTTACAACTGGCCAAGGGTTTTCGTATACTATTTCCATTTTCAAAATTCAACCATAACTCGACAACGGAAAAAGTCTTACTTTTCTTCATTTTGCAGAGAATTAAATTCTGGTCGGGACGGGAAATTTGTGGCCAATGCGATCACTTCCCAACCAGTTTGTATCGCAGAAGACGATTTTGATCAAATTGACGTCGTGGCGTGCCTTGAATCAGAAGGCTCAGATAAACGAATTCCATCAGTCGATTCAGAATCAAAAGTTATCCCTAGGACTAACTTTTGAGCCTGTGCTATGTTTTACCTGTATCAAGTCCCCGTTGCACCCATGCTGATCCTAACGCGAACGGCCTTATACAATACTAACAATACTACCCGAATTTCTTCCTCTTCCTGTTCCTCTTCCGGTATCAACATAGAATTCGCAAAATGTACAGACAGATTCAGTTGGTTTCCTGCTTGAACATCTCGATTGTATGATACTCCCAATTACCCGATTTTATCCGTACCACTACCTTTTCGTATTTTCGTGGCAATGCACGAATTTTGACAAAGAACTGTAGGAAAAATAATCCTGCGATCTCTACATACGTTAATATGTATTTGCATGACAATGCTCGAATTTTGACAAAGAACTGTGGGAAAAATAATCCTGCGATCTCTACTTACGTTACTATGTATTTGCATGACAATGCTCGAATTTTGACAAATAACTGTGTGGAAAAGTAATCCTGCCATCTCTACCTACGGTATGAGGTATTTTCATGCAATCACAAAGCAACAGGTGGGTGGATTGAAAAAAATCTATTTCGCTCACGAAAATTTGGAACTGCGTTGCTTTGGTCGGCTGTTATTACTATTGCTGTTATTATTGCTTGTCGATCTCTGATCAGTCCCTTTCTATCATCCCCACCTCGCCAACACATCACTCTCATCCCTGCTCTCTCTCTCTCTCTCTCTCTCTCTCTCTCTCTCTCTCTCTCTCTCTCTCTCTCTCTCTCTCTCTCTCTCTCTCTCTTTCTGAATTCAATTCGCTGCAAGTGGACACCGATAACACAAATGTGTACCATAGAATGTTACGTACCTATTGCCAATTAGATATGAATAGGATATGACAATACGCCTTTTGTTCGATCTCGCTTCACTTCTTGGTGTCCAATGTTAGAACACAATATCTAGTGAAAAGGATGGAGAGAAGACTGTTTCACAGCTGGAAATCACTGGATACCCCGATGTGTTGCTCAAGGATCAAGGCCAGTGTCAAATCCTAAGGATATTTCGTTATTAGTAGGTTGAGCTTGCAATCATATGGGAATTATCCAGGATGTACAATTATAAAAAGTCGTAACTCATTGCAACTTTATTATTCCCAATTTAAAGATGGTGACACGATAAAACGTGAACAATTTAAAGTAGAAAGGCAATTTGGACAATATTATTGACGACAATCTCTTAGAATCTCGCTGTCACTCTCACTTTGTATGGCATAGGTGAGCGTATGACGCCCCGTGCAATCTCCAATTCAGGCGGGATCAGACTCGGGCTTGCGAATGTGCAATGTTGCAGGAAAGTGGTCAACATGATGAACATCTCCATTCTGAAGAACAGAAGAACAAATCATAGTTATTTTCTAGCCATGAGAAATGTGGTACCATTCGAACGGATTTGCTTCATTACCCAACTGATATTTTCAGCGTGACTGATTTTGTTATCTTTAAAATTCGATTATAATTGCCCACTGTGGTTCAATCCGTGCGCCACCTTCCCTATCCAAGGAACATAGTTACGATCACCTTGCAACTGCTTCTCCAGGACACGCCCTTTTTCCGAATGAGAACGGCGTGATTCTGGGATCCTTCGCGAACTCCCCTGTTTCATTGATGTGCCTCTCCGGACAGAAATAATCTGAAAAATGAATGAAATTGATGTTCCCAAAAGGCGTGTTACCTGGCCGCTCAAAATGAGCCGGATCCATGTGAACAGAAGGAAAATTGGGCAGAATCGCCGTGCCTGCCGGGATTTTTCTGCCTGGCAAATGGTAAACTTGAATGGCGCATTGCACAATCACTAGTGCAATCATGCGTCTGATCGAAATCAATCCTCACCCGCAACGATAACTTCCTGAGCTGTCTGTCTAAAGAAGTTGATCTCCCCTATGATAGCGAGCCGTTGAATCTCGTGAATCGTAGCCATACAATACGGCAACGCCTTTTGGTCGACCATTCCAATTTGCTGAATGGAAGAGGTGAGTTCTTTCGTGGAAACATGATTGCTTCGCAATGAATTAAAGAAAACATTACGCTACAAATATGTCCATATAGCTAGCTCACTCGTAGACCTATGGTCTTGTCGATTTCCTTCTGCATTTTCGTCTGAATATCGGGACGAAACATGAGAAAGTGGATAGCAAATCGCAGCGTTGTCACCTAAATGCCCATTGGTTGTTGTTTTTGTTTTTAGGACTTAAGAATGGTAAATTACTGACAGATGTTTCAAAGCCCGCCATCCACAAGTCCAGAGCAGCAAATTTCAGTTGATCGCGATTGAAATTACCTAAACGTACTAATCTCGTAACATTCGCTTTTAACACGAGACAAATCAAGAGTTCAGCCCGACCTAACGGCTCTCCCTTCTGCACCCTCCTCCTCATCTCCTTGAGGAACGAATCGGCATAGCATCGAACTTCGTCGTCCACGTCGAGGGACTTCTCAGTGAGATGGAGCTCCTTGAAAATGTAGCGAATTTCAAATGCGAGAACATTTTTTTTCTGTTGTCTATATCACTCTGCTGGCTTTCGACCTGAACAATGTGGAAATGAAGTTGATGCGACTCGCAGGTTTCCTAGTGGGATACTGCTGCATTTATCATAAATAAGGGAACGGCACCTTTTCGATTATGGATATGAGATCTCCAGAACCCGCACGAATATTTCTGAATGGATATCCGAACATCGAATCAAGATAGACGATGAAAGGGAACACTTCGGCGATCGAGACGCACGGATTGAAAAACTCAGCGAAAACCTGCGATGCATATTCATGCATTGGAGAAAAGCGTAACAAAAATGATAGTATGTCAGTCTTCACTCTTTTAATGAGTCACGTATTTTCTTGAAAGCTCACATATTGGATCCTTTCCTTCACTAAGATGAAGAGCGGGTGCTTGAATTCTAATGTCCGTCCGAAACTGAGTTGCCAGATGATATTACCCATGCCGTACTGAAAAAAAAGTTTTTTGAAGGCTCAATGCTTGCTTAGGAGACCGTAACCGTAATGGTAATGATTACCGTAATGAGGAGGGGTACATGTTGTCTATGCTTCGGAAACAAAAAAATATCAATATTCACCGATATGTTCTCAGTCACGTCGATGGGATTGCCATCACTGCCTTCTTTCTTCCAGTCTTCGACAATTTGCTGAGCGTACGTCTTCGCAGATTCCTCAACATACTGTATGTAGGCAAATTCGTCAAACTTCGCTTGTGCCCACTGTTCGAATGCATGTATATACTTTGAATCGTTCTTATTATAATTTGTTTATACAACTCTAAAGATGGGTCGATTTCGCAGTGTTTATTTTTTATCGCGCTACTCTAAATGCAACGTCATCAGTTCAGCTGTAAATTGAGAACTAATTTTCAACAGTATAAAGTCACGCGCGATCTGGTCCGTCGTGGTGGGAGTACCTTGATTACTGTCAATCCTCCTATGCGAAAAAACCAAAGTTGTCTGTATTTTGAAAAGTTATGTTTCATCAATATAATTAATCATTTACCTCGAGTCTCGCGCTCAAGAATCCGACTTCTTTCAGCGAATGGAGCGCAAATCGGCGTTGCTCCTGAAAGCACAGCATTTGTAGCAGTGATAAAAGCATGTTCTCTGTGAAAGAATAGTGGGATTCAAAAACACTGAAAAAAAATTGAAATATTATCATTAATAAATATACGAACCCTCCACATATTATTGTCACAAAAGATGAGGCCGTATGCGTCGTGTCCATTCAGGTGCAGCTGATGCGGTCGTAGTGCTCGATCGCCAAACAGATCACCTTGCTTGACAATCGTTTCTTGTAGAGTCTGCAGTGCTCGGAATTGGTTAATACATCGGTAAAGAGCCTTTTTTTCTCGGTCTCTCACTAGGGATACTTTTCGGAACACTTACGGCTGATAATATCACAGTATATCTAAATCAGGAATAGCGCAAAGCCGTTGTCAGGGTGATGTGATGATGATCAATGTGAAATGCCTGATAATCAGCAATGACGACGACTGGTGACGGCATCCATACTGTGAACGGGGGCCCGTATTGCTTTGACCAACGCAGCATCAGCTGTAAGCAGAAGCATCTTGTAATGGATATAGGCCACTTGAAACAAAATCATTTATAATTTTGTTTTGACTTGACGACATACTTTCCATATGATACCATCGTCGTATTGGCGTATTTTGAAACTCACAAGGTGCAATGGTTGTCTACCAAAGGAGAGTATGTTTCCGAGAAGAGGCAGAGGAGGAGGACCTGGCGGAAAACCGCGAATGCGATTGATCAGGCGCCCATAGACCACAATACACAGAATGGCGCCAATGATTAGCTCGAGAAGCATTTCTGAAGTTTCAGTATGTTTAAGTAAATAACGCCAAACTAGTCGCAATAACCACAACCGCTGAGCATGATATATCTTTGTGCTCGGTAAATTGGTATCGGTAAATTTGCACTTTATCATCCCAAAACGAAAACTATTCTCCTTATTTCGCGTGCTCTCTCGCCGATCAGTGAAACGATAGAGTACGCTAAATAAGTTGAGTCCGATGCCGATTTGCCATCACTAGTATCAGTTCTCCATTCTCCTCTCCTGGAGGCGCGGAGGAGAACCCCCCGACGTCGACTTGGACAACCGTCGGGGTATCTGTCCGCTGGATGCCCGCCAACACCATCCTCCGCATCGGTACTCTCAACGTGCGCAACCTCAAGAAGGACGACAGAGTAGCTGAGATCGAGGAGGCCGTGAGTAAATGCCCGTTTGACATCATCGGGCTTCAGGAAACGAGACGAACCGGTTTTCTGATTGCCCGTCAATAGGCTGCCTCATGCGCCTTCCACAATGACCGCCTTTCCTATCTCGAGATCCCTCAACTAGGATTGTGCGTGATAAATGCCTACGCGCCTACCTCGGCACACCCTGACCCAATCTACGAAAAGTTTCTGGATGATTTGAGCAACCTACTAACCACTTCTGCCCGTCGAGTACGCCTACCGGGGGGTGGAAAGGGTCATGTAATGGTACTCGGAGACTTCAATGCGGAAGTGGGTTCACGGCAGTCCATTGAAGAAGTGTTCATAGGAAGAAACGGACATGGAAAGAGAAACGAACGAGGGCAAACCCTTGTCGATTTTTGCATGCAAACAAAGCTCGTATTTCACAACACTCGCTTTTGCAAAAGAGATTCACGGAAATGGACCTGGGAAAGCCCGAACATGAAAACGTTGAATACGATCGATTATATCATGAGTGAAGAGAGATCTTTAGTGTACGATGTATCAGTAGTGGGCAGCTTCGACTTTACCACCGACCACAGACTGATCATTGCAAAAGTTCAAATAACATCAAACGTGAAAAACCGATACCACAAACCAAGTCTACGTGTACAACTCAATCTCGAGAAATTTACGGCTGAGATCAACAAGATAACAGCTGTTGAAGGGATTAAATATGAAACAATAGCTTCGACAATGACAAAAATAGCTGTTGATTCGATGGTCCCAATGACAACTCGAGAAAGATTCTCTGACCGAACGAAACAGTTATACAAAGAACGGCGACGACTAAGAGATAACACGCCTACGCCCTTCAATCGAATTGAATTCTCACTAACAAGCAAAGCTTTACGTTACTCCATCCAAGAAGACATTCGAAAAGGGCGTCTCGAAACTGTTAAACGTGCGGTACAATACGGTTATAGTACGAAAAAGGCACTCCAAGCCTCACAAATAGGCCATACAAAGCTGTATCAACTGGAGAAAATGGATGGGAGTATAGCAAGTACGAAGGAAGAGCTGAATGCCGTTGTGAAAACATTCTATGATTCGCTGTTTGAAAGAACCAGGAGACCGCGAAGAATACACTATAAGACAGTCGAGCCTTCCAATACTA
This sequence comes from Pristionchus entomophagus, assembly GCA_036245825.1. Classification (NCBI taxonomy): domain Eukaryota; kingdom Metazoa; phylum Nematoda; class Chromadorea; order Rhabditida; family Neodiplogasteridae; genus Pristionchus; species Pristionchus entomophagus. Next base: position 2,297,621 of record BTSX01000006.1, read on the forward strand.
CCCTGCGAAGTGAAAAAAGCGATCTGGAGATTAAAGAACGGAAAGTCACCCGGTCCTGACAAGATAACAGCGGAGATGCTCAAGTGCGGTAGCGATGTCCTAATCAAACCACTATGTGCTCTATTCAATAAATGGATCAACGAAGAGACCGTTCCTGATGAACTTCCAAACTCGATCATATCGCTAATTTACAAGAAGGGCAGTCAACTCGACATCGGAAACTATCGACCAATTGCTCTCTTGAATCTGGTTTATAAAACATTCACATCGACTATGATCTCCAGAATAGAAAGAACATTATCCGAAAACCAACCTCGCGAACAAGCAGGCTTCCGAAAGGATTACACTACAACCGACCATTCCTTCACTCTGTGTGAGCTGATAAGTCGATCTACGGAATACGATTTCCCATTATACTTCGTCTTCATTGATTTTGCCAAGGCCTTTGATTCAGTGGAATTCAGCGCAGTGTGGAGTTCACTGTACAATCAAGGCGTTCACTCGAAGATTGTAAACACGATGAGAGATGTGTATAACCGTGCAAAAGTCTTCGTACGAGTGGGAATAAACAAGGTGCCCATCGAAGTAGGAAGAGGCGTGCGCCAAGGAGACCCTATTTCCCCTCACCTGTTTAATTCTGTGATAGAAGAGGTCTTTCGCGAAATGAAGTGGGACGAATACGGAATACGCATAAATGGAGAAAAGCTGAACCATCTAAGATATGCAGATGATGTAGTCCTTATATCACATAGTCCAACTGAAATTACGCGAATGTTGAAGGAATTGATGGAAGCAAGCAAAAAAGTTGGTCTAACGCTCAATCGAAAAAAATGGTCGCCATGACCAATCGAAGACAAGTACCTCTACAAGTAGAACGAGAACATCTGACCTATGTAGACAACTTCATTTATCTTGGCGTCCGACTATCTTTCGATCAAAATCTAGCGCTTGAACTGAACAGAAGAATCGGGAGTTCATGGCGAGCATTCAACAGGTTTCACGAATTTCTCACTAATCGAACAGTAGAGATGTCACTAAAAACAAGAGTCTATAGAATGTGTATCGAGCCAGTACTGCTTTACGGATGCGAACTTTGGAGCACAACAAAGAAACTCAGACAACGATTGCTTGTGAGTCAGAGAGCAATGATGAGAAAATTAGCAGGTGTATCTAGAATGGATAGAAAGACGAACGAGTGGCTTGCAAACAAAGTCCCTCTCCAAGACGTGCGAGTAAGAGCTATGAAACTTAAATGGAGTTGGGCAAAACGAGTTGCTCTAATGAATGACAATAGATGGACTGAGAAGATTGTTAACTGGACCCCCTGGAACAAGGAGAGACCCATTGGAAGGCCTAAAACGAGATGGCGCGACGAAATTACAAACCGAGTGGGAATGAATTGGGCAAACACGTGCCGAAGATAACCCGATGCCTGGCGATCATGCATCATTCAACAGGCCTTGACCCTGACGCTTGAATAAATGATTGATTGATTGATTGTATCAGTGCTGAGGAATCGCGAGATAATGCTATATAATCAATTTGGATTGCACGGTTTCGTATCCTAACCGAGCAGTCTGCTCCACTAAGTGTAGTGATCGCAGACGACGGCAAAATTACTTGAAGAGACCATACCTTTACCCCGAACATAGTTGCAATAATAACAACCGTATTTAGCCTGAGCAAAGGTAAGCGCAAAATGACTGTCCCGTTGGACCGAAGAATGAAGACCTGTCAGACACTCCTACCTTCGGAATCCGAATAGCAATATGGAAAACAATGCTCGATTTAGCCAAAGAGCTGTGGGGGGGGGAAATAATCCTACTATCTCTGCATACGGTAAGACACATTTTCGTATTCCGCGTTGCCTTTGATTCATATAATTGTAACAACTAAAAAAATCAATAATTTATGTTCAAGATTTTGGGTCGACTACAAAATTGCCAAATGAGTCGAGTTGACGTATTTATCAACTCACATGGTGCAATGGTTCACCCCAAATGAGAATATGTTCCCGAGAAGAGGGAGAGGAGGAGGACCGGGCGGATAACCGCGAAGACAACAATACACAGAATGACGCCTATGATAAGCTCAAGAAGCACCTCTGAAGTTTTGGAAGCAACCGATATGTTATGTATTATCAAAAAATTGTACAGAATCCGAAATCTTAGTACAATAAATTTGAGCGATAGCTAAAACCATAGGCGTAATCTCGGTGAAACCGAAAGCGATCCGGCATCCCTAGTAACAGCTGTGCCATTTGCCATGTTTTAGTTTACAGTAAAATCATCGAAAATATATCTCATTCTGAACACCCATAAGTGTGTTATTGTCACATTCACTTCCTTGTGCTCCGCCCTCGTTGTTACACTAAATCATAGAATACTTGGTCAGTATCACATAAACACAGTTTATACTGTGATTGATATGTTAGGCACGTCTAAGATCGTCAATCACATGCTCACTCAGTAAACAATCCATGTGCGTTTTCACGATCACTGTTAGAACAGTTTCTCTATCGAAAGAACAGGAGAAAACTGTGTTTATATTGGCTTATCGATGATCAAACTTGAAGAAAATGAGCGTGAAATAGGTGAATTGTCAGTTCTCCTTTGGATCACACTGAAGCGTGAACGAGAGAAATTCTCGAAGTATGTAAACCCTAACATAGACACGCTAATATAGATTAGTCTAAAATTTTGAATTTATTTCAATTTTAACGATACAATACAATGCAATTGTTAATCCACCCGCGTATTATGGGAGAAAGAAGGAAGTCGATGTTTGACGCCGTAATTTGGGTATTCACCTCACTTTTTCCTCCCTTATTTTTGGCTCTCAGAGTGAGCGGTCAAAATTTTCAAAGCGCGTCCAAGATCACCAAACTCAGGAAAATGTGTGCCCAAGATATGGAGATATTGTAGTTAAAAGTACATTTTGGAATCGTTTGATATTTTTCTCTCCGATTGATGATCATTTTCCCGGAGCGAATTTTGGCAAAAAAACTCATTGGGTTCCCAGTTTGACATACCAATACTCTTAGATGATAACAGATATAATAAAACGACCAACGTAGTTTTGTAGAGTATCATTCAATGGACTTAAGGTTTACGTTTCAGCAGTCTCGGGGATACAACATTCCTAAGTCCGCAGGGTTCTCGAATATCTCGCGATTCGTCTCAAATGATTCTTTTGAGAGGAATCGCGAGACAAAATATGTTTTAACTTGATTGATGTATTTTTAAAGTGTCCATGTGTTTTCTCCCTTTCAATACTGATTTTTGATCTCGACATCGTGTGTTCGAAATGAAAAACAACGGACAAGGAACCACTAATCGACTTAGCGGTGGGAGAATTCACACACTCGCTCTTCTTTCATGTGTTCTCTCTCTCACTCAGTCATCTCATTCTTGTTTTGACGGAAATATTCAGTTCAACGACTTTATAGACCTTCATATTTCGCGTTAAAACTGTGAAAATGAAACAGTTCTTGCCTAATCGAGAAGCTATTCTGTCCTTACTACGTGAAAATAGTCAACCAATATCTAATGAGGTGAGGGCATTTTATCTCTTCTGAGTGTGTAACTTCATTGGACTTGTAGGTCGATTTTTTCGTGGGGCTCGAACCGGTGATCAGTCAGACACCATAACCAGTCAGACACCATAACCACTTTTTAAAAAAAAGGGAGTAAAAACAAAAATAAGTTATACCTGCCGTTCTCCAACTTGCAGCATGCGCAGCATGCTTCCCCATCTTGTTCGGCTTTCAAGGGGGAGAAAACATCACCTGCGGGCGGGAGTCGAACCTGCCTGCGTCGGCATGCCAGTCAGACACCATGTCCATTACGCCTTTCTCTACCGCCGGCTTCAGTCATACACCATAACCAATGCCAGTCAGACACCATGCCCATTACGCCTTTCTCTACCGCGGGCTTCAGTCATACACCATAACCAATAGGCCAGGGCGGCCTACCGCCGGGAGTTCATGGCGGAGACTAGTGGTTGGAGCGCGAGCCTTCTTCTACCATCTTGCAAAACATGGTCGATCATGGGGCTCGACCCGGTGATATAGCGGGCTTCAGTCATACACCATAACCAATAACCAATAATGGGCATGGTGTCTGACTGGCATGCCGACGCAGGCAGGTTCGACTCCCGCCCGCAGGTGATGTTTTGCAAGAGGTAGAGAAAGGTGAAGACATGGTTAAAGGACCACATGGTGAAAAAGTGGGCATGGTGTCTGAAAATGGGAATGGTGTCTGACTGGCATGCCGACGCAGGCAGGTTCGACTCCCGCCCGCAGGTGATGTTTTGCAAGGGGTAGAGAAAGGTGAAAACATCGTGAAAAGGACCACATGGTGAAAAAGTGGGCATGGTGTCTGAAAATGGGAATGGTGTCTGACTGGCATGCCGACGCAGGTAGGTTCGACTCCCGCCCGCAGGTGATGTTTTGCAAGAGGTAGAGAAAGGTGAAAACATGGTGAAAAGGACCACATGGTGAAAAAGTGGTAAGGGTCGAAAAAATCCGGCATAACAAAACTGTATCGAATACAGCTACTAGTGATGAAATTGAAGATCACTAGTAGCTGAAAGGCATTCACTCCCATCGGCGAAGGAAAAGGATTCGTGTCGTGGATGTTCCAAGTGCGCATGGGCTCAGCATCATATGTGGTTTAAATCACCGATTCCAACGCGAACATGGATGGTTTCGGTACGTTTGGGGCAGACTATTCACCACAACGAATGTATAGCATGATTCGCAGCTGTGGGGAGTCACACCATTTGGCACACAATAGAGAGCTCGATTTCTATCGATGGACGGCGAGACTGTCATGCACCGATCGCATTCTCGATAAATTGCCGAAATTCTATGGTGGATGATACTGTAGCGGCGACGAGGTCAAGGTATCCTTTGTTTCAGCAATAAATATTATTGTTCAGACAGGAATCATTATCATGGAGGACTTTTCCGACAGAATGAGCAGTGAAATTGATTACCTGGGAGGATTTACTATCGGTTTGGTAAATACTGTGTAGTTGCTGCAATTAGATGCGATAACGTTAATGTTAAACGCATTATTCGATCGATTGCTGGGTATCAAAGTGCGTATTTGCAAGGAGCATTCGAGGTAAGATCATCGACGCTGAAATTGCGATGTGCGAGTGTTCAGTTCCCTGTTAGCAGCAAGAAGAAAATATGCTCAATTCTTATGCAAGTTGCAAGGTCAAGCATCGATGCTCTTTCAGAGAAGACTTGGATGAGTGAGGCAACGAGCATGTATGTGACGTACAATCCACTTGATTCCCCCCATTAACATGTTGCGCACCCGGGTGACCCACCCTTCAGGCGCGGCCGAAAGAATCGGGCCTAATTTGGTATCATCGTGATCAGCAGGCAATTATCCATCGATTCATATAAATTATAATTTTTAAATAGTTTTTAAAAAAACAATTGTAAAATTAATTTCAAAATTTGAAAGAATTAATCGATTCGTGCATCACTGTTGACGCTTTTAAAAGTTATTTCAAAGCGTCAACTATGATACCGGATGTATGATGCCTATGATAACTAGTGATACCAGATCAAATATCAAATATTTGGAAATTTGCCTTTACAGCGATTTTTCAAATAATTTGAAAATGTGAAGTAAAATTTCAAATAGTTGGCAAATAGGTGGAAATTTTCAAATAATTTGAAAATGTGAAGTAAAATTTCAAATAATTGGCAAATAGGTGGAAATTTTCAAATTTTTTTTTCAAGTACTCGCTTCAAAATCATCGGATAGCCTCAGATTTCGCAATCCGTGATTTCGTCATCATTATGCAATTTTCACGTTTTCCCTCACAACTTGCTTCAAAATTATCGCCTCATGAGAAGTACCAATTGACGTCCTCTTGATGTGTGAGTCGATTGGTACTTCTCTCGAGGCGTTCCGATGATTTTGAAGCGAGTTATGTATAGTGTTCGAAAATTATTTTGAAATATTCATCATTTTAAAATAGTTTGCACAATCGCGTAAAATTTCAAATATATGGTATCTGAATTTGATCCGGCAACCCTAATTCAAATGGTCATACTTCAGTTGGTTATGGTCAGAGAGCTTCATCCATTATTTATTCGAACAATCTTTCTTATTTCTACAAATCATATTAAACGGAACTAAGAGCTACGACGCCCGAGAAACTAGAATTTTAAGGTCTGAGCTAATCCATGTTCATGCTTATTCGGGCGCAGAACACTACACAAAATCGCGGACAACTTTGAAAACATAACCGACAAATATCCTGACTTTGCTAAGGTTGTTTTTAAAAATTATTGTGACGAAATTCGTGTGTCACTTATTTAAATAAAAGCGAACGATATTGGTGCTATTATAGCTGCAAAATTAGCGATATTTTATTCAGAATGTTCCACGCGTTCTGATCCATTCTGATCTTTGGCCAAATAATATGCTGTACGAGAGCGATAGATCGAACGTGCAACTGATTGTAATTATAGACTGGCAGTCTTTTACCATTGGTGAGCTTTTCTTCTCATATAAATTCTGGATTTTCCGATGACAATACGAAACAAAATCAGAGTTTGAAATCAGAAATCAAAGTAAAAAAATGTATGTATACATCTCAGGCAATGCGCTGTTCGATATCTCGCTACTCTGTGCGATTTCTCTGACTCCCGAAGTCAGAAAAACAAATGAGCATGCACTGGTTGAATTTTACTGGCGAGAAATGCAGCAGAAGTGTGCCGCAAAAGGCACCTCGTTCATCATCGACCTTGATACGGTGAGTACCTATCGCCGCTATTGCTAATTAATTGTTAGCATATCCAAATATATATTCTCCCATAGATACACGATCATTGAGTGCAAAATTGGCCGGTCAAAGTAGTGGGGTCGCGGTGAGTCGGAGGTGTGGTATACAGTGACCAGGTTGGTAAATTCTGACAATGGCCAGGGTGGAAATTTGTCCGACAGTCAAGTTTCGAAAGGTGGCCCTTGCGAAATTATGCAAGGCTAGACAACTCAACCGTATCTTTGGAAAATTTGACGGCGTACCACTAGCGAGCCTATATTTTGAATGATTTTCTCGTTCAGGCTCGAAAGCTGTACCCGCACTGCTTGCAGTGGGGTGCGGTTGTGCTCGCGATGATGGTCTTCCTGCGCCGTCTGGTGGCTGCGGAGCCGGACGAGATTCGCGAGGATGGCCCGCTGATTGCGCGGCTCCGCGCCATTCTGGAAGATATCACGGAAGCGTGACGCTGCTCTGACTGACGGTCGTCCCGTGCCGAATGTTGCTCACCACTTGTATAATAGTCTTCGTTTCCATCCGTTTTGTAATTTGTCAATTTTATGAGATTTTAAAGGAGCCTCGGCAAAATGGACGACGTCATGCGGCTTTAGATCGACTTCTACCCGGGGTAGATCGATAACCCTATGTTCTCCGCATCTTGTACTACTATTGGTTGGTGCATTATACATGCAGGGAATTAGCCCCCGTCTAGAATATACCGTCACTCCCATGGCTGGAATGCTGATATGCGGACAACGATAAATTTGAATTAAATTCAAATTAGACAAACCAAAACATCACGGCGTTGAATAATGAACTAACGTCAGCAATAGTTAGACTAGTACGAATAACATTCAATTTTAAAAGAAGAACTAATTATCCTGCCAATGTTTTCGATTGAGTGAATGAGAGGGAACTGAAAGAGAAAGCGCGCGAGTGCACCGTACGTCACACCGCCAAGTAAGGTTGCCGATCTTTTGAAACGGCAGTGCAACCCGTAACATCTCTCTCACGCTATGAATTCGCACTCCACGCCGTTGATCATTGTTCAATACAGCGCGAGAGTTAGAGAAAGGTGCGATTTGGGAGAGGAGCAAGCGCTTTTTTTCTTGCGGAACGATGATGAATTGAATCGATTAGAACGGGATCAGTTAGAAGGAATACTGAGATGATACTCTCGGTTGTCTCATCGAATTAGTTGTGCAACTCAACTCATCGCGCGTTCAGGTGAGGGTATCGATACGAGGAGGAATGATCTCGTTCTGATCTCTGCTTTCACCACTTGATCTGTGTGTGAAAATTGATCTCATTGTGAATTCAACTAAATTCGTCGGAACGGAATATCGAAATAGCATTTCACAATATTCAGAAGCGTGCTAATTTGTACATAATCAAAATGAGCTGAGAGTGAAAACCCGCTAGTGGATCGTACGCCGCGATCTATTGAAACATCGCTGCATTTCTTCATTTCTTTAACGGCTGCATCTCCTCGGTCACTTCGTGCCTCGAATCACTGCCGTCGACAGTGACCTCATCGAGTTTGACACCCTGAAATACAGCAACTCGGCTAATTGCAACCAATGTTTTACTGAAAATGAACGTGTCTCGCGTTGAATGAACAATAGGAGAAAAGGTTGGAGCGGCGAGCGGACAGAAGGAAAATAATGGAATTTCACTGACTTTAGTCTCGACGAGGAACAGGTAGGACTGGAGGAGGTTCAGGGAGCCAAGCACGACGACGACGATGTAGACGGTGCCGGGCCGACCCTCGTCGATGTGGAGCAGCTGAAACGCGAAATCATTTTAGATTGGTTAATCAATGAGTGATTGTTTTTGAAGGGAGTAGACACTCCAAGTCATGGGTCACATATCAACAGGGAAGAATATGCAGTAGAGATTGGGCATGCTCAATAAGAGCCCGTTCGCCTAAGAGTCAGTAAAATGCCACATGGGAGTGGAGCATGAAAAAAAACATAATGTATGCTCTAAAGTTGGTCGTAGGGGTAACTTTTGATTCGAGGTTATAGCCGTGTGATGTCATACCAGCGGTGAGAGGAGCATGCCGGTCCGGGCGAGAAACGAGCTCGATCCGGTGGCGGACACGCGCGCTGATGTCTCGACTCCCTTAGAGAAAGCATTGGTATCATCCAAACGTTCCTATCTCAGATGTTCTGACCAAAATTCAGTCAAAATGTTGTCAAAATCCAAAAATACTGAAATAATTACCAAAATACTTTATTCCGATAATAGTTTTGAACGGCACGTCACCTCGATGGCGCACAGATAGCAAGCGTTCCACGTGTACTCGACGAACAGAACGCCGATGACGAAGAAGACGAGCGTGACGGGACCCTCAAAGTGAGCAATACTGTACATTAGTTACTTTAATTAAAATGGAAAAGACTCTCCTCATTTTGCGTGCTCTATCGCAGGTCAGATAACGAGAGAACACGCGAGAAGAGGTGATCCGTATTTTCTCTCACCGATTAGAGAAACGAGCATGCACTATAATGAATTAATCACCTTGTAGTCGATGAGTTTGAGCACGGCAAGCACTCCGAAGCAGTAAATTGCAAGCAGTTGCGATCCCTGAATATTATTCTATGATATCTGTACCACAGATCGAACACCTTACAGTAACCTCACACAATGCGAATGAATGCACTAGGAGTGATTTTAGGAATAATTGAGCAATATGAGCACTGATTTTCTGCACTGACATATTGTCAAAGTTCTCGGAATCTATCATGGGTTGCTTACCTGGTGCAGGACTCGCCTTGAAAACGAGGGGAAACGAGAATCGACGATCCCTAGAATCTGAAAGCCAACCACGTTTTTGATCGCAAACTTTTGTATTTTTCACTTTTCAAAATTCTTGAACAGGCTGTCATTCTTCAATCACCCTCACCAGTTTACAAAGAGCATGTATTTTCAGCTTTTCAGCTTGTAAGAGTAGTATGAGGAAACATCTCAAAATGCCAAAAAAGATACTCACTCACCACTTTGGACGCGTAGATGACGAGTCCGGACAGGAATTGATTGAGGTAGACTTTTGTGCTTTTCCTATCGTATTTGGATGCTGAGATCGACGATATAAATTTCGCAAATAACTGTTCGACAACTTTCGCTCAATCATCGACTGGTATTTCGCTCGCTCACCCTACAGGCAATGCTCGCTCTAGCGAGTGTATTTCCGGGAACCCTATGGTTTCTTGCCTTTCTCGGCATTATCAACTTTCAAATGCACCAGGGAACATATTCAAGGTAAGCGGCCTCAATAAATAACTGGATTTACACAATTTAACTAGTAGTTGAGTGATTGAAGTCTAACACGGAACTCTTGTAAGGTAAATAAGTGTGTATCTCACTAGACGACGAGTGCCACAGTCAGGCGTCTGACAGGGGTAAAAAGTTTTTTCCAGACTGCTAGTTTATCCTGCCTTGCTGCACCTCTGATCAACATGTACTATATTCCGCCTTATCGAATGTATGTGGATTTATTATTCCAATTAATTTGTGTTTTGGTTGTTATAATACTCCTTCCAGATACATCGTATATATGTTCTCCAACCGCAACGAGGTTGTACCGAAGAATGCGAGCTAAAGCATTTCCACACAGCAACAAGATCACACATTTTGATAAATATATGTCTTATTGCTTTTTTTGTGCATTCATGATGCAATGTTTCCATCTATCTTAGTCAGTTTTGATCACACTCTTGATTCATCAACAGCTAGTCTCTCCACGGTTATGCGAAGTCCACAATTAGTGTGAAAAAACATCTCGAGTAATCACATTAATTCATTTGTCTATAAGAATACAATTGCGATCATTTCTTGAGTTGCTGCAGTTCCTCGTCCCCTTCGTGTTTGACCTCGTGTCCATCGACAGTGACCTCATCGAGCTTGACTCCCTGCAAACACAATTTGAAGTACGATGAACATGCTTTCGTATCAGAGCTCATACAAACCACTAATAAGATCAAGCGTATGCACTGTTCACTTACCTTGGTCTCGACTAGGAAAAGATAGGACTGGAGCAGGTTCAGCGAGCCGAGAACGACGACGACGATGTACACGGTGCCCGGCAGACCCTCGTCGATGTGCGAGAGCTGAATGGAAGGCGACGATTCGAAATTGAACAATTAGGAGTATGAAAAATGAAGGAAAATAAGAGAAAAATCAGAATCGACCATATCTTGTTCATTCAAAAATATCGTTAACACGATTGTAATGGACAATCAAAACTTTTAATCAAGTTTGCTCACCAGGAGGGAGAGAAGCATGCCAATTCTCGCGATGAACGAGCTGGATCCGGTTGCAGAGGCGCGAGATGATGTTTCGACTCCCTAGATTCCGTGATATTAGTGAAATAACATACGTTTCCAAGGGAGATTTTCCTATGATAGTTCCGATATTGGGTTATGATTACGCATGCGACTGCGCCGGAGGATGCGGTTGTTGTACGGTACCTCGACGGGACAGATAGCAGGCGTCCCACGTGTACTCGACGAAGACGATGCCGAGGATGTTGAGGATGAGCATCAGAACGCCCTAGAGGAGAACCAAGATGGGATTGGAAATAGACTAATGCATTAGTACACGCAGTGCTGTAAGAAGAGTGCGAGAGAATGCAGGGGAAACACTAACATTGTACCCGACAAGTTTGAAGATATCCAGAGCGCCGAAGCAGGCAACTGCGAAGAATTGGGATCCCTGAATCGAACATTTTTAGCCGACCGAATATATGGAATAAATTGTTCGACTAAATCCAGTTCGAATCACTATTCCCGAATATTTGTTCTCTTTTAGGAAAGTATTTTCACTCTGCCTGATGAAGGATTCGTCTCGAGAAGGCAGGGAAGCGAGAGTCGACGATGCCGAGAATCTGGAATTGTGTTCTATCTTAATTTTAAAAAAATATACGAGAGGAATCGCGAGAGATTCGAGAGAAATAACCATACCGCGGCGGTAGGAATTTGTATCTCCGATCCTGCTGAAAAGTGAAACTTAAGTACTTTGAATGATGCTCTTTCAGACTATGTTTGCGGAATTTCGATATCTGGTCTCATCTCCGAGTATTGTCAGGTCAAAGTATGGACACTATGAAATCTAAGACCAAAATGGTGTCAGAAAAACAGCCATAACTCGCTTTAACACTGGCTCAGTAGTGGGAGAGGATAGGCCGGACATAGTGTTGAAATTTTTGCCTGATCCGGCCCAAACTTTTATGGTGAGTACCACCCGATATGGTAATGAAATTATGAGGTGCCATTAGGCGCTGCTACGTGAAACCTATTTTTGCCGGGTATTTGAAAATCGAAAAATGACGTTTTTCAAAATTTAGAAAAAAATCTCAGGACCAAAGTTGATGTGGATTATCATGGGGTATGACTGGTGTATGAAAAATGTGTATATTGTGATTTTCTACCTCGATCGTAAACTGCCTTTTTAACGAAAAATATAGGAAAATAAAATATATAAAAATAATATCGCCGAAGCGGGAGAAATGATCTATTCAACCTTGTAGAGCTTGGAATTCTTCATCGAATAGTTATATCCACTAAGGATGGCTTTTCGGTAACATGGCGTAACAATGGATCGGCGAAACTTTTTTGTTTCGAATACCCTCATGTTTATACGCAAATTGTTCCCCACGTTGTCCTGATCATTGTTTATGTTGACTACTTTTCACGAAAATGCTTTGTTCGCTCGATCGAAAAATCGAAGTAAACATCGATTTTTTCACAATAAATTGGAATAATGTGAAACATGAAAAACTAGTTTGTTTTCGGTGAAAATTATCTATTCTATCTTGTAGAGCTTGCAATTCCGCATCGAACAGTTATATTTACTAAGGATGGCTTGGGGACTCTTTTCGGTAACATGGCCTTATGTCCGAAAAACCAGCGATATTTGCATTTTTTTCGAGATTTTTCAAGCATAACTTTGTTCTCTCATGTTTTCATGAGCTCGCATATCTAAATTCGGAATCAGCGCGCCAAAATACGCCAACAACTTACATATGTTTTTTTTGAGAAAATTTATTTTTCGACTCTGACCACTTTTTCAACCTTTGGTCCGATTTTGGTCGAAAAAAGTTTTATCTCAGAATCATGACCCAATAGGATTTCCAGGCTTATCGTTGCGCGTAGAAAACGAATTTGCTAACTAGATCTCATGAAACCTCGGAATAAAAAAGTTATGACCAGAATCCAGGTTCGATCGAGGTTTCATGAGCTCTAGTTTGCAAATTCGTTTTCTACGCTTAAAAATAAGCCAGGAGATCCCATACGGACATGATTCTGAGACAACAAAATTTCGACCAAAATCGGACCTAATGGTGAAGAAGTGGTAAGAGTCGAAAATAAATTTTTCTCAAAAAATAATGCGGAATTCCAAGCTCTACAAGATAGAATAGTTCATTTTCACCGAAAACAAACTAGTTTTTCATGTTTCACATTATTCCGATTTATTGTGAAAAAATCGATGTTTACTTCGATTTTTCGAGCGAACAATGCATTTTCGTGAAAAGTAGTCAACATAAACAATGATCAGGACAACGTGGGAAACAAATTGCGTATAAACATGAAGGTATTCGAAACAAAAAAGTTTCGCAGATCCATTGTTATGCCATGTTACCAAAAAGAGTCCCCGAGCCATCCTTAGTAGATATAACTATTCGATGCAGAATTCCAAGCTCTACAAGGTAGAATAGATCATTTCTCCCGGTTCGACGATATTATTTTTTAATATTTTATTTTCCGATATTTTTCGTTAAAAAGCAGTTTACGATCGAGGTAGAAAATCACAATATACACATTTTTCAAACACCAGTCATACCCTATTTCATACACCAGTCATACCCCTAATCCACATCAACTTTTAGGGTGGATTAGGCGAATAATGCATAGTGGGAGCCTCGAGATCACGTTTTCAATGTTTTCTCGACAATGCGTTGAGATTTTGGCAAACGGCCAAAATCATGATGTTGTTGGGTCCCAGAGGGGTAATTTGGCACTACATTTCGCTTGACTGGATGAAATCGGCTCTCAACCCTGTGGTCTCTAAGCATAGAGGGTGAGAGCTACTATTCGTCGTTTTTCCAGAGCACTTTGGAATGGTTCTTGGAATGGGCCGAGCACACCATATGGCATGATCTCATCCATTCTCTTATCAAGAACAACGTGTTCGACTCTTTTTCTCTTTTTCTCTTTCTCTCTCCCGATTCTGCCCGCTCTCTCGTCTCTGCCGATGAGAGTATCGCGCACTATCGCACCGTCCATCGTTCTGACCCGAGAGGAGCCAAAAATTGAATTATACCCTCTAGAGGTCTCCTCTTTTCACCTACTCTCCTCTTTTCACCTGCTCTCTCGTTTCTCACGAGAGAGCGGAGTGATCACTAGAGCTTTCCTCTTTTCGCTCACTCTCTCACTAGCCCGAATAAGCGTATAGAATGCAGAGAGCTTCTAGTCTATCTGAAAGAATGCTAATCCCGACGCCTATCTCCTCTTATCCTTGTGTCACACTTCACCCTCCGGTTTACCGACAGCTCTAGTATGGTGTCATCTATTTGTTCGCCTCTAGAACACGAGGTCTGTTGCACAAGGTTCACGTTTCTTCTCAGTTTGTCTTGCTATATTTCTGGTGTCGATCAAACGAGGGAACTAACAGAAATGAGGATACTCTGACATTGCAAGTCGATTGTTGTTGTTTTCGCAATCGCCGAGTTGAAAACACGCACGCATTATCTAGAGGGCAGATCGCGAATTCGTCAGGCGCAAAGTGAGGGAGATTGTATCTTGTTTTGAGCGCGAAAATAAACAGAAGGGGTGAGTTGTCGTCGAGAGTACAGTGGCAACTAAGTGTTCAGTCATTCTGATGAGCTATCTCGCGGTAGGGGTTTGAATGTTAGGATCTGAGAAAACACGAAAATATATAGGAGATTGGCTACTTTACGAGCGTTCCAAATGAGTGGGATGAGTCATTCCTGAGAACGGGTGAATCACCCAATCAACCAGTGTTTTTCAAAGTTCACAGTAGTGTCTCTCTTGCGTAGCGTCTATTACTGACTGAGTGACGTTTCTGACTTTCTTTTCTTGTACTTGACAGGCTCGCATCCTCATTCCAACCTGTCATCCGATTCATACACCCTCACGTGTGTTTGAAATCGTTAAATTCTCAAAAAATATCGTGTTCATGGATTCTTCGTCATTGATCTCAATTCATCCCTAAACTTGAACTCTCTGATTGTTTTCGCGTCAATAATATTTCCTGATTCATCTAAGATCGGTTGCTCCTATCAGTTTCCATTCATCGTTCTTCCTCTTTGTTGCCGGTTCCCCTGATTTCTTCCCTTATCAAACCATGTTTTCGTCGTTTCGGGCGGTCCATCTGTTTCTATTAT
The DNA here is from genome assembly GCA_036245825.1 of Pristionchus entomophagus. Classification (NCBI taxonomy): domain Eukaryota; kingdom Metazoa; phylum Nematoda; class Chromadorea; order Rhabditida; family Neodiplogasteridae; genus Pristionchus; species Pristionchus entomophagus. The sequence continues at coordinate 2,312,817 of BTSX01000006.1, forward strand.
TCACCGTGTTCTATTTGACCCCGATCAAATACTCCTCCTTGTATAGATGGCACGTTTTCAGAACCCTTAAATGAAACTTCAAACTAACCAAATTTATGAACCACGATTTGTTATCGATTCAGAACATTTAGAACTCGGGTGATCTGCACAAAAGTGATTTTGAAAGGCTTACAAAATGTCCCATCTCAATCCAACGGCACTGAGAACATTCGGATTTCGAGAGAGACAACTGTATAAGATGGGCAATACGAAATAGTTCCCATTCGGTCGGTTACCCTCCGAATCTTGCTATCCGATTTAGTGTCCTACTCGTCTGGCGCTCTAGCAGTCGTTCTCTGAATCTCGAGCAAGTTCGCATGGAAGTTGAGTCGCTCTCTCTGCGTCTCTATTAGAGATGACAAAACGAACTCGGCATGCTGGATTCGACTAGGGCAGATGCCGGCATCACTTTTGAAAATTCAGCTTTGAAGCCAGCATCGAATGCCGTTTTGTCATTACTAGTCTCTATTCCCAGCTAGAAAGCCTTTATTTGATCGCTCTTTTCTATTGCTTTTACTATCGTTGACAATTGGACGAGTCTGAGCGAGTGTATCAGACTTTACAACGCCCGTTCGTTTTTCCTCCCTCTTCTCGGGTCGAAACTCAGCGATTGTTGGTGTCCATTGACTAGACTCGAATATGCGCTCTCTCAATTCTGCACGCTCTCTAGTCGGCTCTGATCCACGAGAGAGTGCGCAGAATCGATAGAGCATCGTTCCGGCAACACTAACCACTATGAATGTTGACCATTCTAGTGTGGCCAATCGGAGATCTTTGGCGATAAACTTCACAATACTCCCTAGTATTCATCTCGTTCATCCCGATTTATACAAACCGAATCGCATTTTATTTGTTTTCTTTCTGTTTCCCTTTAATGATTTCCGTGTACCCACGATGTTCCTCTTTATCTCGTGACCAGCGGTTTCGCCCCGACTACGTCGGGGGAAAAACACTGACGGTGTTCGGCGCTTCGCACCTCACATAAGCTTACATGTTAGTTTACTTAAGCTTAATGTTAGATTGTGTGTTGGCACGACGTCCAAACCGGACATACACACACGTTTGCGCTTTATATATATGCATATATAGTTGTGCTTCTTACGTTTTAATTTACTCAATACGAAAACGATCACTTCTCAATCCCCCGAGGTTCAAAGGACGACTGTTCATCTGCTTTTCTCCATTTCCCTCTGCATCTGCTCCTCTATCGATGTTCTCAGATGCCCAGAGAGTGAGAGAGGAGGAGTTTGCCCCCGAAAAAGGAGGAAACTCTCTTGCCCCGCTTCAACGTCAGAGTTTGCACGCGCTTTTCGAAAGGAAGGATAGGGAGAGGGGAGAGGAGGGGGGATAGAGTGAGTTCGAACCCGTTGGGTCCAAGGTCCAACCGCGTGTGTCTTCTAGTCTCGTCTAATCATCGCTCTCTTCATTTCGCACGATCTCTCGTCGCTCTAACCGGTGAGAAAGCACACCGAATTGAGAGATGTGTGTTCGCTCTTCTCGAGAAATTCAATTCTCAGAAAACAGTTGACACTTTGTCACGATCTCTGAGGTGCCGCCACACATCTTTCAACTGTTTATGGAGGACGAAAAGAGAAGAAAAATAACGTTGTTTTCCTCTCATTTCCTAGTGTTTTTTGTCAACCGTGAGAAATGGCAGGCCGAAATTGAGTAGTCCTTTCTCACATTTCATTTTCTTGTATTCCCTTCGTCTGACCAGCAGGGTCCGTAATTCAAAGATGAGTGTATTCAATTTGTGCGAACTTTGCTCCTGAAAATATGGCCGAACAGTGTTCCTGCCTCGACTCTCTGGTGACATACTGTGCATATCTAGTCAAAAAATAATTGAGGGAAACCGTTTGATCAAATTGCCTAGCCCTCATTCCTACCACCCCCATTTATACATTCCATCGCTTGAAAATGCGTTTTGGAAGATATACATACTACTGGTCCGATTAATCTGATTTATCCGCATTAGTTGTATGAACTTGAATAGATATTCAAACAACAACCGATCACCGGAGGCTCAGCATAATCCGGCATGTTTCGGTTACCTCTAGACTTTTCCCGTCCTCTACTCTTGCGGCTATCATTTCATCCTCATTCAGCTCAATTTTCTGGCCAGAAAACGTGAGAGAACGCGTGAAAAGAGGAGACTTGGACCATCATCAAACTCTACTGTATGCTCCTTACAAATCTGATGTCCATCATTTTCCCGAATGATTTTACTCGCTCTTTCTAATAATTGTTCTGATACTGATCATGATATTCCTGTTCCTCCTCGGTTTCTGCACTAATTAGCTGATTAAATTCACTAATAAACTAATTAATGAAAATATAATTAATTAATTTCCGATGCTGGCCGGGCTGCTGCTCGCTTACGGTCGCACGCTGTTCTGGGGCTATGCTGCGACCGTGCTGCTCATACTCGCTGGCGAGTCTCCTTTAGTCGTTTTGACACTAGCGCATGCCATAGACCATTGAGCAGATTGGTCAGACATCTTCTATTGATACAATTGCAAAATAATTAAGTTAATTAATTAATCGTTAAAGGCGGTAGCTGGGGCTGGTTGCCGTGGGCGTATCTGAAGGCGGTCGGGTTGTTGCAGGTGACTTTTTTTTTTACGATGTGAAGATATTATGTATGAGAATATCACGCGTGTTGGCGAATAACATTGAAAAATTCGAAAATGGGCTGAAGCCATTTTTGGCTACTCCATAGGGTCCCTCACAAGATAGCGTCGAGCTTTGTTCCCTAAGATCGCTTATGAAGGGTAGGATCTAAGAGCTTTAGATCTCTCACAAGTATTTATTTCGAGAGCTACTATCCGTAATGCCCTATGTTGAAATCGAAAAGAGGCAACCATAACGATTATGAAGTCCCAATGAAAGAATCCACCCAGCGCTCTGAACAGTTCGAGCCGTGAAAATGCTGAACCATTGTACAGAAAATAAAGAAAATAAAAGTTCAGAGCTTGCAAAAAATATGAAATATTATTAATTTTTTCAGAGTTTTTTCCCCTCGGTCTATCCCCGCTCGAAGGAAGTGGACCAGGCCCGTTGGCCACAACTCATTCACAAAGTATTTCATTTGAAAGTTTTAAATGTTGCTAGTGCTCAAACATTGAGATCCTTTTACTACGATTGATTAGGATGATGTGATCTCATTCTCGTATTATCAAGTGATGACGCAATCGCTTCCTGAAAGTTTCAGTAGTGATGACACAATCGAGGCTGATTCTGTTCAATTTGCGTGCTTTCTCTGATCGTCGAGAGGGCGCGTGGATTGACGAAGGGTAGATATTATTTAGGAGAATATAGCTTACAAGTATTTCTTTCGAGGCGCCGATTAGGTGTCTGGAACATGCTTCACTATCGTTGCATCCACCAGTCGGTCTCTATCGGAAATCCCTAATGTTCAGCCCTCATGGACCCGTCTGCTCCGTCCTCACCCAGAGAGACCGGCTCTCTTCGGCTTCATCCATGATGAAACGAGCAGTGCGAAGGCGAGTGGGGGGTGGGCTCACGAATAGGGGTGTCAAATGAAGAGATGAAGAGGGAAATGAAGAGCGAGTTGAGCGGTCGTTCATTCCCCCTCTTCATGAAGAGGGCGCGGTCGTTCACCCTCTTCATGAAGAGGTCTGCACAGAAATGGCTATAACTCAGGAACGGGTGAACATTTTTGCGCTAAACTTGGGAATTGAGTCTACAAGTTTATGATGCTCTCAGCATGCATAATAGTTTCTTGATACTGACAGTTTGAGTATTCAACATAACTCACAGATGCTTCGACTCTCATACCCAACGATGCATAATGACCTTCCCAACTCAATTACAAAATTTCGCGCAAAAATGCTTACCCGTTCTTGGGTTAGAGCCATTTCTGTGCAGAGCTCTTCATGAAGAGGGTGAACGACCGCGCCCTCTTCATGAAGAGGGGGAATGAACGACCGCTCAACTCGCTCTTCATTTCCCTCTTCATCTCTTCATCTGACACCCCTACTCACGAAGTTCGCGAGTTGAAAGTAACAATTTTTTTTAAAAAGGTTGATTTCGATACTGCCGATTTTTATTAGCATAATTTGGTAGCATAATCTCACTAACTGACGCTATTGATCGAAATCGTTGACGATTAACCAACTCGAATCGTGTGAGTTAAACATTATTAAATTGATTAAATTGACCATGAAAGATTTATCGTTGCAGGGCTCGGAAAAGACAGTGGAGCTGCGCGACCACTGGGACGCGTCCGCCACTCTCATCGGGGCGGGGCTGACTGCCATCGTGCAGGTTCGATGCATCCTCTTCTTTATTATTGTATCACGGATTTTATGCAATAACACAATGCGGATTATTCTGCATCGTTCGTTATCTTTCGTATATTGAAGTGAACTCGTCGATCCGTCGAATGAAAATCACGAGCGATTCGCCAGAATGCGCAGTGTTTTCAGGACGATTTCTCTGCCGCCTTCACTCCAGCGCCTACTTTATGCGAGTCGCTCAACGGGTTCAGGTATTATTTTGATCTAGAGAGGGGCATATATTCATGCGACCCTTGCAGCCTGCATCCCGACTGGTCGCAGCTGCAGAAGACCGTGTTTGCAGCCGGGCTGGTCGTGCGGTTAGTAGAACCCGTCTCATAGTTTTTATCTTCAAATTTATTCACAAAATCTTGCCATTCTAAGCTGTCTCGCACTGCTTAGAGGGGAAGTATAGCGTGCACAATGGAGATAGATACCTTTTAGTTACCTACCATTATCAGTATGCGGCAGTGCCATTAAAATGTTTTCCCTCTGTTTGTTTTGTACAATGGTTTTAATTCGATCCCTTGACACATTGAAATCGAAGATCCCACTTCCTCCCTATAGAAGCTACCATTCTGCAGGACTAGTGCCACAGGATAAAATCTGTATCTATAATTCGATCAAACGAGTCCCCCTCCTTCAGAATCCTCTTCCTCTTCCCTATCCGACTCGCGCTCGTCGCCACTTCCTTCCTCTGGCTGTTTATTTGTAAGAATTATCCATATCTTTGTTCATAATTCATACGAATTATCAACTCTTTAGATCTGTTCGAAAACGCTTTGTTCGAGGAAAAAAGATTTTGATTTTCTTTTGTAATTATAACAAATATTTTTCTATAGCATATTTAAAAATATATTTTCAGGGGCAGCTTACGCAGCTTGTATCACGATCAACCCTCGGTTACGCACATGGATAGCGGTCAAGTACTCGAGGTGCGTGTTTACATGTTATTTACGCATATTTTTTTTGCGTTTCGAGAGCGCACAAAAGTTCCGAGAAACAGAGAAAAACTAGAGATAATGCAGAAATGAGGGAGTATTGTGCCCCCCCCCCCCATCGCTTCTTTGATGTGCATCTTTTTATTTCCGTTCAAGAGCCGATGTCCAATCTCCTCATGCTTCTGAAACGCTGTGTTTACGTGCATTTGTCGATGAATGACACGAGCAAGATCATGCTGAAAGTTTCCGAAAAAGTTTTTATTTCGGAACAATTCGCAGAATATTCTGCGCCGGAACTGGTGTCATCGCAGAGTACACGCAGAAGGAGCATCGGCCGACGGGCAGTGGTCAGAGTGATCTTTGATCTTTGATCTCACTTATCCAGCATCTAATTTGTTGTAAATAGATCATATTCTGGAAGAACGTGTTCTTTAATGATGATGAGATGATCCGTGGGTAAGAATATAACCCTTCATCAGTAGGGTTGAAAGGATGACTCTCCTCTATTTGACATACTCTCTACCGGGCAGAGAAGCGTGAGAGCGCGTGAAATGTAGAGAGTCAATCGTTGAATTACCAACCCTACTCACCAGGCTTCGCGGTCTCCGCCCATCTGACTCCTAACGACGCTCACATCCTCTCTGCCGACATTCCGATTGCCACGGGCCACTCGTATCTGGTCACTGGCCAGAGACACACCGGCATCATTGGTCAGTGACCAGTGGCTATGCCAATTTGCATTTTACACTCCTCAAATTGCCTGTTCTCTCACCGAGGAGAGGACAGAGAAACGAGAGACCACACGAATTGAGGAGAGTGGGGCTTCGATTTAGCATCACTAGTGGCGAATTGTTCGAATTGAAACCGCGTCATTGGTAAAATGCATGCCTTGAAGAACCTATTGACTGTACGATCGGATTTGCTCGATATGCTCAGATCTTGATGGACGGATAGATTTAATCATAACATCTAGTTCGTGATAACTAGTACAGTTCCATCGGCGCGGACAAGAGTGTTTTGAAAACACAGTTCGTTATATGGGTGACCGTCTCTTCATTTCACCCACTCTCTCGAGCGGTAGACTGACGAGAGAGCGTGCGGTATGAAGATACGGCTACTCGTATGTCAAACTCTGTTTAAACGGATTCTTTCCAGGCTGCTTGAGTCATAATCAGGGTTCTCTTGATGGAACCAATTCCGAAATTCCGTTATCGAGAACAAAGAGCCTGTTCGCGAGAGAGTGTTGAAAATGAAGAGATTATGGACTTCCATTGAAGTTCTATTGGAATTCGATTCCAATAAGAGAATCCTTGTCATAATCAGAGAATAGAGTTCTGAGTGAATTCATTTACCTTCCAGGTCTGATGGAGCAAATGGCGGCACGAATCATTCCCACGCTTTGGCTGGATCGAGCAAGCGCCGATGAGAGAAGGAACTTTGCCGAGAACGTGCTAGAAGCGGCAAAGGTGAACTATAGCGATGGCGAATTTTGCCAGTCAGAGAAATGAGAGAGCATGCGAATCGAGGAGAGTGAAGTTCCGATTCTTATGAAGCAATCTCTTCAGTCACCCATAGTCTGGGTCCGGTTAGATCATCAAATTCTCCTGAGTGACTAGTTGCCGTGATGATTGAAATCAGAATTTTTGATGTTATGAAGGACTTCGAATTTGCTAATTCAGAAGCGCAAAAAGTGAAAAAAAACGGTTAGGGTAGAAGGAGGCGGAACGTGAAAAAAATACTTGACAATTTGTAAAAAAATATATTATTTCAGAAACCTGCTCCCGTTCTGTTCTTCCCTGAAGGATACTGTTCAAATAACACGCAGTTGCTGCAGTTCAGGTGAGCGGACGTTGATCTTTGATCTTTGATCTTTTTTTTGATATTTGACGGTCTCTAGTAAGCTGGATCTAGGATGCTCCTCTCGGATCCACACACTTATCGCTTCTCTGTTAACACGCATTCGCATCGCAGTTGATCTTTGATCTTATAATCTCTCATCGATAAACTTCAGAAGAGCGATATTCGTGCGAGACGTGGACATTCATCCCATCGCGATTCGGTAAAAATGATTTTATTACTGTCGTTTTTACCCACAACTTATCTTCATGCTACTCGGTTAAACCAAAGCGCACTTAGACAACATTTTGTTTCACAATCTATAAGAAATAAACCAATTCCAGGCAAGACTCGCGTTTTGGCGATGGATTTTGGTCAGAAGACCTCTTCAAGGTTTGTGGAATAATACAACTTTCTGACATTGATCAAAAAAGCAATCACTAAAGTATGAAAAACGGTATCTTACACAATGTTCATTATTTACCTATTTTCTTGAGGCCTCTGTCAAAATAATTCTTCAGGACTACATGATCCGCCTGCTCACTTCATGGGCTGTCGTGTACAAGATCATTTATTTGCCCAAGTACGTCGCAGTTGGAATAGATGGCTTTATGGGAAAATATCCCTTATCATCGACCGATCGATGTAGAGAGTGAGCGAAATGAAGAAACCATACGTCAAATGGGTCTCGAAAAAGCGAGAATGCACGTCGGCACGGAAAGACCCATATCGGCGGTGCGAGAAAAACAGCGTAATGTATGGTAAAAATCGAATATATCGAGTAGACCACGTCGGCGAGCTTGTTTGGGCATATCAGCAGAAAATAATAGTCGAGACCTCATTTGACGTATGGAAGATACCGTTTCCCACAAAGGTATAGATTATATCGTTCATTGGATGCTGAAGAATGCTTTTTGCTGAAGCAGAAAGGCATGGAATGGAGCCAATTATCTCTCTTGCTCGTTTTCGCTTCCGAGCTCGGAATTCGCGAGACATTCACAGAGATCATCTCCCATAGAGACATGTTTTGAAAAATCGATATTAAATTGATTAATTCCTTACCGTATCCTTAATCCTTCTTGAGGATGCGCCGGGAAGTCAACGAGTCCGCCTCGGAATTCGCCACGCGCGTCCACGACACCATCGCTGACGCATCCGAGGTGCAGCCCGCGGTCTTCGACGGCTCCTTCTGGTACAAGTAAGCATCTAATCCTTTGCTTACGCGCTGGAGATGCGCTGGCGCACATTAGTCATGTCAACCCAATGTTCCAAGCACTTGGTTTTTCAATGAATGGGTGCATAGACGGTCAGCAAGCTCTCTATCTTTCTGGGATAACAATTCGTAGTGGACTACAATCATGTGTTCAATGAATACGAGCATGAAATTTAAGAAAATTAAAAGGAACAAAATACAAAAAAATTCCAAAAACTAAGTTCTTGGAGCTCCCTAGCTCACACGATGTCGTGCGAGGGGGAAAAGCATTTTCCAACAAATAAATAAACATTTTAAAAACTTTCAGGAAAGCGGAGCAAGTGAAAGTGAGGGAGTCTCAGCAGCAAGCGCTGGCTCAGTTGCTGTGCTCGAACATCGAAGATGACAAGGTTTGATATCTAACAAAAGTCTCGAAACGAGGAGTGATTCGCAAAAAAATTTGACGGAGGTGGGATTCGAACCCACGCCACGAATGACTGGTGCCTAAAACCAGCGCCTTAGACCGCTCGGCCACTCCGCCTTGACATATGCTTCTCTCGTATGTACAATCACACAATATTCGCGTGTGCTACATCAGAGATTATTGGCTGACTAAGAAAGCAATCATTCGTGAGAATCAGCATGAAACTGTTGCCGGGTCGAATAATGCAATTTATATTCTGTACTTTATCCCGAGCGTGTAGAAAAGAGCGATAAACCATCCGGCATGATTATCCGGTTATTGCAGGAGAATACTCCCTGCCTGCTGGTCGCTCCTCCAGTCGACCGAACCCTTTCGGAAGAGCTGTTGGTGCCCCGGCCAAAAGCACACGCGCCATTTGCCAACAAACACTCTGGTAAGCAGAGATAACGAGTATGTACTGTGAGAATAGAATGCGCGGCAGATGATGTATGTATTTAATGGTAAATCGCATATAACAGGCGTCATTTGTTACGTACTGAACGCACGTTACGGATTTTCGCATGATATCTGCGATTTCATATTAAACCATTACTATGATCTTTATCACCTGTGTTACAAAAATTGCGAGACAATATGCCAATGAAGAGTTGTTCCTTCAATTTGCCCAACTCTCTTTAAACCTTCCAATCTGTATATGTTATTCACATGTTGTCACACCCTTTGGGGTGGATCAAATAATAATAAATAATACTAATAATTCACATCCCCATCGAATAGCTCTGGTTGACGGCTTCACATTGTAGATCAGGCTCCGCCTCCTCGTCGTCTCTCAGTCACGGGAGGCAGTGGAGTACTCGGCTGTAGTCACGCGATGAACATCCCCGAAATCATAGTCACGGAATAGAAAGAAAGACTGTGACCATGATTTCTGCCTAGACGCTTTCTTCAGTGGTAGATTACGGCCTTGAAAACGCCATTCCTCCACTTTCCCCAGTATTCACATCATTCCAAATCCTCTTGTCGATTTTATCACAAAATTATGTGCACAGGATACTGACTGCTCCTTTCGCAGACTGCTCCTTTCGCACTATAGTAATAGACTCTAAGTTGAAACGTGTACGAAGCTTACTGAAGCCGCTTTTTTGTATTATATCTGATGCGAGTTTCTACCTCCTAACATTGACAATTCATTCCCGATGTTTATCAGTTATTTTTGTTGCTTTTCTGAGACCGCTTTCTTCTATTATTGTAATTCGGGATGGACCCAGATATCAGAGAAGTTCACATTCCTCTGGCCTTGAAGTTAATACATGTTTTCATTTCATTCCAGAAATTCGGACATCGTAAAATAGTGACGTCAAATTAAGTTTGACAACTCGAACGATAAAGCTTGTTATTTTCATTTTAGCAATCGATTGATCAATCCCTCAATCGATTGATCAATTGATCGGTCCGGGATTAATCCCGGACCGGGAATTGTCAAGCATTACCGAACCGAAGTCTCTCTAAATCCGTTTTGTGTAGAAAATGCGAAATTTACATTAATTTTTTTGTTTAATTCACAAAAGCCGCTGTTCTCCATCAATAGTTTTACATTGAAGACATCGTATCGGTTAGAGACCGCCTATCGAATGTATTCGATATTCGAAAGACGAGGAATGCATGGGCAATCAAATGTCTCTCTCATTCGATTGGCCGGTCATTCGAATGATCATTCCTTTGGCCAATCGAATGATCATTTGATTTCCTTCATTCTTAATGCACTCGCTGAGCCGGTTCATTGTTTATTAGAGGAAACACGATGATCATTCTTAACATTCCGCGAGGGGTCTTGCTCAACCTCTAGACCTGCTGTGATCATATTAAGATAATTTCCTCCTCTCGCCTTGCTCTCTGTGGAACTACTAGACAACGTTTCCAGAGTTGTGAGTATAGTATAAAAGATCGATCCGGATTTGCGAATCGAGACAGATGACCCCGACTAATGACTAATTGTTGTCTAAAATAGAGGATGACAATAAAGCGGATATTGCGTTCAAACATTTCGCAGTCTGGAGTGAGAGCATAGTGATCAGGATACAGGTAGTAGCAGATCAAGTGTCGCCGTCAAACTTGGTTGTCAATCTGAATTATGCTTTTTCCATCTCTCACTTGGTCTATAGAAGAAAAAGAGAGCGTGGAAAATGAAGGGATGACTACCGTACCATAGATGCCTGCAATCAGCAGAGTGAGCGCGCAGAAGAGTTGCATCTGAAGAGCGAATATAGGGGAAAGAAGAGGACGAGAGACAAATCACCTCGGACCGAAACGACGCGAATGAGGGGAGGAGGCGAAGAGGAGAAAGAAAGGAGAGGTCGTAGGCAAATGCGCCTTTGTCCATTCCCTTATTAGTATTCATTTTTCCATTGTGCGAAAGTTGTATTGTATGATTTCAAATATGAACAAGAAAAGATAGATGGTGGGTGACCCACAACGCTCCATATGAGCCTGTTCGCCTAAGATTCAAACAAAGTCGGGAACATCAAAAAATAAGATATGCTCGAAAGTTAGCCCCTAGGGTAACTTTTGATTCTGAATCGACTTGCGTTTTCCGTTTATCACTCAGAAGCATCCCGGTACGGCGCGACGTCGGTTTATCGAAATTCGATTTCTCCGATGAAAACTGGTCCGGGAATGGTCAGGATGGCTACAAATCACGCGTTCCTGACCAGAATTTAATTCTCTACGAAATGAAAAAAATAATTCCATGTTCAATCTTTTCTTGTTCTTTTGATCCTTTGTTATTATCCTTTTTTGACACGGAGGTGGACTTTAATCGTCTGGGGAAGATAGAGCGGACTCTCCTGATCATTTTTGTGCTACGGGTGAAGCATTTAACACGTGCGGATCCAAATGGCATCGATTTTAATGAGTCCGACTCGCGTTGTTTTGCAGTTTTTCGAATCTCGACTGACTCATTTGCGATTTCTGCTTTATTGAACACACTCCGAGCTGTGACTAGCACACAACTATGCACCACTCAGTCTTGTGCCGCTACGAACTCGCTCATTATCATAGACTCAACTGCTGACATGGCATAATGGTAAGAGAGTTAGTGTCATGCACCGTATGTCGTGGATTCAATCCCACTAGGAAGTCTATTGCCTCCAGTCGAATATCCATTTCATTATTAGTTTGAGCAATTAATTATCGGGTTGAGGAATAAGTAACGCTCGTTTTTGAATTTTTTTTCACTTTATCATAAAAACTTTACAACGCACGATAGAATCTAAAAATATTCTCCATGCGCATCGATGACCTTCTGCCATCTACCAGGCAGCTTGTGGATGCCCTCGTAGGGGGGGACTGGGGCTGGTTCTTGAAATAGTTGGTCAGTACGGTCTGGATAGTGGCTCGGTCTTTGAAGCTCTGTCCCTTGAGGAAACGCTGGAGGTCTGAGAAGAGGTGGTAATCGGAGGGGGCAAGGTCGTGTGAGTAGGGAGGGTGGGGGAGGACAGTCCAGCCATAGCCCGCCAGCTCAGCCTTGGTCTTTCTTGCGACATGCGGGCGGGCGTTGTCGTGCTGAAAGTAGATTCGAGCGTCCTTCCCGCGTGTTTGTTCGACAGCGAGTCTCAGCTTCCGTAGCTGAAGAGTGTAGACCTCTGCCGTGATAGTCGTCCCCTCGGGTAGGAGTTCCCAGAACTCCACTCCCCGCACTGACCACCAGATGCACAACATCACTTTTTGGGGGTGCAAATCGGGTTTGGGGACATGTGCTGGCTATTGGTCCTCTCCGACCCACTGTCTCATGCGCTCATGGTTGTCGTAGAGCACCCACTTTTCATCACCTGTGATGACATTGTCCAGCCAATCAAACCGGCGATGCAGAGTGAGAAGAGTCGAAGCCATGTCCACTCGGCGATCCTTGTCATAGTCGGTCAGGTCATGGGGGATCCATCTCCCGAGTTTCCACTTCTTTCCAATCGCGTGAAGTCCATTCACGGCAGTTTTTTGGTCGACCCCAAGGAAGTCAGCAAGATCGCGCGTAGTGAGATACGGGTCAGCCTCCACCTCAGAACGCAATCGATCGAGGTCCAACTCCATGGGGCGACCGGGTCGGTCTTCATCTTCGAGGGAAAAGTCGTGTTTCTCGAATTTGACTACCCACTTTCTCACGGTGGTTACATGCGGGGTATGTGTGGGGTAAACCTGCTCCAGTTGTTCATGAATGGCGGGCGGTTTCAAGCCAGATAGAAAGAGAAAGAGCATCACGTTCCGAATGTGAATTCGGTCGGGGACGAAATTGTGCGGCATTCTCGCCTGGGAGACTAGGGAGAACTGAATCGAAAACATTTGTGGAATGCCCGAGGGGCCCTCTCTCCAGTGTAAACAGGGTGGCAGACGGTAACAACAAAAGAGCGAGCACGAGGGTTCTAAAGTCAGAGAGAAAAAACGAGCGTTACTTATTCCTCAACCCAATATATTGAGATCTTAACAAAATACCCCTTCTTGCTCTCGAAAAAAAAAATAAGGCTACTAGCGAGGGAGAAAGATGTCTTAGGAGTTGCCAAGGAAATCAGAAGACGACTGCTAAAATGACAACAAGCCATTGCTAATTATGACGCCGATTCCCGAACGAATCTCCTCAAATTGCGTGTTCTCTCCTTTCTCTGACCCGCGAGAGACCGTGCGGATTGAAGAGAGTCCGTCTCGATTCGTCATCACTGATAGATAATTGCGCGAAGATCACCTCTTCACTGATATCACTGATAGATATATGCGCGAAGATCATTCGTCATCACTGATAGATAATTGCGCGAAGATCACCCGTTATACCTCTTCATTATGGTTGCTTTGTCGCCTGTTACATTGCGTAACACACTGCGTCAGAAATAATGCGAGTTTATTTTCACCATCCGTGATTAGGGTTGGGGTGAGCGTTTACATGGGGTGAGCGTGATTGCTCGAAGCGGCCCGAAGATCAAAGATCATCAGATAATCCCGCCTCCGCCGAGTGCTGTCGCCGCCAGAGTAACGCGCAGTGAGAATGTGCTGAACGAATTGGGCTGGATTTGGGCTGGATTTCGATTTGTCCTTTAGCCGAAACCACGCCTAAAATGCCACCATCCACGCCGCTCCGCACCTCCGACAGTAGCGTGACATCAACGGGGTGGAAAATGTTGAACGAGAGATGGGGAAAGGTCCAGTATTCTGTGCTTATTTTCTACTGTTCGTTGTCTCTTTGTGGGGATGAGAGAGGGGGGAAAGGAAGAAGAGGAGGGACTCGGAGTTGAGTCAAAATAGCGAGGTTATCTCTCCTCTCACATTCATGCCACCTTTCGAACTCTTTATTTCCCTACATTCACCCTTCCACAATAAAGGGACGATAGCTAGGAGAGGACGGGTGAAGTGCTTACTCAACGACAAGGATTGTCAGAGTTGAAAATCCGTCTCTTTATTCAGCGCGTTTTTCTCGCCCTGTCGGTCTAGGGGAGTGGGTCGAATGAAGAGAGCGATTACTCATTCTTACCTATACAACCCCTCATAGTGTATCATGGACGACGCTTTATTTGTGAAAAATAATAAAAAAGTTGTAATTACGGGCTTGATATCACTCCGTACCCGCGAAAATGGGGGGAAGAATATTTTGAAGAATGTTTTAACGCGACTCGTATTTTTACTGTGTGGCTATTCAAGTCCAAAGAATCGATTGAATAAAGTCATTGAATAGGGTGCTCCGGAATAGGAATGTAAAAATAATACCCAATTCTTCTCACAAAAAGGAATATCTTGGAAACATTACGGCCAGTCAATATGAAGGCCTGTTGACAATGAAAAGGTATGGCCCTCTCCCTTTCACTTGAAATTAGTGAACCGAAAACGACTCTCTTGAATTATCTCGGTTATCTTTGCCTGTTCGAGAACACGCGAAATGAGGAGATTCGAGATACGGTTTGCCATCATTAGTTGAGATCACTTCTCAAGATGTGTCACCGAGAGTCTTTTCGAAAGGAGAGAAGGAAAGGGAGAGGGAAGAAGGGGAGAGGGGGAAGAGGGGAAAGAGATGGGATGCGCATAGCAACGGCTCTTCTTGTTCCTCCTCTTCCTTCTTCTTCTTCCCCAAGCGCGCCTCACTAGCGCCCTTTCACTGTTCAATACACTCCCCATTTTAGATAGACAATCAATAAGATATTGGTTACACCAATATCTTGCAAGACACGAGTCGCTCATTTTCGCTTACTGGTTCTCCGCATCCAATCCTTCCCGACAAAAGGGAAAGGCAAAGCAAATTCAACACTACTTCTTGTTGCCTCGTCCTCAATTTTCCTCCTTCTTGTGTCCAAGTCTACTTTGAATGTCCTGTCTCATCCTCCCTCGCGCCATCTTCCATCGTTTTTCACGGTAGAAATCTGCGTCTGAACGATCATATTCATTTTTATTTTTATTTATAATATTTTTTAAATTTCAAATTCTCTTCATCGGCTTCATTGGCGAACTGATTGTCCTTTCCACGCCCGTCAATGCTCGATGTTTACATGATATCTCATACGCGTCATTTCCTCGAAATTTCCTGTACACGCTATTGACAGAAGTGATGGAATTTCAGGCGTGATTTCGGAGGAAGGACAAATCTAAATCCAGGCCAAATCCAGTCTAATTTGTCCAGCACATTCTCACTGCTCGTTACTCTGGCGTCGACAGCACTCGACGGAGGCGGGATCGGTATGTTTTACTCTTTTCTGCCGTAGAATATGCAATGGGATGTCCAGAACGAATCGGAACACACTTTCAAATGGAATTGAGAAACTAGTAATTAACTAAGCAAAAGTACTGCACTTGTCGTGAAAGAGGGTAAAAATGTGGAGTGCGTGAAGTGGTTTATCTAGTAAACATCGAGTTCCTCAATTCCTAAAGTCTAGAGCTGACTCACAGCCGATTTTCGGAGAAGTTTCGAACCTAACGTGGTTCTTGCTGACTTAGAGCTTGCGTGTTTTCAATCGTATCCTTGTTAAAATATGAGGCGGGATCGGTGCGTTTTACTCTTTTCTGTCACTAGAATATGAAGAGGCTTGAGCGAATCATAACACGCGCTCCTTCGGATAATTGATTCAGTGTTGGAAGCGGGAGGAAAAAGAGCAACGATGAGAAGACGTCAGCGCTTATTGTGGCTTCTCTCGTGAGCCTGAGTCGGCATCGCATCCTCTTTAACCCTCCTCATTTCACACGCTTCCTCGTTGCTCCGACTGGTGAGAGGTCGAGCGAAATGAGGAGGGTCGGAGTCCGATTTTTTCCGGGATGACATATTCGCGTAATTGCCACTGTCGGAAAGTCTTCCGAACCCTTTCTCGCGCAACATGACAAATTTCTTTTGCAATTTTTTACATGACTACACGCCGCGATAAACGATACACTAGCGCATATTTCCAAATCGTTTACGATTTTATGGTTTACGGTTTTGAGCTCCTTTTGTGCAATATTCAAGACTAAGTATTTCGAAATTGAAGACGAGGGACAGGGAGGGGTTGTTTACATGTTTATGATTTCGACGTAGGTGGACAAACACAGTCAGGCATTTGCGCGAATATAAAATCACCAGCGGAACACCTCTGGCTGGGCTCAGCGCCTCACATGTAAACGCATATAAGTTGGACGGACGACCATACCAAAAATTGGCGGGGTGACCATACCGGACAGACGAACCAACCAACCAACATACGTTTTCGTTTTATGTGATGATATTCATTACCCTGCATTCCCGAATCAAAGAATAATTTGTCATAATTGCAGGTATGTACCGCCAGACTTACTGGTCTGAAGACGTCTTTTCCCGGACGCGTCCAGACTATCCCTCCATCTACTTCAAGCAGGATAGCACTAGTGAGTTCACTCGCTCCTTCGCATAGTCCAATAAAGCCCAAAATGAGCCAAGCCTCAGCTAAAATTGCCCATGCGCTGGGCGCCGGGGCAAATCAAACACAGATTAACGTTAAGTCAAGCTCAAAAAGTGGATTTCACGAAATTCAAGTTAGGAAAATCTCAGAAATTCTCACAGGAAATTCAGAACAGAGGCATCATTGAAACGCTCCCAAATAATCACCGCAAAAGACGTATTCCGTCGTCGCTATGCTGCAGGCTCTCCGGTATCATCAAAACCTGGCTGTTTCTAGGGTGCCCCCCACCCCAAATGTGCGGTTGCAAGTCTCTAGCGCATGTGTGAATATTCTAGTCGCTGTTGCTAATTGGGGAGTGTGTCTGCTGACTATCGGATGGTGAATCACGACGTTTCGAGAGCGAATAACAATTAGAAAATCAGACAAAAACTATAGATTATGCAAAAATGAGAGAGGAATGGTGATGATGATGATCCCCGCTTCTCTGATGCGCAATCTTTCTTTCCGTTCAAGACCCTATATCCATTCTGTTTATGACACGATGTGTTTGTTGGAACTAGATCTGTATGAATTGAAGAATATTCCCCAATCTCCGTCTGAATTTATTCCAAACGGCAACAATAAGAAATCAATAGTGCATACCCATGGTGCAAACACCACCTGAATCATTATTTTCCCGACACACATTATAAAACATCCATTAGATCCGTCGCTTGTATTCCTTAATTTTGCGATCGATCGTCATCACATTTTATGTACTATTTGACATGCGCCAATGAAACCATTTGTGAACACAGATAGATCAAGGAAGCCCCGGGAGATTGGGTGGATTGATTAGATGGGAAGACCCGGAGCGCGCACAAACGCTCGATTAAGATTAAGAAGATAAGCAAAGGGGATGGGGAAGTTTTGACAGGCGAAGTTGGAAATAGTAAGATGCCTGAGAAAGGATGATTATTACAGTATTCCTCACATTAGGTTACATTTTCAGGCCGGCGTGGTTAGTGTCCCAAGCAATTGTTCCTACATTGTATGCGCTTGTACGCTTCGAAAATCAAAAGTGAATATTGAAACGCGACCTACAGTACCGCAGAATCTCCGCCCCAACGAAACCGTCACGGCGAGTCGGCGTGTGTCACACCCCGATGCTGAGACCCTTTAAAGTGTGTGAATTTAGTTGAATTTTTGGTTGTGGACCTCTCTCATTAGCCTCGATCGAACTGGGAAAGCAGATTTCGGAAATGTCCATTTTGAGCTGCTTTCCGAGAAAGTCCTTCTATCCTCCTCTCCCCTCATTACCATGAACGACCGGTCCCTCGCCAGGTGAGAATGAAGAATGGAGAGGGGAAAGGAGGAGAGAAGAGCTGAAATATGACGTCTAGGAAAGAAGCACAAAATGGAAATTTCTGAAATCTGCTTTCCCAGTTCGATCGGGGCTAATGAGAGAGGTCCATAACCAAAAATTCAACTAAATTCACACACTTTAAAGGGGTCTCAGCATCGGGGTGACATGATGTGACACACGCCGACTCGCAGTGACGGCTTCGTTGGGGCGGAGATTCTGCGGCACTGTAGAATATATACTTGCGAGTAGGGTTGTCAGGATAATGATTCGATCTCTTCATTCCGCGCACTTTTTTGGCCCAGAGAGTGTAAAGAATAAACAGATGCATTCTTCATTCTGGCATCCCAACTTGTGATGAACCGCAAAATCGCAATCGCAAGAGGAGAGGGAAAGGCAGGAGAATCGTAGTTTACATGTTTGCGATTTCACAATTCGAACAGACACATAGAGATCTAGCGCTTTATATATACGTATGATGATATACCTCAGTTAGCGGTGGGCTCATTGTAAGAATGATTTCATCAATCTGGGCTTCTGCAGAGATTGATGCAATCATCAAATATTTCTCGTTTGCCGATAATTGCAGGCTCGTCGGGTTGGTCTCAGCCACAGGAATCGACCGACTCCTTCCACCTCACCACCGCCACCCCCGGAACGACCACTCCAAAGGGGAAGACAGGGAGGAATTTGGATGTAAAGGAGGAGACCCCGTCCACGTCATCCACGTCTAGAAGTGAGAACTGACAGAATGTTAGAAACAAATATTTTTTAAAAAAAACTAAATTTTAAATTAGAAATTTGGGCTAATTCAGGACGAAACAGATATAATTAGAGACCACAGGGTCGAGAGCCGATTTCACTCAGTCAAGCGAAAACCAGTGCCAAGAAACCCCTCTGGGACCCAATAACATCATACTTTTGGCCTTTTGCCGAAACCTCAACTCATTCGATCTCGAGGCGCCCACTATGCATTACTCGCCTAATACATCCTCAAAACCATGTAAAGCACGTGAGACGAAACAACAGATAGTCTTGTGGCTCAATCGGTAGCGCGCTCGTTTGTCAAACCCAAAAGCTCTGGTTCGAGTCCCATCCTTTGCAGCCAGTTTTGCTAGTTGTCAAGATAAACAATGGAAGTCGGAATACGAATACGCGCGTACTATTACTTTTGAACGTGAGCGGCAATTCAGAGACACTTCTGATCTTCGTTTTTTCTCCTTTAATATTTCTCAAAAAATCTAATGAACGATCTGCGAGCGGCGCATCTGGGTACGAACACTAGAAACGCTTATTTCCCCTATCCTCGACCCTTTACCATGAATTTTGACCTACAAAACGGTGATCAATCTCACTGCGCCTCAGGTCATTTGTGAAGGATCCTCAGACCTACAGAACGCGCCTTTGATCGACCGATTTAGTTGAGAATCCGACTTGCCGGACCTCTTGCGGATTTTTTGGCAAATCTCTATCCCTTCCAAGTGGGCGGAGCCTGTGGTCTCTAGATATAATAGAGAAAATAGACCTTTGAACGTTTAATCTTTATCACTAACACATTACGTGCGATTATGGGTTGAGAGCAGGACAGAGGTAGGTTGGTCTTTAGGCTCGGGCTGGCGAGTCTTTGGGTGTGGTGGTGGAATGTGGCAGTTTTGTGTTACATGACGTTGAGAATAGCAACACGGCGTTTTACATGGGGTGAGCAAGAGAAGAGAGAGCGGCCAGGTGAATGGCGAGAGAGCATGCAAATTCAAGAGTGTGCGCGATGGTCTCACCACGAAAGCTCACTTGGCGTTTTACCAGCAGAACGCCGTGAGCAAGTAAGGAACTCCCATCATTGCATAGATGATCCATTCTCGCATACGAAGGTTGAAATGACATGTGAGAGTGAGTAGCATTCCTAATTTAAATATTTCCAAATTACTGATGATTGATCAGTTTGAAGAATGTCAGAGATTTTAGAGAGCGATAACGGTCAGAGCACTAGTTATGTTTTCTACTCAAGAACTGGGAGCGAAGAATGTTCAATAATTGCATCTTTCAAGTATCTTTCAGCTATTGACATGCAATGATTCTCTTGATTCAGTCATCACAACCACGTTTTCGCTCAATTTTGGTGTCTTGCCAAGATAATGCGAAAACATCACGGATTACTCATCAATCGTGCCAACGAGCCGGTCAAAAAGAGAAAAAAGAATGAGAAATAAGGAGCGCGTCAATTTTTTCACACTTCTGTTTCTGGAAGATCCCGAAAATGTTGCGTATGACTAAATAGGTTACACTATCACAATAAGCTTTCCAGTCTCGGACCACATCCTGGCTTCCTCCTCCTCCCCTCATTCTTCTACATCGACTCCCGATGACTTCAAGAGGATCATGAGACGAGCTCAAGAGCTGGTTAGATAAATGAAATTTGATTACTTCAACAAGACGATTATTTTTGGATCCTGCATATTTTTTCTTTTTTAAAAACCATACGCCCAGTCAAACATACCTCAACTAAGACTTCATCCTGAAGTGTACCTGCCGATTACATCCGTTCATTGTGTACGGACCTCTCCTCTCTGAGAAGCTCCTTGAAAACATTGTGTTGGAATGTTTTCGGGATGAAAACGAGCAGCAGAGATATAGCGCACACATTGTGAGATGTATTCAGAGTGAAGAATGATGAAAATTCTCATGTTGAACGTCAGAATTTATTTACTGAATATTTCCAAACACGAGTGTGAATTACATCAATCAATTCATTGATGACAACGACATCAATAGACACTGAAGACCAATCATTTACTGACAAGGGGGTAAAACATTTCCCTACACTCTCTCAGGTTTCGCATGATCACGTCTCGTCATTTTGATGACCATCTCACTGGACGGAGTGCAAAAGAATACTGCAGATCAAAGATCAAAGATCATTTCCAGGTCGATCCAAACTACAAGGAGCCTCCTCTGCCTGTGCCGTACCATCCAGCAATCAAATCAGCGAGGGAGCGAAAGAAGACCAAGAAACTCGTCAAACACCAATCTATATACGAAGACACAACTCAGGTTCGTTTTTACATGATTTCGAAGAAAATTCATCACTCTTCCGTACTCTAGGCACCAAAAATTGAAAAGAATGCTTTATTTCGTGAATCATTTTCGATTACCGTTGCATTGATCAATGGTTCACTCTCGATTTCAAGTGTTCTTTCTCATTCCATTAAAAATAACATATCCAGGTAAATTACACGGACATGCGGGAACGGTATCAGCCGGAGTCCTCCGATGACGAGGCGATGGTCAACCTGGACGTCGCGCCACCATCGGTTATCGATGAAGATGACTCCAGCCTCGGCATCGAGCATCTGATGCGGTGAGCGGTAGTGATGGCAAATCTGAACACGACTCTCCTAATTTCACATTCTCTCTCTCGTTTCATGTTTATTACCTTATTTGTGATTGATCTAGCATTTCTAACTTCTAACTATCATTCACCCATCCACAGTGTATTTGCGTGAGATGTACCTGCGTGATATCTCGCTTTTCGCAGTATGCTGAGACGCAATAGCACTGCGAGAAGGCTTGCGAAACTTCGAGAGCGAACTTGTACACTTCAGGGATGCGAAGTCCGACATCTACTACAATCCAGTCATGCACAACTCCCGCGACGAGACTGTCTTCAGAGATGAAGAGGATGGTGAGGAATACTCAAAGTTTCATCACTAGGGTCCTGGCCCGGCTTGATGAAAGAGCGTGCGAAAATGAGAGAGCCAGGCAGGTACGACTGTTTTTTCTTCCCAAATAGGGCATGAATGACCCGTTTCGTGAACCCTAGATTATCCAGTTGTTTAATTGCGATTTGCACATTTGTGAATGCAAAAACAGAGTGTCCGTCCGGTATTCCTGCAATGAATAATGCTGCATGGCTCTTGATCATGCTCTTCTATGAGCAGATTACACCAATCAACGATTCACGATTGATCTTTGATCTTGCAGATTTCATCAGTCGGGACATCGATCTTGCTCTACAGCGACAGCTCAGTGAGTTTACACAACTACAGTCCTGTTGGGTCTCACTGTGAACATGCGTCACCCGGAGTAGCGCCGGGTAACTCCGGGTGACCCCGGGTGACCCATCGTGACCCATGGATTTTACTACCTCTAGAATATATTTAATCACAACAAGTCTATGATTTTCTTGTTCAGTACGTTGTCCTTTATCGATCCATATACTTTATTAATTAAAAATCTACTTTTAAAACGCTACTTTTAATTAAATTTTAGCGAGATAATTATCGCGCTCCGCGTGGAACGCTTGACGGAGACTAGTGGTTGGGGCGCGTGCCTTTCACCTCTTGCAAAACATCACCTGCGGCCGGAAGTCGAACCTGCCTGCGTCGGCATGCCAGTCAGACACCATGCCCATTCAGACACCATGCCCATAATGGGCCCAGTCAGACACCATGCCCATAATGGGCATGGTGTCTGACCGGCATGCCGACGCAGGCAGGTTCGACTCCCGCCCGCAGGTGATGTTTTGCAAGAGGCTTACGCCCCTAACTAAGACCCATTCTCCTATTCACCAGCCACATTCTCTCCATTGGCCGCCCTGGCCTAATGGACATGGTGTCTGAGGTACCTCACGACTCCCTCAATCACTCTCCATCATTAGTCGAAAAATTTGTTCTCTCAGAACTTCATGACTTAATTTTTTTCTGGTACAATTTTTTTTTTCTGGTAGTTAAGAGGCTCACAAATTTTGCTGGCGAACGTAAACTGATTAAAAAAAAATTAAATTCGGATTTTGTTGCTTTTTGATTGATGTTTGCTGCTTTTTGAACAAAAATAAACTAAAATATAAGCGAACATCAATCAAAAAGCAAGAAAACCAAATTTTTATTTTTATAAAATCAGTTCACGTTCGCCAGCAAAATTTGTGAGCCTCTTAACTACGGTATTCCACGCGGAGCGCGATAATTATCTCGCTAAAATTTAATTAAAAGTAGCGTTTTAAAAGTCGATTTTTAATTAATAAAGTATATGGATCGATAGAGGACGACGTACTGAACAAGAAAATCATAGACTTGTTGTGATTAAATATATTCTAGAGGTAGTAAAATCCATGGGTCACGATGGGTCACCCGGGGTCACCCGGAGTTACCTGGCGCTACTCCGGGTGACACATGTTCACAGTGAGACCCAACAGGACTGAAGAATACTCGCACTCTTTACTGCACGTTGAAAATTTATATGCGAACTTGGGCGTTTTCACGAAGAGGTTTGTTTGGTAAAAATAAGCTCATTGACATTAAGGCGTGGAGTCGCACTCGTCCTTCACGATTCACCAGCCTCGAAGTCGTCCTCCGGGATTCGAGAGGGATCTGTTTGAAGGAAGCTTGGACATCCCCGACCTGCCGTTTCCTACTGAGGACAAGAGGAAATGATAGGACTTCGACAATTCGCAACATCTCATACTCTAAAATCAGGAATATTTCTCTATTTTTAAAATGATGTTTATTCCCTTATTTGTGATTGATCCGGCATTTCTAACTTTTAACTATCATTCAATCAACCACAGTGTAACTTTTCCGTAACGCATCTATCCCGAAATGAAGGGACTTGTTGTATTCATAAATGTATTCAATCACAATGTAATGCAATATATTTTGCCTTTTTCTCGAAGGCCATGAATGAATTTCGGCGAAAAACTATTCATGTAAGAAGTTCATGTTTAAAATTCGACATCAGAAGGTAGTACCTCGAGTTGTCAATTTTTTTTGGGAAAAATTTAATAAGAAACTGAGTATTTGTAAAACAAAATTAAGAAACCAAAATTAAGAATGAAATTCCTTGTAAAGAAATAAATGGGAAAAAATATTTAAGAAGGTTAATCCTGAAAAGTCAGTTTGTAAAAGACCATTTTTCGGAAAATCAGATCTCGTAAATTTTTCCGTAGCCGCATTTTTGGAAGGTGTAACCGCAAATTGGTTTTTTTATTTGAATTTCTGATTGATTTTTAGAATTTTTTAAACGTGTTTTATTGAACGTATTTGATGTTTTTTAATAAACTATTTTCTTATAATTTGTCGCTGAGTTAATCTTTGTATTTCCAGTCGTGATGGCAGCGCGAAGGGCTGTGGGAGAGAGGCACTTTTTCGAAGGATTTGTGCTGAAAGAGAAGAGCGAATTAGCACGTTAGTTTAACACGTTTTGTTTTGAGATGTGAAGTAAATTATTCAGATGGCAAGCTTCTTTTGCATTGTATCCACAGGGAGAGCATGGGTTGTTTCCCTATCATTCATCGCCATGCAAATGGCACCTACACATATGGAAAAGCTCGTCACACGCACCTCCCGGACGGATCCTGAAGCAGTAGAAGTATGGCGACACCTGTTTTTGGTTAAATTATATTCCCGGATTAAATGAGAGAAAAGGGAAGAAAAATAATGTAATGTCTATTCATCTCATGTATGATATTGAGGTTGTTGAGCTCAGGAGAAAGTTGTTGGGATAGGCCACTACGCGTCCAAACGATCAGCCCAGGGACCTAATCGCAGAGATTCGATTGGAAGCTTCGTCACCATCAGTATATACCATGCTGGGTCTGGTTCAATCAATTTAATGAAGTAATTTACTTATTATCAGGCTCGACCAATGCTCTCACTCAGATTATTCAGCAGGCTAGACCACAAGATGATGATTTGGTGGCTCTGAATGAGACTCCCATGGTAGTCCAAGGACGATTTCAACTCACGAAGCGTAAGTACCAGAATTATTAATACACATGTGAGGAACATCTTTATTTAATTGATCTCAGGAGGCACGCAGCATGTTCTATTTGACTCTTCATCTGTGACCCCGGCACTTTCTCGCATTATCCTCTTCTTCTCCGCCGAACAGTTGCATATGATTGCAGGAGCTTCTGTCCTCTTTGTCGGTGGGTTAGTTTTTTCATATGCTTTATTTAAATCACCTTTGTCAGCACTTTCCGTGTGGCCAAGAATCTTTTGACCACGCATACACAGTTATAGATTGTGCATGAACAGGTATGACGTTATTAATAATAGTTTAGTTTGAGTTTATAGATTAATTCAGCTCGTATCTGGAGAAGTTGTGTATGGTGGATGTGCACTGATGGCGGATAGAACACAGGCAACGTACGAGCGGGTTATCGACGCTGTGAAGGCATCTCTTCCGGGGGCATGGGCACCACATAGAGTTATGGCTGGTGTGTGACAATTGTCTTTATTAACATAATACACATGCAATACTTGTATATTTAAGACTTTGAAATCGCACAGAGAAATGCTTGGCAAACTCGATATCCTCTCGTGAACATCGATTCATGCTACTTCCACTTCACGCAGGTATGCATTCACTTTTTAAAAATTTGTAACTGACAATACGTGAATAACAGGCTATGCGAAAGAAGATACATATTTTTTACCTTTCAGATCAAAGTGGGACCGAATGGACCCAAGTTGGCACGTCGAATGATCGAGATGCTGATTGAAGAAGAGTCGAGAATTGCCACCGGATGGCCGTCTCTCCGCGTGGATCCCAATTTCCGTATTGGACGAGCCGAATGCCCAAGAACAAAAAAGAGAAACAAGATTATCCAGTTGGCTAGGAGGAATCAGCATAATATGACTGGTATAGACTATCTCGACCACCTTTCGAACAGGGTTGGCAAGTATCGTGATTAATTCGTTATTAATTCATTCATGTATACAGTATGTACATATTCAATTAAAAGAAATCTTCCAGAAGTTCGGTAAAATTTTGTGTTCCTGATTTTGTTGTTGTTGTTCGCTATAAATAATAAACTGTTACTACATCAAAATAGGAAATCCGATACATAATATTTATCTAAACTAATAAATACAATATAAACGAGCCCTTTAGTTGCTTTGTGATGTCGATCCAGTTGAGCGACGTTGAATAGTGGGCTGAAATTAAATATTTGGTACATATTTTATACTTAGTAAGATAAGCATTCTCCGATTTAACCTTGATAGTTTCTTGAAAATAACTTACTACAGCTCATAGTCTCACATTCTCCTATAGCTTTCCAAATATAGGAGCATACGGATAATTTCAGGATTAATCAAACTCAACTTTACTTTCTGTATACTAATTTTTGTTATTAAAATAATAAATACCTGTTGACCATGTCCTTCTGAAAATTCATCGAAGGGTGACGATTGGTGCGAGCATCAGGCTGTAAGGTTTTCCAAAAGTATCAATGTATTTCTTGAAGAAATTAAATAAATGTAGAACCCAAACAGTCCTAAATTTTCATCCATCGCTATATTCTAACCCTAAACTTCCATTCATATTTATATTTCAAGCTACTGTAACCCAAACCCCTATATTACCGATTCCTGAGAGGTGCCACAACCTTAATCGTTCAGTGGCCCCTATATTGTAACCTACAGTAACCCTTGATAGCGTGTCCCCTAATATAATAAACTACCGTAATCCACAGCCCAATTAGTTCAACATTTTATGAGTTACAAAAACCATTGTCAATAAAATTTGAGCTATATTAGCCCGGCGATCCATTTCTATCTTGGTGTTCACCCAATTTTCCATTCATCAGTATTCTGGTAGCTACCGTAATCCAAAGATTTATATTTTAGTATTATATATATATGGGTGCTTCCATAAACCTATCATTTCATTTGTGCGTATATTGTAACCTACAGTAACCCATAGTGGCGACTATTACTGCACCTGTGAAATATAAAGACAAAATAAAGCAAAAACTTCTCTGATGAATCGAAATCCTTGCTTGATATAGTTTATAAGAGAAGAAGAAGACCGGAAGAAGCCGCAGCTCAGCCTGTGCAAGTAACGTGAATAAAAATGCATTCAAGATACGAGAAACGAAAATACCGTATTAAAAAAGAGTATATCAAAAAACCACAAAGATACGAACAATCCCCACAAGCGATTTTCTTGGTTCTCAAAGTTCTCTCTTTTTAGCGATTCTCAAAGTAACCCTTTTTTTGAAAAAGAATAAAACACTTATCTGACTGCGTGCATTCCAATTTAAGATGGAAGCGAAGGAGAGAGGGGAAGAGACGGCAGCAGTTGAAAGCACCAGAAAGAGGCCAATCGGAATAACATGGAATGACAATACGCCGTTTTTTTATGAGTACGATGCTTGTATTGTTACCGTAGCCTTGGCAACAGTAAATATCGAGAACATCATTGTTGTTACGATTTGGTAGAGCCGAGAATCAGCCACCAGCTAGTAAAAGAAACCAACCTGGACAGGAGAGGATGAGGAGATGGGAAGGGAGAGACCACTCACTGAGACGATCTGACCATGAAATGGGACGAATGACGATCAAGTGAATCATTTTAATAATTAACAGACAGATATTTTAAATTAGATTAGCCAAATTATATCACGGTTTATCCCTTGATTCAATATTATCTGCTGAGAGTTCCAGTTAAATAAAGATTAAAATATTAATCCCACATGAACTGTTTGATCTGCTGATTTAAGAAGAACTGACCTTTTAGAAAGAGGAAGAAACAGAAGACGCAACGTAATCCCACCTATCCATAGCCTCCATTCATTCATTCATTCATTCATTCATTTATTCCGTTGCTTTTGGTAATGTACAAGAGATTATCGAGAAGAGTGCAAGAAACGGAGGTCCGTCGATGGTGTCGAATCGGTTTTTTGCCGGGCAGCAAGGGTTGGGCAGGGGGAGGGTGGGGGGAGGGGGGTGAAGAAAGATTAAAGATCAAGCCAGTTACCAATAATTGAGTTGGGGTAGAATGAGGGGGGTTGAGAACGAATATAGTTACGAAAAACGTTGTGAGAAGTATTAACAATTTCGGGTGGGAGGGAATTCCAGATTGAAATGGTTCTAGAGGCAAGGGTGGAAGAAGAGTTATGCGGAATAAAAGGCAAAGAGATACGAAAATTGTGACAATTACGAAGAGTGCGAGTAAGAGGAGTACAAGTAAACAGAGAGGAAACATCCATAGAATACCGGTTATTAACAATTGACTGGAGAAAAGTGATATCCATAATAAATCTACGGCGTTCTAAAGTAGACAAATTCAAATCGCGAAGTCTGGATTTATAAGAAACGCGGAAGAGAACAGCGATAATAAAGTCTACGTGTAAAATCTCGTTGAACTCTTTCAAGTTCTCTAGTCATATCTACACTGTGCACTGGGTTCCAGATAATAGAGCAATATTCTATATTAGGCAGGATGAAAGTAGTAAACGATTTCAGATACAGATCGGGACAGTTACTACGAAAGGATTTAAATAAGAGGTTTGCTTTAGAACGAGCAGTAGAGATAATTTTAGAGATATGGAAAGAGAAAGAAAGGGATGGGGAAAAATGCACACCTAGATCCTTGATGATACATTTACTTGGTTCGGTAAGGACAACATCATTGATCGTAAAACGCCTACGGGGATTATGGAGACCATAATGCATAATATGACATTTAGTCTCAGAAATTCCTAAATTCCACTGAGAGGACCAATCAGCAACAGTGTCTAGAGCAGATTGTAAATGATCGGAATGAAGTGGGGCTTCAGCAAATAATTTGAGGTCATCGGCATATACAGAGTAATAGATAGACTTGTGGAATTGAGAGCAAAGATCATTAATGAAAAGGATGAAGAGAAGGGGACCGATACAGCTGCCTTGAGGCACGCCTGATCTAACTGATGAAGGAGGAGAGAAAGACGAGTCAATAAAAACGGATTGAGTTCTATTGGACAGGTAAGAATGGATCCAAGAGACAAGATGATCAGATAGCCCTAGATTAGACAATTTATGCAGAAGTAATCTGTGATCAATGGAATCAAAAGCTTTGCGGAAATCTATGTAAACAGTGTCGAAAGGAGAGCCTTTCTTAAATATACGAAGGTAATGAGAGTAAGTCTCCGCAAGATTGGTGGAGGTAGATCGACAATTACGAAAACCGGTCTGATGGGGATCAAAAAGATTGTTTTGGTCAAGAAATGTGGTAATTTTGTCAATGAGTATCATTCGTCTGTTGTCTTCTCACAACCGGCTGGAATAAATATTTATATTTTCCAATCACTAAGGATTACGGTACTTTTAGCTCAACAATAACAACAACGGGTTACACACGTCGTTTTAAATAACATCATTTAAACAATAATAGTTCATAATGAAACAATGAAGGTTTACGCCAGCTGGCTGTCAATGGATAGACTCACTGTAGAGGCAGAGAGTCGAATGGGCATCCAACGCTCACTAGAACACTTCAGGATGACTCTGAAGCAGATAAAGTGAGGCCACACATAAGCAGCATAATACAAATAGCTTTCTCACTATAAAAATAGGAACAATAATCATTTGCAGCTGAATAATAGCTCTATCTTTCTCAAAAGTCAGCTCTTTGGGGTTAGAGAGTGTGTTGAACTGATAAAGAGATTGAGATGCTAGTCCATAAGGCAAACTATTTTCAAGCCATTTTTCGCGTAGAGCATAATAAACACGAAGTATAATCACAATAGAAAAGGTTTTGCCAGTGAACGACCCAACATAACTTAAATAACAACTAATAGAAGACAAACTTAGCTTTCAGCAGTCTCAATCCACTCCTCTACTATTCGATCGGTGCTCCTTTTCGCCCCCGATCGACGTGTCACCTGTGTATATTAATTTTAGCATAATTACTACAAAATACGGTGACAATAGAGCAAAATAACAACACAAGATGAGAAGAAAAGCCCATTCAAAAGTAACTTGCCTTTAGCTTGGTATATCGAAGGTCTGGCGGCCACCTAACGCATCTCTCGGGTGCCTCGACCTTAGTGCACTCATATTAGACATGATCATAAACAATATTCGCAAAGTTAACTCAAATGAAAAGCAAAATAAAGGGGCGAGACGCGGAGCCGGAAGTGTGAACCGGGGTTCACTTATCTCACATTTGCCGCTTACAGAATCATTTATTCTCTTAAATATTCAATATATTTTCCTAATTTTACGTTTGATGACATTGAAATTGAGCGTGAATAACGTTATTAATAGAAATGAAAATATAATACATAATTAAGAATTGAGATTTTAGGGATCAAATTTGTCTAATCTACGGTTCCGGAAAAAATTACGAGATCTGATTTCCCAAAAAAATATTACACACTCGTTTTTCTGAAATGAATTTTCCCAAGAATTGAGTTACCAAAGATGAGTTTAAAACTAATTTTATAAATTTATATTTTCCAATAAATCCGTTTCTAAAATATTTTGTCCAAGAAAAAATGATGAAAAGTGAACTTACGAAAAAAAATTGACAAGGGGGGTACTACCGGGGGTCATGATCATTGGCCGACCTTACTCATCACGTCTGGGACTATGATAGGGGGGTCATGATCATTGGCCGACCTTACTCATCACGTCTGGGACCATGATAGGGGGGTCATGATCATTGGCCGACCTTACTCATCACGTCTGGGACCATGATAGGGGGGTCATGATCATTGGCCGACCTTACTCATCACGTCTGGGACCATGATAGGGGGGTCATGATCATTGGCCGACCTTACTCATCACGTCTGGGACCATGATACGGGGGTCATGGAAAATATGTTGGTAGGTCAAAATGAAATACCGTACATAATCGATAATACAACACCAGCAGATACCGTATATCACTACCGTAACCCTCAATTATCGCAAACTGACTTTTTCCAAAAATGATCATAACTCAGTTAGTTTTGGTCGGAGAGCATCATCCATATTTTTATTCGAAAAAGCACACTCAGCTCTACAAATCATATGACCAGAGCTAAGAGCTCCGAGACTCGGGAAATTAGCTAGATTTTTTGTTCGAGAAGGTCTGAACATGGAACAACCTTGACGGAAAAAAATCTAGCTAATTTCCCGATTCTCGGAGCTTATAGCTCTTGCCATATGATTTGTAGAGCAGAGTGTGTTCTTTCAAATAAAAATATGGATGATGCTCTCCGACCACAACTAGCTGAATTATGATCATTTTTATCTATTAAAAAAAAAATTTCCGGAAAAAAGTCAGTCTGCGATAATTGAGGGTTACGGTAGTGATATACGGTATCTGCTGGTGTTGTATTATCGATTAGGTACGGTATTTCATTTTGACCTACCAACACATTTTCCATGACCCCCGTATCATGGTCCAAAACGAGATGTGGGAGGTCGACCAATGATCATGACCCCCCTATCATGGTCCCAGACGTGATATGTAAGGTCGGCCAATGACTATAACCCCCCTATCATGGTCCCAGACGTGATGGGTAAGGCCGGCCTATGACTATGACCCCCCTATCATGGTCCCAGACGTGATGGGTAAGGCCGGCCAATGACTATGACCCCCCTATCATGGTCCCAGACATGATGGGTAAGGCCGGCCAATGACTATGACCCCCCTATCATGGTCCCAGACGTGATGCGCGATATTGACCAATGACCATGACCCCCGGTACGGGTGTTTACCAGGTCTGACAAAATTCTTGTCAGGCCTGGTCATCGAACGTACCCCTGTACATCCATTTTTTGGTCAAATTTTTGGACGCCGCCACGCTTGGACAGGTACGATTGTAACGATCTGATTTTTTTCTAGTGTTTAGTATTCATGATCGGAAGACGCACACACACTATCTCTTTCTGCGAAACGAAGGAGTATGCAAGACGAAGAGAGGTACCGTTACGATAGCACACAGACTCCTCTATATCAGCACTCAATATAAGCCAGTGTCGCTTTGCCGATAACAGTTTCTCCTCGCTTTACAGCTTAATCTTTTGACCACTTGCGCCTAGTCTATCTTACTCCTCTCTCCGACGATGATTCACCATTTCAGATGCGAGCATTTGTTGTCGTAATCTTTGCTCTCGTCGGTGCAACTGCCGCTAAGTCCGCTTCCGATGCAGCACAGCCGATGTAAGCAATGCTGCACAAGAAGCATTCCCTCTCGACATCACCCTTGTCCGGTTGAAAGAGCTTCATTTCCAAAACTCATGAATTCCAGTTCAAATAATCTGCAGTTCGAAATTTCTACATAAAATTCATTTTTTCAGTCCTGACAAGCCGGACGATTCCGTTATCAGTTTTCCGTTATCAGGCGATTCCGTTAGCAGCGCAGGCGTTCATCTCCAACCAGACCGGAAACGCTGTTGTTGGTGGATCGCAAGGCAAGACTGCACAATTTCCTTGGACTGTAGCCATCTGCAAATACGGTAATTTCACTATGAAATTTTGTTGCCGAGCAATTGTCTAGTTGTAAAATGCTTTGTCAGCTCCACGCTGTAGGTGCTCTTGCAATACAAATGTGTAGTCAGGAACGAAATACCTGATAAATAAAAAGCTTTTTTTAAAAATTTAAACTTCTTTGCAGGTAAGAGCAGCTGCGAATTCAAGGCAGCAGGAGCACTCATCAGTGATAGTTTTGTCTTGACAACTTGTGGGTTATTTATTGAATTAGATAATGCATGTTGCATAATCCCGATCATAATGTGAACAGTAGGATCTTGCAGACACCGGCCTCCATTTTGGTAGTGGCGATTACGCTGACAGCTTCCGAGTTGACGCAGGCTCATATGATTGGTAATTCGATATTTTCTTTAAAAAAAATTCCCGACTTCCCATTTTAAGCGCTGTTCAAATTGCGTATTCACAGGAACGGTGGAGTTAGCAGACTCGTTAAAGCTATTTACGTACATCCTGACATTAATTCGAACAAGAATTCACACCTCAACGACATCGTTCTGATTAAGGTATGCTTCTTTCTCGATATTTACGAAAAAGTAGAACAATATTTTCAGGTTGATCCTCCGTTATAATAATAATAATATTTATCATGCGTTTTAATAAGAAGTAATCGAAAAACGAAAGTGGAGTTTTGGCTGAGCATGAGATACGATGTCGCAACATGGCGGCAAAGGAATGAGCTAGGAAAACTACACAGAAAGTATAAATAAAGTTACAGTTAAATCAATTTGGAGAATGCCTTAGGATTCCTAGACATGATGACACTGTTGGGGAGAATGTTCCATCTATTTACAATACGATTACTAAGAAAATGATCTAAGGAGACTCTATTTAAACGGTGCTTCTTTAGTTGAATACAGTTACGACGGGAATTTCTAATGATGGATGGGCGAAGGAAGAAGTTATCTACTGTGAGCTCTAACTCTCTATGTACAAACTTGTAAGCACAACATAAATCGATATTCGCTCGTCGACTCTCGAGCGTTGTTAGACCAAGGGCACGTAGTCGATTGGTGTAGTTGGTGAGGGGCTCTCTACACTTGTTGAACACTCGTTCACTGAACTTTCGCTGAACTGATTCAATTAACTTGATGTTCTCTCTGTCTGTTGGAGACCAAAGTTCGCTACCGTATTCTAGGATGGGCCTAACGTATGATGAGAAAAGACGCGCGTATAATTTGAGACTGCGGGCGGAGAACGTGCGGGTGATATAGGCACAACGTGCCTTAGCGCGAGAGACTATTGATTGGATGTGACTAGAGAAAGAAAGTTTGTTGTCGTAAGCAATGCCGAGATCCTTGAATACCGTCTTAGTGGGGAGAGATATTTGGCCAATTTTGAAGTCAAAGTCGGGATGTCTAGGGCCAATTTGCATTATGATAGTCTAAGTGACTGAAATCGATAATCCCCATGTTATGGACCAGGATGAGAGCGCGCCTAGCGCGTCCGTTCACACTCAATGATAACGTTAAGCCGATCGCGCTGCCTTCATACGATTCTGACGTTGTATGGATATTACAAATTTTATTTCAGTGTAATATATTCTATAATTCCTTGTTCAGATCAAGGTCCAAAGTTACGCGACATGCACTGGATGGGGAAAAACTTCAGGAAGTGGGTTATTATGAAGTTATTCCCTCTAAAATATTTTTTTTCTATTTGAAGGCTCCTGGTTAGCATCCTATGAGGAATATCTTCACTACGCAAGTCTCTACATCTCGGATCAGAGTACCTGCTTGACGCGCTATAGCAACTTCCACGTGAGTTTTTTGTAAGTACAGCTCTTCATCACCTCTCAATCAAAGGAAATCGTGCGTTTGAAAAAAATATCAAATGATTGAGAGCTTGCAAAAAGAGTAAATTCTTACTAAACACATTTATTTCAGAATGAAGCATCGATTTGCGCTGGCGGTCTTCCCGGATCAGGAACAACGTGTAACTTAAATTTTTTTCGAAATGCTATTTGTTGATTTAATTTCAAAAATATGTAACTAAGGTAACTATTTTCAAATTTTTACGAAAGATTTGTAAAACCAATTGAGAAGATTCACGCTCTTTTCAGTATGACAACGGCTCTCCTCTTTTCCAATAGAAAAATGGCGTTAATTATCTGTACGGTCTCTCGGCTATGAATGGAAACGATTATGATAGCAGCGGATGCAAATATGCCAGTGAGAATTTTGATTTTTTTATCGGTAACACGGAGTGAGAATATAGCGTTTCAAATTCAGCCATTTTCACTCGCATCTCGAACTACTGTTCGTGGATCGAGAGCAAATCAAGCAATTCGGTCAAATGTGTCTGATCGCAAGAGACACATTCGGAGTGGATTCACGATGTTATCCATGAGATGATAAAGATAGTGTCTCATTTCTTTTTATTTTCTCGATTGTGTGTAAGCCAACATATTCACTTTAAATGAATCCGAGCAAAAAACAAATATGTAATGTATTTGTTGGTACGACTTGCATTGCAACAGACGATTTGGTTTCCCTGAATCGTCTTAGTGGGATTATTCTTCGCTTCTCACTCGATGAAAACATTTCCGATGCAGTTCTTATCAGCATTTCCATGATGATTCCTCCTATGTCACATGGATACATGATCACATTCTATTAGGTTGTCAGGAAAGTTCCTGCGGGTTTTCTTTTTAAATTTTCCCCTATTTAACTTTGCCTATTCAGGACATCGACATAGCATAATGTATGGACATGTTGGGCTATTACTACCATATGTTCAAATATCACCAGGCTTGCTTGGTGAATGAAACAATATTTTATTTACTATAAAACACGAAAATGTGAGATTATCAGTGGTCTTATCCGTACCCTGTTCCAAATTGTCTAGTGACTTTTAAATTCGACCAAAATAGGTAATGATAGGACAAGGGTTGGTTGTTCTTTTGAGCGCATAATATCGGGGTATTCATCGGTTGGTGAAATTTGGAGCGTGAAAATGTATCGATTTCGAACTTCGGGTCACAACGTGTCAGTTCGAAAATTTGTAGCTCTTGAACGGAGATGCGCATCATGTTTTCATCTGTTATGTGGACTCATGGGCTAAACTACTTTCCTTTTGTAATTTTTTTGTAATTTAGTTGAGATCATTTTGTCGATCGGCTCGAGTACAGGGTGCAAATATCTATGGAAGATCAAGTTCAGCCGCGCATGATTTATTATCAGACGTAAATCTCTAGTCGGCCGGATGTGACTGAACCATAGTACCAACTAAATTGCAATCATCAATCATCATACTTTACAAATATGTCCCCGGTTTGGACCAGTCATTACTCTCCACAGCGAAATGAACCAAGAAAACAGCGTGCATCATGGTCAAATGTGGACAATTTGGTCTTAAATCATGTCCATCTATTCGATCGGTCAGCTCTGAAATCATGTGCGCTATAAAGAGTAAAGAGGTACGCATCGATCATGAAAGGACCTTTACTGATCAGTCAATTACGAAAGACAGGAGAGGTGCGAATCTGAAAATATGAAAACCCGCAGGAACTTTCCTGACAACCTGATAATAATGAGCTATCGTCGAGAAGTTAAAAATAGTGAGGGCAGAATCTTGTAAACGGTTAGCCTCACCTTCTTCTTATCTAGAATGATGTTGGGAAGAAGCTATACGAGTCGATTACAAAGAATTGCGGACAGTGAACTCAAATATGATCTCGTTTGCGTTAGGATCAACAAGGGTGTAACGGGAGCTTGGATCATCAAAAAAGTTCGATATGCTCAAAAGTTGGTCGTAAGGGTAACTTTTGATTCTGAATCGATTGGCGTTTTTTTCGCTCAGTTGCTTCTGAATACCGGTACGACGCGACGTCGATATGGCCACATTCTTGTTCTCCGATAAAAACTGGTCCGCGAAGGGTCGGAATGGCCACAAATCTCGCGTACCCAACCAGAATTTAATTCTCTACAAAATGAAAAAAATCGAGGTATTATCTTTTTTCCTTTTCGAGAAAAAGCTAATTTATGACCCAGAGGTTTATAGGCGAGTTGTTGGTATTTTTGAGAATATGACTTTTTCGACCCCGACGTCGCCGTCGAGATCGAATTTTGGGTCAAAAAATCATATTCTAAAACATTATTTTGCATTATTTTGAGTAAATTTCGAAATGTGTGTCTTTGACAGTTTTCAGTTATCGGTGGAAATGGGGTTGGAGTAATGCTGAAAAAGATGCCCAAATAGATGGCTAAGGCATCTGCAATTTTGACAATTATGCTAAATCAAACAAGATAAAATAAATACAAAGTAAAAACTCACACAATTTTGATTCCTACCAAGGTACAAACAAACGGAAAGAGTGATTAATAATTGTGCCACATTACGATATATATAAAATTCTCATTCGAATCACTGATAAAAATCAACAACATCATCATGCATCCATACACTTTATTGAAAAAAAAGCAAAATTGAGATATGTGTATGTTGCTCCGTTACACTCCACGATAGGTAAACTGAAATTATCAGGAATAAAAAAAGTGCCAATATTTTTCTCACCTTGAGTCCTCGCACATTCACTCCTCCATTAGGCTGCCAGGAAATTCTCATGAAGTTCGACGAGCTAGTCACGTACGTCTGATCGTCCACTTCTCCGGTCAGACTGAAAGCGTGATATCGATGATTTTGCAAGAGAAATCAATCAAACTTGGCAACGATATTTCCGCCAATGTAATTTTCAGTAAGAATGAGGTGATCGCAACAAGAGTTCGCTTCGAGCATGACGACCTGCAAGAATTATTCTAAAGTAATATATTCGGATATATTCTGAGAAAATGTTGCACCTCAACTTCTACTCGCTTTCCAGCGTCAACTGACAGCATGAAATCACAAGGAGTAGATGCATCGAACGGAAAACCAGGTGATTCAATCTGATATAAACGAACATAATTTTCAAGGACTTTGACAAATTTTCAAAATTAATATTCCAAAGTAATTGCTCACCAATTTCCCTTCCTTTCAAGGTCCAGATGAACATTTGCGTGATGTAAATTCTCTGAATACAATTCAGATTACAATATTTTTATAAAGGTATCAGAACAATAGCTTAATGTCAACTTTTTAGATGGAATGCGCCTTGCATCCATGGGAAGTCGCAGAAATACTCACGTTTGCGCACGCATGCAGCGGCGAATTGAGACGAGCAATCCGTGTATACCCACTGACCGGAAGTGCCATCTGTTTCCATCACTACACAATCGCCGAGACCGCTCAAAGGAAACCCTGCAGGTTTCAAGTAATTGATTCCCGACGTATTAATGAATAGCTAACCAGCATAGAAGCTATCATAGTCCCATCTGTCCAACCAAACTGATTATCTTTTCCAGAAGCAATAGCTCCAAGAAACACTCCGCTCACGGCCCCCTTAGAAACGGCTAACCGGCGAACGAAAGAGTTTTCCTCAATTAATGCAGTATTGTTTTAAAAAAATATCATTTGTGATGTGCAACCTGCAGATTGTGAATGGACGCCAGCTCAGCTCCCATGTTCCGACAAGTAATCTGGGCATTGTTAAAGTTCTCTGCTTTCTCAGTTACCTGAAATGAGGTGAAGCACTTTCAAATATGTTAAGGATATGATTGAGATTTGATATATTTCAAGCATAAATCTTCTTTATTGATGCAATAAAGTGGAAATGAGCATCCGACAAACTTGATAGCACACTCCATCATCGACATCGTCTTCGACCTTCTCGCAACTGTATCCAGGCTCAGTTGGCTGTTGTATTTGAGTGGTGCAGTAGACGTCAAAGGAGTCAACATCAGTGTAGCCGCACCCTATATTTCAACACTTGAAATTATGCATAATTATTAGGGAAAACATCACGAATTGCTCTCTACTTCTATTTGAAGAAGCAAACGAAATCGTATCAGTTCAACGTGCGCAGTTAGACAAAACCCTCACACGACTTCCATTGTCCATCCTTCTTTATATTCCACATGCAACTAGTCGTGCACGCTTTATTGATTTCTGAAAACAATCATTTCTGAAAAATAAGTTTAAAAAATATACCTTTATCGACCAGATGTGGTTTAAAATCCACCACCGATCCGTCAGCCCACTTCCATCGACGCGAACTGGAATCGCAAACCAAACCTGAAGCGATACATATTGATTATTTCTATTTTGATTATTTTTTTATAATTTTTTTTATAAAACGTTCAATGTTCATGAGAAAGCTTTGCAAGACTGCAACACACCAGTCAATATGAATATGCTTACCAAGTATGAGGATGTTATCACTCGTCTTTGCCAGATCCTTTTTGGCCCAATATGAATTTTCCTTCAAAATGATATTCCATTAAACTATTAACGAAACGCTGATAATAATGCGAGAAGCATGAAATTGGCCGAATCAAAGTTCATGCAAAACTGTCTCACTTCATCGTTGTGAATAATCAATGGATGTCCGTTGATTTCCTTGCATGTTTTTGTATCAAAAAATCTCTTTCAATTATCGATCTGAAATCGACAACTACCGTAACCGATATCTACAGTTTTGAAAATTACAGAAAGTCCAAGCGGGTCAGACAGTGGGTTAGAAACGTGATTCATCAAGTAATTGTGGCCCTTGCTTCCCAATCAATAATCGACGCATACAGTATACCAACCGCAACCGCGATATCAGTCGCTTGATTATCAACAATGGTAATATTCGCATACAATCCTCTGCATTGTCCATCACTGACGAGATTGAATCCGGGAGGACATGAGGAATTGACGAAATCTGAAATGATCATTTTTTATTTTGTAGGGAAATTTGTGAGAGAATCACGAAATGTTTCTTTTCTCGCAATCAAAAATGCATTTGATTACCCTCACTAGTTTGGACTGTGTCTGATACTACTGGTGCTATGAACAATTTAAAATTCTCACGTAGCATCGATAAGAATAAAAACAGCAGCAGCAACATTCGACACTCCTGGGAAGTTTCGACTCGAGAGAAACGTTTATTAGCTTTCTGATTCTTATCTTTTGCTCACATTATCAAACATTATCTATTGAGGATCCTAATGATGAATCAAAGTCCGGACTTTTCGACTCGGGTCAGCTGAGTCCACAAATGGCGATGGCGATCATGTACACAAGTTCCTTACATGTCAAATTCACCTATTTATTATTTCTGCCGGTGAGGTACAATCGGTGTGGAATGACTAGAGACAGACGTATGTATGATTTGTGCATTTTTCTGATACGAAAAAAAGGCAAGATGGCAAAGAAAATGAGGCAAATATTTCTTCAGAAAATATTTATCGTACGTGCGTCAACAATATTTCAATTAGAAAAGATGGACTACTACACTCCACGGAACGTCATCTGAAATACTATAATTTCCTTCTGCTGAAAAGTTTCTTACCATCATTCCTCTCACATTCACTCCTCCATTAGGCTGCCATGAAATTTTCACGTTATTTGTTGAATTAGTCGTGAATTTCTTATCATTCACTTCTCCTGTCAGACTGGAAAGAATCTTTAGATCGATAAGCTCAATGATTTTCTCACTTTTCAATCTCGACGTCATTTTCACTGATAACGAGATGGTCACAGCATGAGTTTGCTTCGAGCATTAAAATCTAGAATAATCGAGAAAATCTAGAATAATCAAAAGAGGAAATACCTCAATTTCGACCTTCTTTCCCGGCTCAACAGATAAGGTGAAATCACACGGAGTCGAGGCATTGAAAGGGAATCCAGGTGAGTAGATCTGTGAAGCTGAATTTCTGGAAAAAAATGTGATAATTACTCACAATATCTCCTTCGTTCCATGGTCCGGTGGAGCAGCCAGGTGGTGTATAGTGTTCTAATATTAGTAGAATTATCATATCAAGAATATGCTAGCTCACGTTTCCTTTCGCATGCTACTGCTTGCTTGTCGGAGCAGTTTACATTGGCCCACTGTCCAGCAGAACTCTGAGTGTCCATCGCAAAACAATCTCCGAGTCCAGGTTTAGGAAATCCTCAAATTAATATATTTGATTCTTAAAAAATCGATTAGGTGAAAAACATACCAGATTGAAAGTTGTCATAATCCCATGCCGATCCATCTGTCCACGCAAAAGTGTTTCCAGATTCTTCTGCGGTAGCGCCAAGGAGCACTCCGCTAACTGCTCCCTTCGAAACTGCCAGTCGACGAACGAATGAGTTTTCCTTAATTTAAAAAAAATATAAAATGTGAATAATTCTACATATTTGTGAATGACAAACCTGTGAGCTGTGGATTGACGCTATATCGGCACCGAAACGTCTGCAGCCTTTCTGGGCATCTTGCC
The DNA here is from genome assembly GCA_036245825.1 of Pristionchus entomophagus. Lineage (NCBI taxonomy): Eukaryota > Metazoa > Nematoda > Chromadorea > Rhabditida > Neodiplogasteridae > Pristionchus > Pristionchus entomophagus. The sequence continues at coordinate 2,353,286 of BTSX01000006.1, forward strand.
AGTTCTCAGCAGTTACACTGATCTGAAGAATTGTTAGTGAATTATTCAAATGTTTTGGCCTGTTTTGTAAAAAGGAACCAACCTGATAACAGACTCCATCGTCATTATCATCTTCGAAACTCTCACATCCATCGTCAGATGGAACGTGTTGATCAAGTTGAACGGCACAGAAAACGTCATACGTGAATTCCATGTCACTACAGCTTGAAATTATCTCTTATTGGAGTGCAATCGGAAGATAATGGCGTTCCATTTGCAAAGAACATCCAGGTATGCATCGTCATAGAGAACAATTGTGACTAACAACTTATTCAATTGCTGTATTGCTCTTCAGGCAAGTCCATACAACTCCTATCCGTTTCCCGACAGTCCTGGTAGCAATACAAATTTAAAGACTTTCCGTATCCCCACGTGTCGCCTCAGAACAACACCCACGTGCAGGTGGGCTTGCAGGCGAAGAGCAGAGCTGACATCAAAGATCAATTAAGAAGAAAAAACAATTAAATAATGCGAGTTCACACTAGAGTCCCTCGAATTGCTTCGTTTGGCTGGTTTCAAACTGAAGAATGAACGAAATACTCGTACACTGTTGAATTTTTGTTTCGTACCTGGATCATATTGGGTTGAGGAATAAGTAACGCTCGTTTTTTTCTCTCTGACTTTAGAACCCTCGTGCTCGCTCTTTTGTTGTTGCCGTCTGCCACCCTGTTTACACTGGAGAGAGGGCCCCTCGGGCATTCCACACATGTTTTCGATTCAGTTCTCCCTAGTCTCCCAGGCGAGAATGCCGCACAATTTCGTCCCCGACCGAATTCACATTCGGAACGTGATGCTCTTTCTCTTTTTATCTGGCTTGAAACCGCCCGCCATTCATGAACAACTGGAGCAGGTTTACCCCACACATACCCCGCATGTAACCACCGTGAGAAAGTGGGTAGTCAAATTCGAGAAACACGACTTTTCCCTCGAAGATGAAGACCGACCCGGTCGCCCCATGGAGTTGGACCTCGATCGATTGCGTTCTGAGGTGGAGGCTGACCCGTATCTCACTACGCGCGATCTTGCTGACTTCCTTGGGGTCGACCAAAAAACTGCCGTGAATGGACTTCACGCGATTGGAAAGAAGTGGAAACTCGGGAGATGGACCCCCATAACCTGACCGACTATGACAAGGATCGCCGAGTGGACATGGCTTCGACTCTTCTCACTCTGCATCGCCGGTTTGATTGGCTGGACAATGTCATCACAGGTGATGAAAAGTGGGTGCTCTACGACAACCATGAGCGCATGAGACATTGGGTCGGAGAGGACCAAAAGCCAGCAGATGTCCCCAAACCCGATTTGCACCCCAAAAAAGTGATGTTGTGCATCTGGTGGTCAGTGCGGGGAGTGGAGTTCTGGGAACTCCTACCCGAGGGGACGACTATCACGGCAGAGGTCTACACTCTTCAGCTACGGAAGCTGAGACTCGCTGTCGAACAAACACGCGGGAAGGACGCTCGAATCTACTTTCAGCACGACAACGCCCGCCCGCATGTCGCAAGAAAGACCAAGGCTGAGCTGGCGGGCTATGGCTGGACTGTCCTCCCCCACCCTCCCTACTCACCCGACCTTGCCCCCTTCGATTACCACCTCTTCTCAGACCTCCAGCGTTTCCTCAAGGGACAGAGCTTCAAAGACCGAGCCACTATCCAGACCGTACTGACCAACTATTTCAAGAACCAGCCCCAGTCCTTCTATCACGAGGGCATCCACAAGCTGCCTGGTAGATGGCAGAAGGTCATCGATGCGCATGGAGAATATTTTTTAGATTCTATCGTGCTTTGTAAAGTTTTTATGATAAAGTGAAAAAAAATTCAAAAACGAGCGTTACTTATTCCTCAACCCGATAGTAGACAGGCGGCAGGTAGTCAACTGGAGATCCATCAGCCCATATCCATTTCTCGGATGTTGTGTTGCACTCCAACGCTATAACAAGACTAAGATAGGAAATATATCGCTCCTGTTAGAAGCTGCATCGCTGTTGAACTAGGAATTTGCACGTTTATGTGTTCTCATCCGCTTCTGTACCCATAAAAGTTGCTCAATACTGCAAATAAAGTGAAAAAAAATTGCAAGAGCAAAAAAAGCATGAGGAATCGAACCAGGGGTATAGCGTTCTCAAGCCTATCGACTTACCGGCTGTGCCACCGAGGCGCTTACTCCACTAGTTATCGAGATCGGGACTATCATCTCACGCGCCCACGTGGTTATGATTCGGAAACTGCATCGTTGAAATTCGACCCTTAGTAGGTCTATCGGAAAACTTCTGACACTGGTTCTGAATATCACTCATGAGTACCTACTACCCTAAATAGGCCAACTTCGGATTGGCTTCCGTCGACCTTTGAGGTTCCCTTGTGAGTGAAATCGGCTCTCGACTCTGTGGTCTCTACAGATATTTCCCTTCTTTAATTGCAATTTTGAAAGAGCAAACAAAATTTTTGACCTCGATCGTGTATCATCTTTGATAATCTCTTCCTTCATACAACTCTCAGAAGGTTCATCTTCTTTCTGATCAGTAGATCATTCGTCCTTCAAATCACTTCTCCTTCAGATCAGAAGATTTTTCCCAGAGAAACGAGAGAACACGCGAATTGAGGAGACTCGGCTGCCGATTTGTCATCACTAACGAGCATTGCTAGCACACGAAACGAGTTACCGAGATCCGATCCCCTACGAGGAAAGAGGCGAGAGGAGGTAGATCAAAGATCAAAGTAGGAAAGAGGAGGGACGAGGTAGATCAAAGATCAACCACCTCATGGTGACTAGAGGGCCGTCGCGTTGTATGTATTGTTGTCCTGAGCTCCCTTCAGTTCACCTCGCGAGAGCGCCCACCGCTGAACAGCACGCGCCGAGTGAAGAATGGAGAGTGAAGAGAGAAGAGATGAAGAGAGAATGAAGATTGTCGGATAACTTGCATTAAGATACCGATAGAAGAATTCCGAAAAGACGAAATTATGACGAATAAGAATCTGCTGAATCAATCCCTCATTTCGGATTCTACCTTCGGCTTCTAGTTAAGATGTTATCCGGCTCCTAACAATAAGTTGTGTATTTGCATCTAATTAGAGGAGCGCGCACACTCCGCGGAGCAATTTGACTGGAATATAAAAAGCATTGTCCACTCTTCTCCTCTCATTTCCAGTGATTGTAGTAGATAGTGGAGGCCGACTCGCGTTTCTGTGATGCAATAATTGTGGACACTGGTTTGCTGATCGATTGACAAAGTGAGTTACTATTTCCCGCATATTTTCCACTTATTTTCTGAGATATAGGGAGGGGTAGGCAGATCAGATCTTAAGATCTGAGGTGGATAGGTCCGTGGGGTACGGAAGTCTGGATGGTTGGTCCTTCTGTTACCGTAGTCTGTATGTGGTTGATCAGTGGGGTACCTTCACCTGGGATGGTAGATCAGGTGTACGTCAGTCAGTGTGTGATCTACCCACAGACTACCGTAACCCTGATCTAACACTCACCGAGTACAGCACCCCACTGATCTACCGCCCCATACCACGGTACCTCATTGATCTACCATCACAGACTACGGTTCTTCACTGCTCTACCGGCCACAAACTACGGTAGTAGATGATGGGCACTGAACTCTGTAGATTAATTAACCTCCCCTCTCATTTGGAGTGGGTAATTATCGATTGACACGTACGCGTACGTGCTAAAATCTGTTGATCCCCTCTCATTCCCTGAGTAGACCGCCTCGATCGACTCGAATCACTCGAAATGTGAACAGTGAGAGGGGATAAACAGAGTTTAGCACGTAAGCGTACGTGTCAAAAAGTTTTCAGAGCCAACTACGGTACCCTGAGAAAACCTTCCAAACCACAAGCCATACTCTGAACCAACCTTCCGTACTCTGAGCCTACCTTCCTTTCCGCTAGGTTTTCGGTCAGAGCAAAGTTGACGGCGTGGCACGGTGGAGGAATGCACGGCTCGTTACGGTAGTGGCTCGCGAAATCTATCACAGCCGCATATCGCATGCACTTTCGCGCGCCTTTTTTTTTATTCAAATCGGCGCGTCACACGCGGCCGTCAGCATTTTTGTTGTTTTGCCATTTCAAACAAATCTATTTTGATTAATTCGCGTTGAGCATTGCTTTTCACGGTGTGACGTTATGTCCAGCCTTAAAGGAGGAGTGGAAAATCGTGAGAAAGAGTAAATCTTCACCCAATGATGCACACAAATGCGGTATACTGAGAAATAATGCTGATAAACAATCGATCACGTTACAAACCAAGTTGTCTTTACAATCGTTTGCTATCTACTCACTGTCGATGTTTGGTGTCGATGTCAACTCGGTTAGACAAAAAAAAGAGGGAAAATCACGTGAGATTGTCTTGTATCCATGTCCACCTATCACGTACGGATTATGCCGCAACTTATCGTATCAATGCAAAACGAACGGTTATATTGATTCAGCAATATTTATTGTGCAATTATCAATATCCCATTAATACTGCTACATAAGAAAAAAAAACTGCTTTGAATGTCATCTGAAATTGTTTCAGATTCGATTTTCTCCATAATAAATCTCACCACCATTCATCGGACGTTCGTTCCTCCATTTGGCCGCCAGGAAACTCTCATGAAGTTCGATGAAGTGGTCTTGTGTCTTATAGAATAGATTTATCCGCACAGGTGGTATTGTTGTGGGAATGGGGTGAGGGGGGTGGTTGGGACAATAAGAACAAATAATGTGTGGGGCGGGGGGTAAGTAAGCGAGTGAATGAGGGATATCATCCATACACAGATCATCCAATTTCCTTACACATCATATTCATCAACTCTGCATAGTTTGTAGGTATCTTTCCTTTTCGAAGCACTTCATATAGTATTTTACCTACTCTACTCGCAAAGCTCTGCTCGCGAATCTTAGTTCGAAAATTTTCTTGAAACACTTTAAATCCTGCGCTTCTGAGATTAGACTTGTAAAGAATCAGAAAATCGTTTCTGACTTGGGATAATCTTGAATTCCCGAATAGCATTTGATAGACTAGTTTGAAGTCATTAACCGGTCTTCACCGGTCAGACTGCAAGCATTGCGTGATAAACTTTTTTAAAACCTAATATCCCACTTAGCAATGTCAGTGAAAATTCTGAGAACCTCGACTTGGACGTTATTTCCAGTTTCCACCTGCAGAATGTATTCGCATGGAGCCGACGCGCTTTCCGGGAATCCTGGCGTGTATATCTGAATAATTTAAAACTTTTTGAATCACAATTGAAGACTCACGATGTCTCCTTCATTCCATGGGACGGAGGTGCAGTGTAGTGTTCTAGAATGTTTATTTCCATTATCATTACCGAAGATGTGTTTGTTTTTTTTTTATCAATTTCGGGGTTTCATAATAATGAACTTACGCTTGCGCTGGCATGCGACGGCTTGTTGGGAAGAGCAATCTACGTTCACCCATTCGCCATTTGGCACTTCGAGTGTCCATAGAAAGACAATCACCGAAGCCAGTGATGGAATATCCTGATAAAGTTTAATTAATGGTCCTAATTACGATGTGATGATGACATACCAGCCTGAAAATTGTTGTAATCCCATTTCGTCCCGTCGATCCATGCGAAATCCTTTCCCTTTGCCGTGACGTTTGAGCCGAGAAACACTCCATTCAGTGCGCCCTTGGAAACTGCGAGCCGTCGAATGAATGAGTTTTCCTGATATTTCATCGAGTAATGTGACATTATGAGCATCGAGGCCGAAACCTTCTTAGCGTGTATAGAGGCCAATAACGCCCCGAAACTCGTACATATCTTCCTAGCGTCTTGCCAGTTCTCAGCAGTTCTGGATCCAGTTTTGGAAATTGATTATTTCCTGTTTCCGGTAAAAAAATCCTCTTACCAGAGTCATAATTGCCACCATGGGGCTTGTAGTCTAGTGGTGATCCATCCACCCAATGCCATCGAGATGACTCGGAGTTGCATTCGAGACCTGAATCGCGTACTTTTATCAACACAATTGACTTACTAATCAGCAAATTTAAAAAAATTTACCAATCAGCAGTGGGGCGCGTTCTTTCCAGTAGGCTTGTTGCTGAAACGTTGATAATCATTATTAACGCATTGCCTACTTTGATGAAATATATATTTTTTAAAACTGACTTCATCGTTGTGAATTGACACTGTATCAGCTTCAAGTGCATCGCACTTCTCGATTCCGACATTGCACGCGGAATAATCCCAGACCATATTCACTGTTGCCGCTAGTCCTCTACACTGTCCATCGCTAACGAGATCGAATCCAGAGGGACATGAGCTGTGAGAGATGTCTGAAGGTAAATTCTTCATTTAACAGTGGTCATAATTTTTTGTTTAATTAAAATAAACTGTGCAAGATATTTCTATCATTTGGTTAGATTCTGAATATTTCTTGTCATTTTGTCAGTTAATTAGGAAGGAAAAATCTAGCTAAAAATATGAACAATACTCACGTAGTATCGAGAAGAAGAGAAGAAGTCGTTTCATAATGAGCCAGTCGTAAGAAGAGACTGACTATTAAAGTGAAATAAGAGCTTTATGAAGAGAGTATTGAATTGAGAAGAGAGCTTTGTGAGAGATCAGCATCACCTTGATCTTATCACTATTAGTAATTGTGCCCAGGCGTAGGATTAACGCCGATCTTAACCGAGATAATGGCATGGAATAATGGAGAGTGGTATTTATTGATCACAAGATCAACCTTCATTTAACCTTGGATGTACGAAAACAACGACCATCCATCACTAGAGACAACGAGAAAGAAAATACACTAGGATTTTGTTAGAGATATGATCGCCACCTCAAAAAAAAAAACAAATTTTTTTCTACGCAGTACAGCTATTTCTACTTCTCCCGTTCATTGTTACTTTTGAAGTTCGCATTCATTCAACCACAAAATGGTCCCCATGCACAAAAGATTCCATCCAATTCTCCGCTCTCTAATCATTGCTTCGCGTGCTTCTTCCCTTCACAACATTATGATAAAGCTTCGATTTTACGACGGGAAAGGTTTATCGCTGTCTTCAATTCACGTACGCATCACTGATCAAACTAGCATGCACAATGGCTCGAATCAGCGATAATTTACATTGATTGGATATTATCGGAACGGTATGATTTTGCGGCATGTATTATGAGAGCGGTGCGATTTTGCGAAGGGAGATTATTATCTGTGTGTCTTCCATTCTCTCGGACATCATCGATCAATGAGGTTATCTTGAAAGTTTCTTACTGAGCATCAACGCTCACTTTTTTTGTTGATTTTGAAATAGTATTCTCGTGAAACAGTCTTTATTGATGAAATGGACAAAATAGCTTTAGCATATCCGACAGTTGTGCTTCATTCGAGAGGATTTTCTCAGACTGCCTTGAATGTCATCTGAAGTGTTCTTTGAAATCAGCGATCTCTTTCTCCTTCCTCACTATCATTCCTCGCACATTCTTTCCACCATTAGGTTGCCAGGACACTCGCATGAAATTTGATGAAGTACTCCTCATCATTCACTTCACCGGTTAGACTGCAATGAATAGTATTTTTAAAAAGTATCTGGTGTTCCTACTTGGCTATAACGGTTCCTCCGATATAATTATCACTGATAATCAGACGGTCGCAGCAGGAATTCGCCTCAAGCAGGAGGATCTAAAAATTGTACGCTAAATTGTTTATGTGAATGAATAGAAGTAATCAACCTCGACTTGAACTTTCTTTCCAGTGTCCACGGAAAGAATGTAATCACAAGGAGTTGATGCGCTCACAGGAAATCCCGTTGAATAAATCTGTGTAGAGAATTCTGTTAATGATTTCAGTAATTACTGACGATATCGCCTTCGATCCAGGGTCCTGCGGAACAGGCAGGTGCAGTATAATGTTCTGAAATCGAAAATAGTGAAAATTTTTACTACAATTTTCACTGGAACAAATCACATTTTGAATACATGAAGAATTACATACAGTTTAACTAACGAAAATTGATATGCCATTTTCTCCATCCATCATTTGCGATAATTATGTAGTATTTTTCCAAATTGTTTGTAACTCACGTTTGCGTTCGCAAGCCACTGCTTGTTTAGAAGAGCAATCTACATTCACCCACTCTCCAGTCGTTCCTTGAGTATCCATAGCAAGACAATCTCCATAGCCAGCAATGGGAAATCCTGAATTTGAACTAAGATGTTTATCGAATCCAAGCACAAACCTGGGAAGAAGTTTTCGTAGTCCCATTTCGTCCCATCAATCCATTCAAATTCCTTTCCTTTTCCTGAGATACTAGCCCCAAGAAACATGCCACTTAAGGCTCCTTTCGAAACGGCCATTCTACGAACGAACGAGTTTTCCTATAAAATTTCGTTCGTCGGGCTAAACCCTTCCAGAAGACAAACCCTCGAATTGTGAATCGAAGCGATATCAGAACCAACACTTTGACATATCTTCTGAGCATCTTGCCAGTTCTCAGCAGTTGCACCAACCTGAATGACATCTCAACTATGATTTAAGTTTTTTGTTCTGTTTCATCCATATAATTACTTCAATTTTTTTTTTTGGGTCAACAACTCAAGCATAACATGCGCGAACAAATGGATTCGAGTAACAGTCATTATTAATTCCGTGACATCAGATATGTATTTCAAACGGGAGAGAATATCGTGACCTATGTCCTACATAGGGTTCGCTGTTCTGTTACATGCATAGAAAACATCGAAAATGGATCACACTTCCGCGTGTATTAACTTCTACTGAAAGAAAACTGTTTCAAGCTAGCAAATACGAGAAGTCCATTGAAAATATACCAATGATAATACAAACCTGATAGCAAATATCATCATCATTATCGTCTTCGAAACTTTCGCATCCATCGTCCGAGGGAATTGGTTGTTGTAGCTGAGTAGTGCAGTATACATCAAATGTGTCTACATCTGTGTAGCCGCACCCTGAACAATTTTTTAAATCATGAATTTAATATAATGTGTACAGTTCGTCGCTCTGAAAATATCTTTTTAGTATCAAAAATGGAACTTACAAGATGCCCAATTTCCCGATTTCTGAACATTCCACATACAATTTGTTTTACAATCGGCATCCAATGCTGGAAATATAAACACAGATTCGGATTGCGAGAGGGTGTTTATACCTTTATCGTACGATGATGGCTTGAAATCCACTGCCGATCCATCTGCCCACTTCCATCGGTGTGAACTGGAGTCGCACACCAAACCTTAGATAACATTTTAAAACTGATTTACAGCACACGATCTGATTATAATTAATAATATAAATACTGGCATTAAAAATTCGAAGCTCCTTGAATTTTTGCATAATTTTCAATTACCCATGACGAAGAGGTTGCTCATGGAGGACGTTGCGGCATGATAGTACGCTTGTTCCTTCAAAGCTTGTTTTCACTACGTTTAAGATTCTGAGCATCTTATGAGATGCATAAAACGTCTCGAACGTTACGTAAACTGCGCAGTCTGTTTCTCATTAGGAGTTACCATCCCTATTATCATAAACATAATTACTTCAATTTTGTTATATAAAATTTCGATAGGAAGCGTACATGATCAGACGATTTCTCTAATCTCTAATCTCTCAAAGAAATGAAGTGTGTTGATTTAGAGAAAATCTTACCTCACTGTTGTGGATTGTTAGTGGTTGTGCTTGGATTTCCTTGCATTTCGCAATCGCCTTGTTCGTAGCTTGATCATCACTGATGCTCAGTGTGCCATACCAGCCTCTGCACTGTCCATTGCTAACGAGAACGAATCCGTGAGGACATGAGCAATAAGAGATATCTAAATCCCATTAATATTTTACTGAAATGTGTTCAAGAAGTGCATATGAGAGGAATCGCCAGATTTTCGAGAGCCCTGCGGCGGCAGGAAATAGTTTCCCCGATTCTGCTGAAAAGTGAAACTTAAGTACTTCGAATGATGCTCTTGCAAACTGTGTTTGCCGATTTCGATATCAGGTCTCATCTTTGAGTATTGTTAGGTCAAAGTAGGTACACTATGAAATTTACGACCAAAAATGGCTCACGAAAACAGCCATAACTTGCTTTAAAATGAAGCTAGAAACAATTTGAAAAAAGATTTCGAATGAGTAGGCGGAGGGGAACATTTCTTATGTTGATGATGTCATTCCTCGTCCATGCGCTGGATCGGGGTGGTCGGTATTTCTTCAAAAAAGTAATGTAACTTTACTAATACCGATTTCACCAACAAGCGCCGATAAGGGATTCGAGAAAAACCATGTACCTAAGACCACCTCTAATATAAGAACGATCGGAGGGTAGAGAAAAAAAAGCCCGCACTTTTGTCCAAAAAACCTGCGATTTTTACAAATTTTCGAAGTTTTTTAAGCATAACTTGTTTCATTCATGTTTTCATGAGCTCTCATATCGAAATTCGGAATCAGCGTGCCAAAATAAACCAAAATTTCTTATAGACATATTTTTTCGAGATAAAAAGCTTTTCGACTCTGAACACGTTTTCACCATGTGGTCCCCCTTTGGTCCGATTTTGGTCGAAAATAATTTGTCACAGAATCATGTCCCTATGGGAATTTCTGGCTTATTTTTGAGCGTAGAACACAAATTTGCTTACTAGTGCTCATGAAGTTATGGCCAAAATTCAGAACCAATTTTTTTTGTTATGTTATTCATTGCATAATATTTCGAGGTTTGATGAGCTTTTATATTTCGAGGTTTGATGAGCTCTAGTTATCAAATTCGTGTTCTACGCTCAAAAATAAGCCGGAAAATCCTATTGGGACATGATTCTGAGACAACAATTTATTCGACCAAATTCGGACCTAAGGAGGGACCACATGGTGAAAAAGTTGTCAGAGTCGAAAAACTTTTTATCTCGAAAAAATATGTCTATAGGAAATTTTGGTAAAATTTGTAAAAATCGAAGGTTTTTCGGACAAAAGTGCGGGCTTTTATTTTCTCTACCCTCCGATCGTTCTTATATTAGAGGTGCTGTTAGGAGACGTTCCATGACATTCTGCACCTAACCAACAGATCGCTTTTTCGCAACCTATGCCAATAAGTTCAGAGTGAAGTCCCCATACATAGAGCTGATAGCTGGCCCAATATGAGATGTTGGGGTGCACCCTCCGGGAAATGCCAGAGGTGTCCAAAAAAAAGTCGAAAATTTCATCCCAGAAAAAAATACGTTCTTATAGGTGTTTCGGGTGTTTTTTTTGTTGATAAAAATAACGAAAAACATAGTTTGGATGCGAAAGGAGGACATCGTCAAAAGGTCGAAAAATCGAATTTTCGTCATTTTTTTTATCACCGTGAAATTTTTTTTCATCAACTGTCATTTTTTTATTTCATATTCGGAATCTACGTGAAAAACTACCCCGCGTGTTAATTTTTCAGGCCTTTCGGACTGTTAGCCCGGATTCCGCAGCTTCCCGACCGAGGATCTCTCGGAGGCTGACGAGAGAACGATGACGAGAGATATCCCCATTTCGGCATGATAGGGTCACTTTTATATCAGATTTTCTTTCCATTAATCGTTATTAAGCATTTGTGATAATGTAATGGGGTTGCGATATCGATAAAACACGAAAAAAAGTGAAAAGTCGAAAAATCACTTTTTCAAAATCTCAAAATTTCAAAAATTCTGATCTTCAAACGGTGTATTTTCAATGTAAAATCACTCCGATATGAGTTATGAACAATATCTGAGCTTTTGGGACGGTTTCTAAAGAAAAAGTTTTGGTCGAAATTTTTTTCGATACTTTGCATACCGAAAAATAACAATTTCTAAAAATTTTTGCAAATCCGCTATAACTCTCAGATATTGTTCATAACTCATATCGGAGTGATTTTACGTTGAAAATACACCGTTTGAAGATCAGATACATGACTTATGAATTTTTAAAATTTTGAGATTTTGAAAAGTGATTTTTCTTTTCACTTTTCACTTTTTTTCATGTTTTATCGATATCACAACCCCATTACATCATCACAGATGCTTAATAACGATTAATGGAATGAAAATCTGATATAAAAGTGACCCTATCATGCCGAAATGGCGAAATCTCTCGTCATCGTTCTCTCGTCAGTCTCCGAGTGATCCTAGGTCGGGGAGCTGCGGAATCCGGGCTAACAGTCCGAAAGGCCTGAAAAATTAACACGCGGGGTAGTTTTTCACGTAGATTCCGAATATGAAATAAAAAAATGACAGTTGATGAAAAAAAATTTCACGGTGATAAAAAAAATGACGAAAATTCGATTTTTCGACCTTTTGACGATGTCCTCCTTTCGCATCCAAACTATGTTTTTCGTTATTTTTATCAACAAAAAAAACACCCGAAACACCTATAAGAACTTTTTTTATCATTTCCCGGAGAGTGCACCCCAACATCTCATATTGGGCCAGCTATCAGCTCTAGGTATGGGGACTTCACCCTGAACTTATTGGCATAGGTTGCGAAAAAGTCCTCCGTCGACCCCTCCCAAAAGCTTCACTAAACCGTGGAACGGCTCTTAGGTACATGGTTATTCTCGAATCCCTTATCGGCGCTTGTTGGTGAAATCGGTATTAGTAAAGTTACATTACTTTTTTGAAGAAATACCGACCACCCCGATCCAGCGCATGGACGAGGAATGACATCATCAACATAAGAAATGTTCCCCTCCGCCTACTCATTCGAAATCTTTTTTCAAATTGTTTCTAGCTTCATTTTAAAGCAAGTTATGGCTGTTTTCGTGAGCCATTTTTGGTCGTAAATTTCATAGTGTACCTACTTTGACCTAACAATACTCAAAGATGAGACCTGATATCGAAATCGGCAAACACAGTTTGCAAGAGCATCATTCGAAGTACTTAAGTTTCACTTTTCAGCAGAATCGGGGAAACTATTTCCTGCCGCCGCTAATACCCCAAACCTCTCGAATCTCTCGCGATTCCTCTCATATAGTGGAGAATGTGAAATTTAAAACTATATATTTTGAATATTTCATATCGTTCGTCAGTGAAGTGGAATGACTAATGAATAGTGATTGCTACCTCTGAGAGGGACTATGATTCTTCAGTTACGTAGTATCCAAAACACTCACGTAGTATCGAAACGAAGAGAAGAAGTCTTCTCATTCTAAGCCACTCGTGAAAAGAGAATATTGATGTGGAAAGTGAGCCTTATAAGCGATGAGCTTCGCCTCGTTCTTATCATCACTCTTTCTGGGTATCGAAGCTATTGCGTTCGGTTAGGCTCTAGGAGCAACTTTTGAGCATATATTATTTTTCGCCTGTTTTCGAGCTCTTAGGCGAACGGGCTCATATGAAAAACACTCACATCTTCAGAGAAAATGAATAGACTTCGTTATTTTCGTTTTGAAACACCCATTCATATTCGATGATTACAATATGAATATGACGCCGTTCGTCTTATTTTCGAGCAAATCTGGTCTGATCTGGCACAGCTCAAAAAGGTCGATTTTCTGAAACTTCGTGTGTTGGGGTTATCGAGGGTGCTGAAGACGATGGGCATATTCATTTTGTCCCTAGAAGCCTCGTTGGCTCCAGATGGCGTCACGTCGAAATCACGTTTTCACGTGCTACTCAGCCCTCGAGAGTGCTAATTTTTAGGTGAAAAATGTTTCTTGGGTAGAAATGCATGGCGCACAGACTCTGCGTCTCTGACCTCCCCTCTATCTCTCTCCTCCCCGACCCCTATGCACTGTCTGCGCTCTCGCCGCTCTCTCATCTATTGTATCGATAATAGCGCGTTTGAGCAAGAATTGGGCTTCTGGGACGACTTGTTCAAGCGGGACAAAAATTGTTCGCTGGGTCAGGCTTTTACTGTGAATAATTCATAATCGCGTAAATTGAAGACAAAAATATGACCTTATAGTGATTTCGATTGGAAATGAACTGTAGATCACGAAAATCAACACCCCGAAGCCTGAAAATGTCTCTGCAATGCGCTGAATCGATCCGCGGCGGCCCGCCACGGCTGCGGGTACCCAATGCGATTAGCCAGTACTGTATAGGGGTACGTTCGATGACCAGGCCTGATAAGTATTTTGTCAGGCCTGGTAAACACCCGAACGGCGGGTCATGGTCATTGGTGAATATCACGCATCTCGTTTTGGACCATGATACGGGGGCCAGGTAGTACCTCGAGTTGTCAATTTTTTTTGGGAAAAATCGAATAATGAACTGATTTTTGTAAAACAAAAATAAGAAAATAAAATTAAGAATTTAATTAGTTGTAAAAAAATAAATGGGAAAAATAATTAAGAAAATTAAGCTTAGAAAGTCAGTTTGTGAAAGACCATTTTTCAGAAAATCAGATCTCGTAAATTTTTCCGCGACCGTTTTTTTGGGTGTAACCACAAATAGATTTTTTTTATTTTAAGAATTTTTTAACATATTATCTTTAACTAGTCTATTTCTAAAAGAAAATTGCGATACCGACCACTTTGAACAAATATTATGGAAAATGGCGATCTACCTACCGTACCTTAAGCCAGTTACCGTACTTCAGGAGTTGATGGATCATTCTAATGGGTTTCAAAAATTCGTATTATCTCTAATTAGTCCATTTATGAAAGAAAATTAAGATATTTATCACTTTGAACAGGTCCTATTGAAAGTGATCTACCTACCGTAATCCGGGGGCCTATTACGTCCACTTTAGTACAACGTCATTGAACATGAGAAAACATTGAAATAGGGACGTAAATATTGAATAGCCGAGGTTAAAGAACATTGAAAGCGAAGAAAAATATATTTTTTATAATATAAAAACTGGCGAGAGAAAACAGGAATTGATCGAAAACTTCCTAAATGACGCGGTTGGATGTTTCTGTCCATTAGGTCGTATACACCCAACCAAAGTTTGAATAATGCATACCTATTGGTTCAGATCGCCTGAGCAATCGGCAAGGTCCAGGCCTGCACGCTGAAGAAGGAGCCGACTGCTCCCAAATTGATGAAGGACAAGACCACTCCACTTGAGGTTTGATCTACCCTGGCTCCGGAAGTCAGTGAGCATATTAGCGACAACTTCACTCTGGGTTTGTTTGCCGCCCTATTATTTATGTTTCTTCAATTCCATTGATTTCCGGAATATCGGCAAATGAATGTGTTCACCGTACAATGACAACTAGAGGCCACTTCTTGTTGGTTGCAGGATCGATTTTTGCGGCTACATCAGCGATACTGAATTCATTCAATGTTTGGTCGACTATAATTTTCAGAAATCACACCTGACAAATCTTCCAGGCATTTCAATGAGGAGATTTGAAGCAAACTTCTTTGACTCCGGCGTGATCGAAGCATAGATCTTGCATGTTTCCTTGCACAATCCATCGATAGTCACCTATTGAGAAAACAATTAAAATATACATTCACAAAATCGAAATTTCACAATGAGCACACGATTAGAACGATAATTTAGAATGACTAAATGCCATTAATTTGTAATCTAATTCTGGATGTATGATTCACTTCATAGTCAACTCTAGCTGACTCACTGATGACTGCCCATTGAAGTCGAACTCATCGAATACTCGACTCGAATAGAAATCGACGCTTGCTTCTGAAATGATTTGCTTGAATTTTGAATTTTTTTTTTTTTTAAACTGTGCAAACATTCGAGACAAGATTCTCGTCAAATCACATGCTCTCAAGGTTCTCGAACCGGTGAGAGAGCACGGAACTTGAGGAGAGCATTTATCAATCCGACATAACTAGCGAAAGCGTACCTGCACTGCAGTTCATCAGTAAGACGATGAGTAATCCTTGAGGGATCATTCTCGATTGTGGGAAACACTGATAGCAGGCGAATTTGTACACGACTGAGATTACTAATGCTTTGCGATATCGGCTTATCGTTTTGTTCCAATCAATGTTGATTCATCAAACGCACATACTTTTTATCCGTTGATTCTTGTGCGCAGTAAACGAGAAATGAATCATTCACATTATCCAGAAGGGCTGAATGTCGAGCGTTGCATCAATCGCGTCGAGTTTTCCTGGGCTAATAAATAATAAAGAAATTTTTTAAAAAGCTAACCGAAGTAGGAAGTAAAAGAATCGGGAATCGAGATAGTCGTTAAAAATAGATCTATGAAATTGCAAAACGAAACATCGATGTGCTCATTGTTCAGGCGTGTTGTCTCAGAGATGTCCCGCTTCTAAAAGGATTCACATGACTCTCAAAATTTATATAGAATAGAATAGAATAGAATAGAATAGATTTATCCGCACAGGTGGTATTGTTGTGGGGGGGAGGGGTGGGGGGGGGGGGGAGGTGGTTGGAACAAGAAGAACAAAGAATGTGTGAAATGGGGGGGGGGGGGTAACTAAGCGAGTAGAGCGAGCAAGTATACAGATCATCCAACCTCCTTACACATCACATTCACGAACTCTGCATAGTTTGTAGGTATTTTTCCTTTTCGAAGTACAACATACAGTAATTTACCTACTCTGTTTGCAAAACTGTGCTCGCGAATCTTAGTTCGAAATTTTTCTCGACACAATTTGAAGCCTGCGCCTCTGAGATTAGACTTGGAAAGAACCAGAAAATCGTTTCTGGTTCGGGATAATCTTGAATTCCCGAATAGCATTTCATAGACTAGTTTAAAGTCATTGATCTTTCGACGGTACATCAACGTGGTCAGTTTGAACATCTCGTTTCGTTCAACTGGTAATGGCCTGTTTTCAAAGTTGTATCCCAAACATTTGTAGCTAATCAACCTAGTGACTTTGTTCTGCAGTTTCTCTAGTTTACCAGCTTCTCTATCGAAAACTGGAAATGCGACACTAGGACTGAATTCTACCATAGGTCTAACGTAAGTAGTGTATGCATTAACCATCACCGCAGCGTTATTGGTGCTGAGTCCACGGAAAATTAAGTTGGAACGGATCGCAGCTTTTTGGATCACTATGTCAAAGTGTTCTTTGAATGTCAATTCCTTATCGATTTGAATACCGAGATCTCTGACAGAAGACTTCGGATCAATTTGAGTTCCATTCAAGTAATACTTCAACAGTGAATTTTCATTTCCTAAGTGGAGTACGTTACACTTCTCAATTGCAATTCGCAATTGCCAGATATCGCTCCACTCCAAAATTGAAACAACACATTCCTGAAGTTTGATTGGACCACTCAGTTCATCTTTTTCGAATGCGAGGTATATTTTTAGATCGTCAGCAAAAGTGAAACTTTTGCACCCATGCTTGTCTATAACCTGCGATAAATCGGCAGTATATAGATTGAATAGCAGAGGTCCTAAAACTGATCCTTGTGGGACCCCACTAATGACCGGTCTTGATTCAGATAATGTCGTTTTGACTCTCACTTTGAATAATCTTTTGGATAAGTACTCTTCAATCCATTTCACGGTCAGCAGTGGAAAGCCCATTTTGGATATCTTTTGAATTAATTTTGGATGGCTTACTGTGTCGAATGCTTTGGCATAGTCGAAGTATATCACATCGACACACCTGAGCTCATCAATCGCTTTTGACCATTCATTAACCACTTCGATCATTTGAGTTTCAACTGAGCGATTTTTTCGAAAGCCGAATTGCGTGTCAGGAAAGAGACCGTATCTTTCACTGTCAGCAATCATTTGCTTGGCAAGGCATTTCTCAAATACACGACAGAAGATGCTTGTTATTGAGACAGGTCTGTAGTTTGACGGGTTTGAAAATGGTGCTTTCTTCTTGAGAGGTGTTATTGTGGATAAGCGCCACCGGTCGGGAAGTTGAGATAATTCATACGATTTTCGAAAAATTATTTCAAGAGCCGCAGAAAGAGGGACTGCGGTATATTTAATAAAAATCATAGGTATATTATCTGGAGTTCGACACGATGATGCTTTCCACTTTTCAATAAGCTCACAAATTTCAAACCGACAGAAGGGGTCAACATAAACATTCGAAACTTTCTCTCTTTCATGAGAAAAAGATGGGGAGTCACCATTATCTTTAGTGAAAACCCTTGAGAATGTCTCTGCCAGTAATTCTGCCTTATCGCCGTCAGACTCAATTTGATGATTTGAATTATCTATGAGACAGTCTACAGCAGAAGTACAGGCATTAGAAAGTTTCGATTTTATGTAACCATAAAACTTCTTCTGGTTCTTATTCTCTATTATCTTTCTCTCGTAATTTTGGTGGTATTTAGTCACTTCCTGGTTATATTCGGCATGAAGCTTGTCAAAACGTCTTTTAGACGAAGGTTTTCCGTCATTCAAAAACGTGATCCAAGCTTCGTGGCGTTTCTTAGAGAGTCTATGAATATGACCAGGCAGTGGTTTCCCAGTTGAATCAATCCTCATTAAAGGGACAGATTTTTCAATTATGTCTTCGAGTAGAAGAATGAATTTTTCGTACATCTCATTCACAGTTTCGTTCACATTGAAAAAGAGAAGCCAGTCAATACTAGAAAGTAGAGAATTTATCGCAGCATAGTCCGCTTTTCGAAAATTTTTTACATATCTAGCTTTTTGCGGTTCTGTTCGCATCAGTAATTGGAATTTGAATGCGCTGTGATCTGAATTGCCATAGTTCGGCAACTGCTCTAGATTTCCCACAATTCTGTAGGAATCAGTCAGCAGTAAATCTAGAAATGCATTCCCTCTAGTCGGAAATGTGATGCGCTGTTCAAGTCTCACTTCAGTACAGCAATTAATGAAGTCAATGTTGACACCGTTGTAATTTTGAGAGTCGAGTGGCCATTTGATATCAGGGAGATTGAAATCACCAACCATAACTGTTGGATGAGTGCATTTGGTGAAGTCATCCAATTTCTCCCAGATGTGCGCACTATTGGTTTGAGACAATGCCGGGACACGGTATAACAGAATCACACGCGTACTCTGGGTACCAACAGTCAGATCTACAATTAGTAGTTCATGCGATTCATGTTTGGACTCAGCAAAAACCAACTTGAAATCAATGCTACAGTGAATGATCATGCATACTCCACCGCCTCGTTTTTTCACACGATCACACCGAATAATATTGTAGTTACTCGCTAGTGACCCTAGAACGACTCCATCAGGGTCAGATTTACGCAGCCACGACTCAGTGAAACAATAAACGAGATACTCATTCGTCTCAAGTTGAGACTTCAAACAACTATGGTTCACCTCGTTCAAGATAGATCGAATGTTTGCATAAATCACAGTAACTTTAGGAGGCTCAGCACACTTGCGTACACCTCTACCTCTCAAAAAGGAGAGAAGGAGCTCTGATGAATGGATGGGGGAGGGCGCCCATAGGACGAGTGAGACGAGGAGGGCTGAGTGGCATCAACCCCGTAACCACCACTGTTCGAACCCGGGAAAGCCCGAGAACGGACACTGGAGTTATAGAAAGTGAGACCACCCGAGTTCCTCACTCCTCTCGTTCCTATGCCCGCTGATGATCTGTAGTTGCCGGGGTTGTTGTACGTGAATGGCTTGTCGCCAGAATTCGCCCTCTCTTCGCGTGTCAGAGAAGGACGCAGCCAGACCCGGCAATGTTTGAAGTGGGCCAGCAGGTGCCGTCTGGAGATGACCTGGCTCTGCAGTTTAGAGCAGGGCAAGATCACCTTTAGCAGACGACCCCTGGGATCGGGCGCTCCGTTCACCGGCATGCGAAAGACAGCCGTGGGCACTGCCTGGATGCCGAGGTGATTAAGAACATCCATGACCTGTGCCCGATCGTTCAATGCCCTGTTCGGAGTGGGCATTGAGGCGAATTCGGGTAGACCGTCGATCACGACCGCCCTTTCACGTTCAACATCCTCAACAATCTCTCTCACTCTCACGTCACAATTCTCGAAAGTCATTTTGGGTGAAATGAGGGGGATGGGTGCGGTCGGCGCGGGTGACTTGGAATGAGTTGGTTGAGAGGGGACGGATGGGACGGGTGGAGGAAGGATGGTAGAGGAAACGGGAAGTTGTTTCTTCTCTATCAGTTGCTCTCTCAGTCTTCTGTTTTCATCCAACAATCGCTCTTGACTCTTCTCCAATTCCGAAACGCGTTGACTCACAGCTCGATTACTTGACTCCATGCATTCCATCTTGACGTTCATTGCATCCATCGTGACCTTCATGGCTCGTACCAGATCCAGTAGGGGAACCGCATCTTCTGTTGACTTGGTGAACCGCGAGATGAATGACGAGAATCGAGTAGATGGCGAGAGTGGCTGAGGTGTGGATGAATCAGGAAGAGTACACGTCGAAACAGAACTGGTGACCTCTGGTGGTGCCATAGTGTTGATTGAGTCCGGCACAAGACTCTTGGTGACTGCGATCGGTAGTAGGCGACGGTGATAGGCGACTAGACTTGTCCCATTGAGAGCGCAATTGCCAACCGACCGCCCCTCACTCTTGGTCAAGAGGGAATGATATTTCAGTCATCTGAAAATTTCCAGGGCGTCTGTCATCTTTGAAATCGAAAAATTGGGACAAAGCTCCACGCTATCTCGACAGTGACCATACGAGCTATCGAAAACCGACCTCATCCCAAAATTGGATTTTCTCAGTGTGCCAGCGTTCATTCGACCCTTGATATTGTCCATTATTGGTTAACTCTCATAACTAGCATTAACAAATATGTTGATCAACAATCATGATGAATCAACAATCATTCGCGTGATCAGCGCGAAGGTTCTGTAGGTCTCCGAAGAGCCGTTCTCGAGATATAAAAACTGACCAACCAGGGTAAAGCGTGCCACAGGGAATGAGGCTTTGAAGATACGTCTTCCTAAGGTAGATTTTCGAACTCTACGCCCCAAGGTTACTCAATTGGCAAAATTTTGACATAGGTTGCAAAATCGTTGTACGGACCTATCTCAAATATATCTACGAGATAAACTACGAGCAGCAAATATAAAGAACACGTAATGAGCCAAGAAATGACCTCATCCCAAGTTCTATGAACCCATGTAAAGCTCTATGAACTAATTTGAACCTTTATGAATTCATTTCAAGCTCGATCCGCCACTACCCGAAGTTCACGATGAATGTAAATGGCCCAATCATCTCTGTGAACTGAAACCCCAAATTCCCAATTGATTTCCCGCCCGTTCATATCTCCGCTACCATGGGAATCAGTAAGCGACACGCGTTTCTCGAATAATTATGTTCGATCTAACAGCAGCTGATTTGATAGTATAAAGCAGAAATCCAGAAGTACCAAAAACTTTTTTATCACGCTGCTGCTAGTCAAATGGCCCACACAGCGATGCCAATAAAAATAAGTTGTGTATGTTTCAGCAAACAAGCTTTCTCTTGATAGATCCGGCTGGGTCGGATCACCCGGAGCTCACGGATGTCCGGGAAAGAAGGTGAGACTCAAGGTTTTTGTGAATGATCTGACAAACATCCTTTCAGCACTATCGATCGAGTCTCTACGATCAAAACACGCCAATTCATGCGGAAATCACGACCGATGAGTGAGAATATTTTCTGTTAACTTCTACACTGTACATAATAGTAACTTTTAAACTCAAGCATATGCGTAACTCAAGCATACTGTTCCATTGTAGACCTCGCCGTTTCATGACAATGGTTGGCACGAATTCTAACACGCTGACTCTCGCGGACCCCAGCAGCGGCGCATTCTACAGGTTGGATTATCTGATAATATTCGAAATACTGGTCGACGTTTCCTCATTTCACATACTCACTCGTCAGCCGACCGGTCGAGAGATTGTGAGTAATGAAAAGACGGTGCCCTTTTTCGAACTCTATTTTCTATCCAAGTTATACATTCACAGCAATTTTTCAATTTCTTTATTACATATATATATATATATATTTTCAATTTCTTTATGCAGGTTTGTGAAAAACGCAGACTAGAATACTGATGCGATTATTTTCACAGAGTCGGCATCACTGAAGATTGGAATCCCACGGTCTTCACTTTCCACACCAAGGTTTGGAATATGCAGGAGTTTGCGATTGTTTCTGACTAAATTTATGAAGAAAAAACGCGAGCTTGCATGATTATGCCGAAAGGAATTAACAGAAAAATATAATACATTTTTTTTCAGAACTTGACGATCGACTGGAAACCGAATGGCACAGGAAACGACTTACTCACTTTTTTGATAAAGTGTTTCCGTTTGTGTCATAATGGCAATGTCATACACAAAATAATAACAGAATGGGAAATACTTCAGGATGGGTATTCATCATCGTGTACTCGAATGAACGATGGATTTCTTGGAGAGATGGTTGCGAAAAGCACTTGCATGCTCTCGTGTCAATTCAGGGTCTGAACTAATTTTACTTGAAATTTAATATTAAAATATTTTATTGATTCTATGGTTATGATCCCTAGTTATTGCAGATGTTTTGTTTTCTCAAAAATCAGCTGGATAATGTAATATTCTGCATGCAAATTCAAGAATATTTCTTATTTCCCCACTACTTTGATGAATAAATTCACATATTAACGAAAATAAATGCAACATTTTGAACAAATTGCAGAACTGCGATAACAGCAGGTGCATCTACTCAGACGCGGAAAGGAGACCGGTCTGTAACTGTAATCGGTTAGTTTTTCTTTAATCAAATATCGTGAATATTTTATTCTGCATAATTCAGCTACTATACAATCTCGCTTGCGAACATTTTTATAATTCCAATAAATTATTAAGTATTTCTTTTACAAATACAATATTGTCCACGTGGCAGGTGCAAATGAACAACTCGTATAGACACTCGCAACATCATTTCACCTAGTTACGTTCAGCATGATCTTGTTCCGCGATAAAGATATTCATACACATCAGCATATTATTCCGCATAAAACATACATATTTTTTCTATTTCTGATATTGTTGACTAATAATCGAACATATTCAAAATCAACCTACTTATACACCAAAATTCGGTTTTTTTGTGCAATTCATGCCGGGTCTTTAAATTGGTATATCACGCGTGTCACCTAAGAATCGAATAAACTCATGCATATAGAAAAACTCGAAATTGGGTTGAAGCCGGTTTTAGACACTCCATATGGTCCCTCACAAGATAGCGTCGAGCTTTGTTCCAAAAAAAACAAATTCTCGATTTAAACGACGAGAGAAGGCGTCATCTTTTTTAAATTCTGAAAAGTTTCATTTTGAGAGACCTGTAGTTTCTTTTGGAGTTACGATGGAAAGATATGCCCAACAGATAAAAAGTTCCAAAGGACTAGGCGAAATCGCATGCACAGATGACCCATCGCTATTGTTTTTTTGTTTTTTTTTTCATAAATCGATTTTTTTGAATATCTTTCACCACAATTTTGGGCCAAACTGGGGTAACCGACCAATCGGTCAGGCTCGACGAGACGAATCGAATTATATGCTGTTCGGATGGTTTATTTTTCCGTACGACTAGCGAAATGTCCCTTTTAAGCTTTTCCGGCGGGACCTCGAAGCAGAAACGGCGGCGTGGGAAAGTACGGAGAAAGTTTGGCCAGCTCGCACACCCCGCGGGTTCAATGCTCCACCTATGCAGACATTTTTTTTATGTATCTTAAAGTTATTTACATGCTTTCCCGATTCCTCATTTTGAGTGGAAATCCCGAAAAATTTAAAATTCATTAATTTGCAGTCTCAAAATTTTAAAAAATCATAAGTAATTTATATGAGCTTCAAATAATGAACTCTCAATTGAAAAACGCTTGCATATTATAATCTGATTCTCAACTATATCCGAGCTTTAGAGCAAGTTTCCAGTAAAAAATTTTCATCGAAAACTTTCTCGACCATTCGACCAACCAAAAAAATATTCGAAAATCCGCTACAACTTTTAGAAATTGATGTAATCAGTAAGTCTAGTGATTTTCATTTGAAAGTTCATTATTTAAAACTCACATAAATTATTTATGATTTAAAAAAAAAATTGTGATATCAGAAAATAAATTTTCAACTTTTCGGGCTTTTCACTCAAAATAAGGAATCATGAAAGCATGTGAATAATTTTAAAATACAGCAAATATGTCTGCATCGGTGGGGCATTGAACCCGCGGGGTGTGCGAGCTGGCCAAACTTTCTCCGTACTTTCCCACGCCGGCGTTTCTGTTTCGATGTCGCGCCGGAAAAGCTTAAAATGAACATTTCGCTAGTGGTACGGAAAAATGAACCATCCGAACAGCATATAATTCGATTCGTCTCGTCGTGCCTGACCGATTGGTCGGTTACCCCAGTTTTGCCCGAAATTGTGGTGAAATATATTTAAAAAATCGATTTATGAAAAAAACAAAAAACAATAGCGATAGGCTATTTGTGCAGGCGTTTACTACTAGTCATTTGAAACATTTTATCTGTTGGACTTATCTTTCCATCGTAATTCCAAAAGAAACTAAAGGTCTCTCAAAATGACACTTTTCAGAATTTTTAAAAGTTGACGCCGTCTGTCGCCGTTGAAATCGAGAATTTGGAACAAAGCTCGACGCTATCTTGTGAGGGACCCTAAGGGCTATCCAAAAAAGTATATAAACACATATGTCAAAAAATGTGCCAACTATCCTCTGATTTTGCTCGAATCTTAGGTGACACGTGTGTTAAGAGAGCAGATCGGTAATTCGAGACCACCCCGGACACGTCTCCCCCGGAATTAGATCTGCCGGCTGATACTTCGTGTATGTACACCCCTTGGCCCCATATTGTACATAGCACTAATGAATTATCCGATTGAGCTCTCCATATAAAAATATTGAAGTGCAAACTTTGAAAATTGAAAAATAATTTTTTTCGAACGCGACAAGATAGACTCAAAATCTCTTTTGCGTTGTATTAGGCATGACTAATGATGGAAAATGAACCACCTCGATCGATCCCCGCATGACCGGAAACACGATTTTTTCGTCTCATTTTTCAGTTTTTCGACCATAATTGTATTTGAAATATATTTCTGCAACATTTTTTCTGCTCAAAATGTAGCCGGAATTATTCTCTACAAAATTTCATATTAGGTTGATCGATCCTGATTATCCTAAGATACGATTAAAGGGCAAGAAAGAGAAAAATGCTAGATTTGGACCATTTTTTGAGCACAACTTTTTTCTTTCATGAGCTCGTGAGCTCTAACATAGAAATTCGGAAACTACGCGTAAAAATACACCAGAAAATCTTATAGAGATAAAGTTCAGAAAATTTTTTTCAACTTTTTCATGACACCAGGGTCATGGCCACGACCCAATAATTGACCATGATGCCCCCCATCATGGCCAATTATTGGGTCGTGGCCATGACCCTGGTGTCATGAAAAAGTTGAAAAAAACGTATCATGGTCCGAACGAAAAAAAAACCATTTCAGAATTTGTCGACTATAGAAGTGGTTGACGTTGTTTCTTGCATAGAACATATTGTGTGTATTAGAGTTCACGGAACCGTGAAAGAAAAAAATATATTGTCGAAAAACGGTATATTTTCAGGTTTTAAATCGTTACTTTTTTTTTGTCATGAAAAAGTTGAAAAAAAAAATTTTCTGAACTTTATCTCTATAAGATTTTCTGGTGTATTTTTAAGCGTAGATTCCGAATTTCAATGTTAGAACTCACGAGATCATGAAAGAAAAAAGTCGTGCTCAAAAAATGGGGCCAAATCGAGCATTTTTCTCTTTCTTGCCCTTTAATCGTATCTTAGGAAAATCAGGATCGATCAACCTAATATGAAATTTTGTAGAGAATTATTCCGGCTACATTTTGAGCAGAAAAAATGTTGCAGAAATATATTTCAAATACAATTATGGTCGAAAAACTGAAAAATGACACTAAAAAATCGGGTTTCCGGTCATGCGGGGATCGATCGAGGTGGTTCATTTTCCATCATTAGTCATGCCTAATACAACGCAAAAGAGATTTTGAGTCTAGCTTGTCGCGTTCGAAAAATATTATTTTTCGATTTTCAGTTTGCAAACTAATTTTTTTCTATGGAGAGCTCAATCGGACAATTCATTAGTGCTCTGTACAATACAGGGCCAAGGGGTATATATGCACAAAGTATGAGCTGGCAGATCTAATTCCGGGGGGACGTGTCCGGGGGTGGCAAATATGGTCTCAAATTACCGATCAGCACTCTTAATATGCTTGTCGATTTGATCCCACATCTGAGACGCTGCTCGATAACAGCCCAAGTCACTGCCGTTGCGAGAATTCCCTCAGAGAGACTCATTTCGGCACTGAAAATACTCCCAATGAGAAAAAAAACTATGGAGAGAAGCTCAATAAAATTACGGATCACGTCGAAACGCGTGCGCACAAACGATATCAGTGGTCTGATAGCTTATCAGCAGGTAAAGCAGTGATGATGAAACAATGCGAGTGAATCGACCCTTAGAGTTGCCTACAGTTTGTTCTCGAATAGTCTCAGAATGGAGCAGAGTAGGATTCATAGATGTATGAATATCAATTGCAATTGAAGAACTTTATTGAAGGTTATGAGGACTGTTCTTTGTTATGCACGCGTTCTTCATCATCTTCAGAAGAACTGCAAATGTTCGGGGTGTTTCAAATTCTTGATATCAAGTTCCAAGACGTCCTCGAAAGCCCCGATCGCCTGAAACATCAAGCATTGCTATCTTTTATAAAATGTTGAGTGAAACAGGATTTGGCAACAACCTTATCCAGTACCACCTCCTTTCTCTTCTCCTTATCATCATCCGAAATACGTGGGTCCTTCATCTGATTCTGTGAGAGATTATACTTTATTCCTGACCACGTTCAACTCAACAAGAGTCGCAATGATGAGTCTCTTCATTTCACACTATTTATTCAACGGCTGTCACCGACAAAGATAATACAAAATAAGAAACAATTCACCTTACCATAATCATAGCGATACTATCGCCTGCGAAAAAAAATGCACAGTGAGGGAACATGATGTCAGAGAGGATAAGCAACTGCGAATAATCAAAATTATTCGAAAAGGGCAATGCAATCTCAATTGGATCATATCTTACCGTTTCCAACGAATATGGCGGTTCGGTGCCATCCATACTCTTGACAAGACTGTTGTACTTTTCCTCAACGAGCATAGGGGTTGAGGAGCGTCTGAGTAATTTAACTCATTTGTACCGATTGAGGAGTATGTATGCATGTGTTATCAGCTCGAACATATGGACAGAAACGGCAGTGGCATGATGGCTCTTGTCTCACAAAAAGTCTGACCTCTTCTCCGTTGTGAGGGCGAACATGGCGATGCGGTGGAGATCCTCAACGCCGACTCCGAGATGCGAGCACTGATATGGAAATATGCCATCATGAGCAGGAATTGGGAAACAAAATATACACACACCCCGATCTATTGCTGTCGTAGTTATTATAGTTCGAAATACGGTTCGCCGTCTCATCATTTCACAAAGTCTCGTTATTCGACCCGGCATAGAGGGTGTATGAAATGAAGAGACGGCGACTCGGATTTCGAACATTGATAGTTATCGTGCTATACCTGCCAGTTAATCAGCGCCGCCAGATCACCTGTATCTTTGTCGATGAGAACGTTCTCCGTGCGCAAATCTGAGAAGGAACATCGTATTGATGTTCATTTCCATGAGACAATGAGATAAATTGCCCAGCTTCGAATGGCATTTGATCACCCCCATGCACGAGAACTGGCCGGAAGCCCATCTTCTGATGAATGTTGCGGGCGCCGTGTGCTCCGTAATACTCAGGAACGAGCCTTACGATCTTCTCCACCAACTCCTTCGTCTGATCCGAGTTATCCAGATCAAGCAAGCCTTCGAACATTTCAGAATAAGCCTGAAATTGAAGCTTATTGAACGAGAAGGGGCTCATTTGCATCGTCATTGAATATCACATTGAAGTCATGTCTTGACGGAGCCAGGGTAGATCAAACCTCAAGTGGAGTGGTCTTGTCCTTCATCAATTTGGGAGCAGTCGGCTCCTTCTTCAGCGTGCAGGCCTGGACCTTGCCGATTGCTCGGGCGATCTGAACCAATTGGTATGCATTATCCAAACTTTGGTTGGGTGTTCGGTTGGGTGTATACGACCTAATGGACCGAAACATCCAACCGCGTCATTTAGGAAGTTTTTCGATCAATTCCTGTTTTCTCTCGGCAGTTTTCATATTATCCCATCCTCGAACCTTGCTTCAATATAATTTCACCTCAGTGACTGGCTCATGAGGATCAGTCGAATCGCTCATCTCACCTGCCTCACTTATTCCACCGTATGCTTCTCGTGCAAATTCATCATCCTTGTGTTCTCCATGAACTGTAGACAGATCTGACCTCCGGTTTTGTCCCAAATAATAGATTATTTTTATTTTGAGGAACGCACGAGCCGTCTTTTCACCTCGACTCCACAGGTTATGCCGGTAGTACCTCGAGTTGTCAAACTTTTCATAAAAACAAAAATAAGAAAATAAAATTAAGAATTTAATTAGTTGTAAAAAATAAATGGTAAAAAATAATTAAGAAAATGAATCCTAGAAAGTCAGTTGGTGAAAGACCATTTTTTCAGAAAATAAGATCTCGTAAATTTTTCCGTAGCCGCTTTTTGCAAGGTGTCACCGCAAACTGGTTTTTAAAAATATATATTTTTCTTCACTTTCAATATTCTTCAACCTCGGCTATTCAATATTTACGTCCTTATTTCAATGTTTTCTCATGTTCAATGACGTTGTACTAAAGTGGACGTAATAGGCCCCCGGAATACGGTAGGTAGATCACTTTCAATAGGACCTGTTCAAAGTGATAAATATCTTAATTTTCTTTCATAAATGGACTAATTAGTGATAATAAGAATTTTTGAAACCCATTAGAATGATCCACCAACTCCTGAAGTACGGTAACTGGCTTAAGGTACGGTAGGTAGATCGCCATTTTCCTTAATATTTGTTCAAAGTGGTCGGTATAGCAATTTTCTTTTAGAAATAGACTAGTTAAAGATAATATGTTAAAAAAATCTTAAAATAAAAAAATCTATTTGTGGTTACACCCAAAAAAAAGGTCGCGGAAAAATATACGAGATCTGATTTTCTGAAAAATGGTCTTTCACAAACTGACTTTCTAGGATTAATTTTCTTAATTATTTTTCCCATTTATTTTTTTACAACTAATTAAATTCTTAATTTTATTTTCTTATTTTTGTTTTACAAAAATCAGTTTATTATTCGATTTTTCCCAAAAAAAATTGACAAAAAATTGAAAAATTGACTACCCATCAGAAGTGTGAAATCAGTTATGAAGCTCTTGATTTGCTAACGTCTCTGGAGAGATACGCTCTATCGAATGGGCAGCTTACACAAATAAATTAAAAGGAGTGGTGGGGTTGAGTCACTTAGATTTCTGAATGATTTGAAGTTATTTCATTCACAGTGCATTTCAGAGTGCGGTCGATGAATGACTCGCATTCTCTATTCGCGAGAGAGAAACATACTCGAATTGATAATTTCCTCTCGATTTCTTTCACGTTCATTGTGATTTAACTATCTAATATATTTATTAAGTTTAATATTTTTGTT
Organism: Pristionchus entomophagus; assembly: GCA_036245825.1. NCBI lineage: Eukaryota > Metazoa > Nematoda > Chromadorea > Rhabditida > Neodiplogasteridae > Pristionchus > Pristionchus entomophagus. The sequence continues at coordinate 2,382,766 of BTSX01000006.1, forward strand.
GATAGTGATTTGTCATTTCACTATGATTTGCTGATTTGCGTTAGATATTGAATTATATAACAATTTATAAATTTTAAACATTTATAAATTCAATCAATAAACAGTACTTGGTTCATTGGTATAAAATGGCTTAGAGACAATGGTCTCCTCATTCTCGATGTCTTATTACTTCTCCACCAATCGATCGATTGGCTTACCTAGGAGAGCTGCGACTGACGTCACAGCGGGCGCCTACGACAATGAAAGGTACATTTTGGTCAGAATAATGTTTATTTCCAATTTCGCCTACACTTGTGAGTTATTATGCCAGAAATGCTGCTCAGCCCAGAAGTATTTTTAAGAGATGCGGTTTGAATAGATCGATAGAGCTGGAAAAATCACCCGGGGTCACTCCGGTGACAATTTCTTGTCAAAAAGCACCATAAGCCAGTTAATCGAGATAAAAGGTGAAGCTCTCAATGACCGACCCGTTGTAGAGAGCTCCAAAATGATCTCAGCGGAATTTAACATTGGTGGCTGGACCTACCTAGAGATGCCCAAAACTGCTGATAAGTAATTTTACATTTTGTAAAAATCATTCTCAAATAAATCGGTTTCAACTCGAATCTCTCGTGACATGTGTGATATTGCGTCGTGATGATGAAAATTTCTATAGATAGATTGTTTTTTGTTCAAAGTGTTGGTCACGGGGGGACGAATGGCACTGCCCCCAGTCTTCTCGAACGCTTTTCCATCGAGCTAGGCATGAAAATGACGTATTGCTTAACGCTGACGAAATGTTGTATAGTGATGATTACAGTAGGGTACCGAAGATAATCGAAGGCGATGATATTTGGATTTCCATTCTGAACACATTTCGTTGCTTTGCTACGAATGTACTTTCCTTACTTTGCATTTTCCCCCACCCTCATCCTCCTCTCACTCATTCATTGTCGAGTCTTCTCTCCGTCCCAATCTGTTGGTTCCTTATTTCTTGTTCGCACGTCTCATTTCTTCTCCTTTTGGTGAAAACATGCTGTTGTTAGGGAAAAAATCTTAGGAAAGCAAGGCAAACCTTCCTAATTCAATTACGAACTGATTGAATAGGTCTGATCTCCATAATTCGACGATACATTGACGTTACGCTCATAAAATGAGCTTAGTTTGGCTGTTGCTCTACCGATTGTCACGTATCACAGCATTTTGAAAGTTGAATGAGTGAACTTTCGTTTCGGGCTTTCCAGAACAATTCACAACATCTCTCCGCCTCGATGAACTCTGAAAGAAACACGGCTGCGCGCGAATATACATTGGGATCTTTAAGGACACAAGTCGCTCCTCTTTTCTCTTCTGTGTTTATTACATTTTTATAATGATACAATCATAATTGTGACCAAACGATGATACCGCGCAAGTTTCACGCTTAACTATTCGCCGGTTCTGAGTACTGGAATCGCCTTTTTGCATATTTGAATTAAGTTTTTGATTTATTATATTTATATATTGCTTCTAAAGAGGTTCACACGCTCAGCGCACTAAGGAAATAGAATTAACGATTAGCGTAAACAAATAATTTGTAAATTCGTCATTATCGGAACAGTTTATTCTCCGGAACAACTTTTTGTGAATTTGATAGTGGCACCCACAATCTACCAGGGGTAATTTGCCTGGCGCCTGAAAGGATTGAGACGTTTGTGGCAGGATATTTGCAATTCTTGTTCCTGATACAGCTTCTTAAGAATGTATTCTCCATACTAGCGTAGGGAAATGGGGAGGATGCGGCTTCAAAATTATATCCGGAAACTCGTACCATGAAAGTCATTATGGAAAAAGTCATGTTTCATATCATTCGAAATAGCATCGAATTGAAACAATTCACCTACGTCCAAATCCGAACGGAGACTCAATTTTATCAGAATGGGGAATGGGATTGACTCAAAGGTGATAATTATCATCGGGTTAGGTAAATATCGAGATGTCTATCCACGAAGATATGTCTTATTGTCACATATTCGGAGGTATTTTGCGTATTTTGCAATGCCGAATCAGAAGGAAGTTTTTCCGGAACTTTTCTCGGTGCAGCGACAGGAGCTAAAATTAGAAACATCAAGTGATCAATCTTTTTTTTTAAACGAAAAAATACTGGCTTAGGCAGTATCGGGATTAGATAACAAGTGAATCTTGATTGTGTCCAAGGATAATTTTGGATCAACAATACGATGAATCTTAGACAGGAAGCGAATAGTGCGATGAGAAAAGGAGGATCGTAAATTTTCCCTACGAGCAATTGGGATATGAAAGGAAAATGCATTGTGTCTAGTCGATACATTACGGAATGAGTAGAATTGTGACATTGGTAGATCAACAATTCCATTGATTATCTTGAGAGAGAATAGAATATCAGCAACAGCACGACGGAGATACAAAGATCGCAAGTTAGCAGTTACAAGTCTCTGATCATAGCAAGGAGGAGATGAAATAAGAGGGGAAGTACGATAATGTAATAATCGAGTGAAAAGATGCTGGCATCTTTCTAATTGTCTAATGGGTACTTTAGCTGAAGGGGACCAAACAGGGGAAGCGTACTCTAGAATAGGGACAATGAATGACTTATATGCTCTGATATAGGGGTCACTAGAAGTACACGAAACAGATCTAAACAGAAGATAAATAAGCATATTCGCTTTCTTGCAAATGATGTCGATATGTGGAAGGAAAGAGAGTGAAGGATCAATGTAAATTCCTAAATCTCTAATTGGATGGGGAGGAGAGACAGAGGAAGGGAGAGGGAGAAGGAAGGAGTTGAGAGAGTATTGGTGAAGGAGATTGTTTTTACCTATGTAAAGGGCGGTGCATTTCGTTTCTGCAACCGATAACTGCCAGGTTTCGCAGTATTCTAGGATACCCTGTAGCCCTTGTTGAAGTTGAGAGGGGATAGATGGAAGATCGTTAGGTTTATGCGTGATGTACAGTTTGATGTCATCAGCGAAGAGACGGAAGTTGACTAGTGGGAAGGGAGAGAGAACCCGGGGTAAATCGAAAAGGTAGATAAGAAAGAGGAGAGGACCTAATACGCTGCCTTGTGGCACCCCGCGCCACCCCCGCCAAAGACCAAGCCCAAGCCTGCTGCTAAGGGCTCGGAGGATTCGAAGCCAAGCAAAAAGAAGAATTAACGTCCTCCCTTGATGATAATATGGATGTTCTTAGATTCAAACGCTCAGAAATTGCAATGTATTGTTTTGTGCACAAAAATGGAAAAGTGGAAAGAAAAATTCTTAAAATTGTTATTGTTTTTTTTCCATAATTCTTGGATTTTTGGATAGCCTAACAAGGGAACCGCAAAAGTACCCCGCAGTCCCCGTGAAATTCGTTGACACAGATCGAGAAAACCCCTATCCGTTTTGAGAAGTTGCCACTTTTGCTTCCTAAGTACCTAAAAAATCATGAAAAATACGTGGGAAATTTGTGTGAGCTGCGGTTGCATTCACTACCACGTTTCAAGGGATCGAGAGATGTGTTCTCGTGGAGTAGTGGATAGAATGATTGGCCAACAAGTTGTGTACATTTTGGACGGCGTGGGTTCGAATCCATTCCTTTCAGAATGTTTTGCAATAATTTTTCCTTATTATTTTCTTGTTTTTGTTTCTTTATTACATTAGCATGGCAGAGGAGGAGTTACGGAATACTACGAAGGCCCCCGTCGCTTGGCGGAGTGGGAATGCAGGGCATCACGGAGATCCGAGTGGTGGCTTTGGTGTGCGTCCCCAAGTTGGAATCAAGCGTGAATCGGGTCCCCAAGTTGCCCCCAAGCCTGGAAGCGACTTGGGGACACCGATTCGAGCTTGATTCCAAGTTGGGGACGCACACCAGACATGTGAGGGAGGAGGAGAGAGCACCCGTGCGGCTGCTGCCGCCAATGCGAATGTTTCGCTGTCCGAGCAGCGAAGTATGGACAGTTGGACCTCGCATGAAGACAGGATCTCCCCTGCTGATATCAGAAGGAAACTGCAGGAATGGGTCAAGAAACCGAGAAGACAGATGCACCACACACCCGACGATCCTTCTGCGCACGCGCGATGAGCGGACCATGGGAGGATAAGCGAGAGAGGTTACGGTATGGGGGAGATACGGTAGTCCCGGTTACGGTAACGGGATACGGTATATTCAGACTGGCATCTGCATACGGTCATCTGCCTGGCTGGCAACTGCTGCCGACTATCGTGAAGACGGGAGACGATCTGAGATAGGAACTGCTGGCTCATCAACTGCTCAGAGCACTCGATTCAGTGTGGCAAGAGTAGGGCACCCCACTCGTACTCCGTCCCTATAAGATCCTGGTGCTCTTTCACGACTCGGGGAAAAAAACGAGCCAATCGTGAATGCATCCTGTCTCCATCAGACTGACAAGGGAATGGTCTGAAATTATTTCAAAATTATGCGGAATGACCTATATACGGTCGAAGGGCATCTCCTGGCGGTCCGGAATCTGTTTTCAAAAAGCTCGTGTGGTCACCCAGGAGCCAGAAATGGGTCTTTGAAATTTGCACGCGGTCTCCACACAGCCGCACCCCTACCTTTTCTCAAATTCTGAGAGAAGCATACACATGGCCTGCGTGATGAAGTGGTTGTGCTCTAGAAATTTCATTTTGTCGACTTCGCAGGTTCTAGTCCCGCTGGATCCGATTTTTTTGCAAACTTTTGCAGAATTTTTCCTAGGTGAAAAATATAAATAGCAATCTTTGTCTGGACCATTTCATGTGAATACATCTTAAAATGTTTTACAAAAATCAAGTGAAGCTAAATTCCTTGCAATAGTTGGTTCGGACAACGCATCAAGATTCCAAATACGCACTATCACAATCACTAGAAACGCCGAAGATAAACCAATAAGGAGTCGGTTATTTGATGGGTCAGTTAAAACGCGTTCTCTGTAATACTGCAGGTGAGGTGGCACAGTTAGCTCAAAATGGTCGTACGGGGTTCATACTTTGCGTGTGTTACCCTTTTGGGTCGAAAAAAACTTTTTTCATAAAAATTTTGATCTTTGATCTCCAAAAGTCGATAATTTGACCCAAAGGATGAATCCCGTACGAACATTTTCACAAAGTGTGCCACTTTAGCCTCCTTTTGCCTCAGTAGTACAGAGAACGGGTTTTAAATATCCCGAATCAATAGAATCGGTACTAATATTGCAAGGCATTTTGCTTCACTTGATTTTCCTATAATTATTTCTTCGCAAATTATTCACATGAAATGGTCCAGACAATGATTGATATTTATATTTTCACCTTGGAAAAATTATGCAAAAGTTTGCAAAAGAATCGGATCCAGCGGGACTTGAACCTGCGAAGTCGGCAAAATGAAATTTCTAGAGCAGAACCACTTCACCACGTAGGCCATGTCTATGCTTCTCTCACAATTGGAGAAAAGGTACGGGTGCTGCTGTGTGGAGTCCGCGTGCAAATTTCAATGACCCATTTTTGGCTCCTGGGTGACCACACGCGCTTTTTGAAAACAGATTCCCGACCGCCAGGGGATGCCTTTCGACCGTATATAGGTCATTCCGCATAATTTTGAAATAATTTCAGACCATTCCCTTGTGAGGGTGTGTGGAAGAGGGATAGGATGCAGTGGGGGGGGATGGAGAATAGTGGTGTCGATTCGGATAATTACTCTCTCAATTCTGCTCACTCTCTCATTTCTCTAATCGCAAATTCAAAACATGATTAGTGGAGCTTCATCTGGGTAGCAGCCGATTGCGAGTAGCTGGCAATATACGGTAGGGGTACTGTAACATATACGGTAGGGGTACTGTAACATATACGGTAGGGGTACTGTAACATATACGGTAGTGGTACTGTAACATATACGGTAGGGGTGCTGTAACATATACCTCAAAATGTGTCCCAACAAATATAATGTTATCGCTCGTCCCAAATACTTTTATTTCTATTTTGCGAGTGGTGAATCGAAAAAAGGGAAGCGAGAGGGTGAGGGGGCGGGGCTTGTTTGGACTTGACCAGAGATCAAAGATTAGATCTCGACGATGTCTTCATCGTAGAACACATAGTCTCTTCCTTTTCGGAATCTCCAGCAGCGGAGTCCGATCGCCAGCAGCCTGATAGAGATCAAAGATCAGAAGTAAGAGACCAAAGATCAAGTGTATCGTATACCTACTCGACGACGCCCCAGAACTCGGGATGGACGACCGCTGACAGGACCTGGAGAGATCAAAGACTGACAGGACCTGGAGAGATCAAAGACCAAAGATCAAAGATCAAAGACCAAAGATTAACCTTCACCTCTCTGATCTTGCTGACCAGTTCCGTGTCGTCGGACAGCCGGCTAGCGACTTCCACGATCGCCAGAACTCCTGAAGACGATTATCGATCGAATATCGAGATACCGTGTTTGTAAGATCCACTACCGTACCTCCTACACCATCTCAAGAATATCGATTTTCTCGATCTACCGTTCCTTACCCTCATCGTACCCCATCCCTCACCGTACCCACGGCCTACCGTAACCTTTTCGGCTATCGCTTGCCTCAATCTACCGTACTCAATCCCCCTCAGAGAGGTGAGGATTAATCTTTGATCTTTGATCTATGGTCTTTGATTTCTCCTACCATACTCCCTCCTCCTTACCGTATCCCAGGAATTCGGTCATCTGCGCGGGTCTCGGCGTTGTGTTCAGCGACGAGAGCACGTTCGTGAACACCCAGCAGACCTTGGAATGGATCCATCGATTATGGTAGCTTCAGGGTCGGGTAAGTTAATGTAGCATCCAGCTTACCGTATCTTGCGGGATACGGTAGGGTTTGGTGGTAACGGTAGCCTACAGTATCTACCTTCTTCTGCATACGCGTGTCGTCATTGTGCAGCAGCCACAGTAGCTGGGGGCCTGACGGGGAAAAGAAGATTACGGTAGGTCAAGTAACTTCCGTAACCCAATCGATATTCCGTACCTATCAGCTTTTCAGTAGCATAGTATTAAGGTTTAGTGATAAGCTAGGATTGAGGTTCACTATCTGGGCTTCTAAAGAAGATCCACAGTGTCTTGGGATTACGGTAGGTCAATCGTTCGAACTACCGTAATTCCCATCCATACCGAGAGGATGAGCTGGACGTGATGGGGCGGGCCCGCGGCGATGTTAGAGAGGATCCACGCGGCCTCGCGACGCACTCGCGCTACCGAGGAGTCGAGGCATTGCTCCTGAGGATCAGAGAGCGATCGATACCGTAATCCCCCGTGATACTGTAGGCATACAGTACCTCTACCCTGAAGATCATGGGGAAATACATGCCGTAACCACCGTGACAGCCATACCGCAGTAGTCGCACCGTAAGATATTCAAGGGCACGGCAGGTAAGGGGTACCCTATCGTACTCCCCCCCCCCGGTCAAACTCACGATCAGACGAGCGAAGCCCTCGCGCATAATGACGCGTTCCGTCTGCTCCTCGGTGCCTGAACATCAATGGTGATTACAGCAAACAGTATACGGTAGTCGTTTGACCTACCATACACCTCAAAAGACAAGGGGTACGGTAGGCCACGGAACGTACCAGTGATGATGTTGCCGACCAGTCTGAGGGCCGAGCTGCAATGGGTGTTTGTTGATCTATGATCTTTGATATTTCATATGTGCTCTGGGCAGTCTTATCTGCCGTTCTAGCGAATACTAGCGAATTTGGTCTTCGAGCCTCAATCCGCCTCGTGCGATATAAGGTGTCCCGATACCGTAATCCTCCTCGGGAACGGTAACAATCCGAAGGCTACTGTAGGTGGTTCGGTGGGTCACACACCTGACGACATGCCAGTCTTCGCTGGCGATGACATCGAGGGTGTACGAGATCAGGCCGGGCTCACTCAGCATTGAGTCGATCTGTGCCGGCCAGAGGTGCGGCTGAAATCAATCGATATTTTTGGATACTGTACTCGGAAACAGTAACCCAATTAAACGTAATCAACGCTTTCAGATCAATAAAAGGCACCCTCCATTCTGCACACCTGATTTTCGTTCAGCAAAACGAGGCACTTTACAGAATGACAAGAGTAACCAATCGATCTGACAAAACTACTGTACCTGTTGCCTGATACCGTAACCCCCACTCCTCACATATTGTAGGAAGTTCCGAGAGTCGGCGAGAAGTGTCAGCGAGCCGAACGCGTTCTGAGTGGAAAGTCAGTTGTCAATAGCCGATCGTGGTGTGGCTACAGTATCCTCGGACATACTTTAGTCTCACCTGAATGAGTTTCTCCGTGTCTATATCCTTGCGGAGCATGGTGCGGGTGATGCCGGTGACGAGGAGGCGAGCAGACTGAATAAAGGCAGTCCTCGATAGCCAATGGAGTACTGTAGCCGCGGATTATGGTAGTCGACTTACACTGGGCGAGATGGTCGCACCGCCGGGGCAACAGTATAGAATAGAATAGATTTATCCGCACAGTTGGAATTGTTGTGGGGTGGGGTGGGGAGGGGGAAGGGGGAAGGAACAAGTAGAACAATATAATGTGTGAGATAGGGGAATCTAAGCGAGTAGAGTGAGCAAGTTTACAGATCATCCAACCTCCTTACACATCACATTCATGAACTCTGCATAGTTTGTAGGTATCTTTCCTTTTCGAAGTACATCATACAGTACTTTACCTACTCTGTTCGCAAAACTGTACTCGCGAATCTTAGTTCTAAATTTTTCTCGACACACTTTGAAGCCTGAGCCTCTGAGATTAGATTTGGATAGAACAAGAAAATCGTTTCTGAACCGGGACAATCTCGAATTCCCGAACAGCATTTCATAAGCTAGTTTGAAGTCATTGACCTTACGACGGTACATCAACGTATTAAGTTTGAGCATCTCGTTTCGTTCCACTGGTAACGGTCTGTTTTCAAAGTTGTATCCCATACATTTGTAGCTAATCAGCCTCGTCACTTTGTTTTGAAGCTTTTCGAGTTTAACAGCTTCTCTATCAAAAACTGGGAAAGCGACGCTAGGACTGAATTCTACCATAGGCCTAACGTAGGTAGTGTATGCATTGACCATTACTGCAGCATTGTTGGTGCTGAGTCCACGGAAAATTAGGTTGGAACGGAGCGCAGCTTTTTGGATCACTATGTCAAAGTGTTCTCTGAATGTCAACTCGTTATCGATCTGAATGCCTAGATCTCTCATCGACGATTTCCGATCGATTGCCACTCAAATAATACTTCGATAACTGATTTCCATTTCCTAAGTGGAGCACATTGCACTTCTCACTTGCAATACTCAATTGCCAAATGTCGCTCCACTCCAGGATGGAATCAATACATTGCTGAAGTTTCAGAGGACCACTTGACTCATCTTTTTCGAATGATAGGAATATTTTAAGATCGTCTGCAAAAGTAAAGCTTTTGCACCCATTCCTTTCTATAACCTGCGATAAATCAGCAGTAAATAGATTGAATAGGAGAGGACCCAGAACTGATCCTTGTGGGACTCCACTAATGACCGGTCTTGATTCCGATAATGTCGTTTTGACTCTCACTTTGAATACTCTGTTTGATAAGTATTCCTCAATCCATCTCACGGTCAGCAGTGGAAAGCCCATTTTGGAAATCTTTTGAATCAACTTTGGATGGCTCACTGTGTCGAATGCTTTGGCATAATCAAAGTATATCACATCGACACACCTGTGCTCATCAATTGCCTTGGACCATTCATTGACCACTTCGATCATTTGTGTTTCAACTGAGCGTTTTTTTTTCGAAAGCCGAACTGCGTGTCAGGGAAGAGACCGTAGCTCTCACAGTCAGCAATCAATCCGTCCGAACAACCCTACAGTAACCCTACAGTAATCCGATCTCCTACCGTAACCCGGCCGACTACCGTATTCCCCTCCTACAATATCCCACCTGAGTGGCGATGATATCCAGAACGTCACTGGCTTCGCCCAGGGCGTAGGCATTTGTCGCGCAGTCTGAGATGATTGATCTGAAGATAGAGAAATCAATCACCCTGGTTCATATTACATTGAAGTTTGTAATTTTGATATTTTTGTAATATTAAATGAAATATTATCGGTATTGTTTTCGCTGGCATGGGGGGGGAGTCTGAAACAAAGAGAGATATCACGCTGCTTCTGACCGATTGCGGGAAACTAGGAGCTCCACGTTTGGGAAATCCTTATGAGACGAATTGCAATATAATCGACTGCTCATACTATGGGTAAATTTATTGAGGAATTCTTCAATGTTGATATTGACTTGTCGATCACTGAGAGGTCATTATATTGTGTGCAATATAATATGTATCATTGAACCAGTTCTTTAGTTCCTTACTCCTTTTTACCATTCGCTACAACTCATAAAACATGGGTTGCTGATCCTTGTTTATCAAGTTCCGACTTCTTGGGTGATCACAACCTTTTCTCCAGCAAATCTCTTAGGTCAGTGAATGAAAAGAAGACCGATCCATTCACCCAGACGAAATTATTCTCTTTCGAACGAAGAATTGACCCAAATCCTAACTTAAACCATCCATCCCCATCTGGCGTTAAACGCCTGATAATTGAATGTGTGCATGTATGTTTGTTATTATTTTCATTGAAGTCGCCACTCAGCAATCACAAATTGACAAGAAAAGAATTCATCCTAGTTCGAGCTGTAAGTAAGAAATACGCAACAATTACAGTCAATATAAAATAAAGTGAACCGTTTATTATAAGTTATAATAAGTTATTATAATTTTCATAAAACAACGATAACTAAGCGGAAAGTGGATGAATCGAGCTGAAATTTTGAGAGGAGACGTTTTTCGTATGCCGCTTCAAAGTCACGTTCTTGAACATTCGAAATTCAAAACTTCATTTTTCCGCGAAAAAATACTGATGGTCATTCTGGTCGTAACTTTTTTCTCTGTGGTTTTCTCGAGGTCTAGTGCACAAATTCGGTTTCTGCATGAGAAATGTCGTAAGAAAGGTATTTTCTGAAGGGATTTTGAGATTTTTGACTTTTTGATTTCCTGAATTTTTGAGACTCATTCCAGAGGCGAAAATATCATAACGTCAGAATTATAAGAAAAGTGAATATTCTACCGTATCTTCACATGCAGAAACCGAATTTGTGCACTAGACCTCGATAAAACCACAGAGAAAAAAGTTACGACCAGAATGACCATCAGTATTTTTGCGCGGAAAAAATGAAGTTTCGAATTTCGAATTTTCAAGAACGACACTTTGAAGCGGCATAGGAAAAACGTATCCACTCCAAATTTCAGCTCGATTCATCCACTTTCCGCTTAGTTATCGTTGTTTTATGAAAATTATAATAACTTATTATAACATATAATAAACGGTTCACTTTATTTTATATTGACTGTAGAGAATAAGGCGAGAAGTTTGAGAATCGTTATACTGTCAGCTACAAATCTGGGGTTGGAATCGGAAAAAAAAGACATAGATCAAAGATCAATAAAGGAAGTGAGAGGGTCGATCAACGTATCCGACGCCTTGCCGTCCCATCATGTAGCGAGATGCCCTGAGATAATTGCCAAGTCCAAAGCAAGTCCAAAATACGGATAATGTTTGAAACCGAAATAAATGTGAGGTAAAATACCATCTTTACGGTTTAACGAGTTCTATTCAGCTTCTACGACAAAAGTTGTAAATTTGAGTCCGTTTCATTGACACATAGACTGCGAGTCTCCTCATATTGTTTGCTTTCTCGCATCTCTGATTAGTGAAAAGCACGCTTATTGAGCAGATTCGTATTTGTTGTCTCGTGCACTAACCTCGGATTGAACGTTTTCTCTCCCCGATGGGAGTACATATGAGTGGCGAGTTGACGGGAATCAGGGTAGCTCTTCGAGCAGTATTCACAGATGTACGGACGAGAACGGACGTCCGAGTAAACCTGCAAGAGGTTTTTGTCCGAACCAGACATCAGCGCGACTTTTTCACTAGCTAAATAACCCTAATTGTAAGGTACGAAAAAATTACTCGCGTGAGCAATGAATTTCAACCTGCAAGCAGGTTTTTATTGCATTTCATTCAGGTTATGTTTTTTTATCGACAATTCACTGCTCGATTATAGCCTCCCCGCATCTTCATGAGATGCTGCATCGTTTTTTTGCGCAAAATAAGATTCAAAATTTGATATTTCATCGAAATTCAAAGATGAATATGGCACCTCTTCATCATACTTTGCACTGCTCCATGGCTTCTCAGCGAACTATTTTTTTAGCCAATAAGGTCACATCCATATTTTGTATAACAAAATACAACAATACAGCAGATTGCATATTCATAGCATCAAAAGGTACCTACAGAGAGTCATACAGTGTGAAACAATGAATGCTAGTTGCGGTTTCCAGAACTGCGCATCCATTTTTCCAGAGATTTTTAAGTTCTAAGTCGCGAGTGGTAAAAATATTTCTCCTCATACGGTATGAGTCATACCTTCATCGGATGCTTAGGTTCGTATCCCTCCGAGATGAAGGCTGGAGTGGGGAAGTCACGATCGGTGATGGTGAGAGCGGGAGGAAGGAAGGACGGAAGAGCAGCCGAAGTGGAGGGAGCAGTCATGAGCTGAATATTAGTAATGACACATCGGCATCTGATTCTCCTCATTTACTATGCTCTCTAGTTTCTCTGACCAGCGAAAGAGTTTGCAAATTATGGAGAGTTGGTCTCGAATGGGCATCACTAGCTGAACATATTACATTGAAATTTATCAATTCCTTTTAGATTCTGGCTTGACCCCGATTAGATCAGTTCCCCGGGAAATTAAAGCGGTGATTATGCCCATTCTTTTGTTTCCCGGAAGTGATACAAAAATAGATCATCTGAACATTCTATGGCAAATACATAGTCAAAAAGTAAGTGCATAGTGAAGGCGGTAACACAGGCAGTGAATATTCCAAAAAAGCAGAGACTAAAAATGCCATGCTTTGACAAGAATCAGGTAAATTTCCGTGAACGGAACACTGCAATGATTCTTTCTATTCTTGAATTCCAGTTACTACTCATATCACCAAAACATTGACTTGCCTCGGGCATTTCCTTAGCCGGACCGTCCTCGGGATGTTTGTGGTAGAGCATCTCAGTGTAGGTGAAGAAACGGCGGCCACAGTCGCACGCGTAGCCCTTATTGTCTGCAATAAAAGTGTATTAATACTGTCTTTTTTATTGTTTAAAGGAGGTGTCCCACGACCAATTCGCTGTATGAGCTCTCGACGTGAGATTGTGGGGATGTGGTACCCGACCAGACGTTCGAAACTTCCATGTTTTGAGGTTTCGTTTAAATTGAGCTATGAGAAACTGGCTGTATGCCAAGCGGGCCTGACGATGCAGGCTACGAGAGAGGGTGAAGGGGACAATGAAGAGATCGAGCATGCAAATCAGCTCACTCATTTCGGCCTTCTTGCAATTTGCATGCGCGGCCGACTGTCTTTAACTCTAACGCGGTCTTTAACTATTTTTTGTATAAATAAATAAACCTTTGTGTTGCTGTGAGTGATACTCCAGCTCGCAGGCGAAGTGGAACGCCTCGCCACATTGCCCGCATTTGTACGGCTGAAAGAGAAAATATTTGCTTCTCCAGGCAGAAAATATCTCTTTCATTATTTTTGCTCTAGACTGCCAAGCCTTTCCTTTGCATTGTCAGAAACATCACAATCGCTCAATTGATAGTCTCAAGACCGTTAATGTTTTAATATGGTTCTAGTGTGTTGTTTAATCTTTCAACTCGATCGACACGTACACTGATCAGCGAGCGTGCAGACGTGAGCAAATCAATGTTATAAATGACAGTGACGATGCCTGTTCGGTGCTGACTCTCTCCATTCTGCACGCTCTCTATTCGACAATAGAAAGGATAGAGGGCGGGGAATTGAATGGACATCTCTCTATGATAATACCTGTGCCACGTCGTGCACCCTCTCATGGGCCCTCAATGTGTTCATGTAGTTGAAGGTGAGACCACAGAAGCGGCAGGGATAGTACCTGAAAATCAATATATTCTTATTTCCAATTTCAATCAACTCTTGATCTTCTTTTCAAATAAAAAGTATTATTCCCCATCTTTCTCTAGACTTCCGCCACTGATTTTCTGTGCGTTTCCCCTTCTATTTGAGAATGATATTCCTAGTTGCACTAGATAGTGTCGGCAAGAGAGTGAGAATGAAACTTATCCCATCCGAACTCGTTCTGAAACTCCTCCCTCGTTTCCCCTCTCCTCTTCGGCTTGACGCCCCCGCGCGGACTCCGCTCATCCCTCCCTCCCCATCCTCTCCTCTGTCAAACCCGGCTGGTCTAGCGCGCACTTCCTCTCCCCGCCCACGGCGGGGGTCTGGCGCGGGGGGTCCTCGACTCCGAGGCCCGTGCTCACCACTCTCCCCCCCCCCACACCCTTGTCCGAAGTCAGCTTGAAACTCACGAGAATCCGTTGGCATCCTTCTCGATAACTGTTGGCGCGTCCGAATCGAGTGAGGTATCCTGATGCATTTGCACATATATATATTTTTTAAATCAAAGGTTCGATAAATTAAGGAAACTTTTGAAGCTCACTACTAGAAGCGAAACACTTTTACATCTATTTAACACTCATTCCCTAGCCTCATCTACCATCGTCGCTTATTATTTTCAACGATGCGCGAAATTTAGCTAATTGCTCGTCATTACTCCGGAAATTACTTCCCTTTCTCTCTTTCTACGTGTTCTCAGTGTACTAGCTTCTTGTGACAGATCATAGAGAGAAAGAGCCTCGTCTTCTTCTTTCTCTCATTTTCCCTCGATGAAATATGACACGGGAGGGGGAAAGGAAGAGAGGAGATCAGTGCAATTCTATTGATCGATTGTGGAAACGACTTATTGTGAAGATGTGACGATCTTCGGGAATGATAGAGGGATAAGAGGTCGTATTGTTTTGACGCCCGACAATTAACGCCCCCTCTTCACACAGCTGACTAGAGAGTGAGAGGACACTCACGTCAGAGAGCGATTACACATTCCTGAACCCCTATCTGCCCGGAAATGATGAACGTTTCCATAAGCCGCCATAGCTCAGTCGGTTAGAGCGTGGGTCTAATAAGCCCAAGGTCGCAGGTTCGACCCCTGCTGGCGGCAAATTCTTTTGCACTTTTTATCAACAGAGAAGTTTACAATGGAAGTTTCGAATCGATGAGTATAGGAGATCAGAAATTGATGTTTTCTTTGAAAATGCTTCCGAAAATGTTTTCGAAAATATTATTGCTTAATATCGCAGGCGGTCGCAGTGCTCTCGGCCCCCTTGAGTGCCGCACACATCGAGATCTCTGCGACCGGCTGCAAGAAAAGGGCCAAAGTGACTAGTAGTCATGACAAATCGTCAGCGACTCTCCTCAGTTTGTGTGCTCTCTCGTCAGTCAGAGACACGAGAGAGCGTGTGAAATGAGGTGAGTCGGATGCCGATTTGACAGGCCTAGTGGATCTCTCGGCGTACCAATCGCAGTTGCTTGACAAGGTTCTTAGCAAACGTAATAGCGTAGTCAAGAGGGCTCAATAGGGACTATGCCAACAGCAGCAGCTTTTATCGCCTTTCACCTCTGGGTTTCTAGCACAATTTAAAGAGCCCGCATTTCAGCAAAGCGACTTTTTTTTTTTAAACATTTGGCTAATTTTCAGCCTTTTCCGCACATCACTTCGAAGGGGTAAATGGCTCCTGGGAAATTGAGAACTTTTAAAACTGAATTTTGCCGGATTGAGCGAATGAAATTACTTACGAGCGTGGTTGAATCGCGGGGAGGAGCAGAGGAGACCTTGGGAGGAGCCGGCGAGGGCTGGAATCAGAGGGATTGGTGAATCTATGATGTCCGAAATCCTGTAAAAAACCCTTGACTGCACCCCCCTGCTAACCGTTGGGATAGTCCTAACATAGTTTTGTGAAGATGTATCATTGCCATATCTGACAACAACAACGTCGAAACATCAACGAATTCCACGAACAAGATGCGTAGCTTTGCATCTGTTTCCGGTCTCACATGCGAGATCTCACGAGAGTCTTTCCTCACTTTATTACGCCTACACCGAACCAGATGCGTGCAACCAACGCACCATCCATGACAGCATGTATTTGAAACTATCATACTGTTGATTAGTATTTCGGTTTTACCAGCAATAACCAACTAACAATTGAACTTTGCGATTCGTCTCATTTCCGCGAACTTAGAAACAGACAAAAAACTCACAGCCGCCTGCTCTTTGTGCTGATCAGCCGAGTCCATCGAGCGGTTTTGATCTACCTTGAAAAATCAATACTTTAATCGGAGAAAAATCAACAATCAGACAGGCTAGCAAGCAACAAGTGGACTTGACGGCTGGCAGAGAAAAGAAGAAGGAAAGAGAGGAGAGAAGAGACCCCGCGATCGCTTCATTACAACACGTCGGGGAGTGGAGGACTCTCCTCGTTTCGCCCACTCTCTCGCTGGATAGAGCAGCGAGAGAGCACGCGAGATTAGGAGAGACAGCAAGGTTGGCTCCGTCTCTGGGATGAGGGGAAGAAGGGGGATCGCTGAACCTCTCTCGATCTCTAATTCATCGGCGCGGATCAAGCGTTTTCTTCTGAAAGGTGATCCACCGAGGAAGAGCAAACACTTCGACGCGTGCTTCATCAATAAATTCTTGACTGCGTTTCAGAACAATTTCCGATTCGGAAACATCGATATATGCTTCATCTGCAGGTCGAGAGCATGACTGTAGACAGAAGTTTCAGAAAACTGGAATACCGCAACGATTCTCATTCTATCGAGAAGAGACTCGCCTTCAGGGCACGAAAATTAAAAAAAAAAAGTTGATTATCTTTAATGGAAATTGCTCAATTCAATTCTCTTTTCAGTTATTACAGGTATTGCCAGAGCGGTCTAGTTGACCTTCAATCTGTATAGCTACTCGTTTCCAGTATTTGAATAATTAAGTTTTTTTCGATTTTTCGAAATCAAAAATTTCGAAAAATGACTAATATTTCGAACCTCAAGCTACAGTATCCTCCATAAGTCATGGCACACTTTTTCATTCTTTCATAACTTTTGACTCGTATGAGATTTCTTGCTCATGCTTGGTCATGACATAGCACACCCACCGAGTGTTAGGGATATGCCATTGGGATATAACCGAACTCCCTGGAAAAAAATATATGCTCTAAAAAAACAGCGAAACCGAACACTTTCCCGCCCTCAGATAGTCTCTTAGGAAACTAAATTACACAGAGAATTGCTCTGGCTGAAATTTGATTTTTTTAAAATGCATTCATTTCTCAAGAACAATTATAATCGAAAAACTGAAGAAAATGAGATTAAATAATCGGGTTTTCGATCATGCAGGATTCGATCTTTTATATTTCTTTATATTTTGAAATTTCGACCTACTTTTTTCTACTGATAAGCAGATTCGGGATTTCAGTTGTGATGTGTGCAAAAAGAGGACAAGGGGTCCACATGAACGAAGTATGGGCCCTGGTTCTCATTCTGGGGGACATTTCCGGGAGGTAGCGAATATGGTCGCGAAATACGGACCAGCACACTTAATTTTCTTACGTGAGTCAAAAACAGTGAAATGCTTGCAATTGCTGCTTCCCTAATAATCCCTCATTTGTAATATTATTCTATCGTTTCAATTAGATTTTTTTCATTCAGTAATGAATCACTTTGCACTATCAGGCATGTTAATGTTAATACACAATTAATGGAATCATCCCTATCAATTAATCCCACACTACTAGGGTTCTCTTGATGGAATCGATTCCGAAATTCCACTAGTGAGAACAAAGCAGTGACGCAAATCCATTCATTCCATTCCCACTCTCCCGTGTGGTCGTTCGAAATTCCATTACCTAATGGAATTCCGTTACAGCCTCACTCCACGGGGAATGGTCATAATGAACGGTCTCAATTCCATTTTGAGATGAAATTCCGTTATCTAATGCGAAATTCCACCGATTCCTTGGAATTGTGTGGGACAGAATAGAATCCCAATAGGCTAATAATTCCATCAAAATAACGCTACCTACTACTCACAATAGTCCCATTTCTGGGTCACGGCAGAATGCAAGGATAGAAGGGCTTCCATCTTCTCTGATCTCTTTTCTGGTTTCGACTCCTGCTCCAGTCACTGTACAATCTGATCGTTCCATTTAAGACGATGTCTCGATTATTTTGGAGCATTTCGGCTCCTGCCCGGATGCGTTCCTCTAGCAATTTGACAGACTCATTCGTGGTGGGGGAGGGCCTTGGTGCGAACAGTGTCGACGTCTAGACGCTTCTTATAGGAGAGAAATCGTCTAGAGCTGTCGGTCTAGTCCGAAATGAGGGGAGTCTTTCCCTCTCTTTCTCCTCTCTCATTTCGAGGGAGAGGTGCTTATTTTACACGTGCTCGCACGTGCTGATCTCTGTTTAACCCATTATTTTGAAATAAAGTGTAATTCATTCTGCATGTCGACCTCTTCGACTGACTAGACTCTCTAGAAATGATTGACCTAAAGAGAGATCAGCACGTACGAGCACATGTAAAATGATCATCTCTCCATCGAAATGAGAGAGGAGAAAGAGAGGGAGAGACTCCCCTCATTTCGGACTAGACCGACCGCTCTAGACGATTTCTCTCCTAGAAGAATCGTCAAGGCGTCGACACAGTTCGCGCCATAATAGATGAAACATAACTTATTTGTAGTTACTGCTTCCGTACAGGGATTAAATTTAATTTCAAGGTAAAATGGACGGAAAAAAGTTATATTTTCTCAACCGATCTCTCTTTCGTCTTTTCTCTTTTGTTTATCTTTTACATTAACTTAAGGGTGCCCTGAGGCTCCTCAATAATTGTTCTGATCGATTACTGCTCATCTGAAAAAGCATTTTTTTTGGCTTTTCTGGCTAAAAATATTCTACGCATCATTTTTATTTACGTCATATTAATCGCCGTTCCACAGTTTAGTGAAGCTGTTGGGAGGGGTTGAAGGAGGCCTTTTCTGCAACCTGAGCACACCCCGGACACGCGGAACCAACGGCCCATAGAACCAACGTCAAACAAGAACCAACGGCCCATATTTAATGCATGTACACCCCTTGGTCCCCTGTAGCGCATTGCACCATTGCGTTCCCGATCTAGCTTTTCCATCAAGAAAAATAAGGGTGGAAATTTGGAAAATTGAAAAATCTTTTTTTTAATGCGACAAGCTAGACTCAAAATCTCTTTTACATCATACTAGGCATGACCAATGATGAAAAATGAACCACCCCTATCGATTCCCGCATGATCGGAAAATCGATTTTTTTCCCTGTTTTTCGACCTGCATTTCATGAGATGAAAAAACCAGGAGATCTCATTAGGCACATAAACCCATCCAATTCTCTACCAAAAACTTACACTAGATCGACAGATCGAATTTACCCGAAATGGCTGGCAGAGGCGAGTATCCGAAAACCCTCGATTTGTACAGTCTTTCAAGTACAATATTTTCTAACGAAGTTTGACGTTCTCTAATATCGAAATTCGCATTCTACGTGCAAAAATACGCCAGAAACTCCTATATTCATAGTTTTTTGAGACAATGTTTTTCTCAACTTTATGATGACCCCCCGCATCGAAGCCATTTTTGGCCAAAAAGTCGAAATCTCAGAACTATTCTCTTATAGGATTTTCTGACGTATTTTTGCAAGTAGAATCCGAATTTTTTATGCTAGAACACACTAAAATGCGAAAGAATGCCCGAATTAAAATTTAGGAACTACAGACATCGATCTACAATATCGACGGTAGGTGAACGGACACTTTTTCAATCTTTCATAACTTTTGACTCATGATACAGTCCCGCAGAGTCTCCGCCCCAAGAAGTGGGGCACGGAGGGTCACCGTGGGTCACCCAAGGTCACCCCGACTTTGAGGCGGCCTTAGACCCCTTTAAAATGCGAGTTCGACTTACTATTTTTGGCAATGGGCTTTTATCATGAGTGTCAATGGATCTGTGAAAGTAGATTTCCGAAATTATAATTTTGAGCTACTTTCTGAGACGTTATCGTTTAGCCCTCCTCTCCTCCCCTCCCCTCATTTTCATAAACGACCGCTCCCTTGATAGGTGAGAGTGAGGAATGGATTAGGGAAATGGAGGGGAGGAGAGACGGGCCAAGTTGACGTCTCAGGAAGTAGCTCAAAATGCAAATTTCGGAAATCTGCTTTCACAGATCCATGGACCCTCATGAGAAAAGTTCATAGCCAAAAATAGTAAGTCGAACTCGCATTTTAAAGGGGTCTAAGGCCGCCTCAAAATCGGGGTGACCTCGGGTGACCCACGGTGACCCTCCGTGCCCCACTTGTTGGGGCGGAGACTCTGCGGGACTGTAGATTTCTGGCTCAAACTTGGATTTGTGGTAGTACACCCACCGAGTGTTAGGGATATGCCATTGGGATAGCAGGGAACTCCCTGGTTGTTGCGTAGTGATGGTGAATCAAGTAGTGCTATTTCAAACAGTCAAAATTGATGTGCTACAGCGGACCAAGGGGTGTACATGCATAAAGTATGGGCCGTTGGTTCTTGTTTCTAGGACGGCGTGTCCGGGGGGGTAAATGTCTTTCCTGGACAGGTTAGTTGCAAATCCATGGAATATACGATTCCCAACTTTTTAGAGCATTTAGATAACATTCCAGCCCGGGGCAACCTCAAAATCCGGGGTCAATAAATTTGCAAAATCGGCTGCTTTTCGACATAATGAATTTAAACTTTTTCATTAATGATATCATGGGCTCTCATATCGAAATTCGGATTCAGCACATAAAAATATAGCAGAAAAAAAATTAGTCAGGAAGTTCTGAGAGAACACTTTTTTCGACCAATGATGGTCATTTTTTTGGGTTGAAAATCGAATGCCTTCGTATTTCGGTTGCAGCGGGCTGGAAAGTTATCCAAATGCTCTAAAACGTTGGGAGTCGTATATTCCATGGATTTGCAACTAACCTGTCCAGGAAAGACATTTGAACGAAAATCGGTCTTGGAACTGTGATCGTCCAAAATAGGGAGAAATATATTTTGTGAAAAATTGAAAAATTCGTGCCCTGAGCTAAAATTAAGAGCTATCGTTATCAAACTTTGAGGATCTTCAGGAATTGAGGTAAGGATCATTTTGAGCTTTTGAACGAGTCTCTAGCATGTCTATGAACAAAAATCCATTTTTTCGGGACTCATCTTTGAGCACTTCTGTAGCCAAAGTGCGATAGAGCAGAGCAGGAACTTCAAAAAGTTTTTCTGGGTTGCTCTCCTACTGATCTAAAATATCAGAAAGTTTGGTGCTCAGGGAAAAATCCATTCACGAATATTTTTTTTTGAAAAAATTGAGATTGATTGTGTCTTCACTGCGCAACAACCACGGAGTTCTGTGATATCCCTATGGCATATACCTAACACTCGGTGGGTATGCCATGACATATCATAGATTGACCCATAAATCTATCATGAGTCAAAAGTTATGGAAGAAAGTAAAAGTGGTCGGTGACATATGGGCGCAACTGTATATATATTTTTTACAAAAGAACAGATCACAAAAAGGCGACCCACCGTCGCTACAAAAAAAATTGAGGGCGCGGTCAGCAGGTGCAATTATCGCTTGTCCATCCGACCATCCGTCGACTACATCACACGTCAGAGGCGGTTGGGATTTCGCATTCCCACTGTAAGTGAGATAGCGATATAGAATCAGACTTCGTGAAGTGAATGTTCGAAATGTTGAAAATGATCAGAACAGGAAATGTTTGGCTGTTTCGAACAGAGGAATCTGGAACTTCTTCATTTTCTGGCCGCGATAATTCTGTGATTGTATTAGAGTGTCCCATATTTTTTTAGAATTTTGATAGAGTAACCATTGCTCTTCAACTGCTGTACTTGAGTCATTGAAATTATTACATTTTCGAAAAACAAGGCCATTCTGACACAACCTCTGTAAAAATCACACTGTCTAATTTTTTCTTTAGCAAAGAGGTAAAAACAAGGACAGTGCCTCTATTTGACAGTGAACAAATTCCACGCCAAGCCTACTTCTCATTTCGTATTGCATCATCACTACAGAAAATCACCATTTTTACGAATGTTTTTAGACAGATTGCATAGTTTGCGCCAAAAACAGTTTGTTGTTTGTTATTAATTATAATTTATCACTAATATCACATACTTTTTGGGTCGGATAGGCTGGCCAACAAGTTCGGAAAAAAATAAAATGCAAATTTTTGATAAATCATAGAAAGAATTAGTTCTTTTTTGAATTAGTTCTTTCGTTTCATGAAATTTCATCTGTTAAAAAATAATAAATAAAAGTAGACTGCCCACTCCTACTTTGGTGTTACTCTGAGGATCTCATCGTCATTCTTAATTGAGCTAGAACATATAAAAGTACGGTGCAAAACACACTTTTTAGCCTATTGCATCTCTATCAAGCAATATTACCGCTGGAAACAAATTAATTTAGTAACTTTAAGTAAAGGGAGCACTACATTTTGCATTGGTGCGTCCACAATTGTGCCTCGTGGTTCACAAGAGAAAAAATAGGGAAAATTTTTCTAAGAAATTATGGACACCTTATGAGTGACTATCTGACCCAGTGAACATATGCTTGGCACTAGAAAAAAATTGATTTCTCTCTAAATGTGTGTGGATGCAGTACTCGACGAGTGTATCTCAGGCGCCACGGGTTTAGTGTTCTAAATCGTTCTCCGCTAAATGATGGAAGTTTCAAAAAATACCGTTACCCAACCGACTTTTTTTCGCTATCGTTTCATTCGAGTGATATCTCAAAATTTGCACAATATTCATGTCATCACACCTGCCAAGTTTCATCCGGATCGCATCGAAAATTTTCGAGAAAGTTCGATTTTTTGAAAATAATTTTGAACTTTTCAACTTTTCATCTTTAGGGTGGTATACAATATACCTTTTTTATTTTATAAAATTGGAGAATAAGTACTTTACTGCTTATAGTTAAAATATGAGAAAGAACTAAAAAATACCGGTTTGACGAAAATCATTTAAAACTAACGGTCAACTCGTTCAAAAGTTAGTTCATTATTCGCTACCTACCAGGTATTCGTGAAAATTAGAATATCATGCACATAAATAAATGTTTCCACACACATTTAGAGAGGCGCATGAGATACACTCGTCGAGAACTACATCCACACACATTTAGAGAGAAATCAATTTTTTGCTAGTGCCAAGCATCTGCGCACATATGTTCACTGACTCGGACACTCTTATTATTACTTTAGCCCCAATCTCAATTTTCATTCCACCCCTCTGTTTCCTCCCATCTATTTCTGAAACTTATCCCAATCCTAACTGGTTCGAGTCCCCTCCCCCACTCATCCCCCCCCTCTCTGTCTCCGAGGGATGAGTGGGGAAGAGGGGGGGGGGGGGAAGGTCAGACAAGCAGTCAAGGATCCACCAATCAGCTACTTGGTGTAAGGGATCGGGAGAGAGGGGGGGGGGGGAGAAAGATGAATGATTGTCAATAATGCCGTAGATGAGGACTAGACAATGATGAAGTCAAATCTTACGTCTGTGGATGGTCGCAACCTAGGCCAAAAACCGTAGAAATTTCAGAAATTTTTCATCCGGTCATTCCTAATCTCTACTAACCGCTCGTCCGTAGTATAAATCGCGAGACTCAATCATCTGTGCTACTGGAAACGGTATCTGGCTTCGAGGCTGATCCCTACAAAGCTTTCAGGCTGTTCGCCATGGCTCGTGTGGGCCTCAGAGAACAGATGGAGCGACGCGCAGTTGAGGTAATTTGTGAATACACAATTGTACTGTTTTCCGGCACGTCTTTCGTGGGCTGACCCTAATTTTCCATGCCATATTTTCGACCATTGTTCAGCAAAAAAGGGCCATCAAATAGTAGGGGCGCCGTATTATAATTCTAAGATAACAACAAATACTAATTGCAGATCAGCGCGATCCAGCAACGAGCGGGCTCGAACAGCGAACAGTGCGGACTGCAGAAGCAGTTGATCGAGATGCAGGATGCTGTAGGTCAAATCATCGCTAACATCGACTGGATGATCGGAGAACGGATGACAGCGGACAATTTCCGTCTGCTCACTTCGAACAAGCAGCAGCAGATACACCTTTTCGAGTCACTCGAGAAGATCGACGTTATTTCTGCGCCTGTGTTCGGAGGCGATTTGCACGAGCACTCCTCAGTACACCAAGGACTCATCAGGCGCAAGTTTGGGATCAGTCAAGCGGAGTTGGCACGTGCTCTCAACAACGGGAAGACAGATGACTGCCCTGATCATGTTGTGATGAGCGGTGGCGGAGCCGTGTTGGAGCAGCACCTTGCCCTTCCGACCCGCTTGGATTTCTGGCATGATATGAGGGCGAATGAAGCCTTCTTCGGCCTCGCTCACGTATACTACGTCAACAAGGAATCTCAGGAGGAGGTAGCGTCGATGATTCCTGTCCAGCCGATGCTCATAGACGATTACACAGCCCGCAGCGGAATTCTGCTCTCGAATCGCTCGTTGGGCGGCGCCTCGCTCTACCTCAAGAGTGATGTTGATGCTCTGGTCTTGAAAGATGAAGCCATCGTAGAAGAAGTGCAAATACTGCTGGATATCGGTAGTATGGAGCTGGATATGTACGCACGAATTGACGCGAGCCGGCTGAACAGTTCTCATCTACTTCAGTTCGACGGCTTCACGGCGAATCAGATGAAGGAGCACTTCGGTCTAGACAAGACCACCGCCGATTGGATTCTGAATCAACTCTGCAGTCAAGGAGTGATCAAGCTGGAGCGAGTTCCGATTGTGAAGCTTGTTGATGGCTGGAGGCAACTAGCAGATACTTTTCTGTGGCCGAGTGCAATCTCGCCTGAGTTAGCACTGGAGAGAATGCAGTCAATCGAGAACGCATTCACAATATCACCCACGATTCTACGACACGCTATCCATTCTCAGGCTAACTTGTCCGGAGAAGATTCTTCTCGTGCCGCGGAGGATCTGTTCAATTCGCTCCTCGAGGGAGGCCTGTTGCAGCGACGGAAACTGCTAGTATATCGGAAAGCCGGCTCGATCAACTGTTCCATGCTTCCTTCGACGCTCGCCGACCCCGTCCATAGCTTCCTCTCTCATCACTTCTCGTATACAATTGCGAGAGACGTGCTATCGAGAGCTTGTGCCGACTCAGAGCAAGTACCGTTCACGATTAAGACGGTAATGCTGCTTGAAAATGCTCATCGGGACCTGTTCGATGAGCTCTGTCGACTGGAGATTGTCACTCCACCACGGATCGCATCTGATCATTATCAGCTCATCGACTACACTGACTTTCCGGTGAGCGTTTTATGTTTCATTGAGTGATGTTCTACAGGCCAGAACAGTTTCGCAATTAATATACTCACTATAATATGCTTACCAAAATATACTGAAAATCAAAATAAGTGCTTTTCAGTTCATCGAGAGGCGTGAATTCGAGCAGTTCATCTACGCTCGAAGGATGAAATTGAATGACGAAATCCAGATGTTCACTCTTGTTCCGTTCGTCCAAATTCTCGCTGAAAAGAACACTATCACTACAAGAGAGATGGAAGCTCTCATCGATATGGGGATGGCTGTTGGCGTGTCCCTCAAGCAGGTGGGTTGACTGAGTATTAACCTTTTCTAGCGGTTTTCAAGTTCGCTCTGCCCGTAGCTCACGAACCCGACAAATTATGCGAAACAAAACAAGGTATACAAATACTTGACTGTTTGAACCATTATCTCAGTTGTCAACAACGGAAAAGGCAGCGGGCGCCCTCATGCAATGTGCCAGATCTGTGCACAATAACAGGCTAATGTGGATGAAGTGCATCACATGGGCCATCGGACTAGTTGTCGGTGAGTAATGCTGAGATTATTTTAGTAATGTTTATTAATATTTTTTCAAAACCATTATATGCCATTCATTTCAATCAATGATCATTATTTTCCATTCAAGCGCGACATGGGATTGGCGAAATCGATGAATGTCTCAACACAAATCATTTCGGTAAGCGAAGTTAATGTTTCTATAATTTATATTTTGAACCGATATGAGTGAGTTCATACACAATGAATAATTATGTACTTGAGAGTGTGTGCATCCCCTTTTCCTGAAGGAAGTAATCCAACTATGCAGGAGATGCGGCACTCGCAATGGTTTCAGCAATAGTTTTACAATTTCATCACGTGGAAAGGGAACTGCCCAAGCAGATCTCGAATGTTCGTTGTCATAATCTTCATTCGATCGGGAAATTGATAAAATGTAATGTTTTACTCACGCATTACAGGAGCTACGCAAGCTCGCATCGGCATCAGTCGATGCAGACTCGAGCATCTTCTAACGATACTATGGATGAGTACCGTCTAATCCGTATGTTCAATAACATCGGAGCAGCTACGGAGGAGCAAAACAGAGCTGTGAACGCTCGAGAACAGGTTCGTCTGAGAAAATACATTCTCGGTTCTGTAAATTAGGCGATATAGAGGAAAATTAGGCATGTGTTTCATATAATTGGGCATTTTATAACTACGGTTGACAATTATTGGGGCTCGAACCGGGGAGTCGAGACTAGATTGGGTTCTTCAGTCAGACACCATAACCACGCTCCTCAAAAGAAACAAAGGTGAGACGATCACACAAACAAGTGTTTATGCATAACAGAAATCTTATATTAATCTTCGTCAGAAATATACTTATATTTCCAGGTAATGCTGTTCACTTGGGGATTGGCGACTGTTATTGACTCTCTTCTCGACGATCATGATTGTGAAGAAATCTGTAAGACGACAACTTGGTTTGTTCATTTACCTGATCGTCAATATCTTATATTATTTGGGTTATGTTCAGGGTGGTGATTCCAGGTTCTAACCAAACTAGAGGGAGGAAATGTTGACTCACCAAATGCGAAATAGTTCGAAATATTTTGGTCTAAAAACAGCTGAAATGACGAGATTATCAGAAAAAAATGCCATCATACAGCATAAAAGATCTGATCGGATCTTCCAGATTCGAGAGTCACAGTTTTTATTCTTGCTTCTTCGCTAACCACTACTATTCTTATCATCAGCTTTTAAATTAAGGACCTTGTTTGTTTCTTTCTCGTATACTTGACAAAGTTGTGCAAAATTTGTTGTTTTCAACATCAATTCAAGATTCAGGAAGGTATTGGGAATTTTTTACATGGTATGGACGCATTGCTCACTTAGTTCTCTTCGTCGCTGTGGGCATCCAGGAATTCCGATTCGTTGTGTTCAGAGGTGACGTGAGTATTTTTTACTTCAATTGTCTTTTTTGTGTTTTCAATTAGGATAATCTCAGAGGCGATTTTAGAAGATTCGGTATCTGGTAAAAAGAAAAAAAGAAAAAATAAGAATATTCTCATTAATTCAAGATTATAGGATAGCTCACCTTTGTTTCTTTTGAGGTGCGTGGTTATGGTGTCTGACTGAAGAACCCAAGCCAGTCTCGACTCCCCGGTTCGAGCCCCACGATCGACCATGCTTTGCAAGATGGTAGAAGAAGCACCAAGTGTGAAAAAATATGATATCTAACGGAATCCCTCTCTTGATATTAAAAAGGCGTGAAAAACACATCATGTGCCCACTAATGAGGCGTCCTTCGAGGCTGCGGAAGCAATAGGAACGAACGACTCCGTCCGACTAGATGACGTAATGCTTTTGTAACTGGATTTAATACCCCCCCCCCTCCCCTTAAATACCACTTTTTCACATTGTTTAAGATTTACTTTTTATTTATTAACACCAATGCACGTAAAATAAAAAATTGGAGAACACAATCGTAATTGAATAAAATAATTAATACGTGCACATTGTGTTTGTTGATTACAGCAATATCTACTTCTGCTGAAGCGATTTGATGAGTGACGTGCGAAGTGTCTCAGCATTGTCGATGTTCTTCGCACGTTCGATAACATTCTCATTGAGATAAACACTTTCTTCCTCATTGAACATAATTTTCCATCGGGGGTAATCCGCCTGAAGAAAACACTAATTTTAAACATCGTCAAGCAATCTTTGTTTTCAATTAACATCATAGTCATTCAATGAAAGCATTAATTTGAATCATTATGCAAGAAAATGTCGAAACTACAAACCTTGGTCAGTAGAATAAATCGCTTAGGGGATTCATTTGGAATGTTTCCAGTAGTTTCTGTTTCCTACAATGATGAGCTATTTAAAAAAAAACATTTGTCAGAAAATGTTGGCTACCGTTCTCCTGATGTCCTTGGAAGCGTTGCATAGAATAGAAAAGCAGGGTTCGTACGGCATGGGCAATCGTTGAATAAGGCATAGTCGAGTGAGACCAACAACACCTTTGAGCTACAATGCGAAAGATGTGTTAAAACAGGTGCTGTTCTTCTCACCATTTCTTCTTTCTCAATATTCTGGAATAGCACTGAAATTCTTGCATGCACTCTCGAAACGAGGTTTTCAAGTTGCAGAGACTCCAACCATTTATTCGGGTTTCCCTTTCTGAACTGCTTGGCAGCCTAAAAAAGCTACAGATACACGAGAGGTCATTGGTAAGATGAGAAGCAGTCTCAATTTAAATAGTTCAGGAATATTAAAGATTCTTGCTGGGCGTACCTTTGCAATGTCAGCATCGATTAGTTCTTGATGAGGCTCGGAAATTCCGCATTCGGAATGCTCAGAAATAATGCATCTAATGAGGTTCACGAGCTGTATTGCATTATAGTTTTCTAAAAATATTAATCTAGTAAAATAATACCGGATTGGTGAATATTTCAGTCATCTTGAAATCGATTTCATCCGTGATAAAACTCATCAGACTTTCTTGCTTCTGTAATGTTTTCGTCATCGCTGGTAAAAATCAATAATTTCCCAATAGTGAGAGTGTCCAAAACATATTTGAGGGATGTCGATGGCAGAACAAACTTGGTCATCACGTGGCTCCTCTCTCGCTCTTCGTTGCAGCTCTTGGTCACAATCGACGCTCATGGCCGAGTATGCAGCAGCCACGGCTGCAAACTTGATCTGATCCTTCTTGAATCCGTCGACTCTTCCTGTGTCGGTCAGGGCGCGTACTGCCTCCATCTCTGCCCATTGTATACATAAAGTGAGTTCGGACTGAAAAATAAAACCGATTACGCTCGCGACGCAAAGGGCTACAGTAAAAATGCAAGTATATATAGAGGCCCACCTCAAACCATCGATGATGTTCGAGCGAGTTTAGGAATTCGGCGAGTCCGGGGAAAGAGGGCGTTGATAGAGAAAGGAGACGACTAATCAACTCCGATTTAAACTCCCTTGCAACACTCAAGGTCTGATCGATCAGTGCCTGAATATGAGGTGCTTTCGAATAAAATAATTGTCAACCGTAGTTATAAAATGCCCAATTATATGAAACAGATGCCTAATTTTTCTCTATATCGCCTAATTTACAGAACCGAGAATGTATTTTCTCAGACGAACCTGTTCTCGAGCGTTCACAGCTCTGTTTTGCTCCTCCGTAGCTGCTCCGATGTTATTGAACATACGGATTAGACGGTACTCATCCATAGTATCGTTAGGAGATGCTCGAGCCGTTATCGTATATGTTGCCATCCGACATTGATTGTAGTACCTAACGAGAACATATCGAGCACGCTATCGAGACAACTAGTGTTCCTTTACGTTTGAATTATGCTTGCTTCTCTAACGTAAAGAAGATGAGAAAGTAAGTTGATCCCATAATAACGAAGCAATCAATGCTTTATATTTTAAATATTGTAATCTACAGAACTTACTCGGATGACCCGAAGAGAGCTCGGCATTTCTCGCAGAGGTAGGACATGAGGTGATGAATGCGCGTTTTGAATCCTTGCTGGATCTTCTTTTGCGCCCTCCCGACTGCATCGACTGATGCCGATGCGAGCTTGCGTAGATCCTGTAATGCGTGAGTAAAACATTACATTTTATCAATTTCCCGATCGAATGAAGATTATGACAACGAACATTCGAGATCTGCTTGGGTAGTTCCCTTTCCACGTGATGAAATTGTAAAACTATTGCTGAAACCATTGCGAGTGCCGCATCTCCTGCATATGTTGGATTACTTCCTTCAGGAAAAGGGGATGCACACACTCTTAAGTACATAATTATTCATTGTGTATGAACTCACTCATATCGGTTCAAAATATAAATTATAGAAACATTAACTTCGCTTACCGAAATGATTTGTGTTGAGACATTCATCGATTTCGCCAATCCCATGTCGCGCTTGAATGGAAAAGAATGATCATTGATTGAAATAAATGGCATATAATGGTTTTGAAAAAATATTACTAAACATTACAAAAATAATCTCAGCATTACTCACCGACAACTAGTCCGATGGCCCATGTGATGCACTTCATCCACATTAGTCTGTTATTGTGCACAGATCTGGCACATTGCATGAGGGCGCCCGCTGCCTTTTCCGTTGTTGACAACTGAGATAATGGTTCAAACAGTCAAGTATTTGTATACCTTGTTTTGTTTCGCATAATTTGTCGGGTTCGTGAGCTACGGGCAGAGCGAACTTGAAAACCGCTAGAAAAGGTTACTACTCAGTCAACCCACCTGCTTGAGGGACACGCCCACAGCCATCCCCATATCGATGAGAGCTTCCATCTCTCTTGTAGTGAAAGTGTTCTTTTCAGCGAGAATTTGGACGAACGGAACAAGAGTGAACATCTGGATTTCGTCATTCAATTTCATCCTTCGAGCGTAGATGAACTGCTCGAATTCACGCCTTTCGATGAACTGAAAAGCACTTATTTTGATTTTCAGAATATTTTGGTGAGCATATTATAGTGAGTATATTAATTGCGAAACTGTTCTGGCCTGTAGAACATCACTCAATGAAATATAAAACGCTCACCGGAAAGTCAGTGTAGTCGATGAGCTGATAATGATCAGATGCGATCCGTGGTGGAGTGACAATCTCCAGTCGACAGAGCTCATCGAACAGGTCCCGATGAGCATTTTCAGGCAGCATTACCGTCTTAATCGTGAACGGTACTTGCTCTGAGTCGGCACAAGCTCTCGATAGCACGTCTCTCGCAAATGTATACGAGAAGTGATGAGAGAGGAAGCTATGGACGGGGTCGGCGAGCGTCGAAAGAAGCATGGAACAGTTGATCGAGCCGGCTTTCCGATATACTAGCAGTTTCCGTCGCTGCAACAGGCCTCCCTCGAGGAGCGAATTGAACAGATCCTCCGCGGCACGAGAAGAATCTTCTCCGGACAAGTTAGCCTGAGAATGGATAGCGTGTCGTAGAATCGTGGGTGATATTGTGAATGCGTTCTCGATTGACTGCATTCTCTCCAGTGCTAACTCAGGCGAGATTGCACTCGGCCACAGAAAAGTTTCTGCTAGTTGCCTCCAGCCACCAACAAGCTTCACAATCGGAACTCGCTCCAGCTTGATCACTCCTTGACTGCAGAGTTGATTCAGAATCCAATCGGCGGTGGTCTTGTCTAGACCGAAGTGCTCCTTCATCTGATTCGCCGTGAAGCCGTCGAACTGAAGTAGATGAGAACTGTTCAGCCGGCTCGCGTCAATTCGTGCGTACATATCCAGCTCCATACTACCGATATCCAGCAGTATTTGCACTTCTTCCGCGATGGCTTCATCTTTCAAGACCAGAGCATCAACATCACTCTTGAGGTAGAGCGAGGCGCCGCCCAACGAGCGATTCGAGAGCAGAATTCCGCTGCGGGCTGTGTAATCGTCTATGAGCATCGGCTGGACAGGAATCATCGACGCTACCTCCTCCTGAGATTCCTTGTTGACGTAGTATACGTGAGCGAGGCCGAAGAAGGCTTCATTCGCCCTCATATCATGCCAGAAATCCAAGCGGGTCGGAAGGGCAAGGTGCTGCTCCAACACGGCTCCGCCACCGCTCATCACAACATGATCAGGGCAGTCATCTGTCTTCCCGTTGTTGAGAGCACGTGCCAACTCCGCTTGACTGATCCCAAACTTGCGCCTGATGAGTCCTTGGTGTACTGAGGAGTGCTCGTGCAAATCGCCTCCGAACACAGGCGCAGAAATAACGTCGATCTTCTCGAGTGACTCGAAAAGGTGTATCTGCTGCTGCTTGTTCGAAGTGAGCAGACGGAAATTGTCCGCTGTCATCCGTTCTCCGATCATCCAGTCGATGTTAGCGATGATTTGACCTACAGCATCCTGCATCTCGATCAACTGCTTCTGCAGTCCGCACTGTTCGCTGTTCGAGCCCGCTCGTTGCTGGATCGCGCTGATCTGCAATTAGTATTTGTTGTTATCTTAGAATTATAATACGGCGCCCCTACTATTTGATGGCCCTTTTTTGCTGAACAATGGTCGAAAATATGGCATGGAAAATTAGGGTCAGCCCACGAAAGACGTGCCGGAAAACAGTACAATTGTGTATTCACAAATTACCTCAACTGCGCGTCGCTCCATCTGTTCTCTGAGGCCCACACGAGCCATGGCGAACAGCCTGAAAGCTTTGTAGGGATCAGCCTCGAAGCCAGATACCGTTTCCAGTAGCACAGATGATTGAGTCTCGCGCATCTCCTCCAAGTTTTGCATAGCCATGCACGCTTTGTAGTAGAGGGCAAAGGGAGCGAGAGCGGACCCATCCTCCCACACTCGGTTGAAGGTACGCTCAGCATCCGCCTTTCCCTCTAAGTGGTGCATCTGAATGAGGCCCACACGAAGCAGCCATTCGCCTGCTCGGAGCCAGCTTGGAACTACGAATAGCTCGTCCTGTTTGTTGATGGGATGCGAGTCGAGAAACGCATCGACCGACATGATGATCCTCTCCTTCTCTTCTTCTCTCCTTTGCACATCTCTTTCATCGGCACACTGCTTGATCTCCTCGTCCCTGGCGTCCAACCATAGAGTCCACTCGTCAAGGAGCGCTCTGTAGATGACGTCTTCCGTATCGGGAAGTCGGTCGTGGCTGGCGTTATCGCGGAATAGTTGCTCATCAATTCGTCTACGGAACCGCTCTAGAGCTCCTTCTTGAATAGCCACCCGAAATTCGAAGTTATGTCTAAGCGTTTGAAGGCGCAACAACTCTGCGTTGTCTCGATGAATCTTGAATTCGTGCAGAGAAGGAGCGATTTCTTCACTGGAAGGGCGAACGAAGGCGATTATCTGACCACTTCCACGGGCTCCGTCTCGAGCTGCTCTTCCCATCGCCTGCTCCTCAATCCGCTTGTTTCTCGGCACGAAAGCAATAACGACGTGAAGTCCACCGTTATCCTCGAGTTCCTTACTGAGAAGAATGTCCGTGCCTCGTCCGGCCAGATTCGTAGAAAGGATGATTCGTCCTGGCTCCAGAGGCGTTTCCTCAAAGCCGAGCTTCTCGCGCTGTCTCTTGTAGATAGTTATTGCACTAAGTGCATCATCCATAGCCACGGAATTGCTTCGGGATGCTTCATTGCGGGAGGCCAGTCCTTGATGTAGCTGTTGAAGCTGATTGATAGTCTCACAGATGACTAGCACTGATCGGCCAGATTTTACTTCACTGGTTAATGTGCGATACACGGAATCGATCCATTCTGATGAAGTATCAGCGAGCGAGGGTACATATTCGACCATTTGGCGCGGCTGGTGGGTGGGTATCCGGATGAGATCGACCTTGTACAGTTCTGCGAGTATGCGGCTTTCATCGGCTGATCCGAGAGTTCCACTGAGGCCGTCGAGTCGCTTGTACTTGCGCAGGAATGTCACGTTGGATATGAAGACAGCCTTGAGGCTCATTGGCGTCATTCGACAAGCATACTTCATTTGCAGAAACTGATGAAGACCTTCGGACCATTGCGTCGATACTAGATCCGCTCCAGTGTCCACGTCAACAATAGTTATGATGACTTCGCTTTCAGAAGAGGCGTTAGCTTCACTCAACCCGACGACATAATCAACGTTCGGGCGCATGACACGGGCTAGCTTGCAGTTGTCAATGAATGCAGATATGTGCAGTCTGACAAACTCTTGAAGGTGGAAGGGAACAGAGATATCCTTAACTCGCTCGATCTCCATGCGCAATGCATCGACAATTATTGGTGTCGATTTGACGTCTACAACCGATTTCAGCATCTCCTTGAGGTTTTCATTCTTCTTGACGAGTACGAATCCTTCATAGTCGATTATTTCTGCTTCCAATAGCGATATGAATACGCGATCCGCATTGACAGCATCGATCTTTGCGATATCTTCCTTAGAAACACGACCATTGATTTCTCGAAGCACACGAAGTCGTATGTCATCCGTACTATTCGATTCTTCATCGATGTCCGCATGCACTTCTTGCTGAATGTATGCAAATAACGAGTCCAATAGCTTCAGACTAGGTATTTTGTGGGAGAGGTAGAGGACGTGGTTGCCGCTGTCAAGTGTCATGCTGTCGACCTCGTCCACAATGACATTGACGAGCTCCCGTGTGCCTAGGATGTTCTTGCGGTAGAATGTGTGAAGGAGGTAGTCTCGTTGGAAGTGAGCCATGTCACCGTAGACAACCTGCGCCTTGTATGCGATCTCTCTGGCCTCACGAGACTCCTCGCAGTTGTGTGCGACCGTTAGACCGAGTGCATGGTACAAACCAAACAGCATATTTGCGTCTCTCTTTGCTAGCACCGGAGATGTAGTGATGACGTCAACGGTGGCATTCTTGTCTCCTAGACATCGAATTGCGGCGATAGCAGCGATTATGTAAGATTTCCCCTCGCCAGTGGAGACTTGCTGTAGTAGATGCTGTGGTGACTCTAGTGCGTTTATCACAGCCACTTTCTGAACGGCACGCAGTCGCTTGCCGGTCTTCTCCTGCAAGGCATCATCGAATTTGGCTAGCAAGGCTGCGTTTTCAGTGATTGGAGGTCCGATGCACTTAGCAACAACGATCTGTTGTGTTTGCTCACGGTGTAGTATAGCTTCATTTTCAGTATCTCGCAATCCTCTAACGAGCGGAGCCAGATCACCCAATGTTCTCTCTGACCATGGAAGCATCTCGAGTATGGCCGGTACATCTCCTTTTGCAGCGTTTATCAATAGAGCTCCTAAGAAGCCTGCATCGGCATGTAGTTCCTTCGAGACGATGTAGTGAGTGAACTCTCCGAACAGGCGGTCGGAGTGTTTCCATAGGTTCAAAACCGCCCGGAGCGTTCTCCCCTCTACCGCGAATCCAGCGTAAATAAGCACTTCAAGATAATAAGCAGCAGACCCGAAGTTATTCTGATCGACAAGTGTTGGGTTTTGTCGAATTGCGATTTCCATCCAATCAGTCAACGAAAGCCTCGAGAGTCGCTGTAGCTGCTGCTTCTGTATCTCGGCATATCTCAGCAGAACCAGTATCTTCAGTAGCATATCTTCACCTAATGGTTCGTCGATCTTCTCCGCTTCATGGATTTTGAGAATGAGTAGCGCTTTCGCCGCTGATGACTTCACCGAACACAATGCGACCCACAAATTCTTTGCTTGTAATAGATCCAATCTTCGCATGGAGACAACGAGACGCAGATGAATTAGCGAGTTCATGAGCTCATGAGGAGCAGTCCTTCTCATCAGCAGCGCGATGAACTTCCAGTCGCAATGAGGACCAATTGCTGCGAGACTGCAGAAGACATCAGCAATGGTCCTCCACTTAACGACGCATGATCGGGTGCCATCGGCAGCTATCAGACCATTGAAGAGTCGGATAAAGTACGAGGAATCTTTTCCGAGCGCAGTCTGAACTATCTCGGTGTACCCTCGAAGCAAATGATCCTGATGAAGTACAGTGTCGTGACTTTGATGGTACATTGCGCCAGGCGGAGGAGGATTCATGGACTCCTCTAGCTCCTTGGTGAATTCCACATTCTGCTCAAGAGTTGCGAGCTGAGCTTCTCGAAAATCACTGTCAAAAGTCTGAATGGTACGCTTGAGGTAGTCGGTGCTGCTCCTCCATCGTAGTCCGATTCCCCAATGTGTTGAATCCGCATGAGTTGTGTGTTCGTTTGAATCTGATCGATCTGAGTCTCCTTCAGCTGATCTGGGCAATGGGCATGAGACGGTTGAGATGGTCCTCTCGCGAACCATCTCAACCGTCTCCTTGGTGATGACCTTGTTCCCTTGGGTCTCGACGGTGAGAGTCTGGTACATTTCAGCAGAGACTCCGTTCAAGTGAGCAAACTCATTCATCGCGGTTGAGACTTGCAGCGTGGCTTGTGCTCGAGCTTGCACTCTTTCAGGACAGGACATCTCCGGATGGATGGCTTGCACTGTATTGGGAGTGTACGTCGCGAACATTCCCACAGTGTTTCCTCGCAAATTGAACGCACTGTACATGTGCGGAATTGCTCTGAGAAAATACGAAGAAACGGCGGAACGAGTCGTCAAAGACATGCGATATTTCAAATTCTCACTGGATGGCATAGAGGTTTCTCCGGCAGACATATCGGCTGGCCCGTACTTGTACAGGTCATTGCCGTCCTTGCCCGATGGTCCCCATTCTCCGTGGCTGCCGTTGTCGCCTTGGTCTCCTCTCTTCTGAGAAACGGACCCAACTGACCATGCTCGACTTCCAGAGAAATCAGATACATGGAAGGTTCCAGCGTATCCACCTTCTCCCCCAGCTCCTCCAACACCTCCAGAACTTCCCGCTTCTCCTATAGATCCTTGGATGAAAATGAGTAGTAATTTTCGAACATAATTCTCGGAATAGTACACATTTCGTCCCCTGTTGTCTATGAATTCGTAGAATTTGGTAGTGTACGTTAATTCCAATGCCTTCCGTTGGCCCTCATCTGGTGACGTTTCAGCGTTGGGGAAGTGTATTGCCATAATTTCTTCCTTCGTCACGCCAATTCCATCTGCTCCCTTGCATCCATTGCCTCCGTTCTGTCCATCCTCTCCTCTCCCTCCATTGAGTTTCACACTCATTCTCTCTCCGCCGACAAGTTCATCTGCGAGCAGGCACAAATTGCCACTGCTCCTTCCGGCTCTTCCCGATGCGCCATCACTGCCCGTCCGATCGGGGATGGTGGAGTTGGCAGCAGAGCGGTCCATCTCGTCCCGTTGTTCGTACGGTCTTCCGGAAAGATCGATTTCGATGCTCTCGTGCACGAAGAGTCTCCTCGTGACAATGCACAGGTTGACTCCGCTCCACTCCGATTGGTCAATCGAGCAGTCCAGCGAGCAACAATCCGCAGCGTAGATTGAGACGGTATGAGGAAGCGGGTCTGTGCTGGTAGATGAAGGAGAGAGCAGGGCGAGAATATCGTTGTTCACCGATGAAATAGCGATTGTTGCGCCTTCCACTCGCAAGTGGCCATCTATCAGCGTGAACGTGGAGGAGCAGCATCGATCCAGGATCTGTTGAATCTGCAACGAATTTGTATTTGTTCACTGAAATTTTTGTGAGTGAATTCGTTTAATTTCCAATTCGGTCTAATTATTTTTCAAACATGCACCTATTATCGTACATGTCGCAGAAATCAGAACGCTCACCGGGCGTCACGGTAATCTGCGGGTTTTCCGATCTTTGCTCAAAAAAAAAAACTAAGATCTAAAAAAAAAAAAAAACTAAGCCTAAGCCTAAGCCTAAAGCCTAAAACTAAGATTTGTGGTTGTTCTCATATTTTTTCTCATGGCCACTTTGCCGGAATCGACCCGGACATGCCCGGTAAAATATTCCTAGAAATCGATATTTGAAATACGTCTCTTTTGTGGTGCGCGTTACGGTAGCTCTGTCGAGGTTTATCATTTTTGCTCGATATAGCGCATTGAAGCTTTTCCTTTAATTTTATCATGTTATTTGTCACTTTTTCGAAGTTTAGGTCTGAAAAAATAATCACAAAGTAAAAAACAAAACCGTTGAACCTCTCTGAGCGCAATCGCAACCCAAAATGATAAACCTTGACCGAGCTACCGTAACCCGCACCATAAAAGATACCTGCTTGAAATATCGATTTCTAGGAATATTTTACCGGGCATATCCGGGTCGATTCCGGCAAAGTGACCATGAGAAAAAATATGAGCACAACCACAAATCTTAATTTTGTGTGTTAGCAAAGATCGGAAAACCCGCAGATTGTACCGTGACGCCCGGTGAGCGTTCTGATTTCTGAGGCATGTACGATAGTGATGGCAAAATGGACTCTCAATTCGCGTACTGTCTCGTCGGTTAGAGTAACATGGCATCACTAACTACTATTCATGACCATCTGACCTTTTCTCGATCAACAAAGTCCACAGCGTCTCTCATCTTTCGCACTGCATCTAGCATCTTCCGAAAATTATCGAAACTCCGATTTATTTGAAAACGATTAATTTGGAGAAGTTTTCTGAAAGCAGCCAAGCCACCTCCTTCGACTCTCCATCCTCTCAGTGCCTGCCACATTTCACGTGTCGGCTCTCCGCTTCGCATCCAATCCTCTAACGCCTCTTGGAATGAAATGTTCGCATCGTATGCTTGAACACGTCGAGCCAGCTTCCTTTGGAATGCCTTCAGCTCTTGATGCAGATTCTTCGCTTCTATCGAATCGATCGGAAATACGCGCAAGAGTCGTTGCGCCTCCGGGTCGTCGGCCAGAAACGTGAAAACGTCTGTTTCAGAGGCGGATGCGTATCGGACCAGTGTCTCAGCGGTAGTTGACTCGCTGATCATCGCTCCAGTGATAACTTCCTTGCAATGGGCGAGGAGAGCGATATGCAGTTGCGAGGCGTGCGCCGAGCGTAGAAACGCTTCGGTCGTTGCGTCGAGAGTATTCTCGTCGGGGAAGACTCGCTGTCGGACGGCGTCGAGTGAGGGCTCCGGCAACTCGAGAATGGCACTACACACGGCTGACCGCACTCTCTCGAGAGCTGCCTCGGACATCTGAAATGACTAATAAATACATTAATGACTACTTTCTATGGAAGCCGATTCTGCACAACCACAGCAAAATACGAGCGAACGTGTAAACGAGGTTTTTGTAGAAAATATTCGAGAAAATTTATTTTTAATTAAACATCTACGCATAAATCAATTATGAATATTTTCAACAACAACAAAAAATCCTCACTTTGATTATCACATACTGGAAAATACTTACTTGTCAGTACTGTGCAGAAATGACGTGGAACTATGTTAAGTTTGGCACGACCTGAATAGAATCAACTTGGACGGCCCCAAACAGTCATAGCAGGTAGAAGTCATGGTAAAAAACCAATGATAAACATACAAAATAATATTCGCGATTTTTTAAATTCGTTTATGCATTTCCAGAAATAATAAAAGTACAATTTAGAAGATATTTTTTATGGGTAATCTACAAGTATATCGAGAGAAAAAACGCTATGCAAGTAATTAATGATGATAATTGTTAAACACATCAGAGATCCTTTCTAAGTTCGACCAAAATCAACAGCGTGATAGTACATCTCTCGAGGTATTCGTAATTGCGAATACCGGCCAGCCTGAAAATGGCGATTTTTCGTAAGAATTATTCGTAAGAATTCATGCTAAATTTTTTGATCTGAATTGTCGCACTCGTTGATAAATCACCTGATATTTATTTATTTCACTGAAGGTGATGAGAATGTGCTTGCCAAATAGTTCCTCTGAGATTCTGTGAATGAGAAATTATCGTCTGCCAATGCTATTTCACTGATGAAAAATGATCATCAACGGCTAAGTTTTCAACCGAATTAAACCATAATAGACATTATAACGACTCATATAACGGTGCAATTCCTCTCTTACCTTTGATGGGATTGAGGTCTCGTTCCTGACTCGGCGAATGCACTAAATTGAAAATCCAATCTGATAAATAATGTTATTTCTGCTTGCTCACCTGTTCATTACTTGATATGTTTTAAGAAGGTATCGCTTCTTCTCCGATATCAAGACGAGCGGTCTGAGCACGATGACTTTATCTCGGCATTCTTGATCCTCGTTTCCCTCGCATTGCGAATTTGCTCTCTGGATAAGTTTTTTTAAGGAATTGCATACATTGGAGATGATACCTGCGAACTCTCTTCCATGAATTTGAAGAATTTCAACAGCTCCGATGAAAGGATATCGGCTAGCATCCATGGTGAGATGACGATGTTGTAGAGGGAGAAGATAGACTCGGAGAGACGATGGTAATCTTCGGGAATCCACTCCCTCTTCTCATTGTTTTCATTCCATTCTTTACTGGTTCCGGAAGTTGTCTTATAAAAAATTGGGAAAAAACATTCAAGTTCACTATCTAGTTTATTTTGAGAGAACTACTAGCATAAATATTTCAAAATAGCTAACTCGCAACTATCAATAGCTCTCAAGAGCAATTATAAATTACATACAAGATGCATGCCCATTTTTTTCTTCAACCAAGCGAACATGCTCACTTGGCTACTGTAACTTCCGGAGATGTGAATACATCGATGTAGAATTTAACACCAGAGGCTGCTCGAACATAGCCTGCGAGCGGCATCGAAATCGCCACACTTGTGACGCCGAGGACGATTGCTGTAGTGTGATTTTGTTTATATTGCGAATTTCAATAGTATTAGAAATTCTCGAGGATACCACAAGTTCAATTTATTTGTGATAATTTTTCTTACAGCGTATCGCTGACGAATGGAAAATTGTGCGATCAGTACGTACTAGCAAAGGCCAACGTCGTCTCGATCACTTTCAGTGTTCGCTCTTGTAGTGAACTCCCTTTCGATTCAGTGTAATGGAGTGTGACCTGAGTGCAACAGTTTCAGTCAGTCGTTATAACTCTTGGTCGCTCGACCACGATGACCAGAATCCACATATTCCAACGAAATTGCATTTTCTATGATTTCTATTTCTTGTGAACATACGACTTTTGGTCATTCCCTCTTCAGTTTAAAAAAAAGAAAACAGTTGCGAAATTTGGCAACAACTAACCTTGCCCGTGTCTCCAATAGCCTTGTGGAGCAGATTTTCCGTGTACATGATGCCTCCCTCGAAGAGACTTCCGATGCTCTGTACAACATCCGAGGCGCATTTGAACACTTCACAACGCGTGTCTACGAAGCGCCGCGTTTGATCGCTGCTTTGAACAACAAATACTGAATGTGTAGCGTTATAATACCATCTGACATGTGGCGCTTTCAGCCAACAAAAATTGATAATTTAGAAGTATGAACCTGGAACTTCTGTAGCGTGAAATTTCCCATCCAAATACGTAAACGTAGAAAGATAGGATCCATTGATATATGCAATCGACTTGAAATGAATTTTTAAAATTTATAATTGATCGACTTACTTACAAAAACAAATCAGAAATTTCACTTTTAAAGCATATAATTACGCACCTCAGTTCCTCCTGATACTTCGATTATCTTCTTCTTGATTTTGATAGCTTCTTGTGTCTCTTTGATTGTGTATCCCTGAATGACATGAGATTATTGTTGGACATTATTTTGAGTTAGGGAAATATGTAGATGCTAAAGTTATACTGAAGAAATTTCGATTCGGCACAGAATACAACGAACGATATTATTGAAATTACTTGCAATGTGTTCCGGCCTGATTCCAAATATTTTCATACGTATCATCTTCGTCAAGTCGTTGCGCTCGTCGGGTTTGTAACTGCAATTTTCTATATTAATATATCACATAAAAACAATCTAGATCAGTTCGACATCGATACAATCAATCAATGCAATTGTATCATACAGTTTTATTCTTTAAATCTATCTATGGTCGATTGATTCCAATTTCTGGACGACTTTCTACGACTTTTCAGAAATTTCAATCAATTATAGACGTGGTAATGACTTACACAAAGAAATCGGTCTCCCCATTGTCGTGAATGTACTTGGACTGCCATTGTCTAGCGGCATCAAACCAGTCTAGAAACTCTGGATCATGCACATCGTAATAATAGTACTTTGCATCGAGTATCGGTCCGTCGACAATGTGCGCCAGTCGACTATCGTTGGACGAAGACATCCTACAATTATTGTATCACAATTTCAAAATAGTGCGTAATCTACACCCGCGCATCAGTAAATAGATCAACAGATTGCAATAATCAAGAAGAAAGATCGAAGAAACGATAGGATGATTCGTCTCTCAACGAATATATAATTGTTGATAATGCTCTCAACCAACACGGAATATCATACGAAGGAAGAATCGTATCATCAAGTATCAAGGAGTAAACAGCAATGCGAATCGAAATTCCCTTGATGATTTTATAGTCGGCAAGAGTAAGAAGTTTCAGCAGGAATGTGTGAAAGAGTAAAGGTGGAAATCTTTGTTGACACCAGCAGAAATGACAGGAGAAGGGAAGAAGAATCCATTGCGCGTCGCTCCCTCCCCCATTCTCTTATCGAGGCGCAACACTATGATAATAGAGGAGATCAGAGACGATTCGACGCCTTATCAGCTAAACATCTTAGCAACGCACGATTCAGAGGTCGAGGAAGTCACAAATTTGAACATTGATGTTTAGCTCAAGTCGAAGGGGCACGCGAAAATCTAACCCTCTGAGAAGTTTCGATCAACTAGCACATCTTTGAGTGCGTAATTTGGCGAAATGGCTCGTTTGAACAACTAAAATACTGCCACATTCTACTGCAAGATTCGCAAGTCCAGATATAATATTGTTTTGAAAAACTGTTAAAAAATATATTTCGATTTTTCGTTGAAATCGAGAATTTCTAACAAAGCTCGAAGCTATCTTGTGAGAATTCCTTAGGACTAGCGAGAAACAGCTATGTTTATTCCGTGAACAGCTAGTCCGTGATATTCCTTGATTTTTAGGTAACATGAGGTACATCGATTATTTTTAAATTCTGTGTAGAAACTCACTCAGGGGAGTTCCTCAATAATAGAATAATCTGTGGTGTCGATGTAGTGTGTTCTCGATAGCTTGATTAATTATTCCTAGACTGTCTTGGGAATCCCTTTATCGGTGTACTCATGTACTGAATTCGTGGCACTAATGGTCACTAAATACAGTTGGAATGCGTGTAATCGCGGTGTAAAATGGACCTGAACAGATTAATAATAATAAGCAATTATTATCTACAAAGGAACACTACAATAACACACGAATAAAAGGGGGTAGAAGGCGGTAGAATCGACGTCGAGACTTGTGAGGCGGCTGGACAGTCGATGGGAATGGGGAGAAGTGATGAGAAACGGTGGCGAAATGGAAAGGAACAAGGGAGAAAGCTATTGGAGAAAGAGGTGGAAACACAGGGTCCTATCTCGGAATAGTAGAGCCGTATAACGATAAGAAAACCTAGACTCCGAATGGAAGGGCGATGGAAGAGGTTAGACGACCATCGTAGAGGCGACGGAGCTCGTGTGACAAGCAGCCAGTCGGCGCGAGTGGAAGAGAACGTAATACGAAAAAAGGAAGGGACCCGAGCGCCCGAAAGAGACGCGACGCGTGAACGCGTTGCTTGGTCTTTCACTGATTCAGGCAGTGGCGTAGTATTTGAACAGGGTACGGTACGACGAGATGGTCGAATGGTGATTGAGAACTGGTTTGTTATAATGGAAGTGGAAAATATTGATTATTTTCGCCTTTGGGGTAGCGTCTTTCAATCGATAATAGATGGAAAGTCAGTACACTCCGGGGGAGGGATGGAGGACGGAAGGGGAAGGAGATGAGGGTGGATAGACTTCCTTCTTGAATTAATGGGTGGAGATTGGTTGGTATTGAAATCATGGATGGACATCTGAAGGAAAGCTAATGGGCATCAACGAAGATGTAGTTGTAAAGAAGAAAGAGAAAAGTTGGGGTGACATTCGATTTTAATGAGGGGTCACAATAGGAATTAATGAACAAAAATGATCTGCTAAACAATACAACGATAATTAATATTCACATTGAAATTGCTCATACGAGCAGTATGATCCTCCCGAGGAGGGATGGAAGAGGAGAGGTGACGGAGTTATCCAGGATCATGATTGAACTCGTTGGGATGTGGATCTTTGTCTCTGGAGACATGGGGTTCATTCGTATGAAGATCATTGACAATATCGTTGAGTCCAGAGAAGAAGTGGTGTTGGAACGATGCGAGAATATCTCGATTGGTGGATTGGAATGCGTCTCGGGGTGTTGATGTGAAATCACTGTCGAGATAACGAGATGGACCGACAATGGGAGATGGGTCATCATCGTCGTCACTGGGTGGATCGTCGATGAATGGATCGTAGTCCATGTATTTCCCGCATAGTCGTGCCAATGACAAGTCTTCTTCTTCTCTCAGTCCGTAGATCTCATGGTTGATGATTGCTCCGAAGA
The DNA here is from genome assembly GCA_036245825.1 of Pristionchus entomophagus. Lineage (NCBI taxonomy): Eukaryota > Metazoa > Nematoda > Chromadorea > Rhabditida > Neodiplogasteridae > Pristionchus > Pristionchus entomophagus. The sequence goes on from BTSX01000006.1 coordinate 2,426,987, forward strand.
GATTGAATGTTGGAGGCTTGTTGTCATTGTACTGGGCAGGTTTGACGGAATTCGGGGACTTGGAACCGATGATGATTGGTCCGAGTCGAGAGTGGATCAGTTCCAGACCACTGGGAAGTGTGGTGGATGCTGTATTCTTAGTGATGGAATACAATCTGGGGAGTGAATGTTTGGCCATTAACGATACCCGTAGGAATGGCTATGGACTGCTCACTGATGAACTGGATGTCTGAGTTTGGAAGTGGGTCCACACTCATTGAGGAGATGGGAAGTTCATCTATGACGATGGTTGTTACTGACTGGATGCCTGAATTAGTCATCAAGTCGAAGCGAACGATGTCTGTGTCCTCTGGGTCTGTAGTGCCTCCTAATCCAGTGAGAGAGATGACGGCCTTGTCGATTGGTTCGAGATTGAGTGTGTCGGAGAGACTACGAGAGATCATGGACACCTGGGCTCCTGAGTCGAGGAATACTGCAGTGTCGCAAGCAGTACCGTGGACTGGATTGCGAACGCCTCCACTTGTAGTGTACATCCGAGTTTGTGACCATGGGTAGATGGCGGATGCTTGTACAATTGGAGTGATGGGATTCGAGTGATTGGATGCGGGTTTGGTTCTGCAGAGGGACTCGTGATGCTTGTCCTTGCATTTACCGCACTTCACTGGACACTCAATGAAGTTGTGGCCAGACTGGAGGCATCTTCTGCACACCTTGGTCTGGGAGATCCTATTGATTCGTTCCTCGTACGATTTGTACTTGGAGCAGTTGGTGGATTTGTGATTGGATCCACAGTAGTGACACTTGGAAAAAGACTCATCACCCTCTCTGGGTGCTCGAGAGTCATGCTTGAAGGGTGATCCATGGTCTCGATGGGAATCAGGAGAAGGCTTATTGGTCATCGTCTGATTGCAGTGAGTGAATGCACTCTCGGCTGCTCGGAGCTCGAGTTCCTCTCGTAGGTCTTGCTCCATGAAATTGAGAGCATCCATCATTGTGTTGGGATTCAGCTTCCATATTCTCCTGACGAAGCTGGAGTGGACATGGCTGGCCATCTGCTCGATCAGTGGAAGACTATTGAGATTCTTGGCATCATCGATATGGTATACCAGATTGATCATGTCTCGCACACAGTTCAACTGGTCCTCAATGCGAGATGATTTGGGTTTGAGACCCATCAGCTGTTGATAGAGGATGGCAGTGGAGTGATTGGACCGATCGTATGCAACCTTCAATCGATCGAGTGTATTGACATAGAGGTCCTCTCTGATGGGAATGGACTGTACTAGCTTGAGTGCATCTCCTTTGAGAGAGGCACGGAGGTAGTTCAGTTTCTCCAGATTGGATAGCTCCGTTCTGCATCCAATGATTGTCTGAAACTGGGAATGGAAGGATGGCCAGAGGGTAATATTGCTCCCATCGAATGGTTCAATGCGCAATGGAGGGAGTGGAATAGGAGCCGTCAGAGTATTGGACATCAGACGGTTAGGGGAGTTTATCTGGCTCTGGATAGACTGGTTGATGCTGGAGATCAGTCATGGATGACAGTACTGTTTCCAGAAGGGATGGGATGCTGTCACCTTGACTTGCTTGAGGTAACTGATGAACGGAGTCATTGTTGGTGGAAGATGCCGAATCACTATTGGGAGTGACAAGCGTATGGCTCAAGCCGGATACCTGTTGAGGCAATCGGGCGAGAGTGGAAGCACGCTTACTTGCAGCCTCGATAGTGCGCGTGTATCTAGCTTCCTGCTTGAAGATCGGAGAGGAAAGCGATACCTGATTGATGGTAGTTGGCTCGCTCCGTCCGTGCTCTACCGTAATCACTGAATTTGAGCTCTCATTTTCTTCATGTTAGGGAAATATTTCACCAGGACATTCCAGGTCAATTCCAGCAAACAAGGGTGGACGAAAAATATGAAAGAAAAATTGGAATTTATAAGTCAACATTCGCTAGAAGTCAAAAAAGTAAAAAATTGCCCAAAATGATCATCTGTCACGGTTTGCCCACCAAGTACGATATGGTAGTTTCTGGTGTATTTATGCTCGCTGAATCGCAATTTATATATGAGAGCAAAATACACAAAATATTTCGAAATAGTGAATTAGATATGGTGATATCATGGGAAGCCATTTCGAAGTTTGGCAAAACTTTGCGAAAATGACACCTCTTGATCCATAACTTGCGTCGGAATATATCAAATCAAGATTCTTTCTACGATTTAACATGACTTTTGATGCTCTTTCGAATGATATATCACATGATTCCGAAATCTCAAATTTGAAATAATCGATTTTTAGAAATCGATAAATTTGTTTACGATAAAAATTTCCACTTTTACCTTTTCTAGCAGAGTCGCGGATATTTTGATATTGATATTTCAGGCTCAACTTCATGTTCAACCTGACAATACGAAAGTGCTGACGTGCAAGGGTGATGAAAACGCTAAAATGAAAGTACAGTGCGTTTCACTTTCAGATCTTGGTTTGATGGCAAACCTTAATTCACTTTCATAAGAGTGAAATAAGTTTCAATGACTACAAAAATTTGGCACTTGTACAGTTCGCTGGAATGACCGTTCTGCACGTATTTCCTTCCCTTCCCTCCCCGGTGCAAATCATTCTCATTTCTCTCTCTTCACACCTGATGTGTCGGACGGTTGAGCGTTTTGAAAGAACAAACAGTGCGAATGGAATGAAATTGGAAAAAAACCGAATTACAAAGGGATTAGCGTCTCTCGTGTTCTCTCACTCTCTCATTCCTCATTTCCCTCTCGCCTCGCGCGCGCTCTCCTCCCCGCAACTCGGCTATAAAAGAGCGAGAATCCCCTCCTCTTGTTCAGTCCAGCGCTCATCTCTAGAAAATAGAGCGCGGGGAGCATTGACCCACGTGGACTCGGGTCATCCCCTGGAACGGGGAGGACCACCCCCAGCAGGGGACACACTGCTTGGAATGGGGGAAACGTGCAAAATAGCCCTTCCAACGAACTGTACAAGTACAAACAATTTAATGGAAATGATAGATGAAAGAAATGGTAGGAACCCGTTCGATCCATCAAATTGCACGAAAACGTCTTACCACATTAAAACTATGGAAACCTTTGCAGGGTAGATTCGAAACCGAAACTGTATGATTCTCTAATTTGTGTCGAAGATGAGAGTTGGCAATACAAAAGACCTGTTTGGAACAGTGAACTGAAGAAAGAGGAATGGGAATTCAAAACGATATCCAATCCCTCACCTTCATTGGCTGTGAAATGCGTGAAATGTATGTTTCGGAAATAGTAGAGATAGTGCTCCATTTGCACATAAATGACGAAAACCAGCACAGAATGTGTATCGTGGTACCCGTTCGGCTTGTTAAAAACACGATAGAAGTCCATATTTTGTTCCGTATTTTAAAACCTTTTATCATCGAGTTGATCTATCGGGTTGAGGAATAAGTAACACTCGTTTTTCCAATTTCAGATTATGACCTCTCCCGTCTTTCTAAATTGTGCAATTATATTCCGGTTTTCGATGATCGATAAGGGCTTGGATACTCTCTTTAGCGCACATTATATCATATATCTCCGATCATTTAGGCGATCACAATGGCTGGCTCAATTCAAAGTTGTCGCACCTCACCCTGAGATTTTGACAGGTCAGCACTGAGGGAAGAAGAATTATTAAGCCACAATTAAGCTGCAGTAGTAAAGTATCATGGTTATACATTACACTGATGATATTCAGAGGAATATCCAAGTAAAGGCCTGTGTGAGATATGCGCCTAACGAGAGTGTAGGATTTTCAGTTACTGACCGAAAGAAGTTTTGCTAGCCACGTTTTCTTAGCAATAGATCTAAAGACCTCAATTATGCTTGAATGTGGAGTACCTTTCCTGTTGAAAATATGGACGAATTTTGCTAAGTGTGGAGCATTCTCTTTATGAGTTAAATTGCTCGTAAGTCCGATATAGAAAAACAAGCCTCGAAATCGACATTTATTGCTATTTCCTGTAAACCGTACTAATTGAATGTAAGGCCTTAGATGGTTAAATGGACGAGCAACTTTTGCACTATCATCCACCAAGTGGCAACAATTATAGAATGGCTACTATGTCTTGGGTATGGTTTAATCCAAAGTCCTCAAAACACGCATTTCTTTTGATTCCGTCACAAAATAATATTTTTGGAAAACTGTTATTTTTCAAATAGGAGCATAAGTAGCACCAAATGTTTATAGTGATAATATAGCTCCATAGTGAGTGACTGGAGCGCACTAGTGTATAGGCCAGCACCTTCGATCCTCAAGGTAGACAAATAAGTTAAGTGAACTGCAGTTTTTCACGAACGTTCCCCTTGAAACGTCTTTAAAAATACAACAATGAATCGAGCACCATTCTCACTTCACCATGAAAGAGGTGTAGTATCGGGCTGCTCACCTGAGAATGTGTGAATTTACCGAACAGTTTCCACGTTAAATTACACAATTTCGAAAAAAATCTGAAATTTTCGAAAAATATCAGGTACATTGAAATCTAAATTTCTCTCCTACACAGGAAGCGTGATATTTCTAATAATAACGGCTATGATACTCGAGCATACCCTGAAAAAATGCTATAAAGTCAGCTCGTTTAGATTTGATTGGCGGGAGATATATGAGCCCAAACACGTTGCTCAAAAACGAGCGTTACTTATTCCTCAACCCAATACTTCTTAAAATCGCTCCAGAAAGGAATACTCAGAGCGTGTTTCTAGAACGTACAGTATCCTCCATAAGTCACCGGGCACTTTTTCTTTCTTTCATAACTTTTGACTCATGATAGATTTCTGGTTGAAACTTGGTCATGTCCTAGCATATCCATCGTGTGTTAGGGAGATGCAATTGGGATATCACACAACTCCCTGGTTGTTGAGTAATGATTTTCAAGTCGATAATTACTTTTTCAAACAATCGAAATTCTTACATGGAATTTTTCCTGCTTACCACACTTTCTGATATTTTAGACTTGTCCGTGGGCTACCCAGAAAAAAAATTTCAGGATGCTACTCTATCGCACTTTCGCTACAGAATTTCTCAAAAATGGGTCCTGAAGAAATGGATTTTCGTTCATAGGCGTGCTAGAGACTCGTTCAAAGGCTCAAAATGATCCTTATGATAATTCCGGATTACCGCTGAAATTACATAACGAGTACTCGAAATTTGCCTTCAGGACACGAATTTTCAATTTTTCACATTACACATTTTTGGATGTTTACAGTGTTGAGGGTGATTTTTGTAAAAATGTGGTTCCAGGGTACGATGGTAGCATATCTAGGGAATATACGATTCCCAATTTTGTAGAACATTTGAATATCTTTCCCGCCTCAGGCAACCGAAAATCCGAGGTCAATCAATTTTCGAGTCAAAACATGACCATGATTCCCCCATCATGGTTGAAATTTTTCATGGTCGAAAAACTTTTCATCTCAGAACTTCCTGACTATATTTTTTGCATGTGTATATGTATGCGTAGGATGCGAATTTAGAAATGAGAGCCCATGATATCATGAATAAAAAAATGATAAAATTCAGAAACTGCCGAAATCGGCACTTTTCCAGGCATTATGAATTTTATCATTTTTGATTCATGATATCATGGGCTCTCATATCTAAATTCGTTTTTACCACATTTTTACAAAAATCACCCTCAACACTGTAAACATCCAAAAATGTGTAATGTGAAAAATTTAAAATTCGTGTCCTGAAGGCAAATTTCGAGATCTCGTTATGTAATTTCAGCAGTAATCCGGAATTATCATAAGGATCATTTTGAGCCTTTGAACGAGTCTCTCACGCCTATGAACGAAAATCCATTTTTTCAGGACCCATTTTTGAGAAATTCTGTAGCGAAAGTGCGATAGAGTAGCATCCTGAAATTTTTTTTCTGGGTAGCCCACGGACAAGTCTAAAATATCAGAAAGTGTGGTAAGCAGGAAAAATTCCATGTAAGAATTTCGATTGTTTGAAAAAGTAATGCTCGACTGGAAAATCATTACTCAACAACCAGGGAGTTGTGTGATATCCCAATTGCATCTCCCTAACACACGATGGATGTGCTAGGACATGACCAAGGTTCAACCAGAAATCTATCATGAGTCAAAAGTTATGAAAGAAAGAAAAAGTGCCCGGTGACATATGGAGGATACTGTAACAGTATTGTAGTATCCGAAACACTGATACAAAATATGAATATTTATTGATTTATAGAATTTTCGAAGAGAACACATACCGAATCTATTACAATTCCGACGACATAGTCAAAATATCTCTGGGTTGTCTCAAGGTGAATTTCCGACCTATTATTCAAAGTAGACCAAATTTCACCGAGTCGACTCTGAATAGACAGCGATTGATGAGAAAGAAAGCGCCGGCTACATTTATATTATTGTCAGTCAGATTCTTGATGAGCAACTCTTCACAGTGTCGCTCCGGACAGGATAACAGCGATTTTTCAATACGAGCGCTTCCGGCTGAGAAACCAGCAGGTCTGGCTGAAACATTGTCATAGAAAGCAGCGATGTATCATCTGTCGTTCGAAGTATAAACGCTTCTGGGTGAATCTGCTAACTTGCAACGACGTGCAATTCGCGTTGTGTCAAATTGTATAGTATCGGCGCGTTAGGGAACGGCTTGTTGAAGATGGGACATGCGTAAGTGACTTTGCCACCAAAGGACTTTGCCACCAAATTCACAAAAAGGTGAACGGCATTTTTATTTTTGGTGTGCTCTGTTCTACATACCGTAGTTCTTCGGAATTGTTATGATTTCACTGGTTAAAGTATCAAAACAGAAGGTCCATAGTTATTTCATCAATCGCAGCTTAGCAGGATTCAATAAGGTTCTTTACAGTTGAAAAACTATTTTTCAAAAACAACGACAGGACTTTTGGGACACCCCAATATTTTGAAAAAAGGCTGTATGTCAAAATCGGGGCTTTCGTGATTATTTTTTTTTGCCTTGAAGAAGTCATAAGAGATCTTTTTTTTAAAATTCAGATTGCAAAGCGCCTGGAGAAGGAGTCGAAGTGAAAAAAGACGACCGCATTCTGTCGTGACCCTTCCATGAAACTATTGTGAGTGACGGGCGCAAAATAGATCATTTAAAAAAATAAACCATGAAAGAATTATGTTGGTTCTCATTCAGGTACAAGTACGATACGCCTGCTCTTCGGGCCACGTGCAGTCTGGATGGATGGTCGATAGAGACGGTGAAAGGATTAAAGAAGGAAGCTACATACTACTCGGGTCTGAGCTGTATACACGGTGAGAGTAGAGCAACGCTATTTCTTGCTTATTGTGCAATAATCATTAAGAAATATCATTTAGAGAATCCGAGCGGCTCCGATTCTACCGATTCAGGACACCCAGGCTCATCCGACGAGGCAGAAGGCGCATTGTAAAGTGAGATATTAGGGGAAAATATAGTAACAGTACTGCAGAGTTGCATCCCAACATGATTTTGAAGTCGCATTTCACCCTGAAAATCAGTTTTCTACCGACTATTTTTGGCTATAGGCTTCGCTCATGAGTGACAATCGATTTGAATAATCAGATTTGTGAAATTCGAACATTATCAAAACCCTCCAGGATCCTCCCTATTTCTCCCCAATTCTACTTTCCATACTAGTTTTTTAAGAGGAAAAATTGCCCATGATTTGATTCCGGATTTCAAAGAAAGAAAATAATACCCTTCGAGCAGATAAAAGTCAACGGGACATCAGCATCAGCAATCTTCTCGATTCCATTCGACCATCCGTCCGCCTCATTGCATTTGAGAAACGCATGCGCTTCCTTCTTACTAAAAGTGATTGGTCATCAGTGAAATCAATCTAGATATATTCTCACACGTTCTTCCAATCAATAATAGTGTTCGATTGATCTACGCTCGTCCAAATAGTGTTTGATTTATCGAGACAACTGAGTATTTTGGTAGAACTGTCCAATTTAGCCTGTGGTAAAAATTTGGATTAATCTATATTTTGCTGCAACGAATCTCACATTCTAGGCCAAATTAATAGAGCAGAATGAGGCTGAAAATAATGTGTGTTCGAATAATATTTTAACGAATGCACTCAGGTTTCCTATTTTCTTGCTATCGGGTGCACCGATAGAATAAAATCTAGTAATAAGAAGGGAGATGGGAGGAAGCAAGGGCAGTTCTCACCTTTCTTGCATTCAAATCGCTCCGTTTTCAATACATCGTTTGTGAGCTTCGTAATTTTGGAATGTAACCATCTACCGGAATTCCACCTTTCGGTTGGTGAGCACTATGCTATTCTCATCAGACCGCGTTCGTGGCTGAAAAAAATTATGTTTGTGATAACATGAATACCCATTATGGGACTTCTGATGCAAACACAAAAAAAACAAAGTGTCTACAAAAACATGATCACAATTGAGCATAATATTTCTTTTAAAATTTAAAAGCAGACTTACTGCAGTCCGAGTGACTTGTCCTCACACGTTACTACCTTTCTTGAACCATCTGATGTGACTTTTATCCCGGTTCCCGTCGATACACAGGCTATAACAAAATGAGCTTTCTGGGATATTTTTGACACAATACAATCATTTATAAAATATCCAGTCTACTCAGTCTAAAAATGTTCAATTTATAGAATCGTTCTGTGGAACTCGTCCAAAGTAAGTATTTTTCTCCTCGAAACATGTTCTTTCAAGGGTCTGAATGTTGAGTTGGACGTAACAGGAAATCATAAGGTTCCGTTACCTGCTATCCTCCGCGTTAGCAGAATTTCAAGTCATGATCCAGTACGGGCTACTCAATGGAATAGCTATCCTCACAAAGAGTCGCCTCGTGAGCATAGATGGAAGACAATGGATGCATGTGAGTAACTATTGCATGCTATTGTGTGGAACTAAAGTTGTTCGGTTCTGCTCTAATATTGGAATCATTACACTTACAATTTTCATAATATTAACTGCAGTTTTGGATTGTCTGGGCGTGGTTCAATTACTGCTTCCATATGCCATTGATTGCATGGTGATTTTTGAAAGTCTTCTACATAAAATTTTCCTATAAAAGTTCTTATAGGCAAAATATTGAGTATTTTTTGTACTTTTAGGTCACGATTACATGGCATCTACGCTCCACATTCCTTCAGGTGAGTTGCGCATATTTGATTCGTTAACATTGGGACATGATTGGACTTTCAGAGGCCAACGACAGTGGATGAGCTACGGAATCTCCGTGGTATTCGCTTGGTTGCTATCCCTGATTATTGTAAGTCTATTTGCATGTCAAACTTGAAAAGATTCATTTGAATAGTAAGTATATCAGTGTGAACACAGCATTGACATACGGAGTGCATCATCCTCTGCACTACAGAATTTTGAAACTGAGTGAAAAGAACCAAGACTTTGCATCATTTTTTTTTATAGAAAAATGATTGATTTAGAATTTGATTCCATCTTTAAAAGAAGAGATTTTATTTTAGAGCGTCTCCACTCAGTGGCAACCCTGGTTCGTTACGTTCTATCGGGTTGAGGAATAAGTAACGCTCGTTTTTCCAATTTCAGATTATGACCTCTCCCGTCTTTCTAAATTGTGCAATTATATTCCGGTTTTTGATGATCGATAAGGGCTTGGATACTCTCTTTAGCGCACACAATATCATATATCTCCGATCATTTAGGCGATCACAATGGCTGGCTCAATTCAAAGTTGTCGCTCCTCACCCTGAGATTTTGACAGGTCAGCACTGAGGGAAGAAGAATTATTGAGCCACAATTAAGCTGCAGTAGTAAAGTATCATGGTTATACATCACACTGATGATATTCAGAGGAATATCCAAGTAAAGGCCTGTGTGAGATATGCGCCTAACGAGAGTGTAGGATTTTCAGTTACTTACCGAAAGAAGTTTTGCTAGCCGCGTTTTCTTAGCAATAGATCTAAAGACCTCAATTATGCTTGAATGTGGAGTACCTTTCCTGTTGAAAATATGGACGAATTTTGCTAAGTGTGGAGCATTCTCTTTATGAGTTAAATTGCTCGTAAGTCCGATATAGAAAAACAAGCCTCGAAATCGACATTTATTGCTATTTCCTGTAAACCGTACTAATTGAATGTAAGGCCTTAGATGGTTAAATGGACGAGCAACTTTTGCACTATTATCCACCAAGTGGCCACAATTATAGAATGGCTACTATGTCTTGGGTATGGTTTAATCCAAAGTCCAGCACCTTCGATCCTCAAGGTAGACAAATAAGTTAAGTGAACTGCAGTTTTTCACGAACGTTCCCCTTGAAACGTCTTTAAAAATACAACAATGAATCGAGCACCATTCTCACTTCACCATGGAAGAGGTGTAGTATCGGGCTGCTCACCTGAGAATGTGTGAATTTACCGAGCAGTTTCCACGTTAAATTACACAATTTCGAAAAAAATTTAAAATTTTCGAAAATTATCAGGTACATTGAAATCTAAATTTCTCTCCTACACAGGAAGCGTGATATTTCTAATAATAACGGCTATGATACTCGAGCATACCCTGAAAAAATGCTATAAAGTCAGCTCGTTTAGATTTGATTGGCGGGAGATATATGAGCCCAAACACGATGCTCAAAAACGAGCGTTACTTATTCCTCAACCCGATACTTCGAACCCGCCGCATATGGACTATTAGAAGAGGATTTTCTCAAGTTAGAAGTTTCAATACTTACCTATGACTTGTTCAAAATGTATCAAGCCTGAACGAGGTTCTAGTCTCTAAAACTAGTTTTACACACACACCATGCTCTGTGATCAGCTAAGTTAACGGAAGTCAGTCATGTTGAAGATTGTGACGAGATCGACAAATGTTGAGATTCGGGTCGCACGATCTTCTTAGACGAGCAACACTCACACTGCCGAATGCGGGGTGTTGGGAAAATAATTCAGAAAGAGAGAACAAAAGATATTCGTGGATGGTATTGCAGAATCCGATTTGTCCAACTGAAATTGATTCGAAATTGCTAGGAAGTTGCGAAAAACGATAATAGTAATAACTGTTCCAGATACCAAAGCGAGAGCGAATCTCAGATGTAGGTGGGCATTCATGTATTTGTTGTCGTTCTTCCCATCTTATTTTAGGTAATCTTAGAGTTAAAAACAAGGAATAATTCATTTTCATTGTAGCGCCACGATCGCTTTGCTGATTAAGCTCCGTGCCTTCATTAGATCAGTCAAACCCGAAAAGGAAGCCAAAAAGAAGCAAAGTGTGGAAACCAAGTATGTGTTCATGGATCCTACGTATTACTTTTCTTAGCGGATTACAAATATCGTTTGTTCGGAATCATGAATTATTTCACAATTTTCTTGACTTTGTGTTTGATTTCTTTGTTCAGACTTCTCGTTCCCTGCATTCTCCATTCCGTAATCTTCGTGATTGAACAGGTTGCACTCACGATTGGAACTGGTCCGTTATTTTTTTTAGTCTTACCTGCAGTGGCTCTCAAAGAAAATATATTATAATTATCGTGGATAATTATCGTTCGCAGGTTCCGGACCTTGGGCCACTTGGGCTGTCTGCTTTATCTTTGTTCTGAATATAGCATTGGAACCAGTGTTGTTGGTGGTGTTTTTACCCAAATTTGAGGTGAGATTACAGGATTGAAAAATAAATAATATAAATTTCAGAAACGGCGTCGTCTCCCTACTACTAGGAGGGAAACCAAAACGAAAGTCCACACTCCGGAGTAAGACAATATCGATCGTATCCAAACCTGGATGATAACGCATTGTTTAGATACAAGCAGTGGAACCATTTTAAATTGTTGTATTATTCATTCTCGTTTTTGTTAGTCGTCGCGAGCGGTCCTTCTCCATTTCTCTCTGATAGAGAATGGAATCCCTCTAGTTCCCCTCGTCTACTCCATCAACTCAACAAGATCGGAATCCCTATCCAAGCCGGACTCTGGTCACCGTGTGATGGGTATGACCTACTCTGATGTTTGGTCCCTCAGATACCATTCTCGTCGAGTCTCGTTTCGCGATTGATGACTCGAGTTTGGTGGACTCAGTTCTAAAATCACGGGAGCCTTCTTCCGTCATCAACAATGAACACTCTACATCAAGTCCTATCGTCCTGGATGATCGCAACCCTTTCTCCAGCCAATCTCTTGGGTCTGTGAATGGAAAGAAGACCGATCCCTTGACCCCCACCCAGACGAAATGATTCTCTCGCGAACGAAGAAGCGACCCGAAACCTATCTGAAACCATCCATCCCCATCTGGCGTCAACTGCCTGACATGATAAATGTATGTATGTATGTATTATTCCATTCTTTAAAATTGTATTTATTTATGTCGTTCCTTAATTGAACGCGAAATATTATATAAATATTGCTTGTCATGAAGAACTGAAGAAAAATTATCAAATGAAACCCACAAATCTTCTGTTGATTCATTTAGCTTATAATGGTTAATATTTTCTGTTTGAGGAGTAGGAGATATGATCTACGAAAAGTTGGTAAGTCATGTAAAGTGCAGGTGAAATTTATGAACCTGTTTTTCTCATCGATTCTGGTGTTGAGATACTTTCATTTCTCATTTCAAGGCAAACCTGTGTTTTGTTTTTCAATAATATCATGTTTTAAATCACTACAACTGAAGAAAAATTCTTGCTCGAGACTGACCACGATTGAAAGAAACTACATATCTTGGTATCATATTAAATCAAAATTAGTATTCGGTTTTCGTTGTTGGAGTCATAATTATCTACCTCATTGTCATCGTATTCATGATTAATGTTAACTTATCGCATCTTTATCTACCACCTTTTCATTTTCAATTCCAATGCAAAGTCTGCGTGCTTTCGGCGCAGTTTTTATTCAATCTCTAGATTTTATATACCAAGCCGATACGGGAAAATTATATACGGAGAATTTGCCTTAGTTCTGGGTAATAAGATCGTGCTCAGAACTCAGTCGAGTATGCGAGAGTGTGGCGAGAGACGGAGAAACTAAGTTGTACAAACGTCTCGATATCTCAATTCCGACTTGTTTACAGAAATTATCCGCAGAAGGAGGCAACACCTCCTTCCACGGTTAATTAAACGCTTCCGAGAAAAATATACATGCAATTACTCGAAGCCTGTTGCGAGAAACGACTCGAGACTTTTAGAGGTTTAGATCTTGGTACTCTTGAGGTGTTGCAAAGTCCCCCACTCTTAGTGGAATGCAGTTTTCAGATTTCCTTTCACACATCATTATTTATCAAATGAACCTCTGTGCCAAAATCTGAACTTGAACTTTAAACAAATTGTAATAGTCAAAGCTTGATATTCGAGCTCACATTTAAACCGAAATCGGTTGTAGTAAGTCTCTAATTTGAAGAAAAGGGCAGCCGTTCAGAATGGATGACCCCTTTCGACGATGGTATTCATCCCCACTAAGAAGTGAAGATATCGTGGCAGGTTGATCTGCTCTTTTTATTTCAACGAGATAAATATCTTTCAGGTGGTAGTATGGTTGCTCTATCACTTATTTTCTTGATCTTCTACGGACTTGTGATGTTCCTTCTGTGGAAATCATCCAAAGTACGTTTTTTTCGGAAGAAAAGACTTCTCTCTGCTTGCATTCTTGCGTGATCATGTATTAATCATAATCTAGTGATTATTGATTTGACTTGAAGGAGATCATTGGGTTCCGATATCTGCTCTCATCCGCCTTTGCCGAGTGTCAAGTCATGATTCACTAAGGCTTACTCAATGGAGTAGCTATCCTCACTAAGAACCGACTCGTGACAAAAGACGGCATACATTGGATGCATGTGAGTTATCAAATGACAGTTTTGATCGGGTTAAATAGAGTATGCGAATTATCATTTCACTGAAAACCTATTGAGCACATACTGTTGAAAAATCGAACATTTATCATTATAGCTGTGGATTGTCTTTGCTTTGTTCAATTACTGCCTTCATATGCCGTTGATTGCATGGTGAACTTTTATGCATGTATCTTTTTGAGTGTGCGATTGTAACTGCACGTGTTCTTTATCGAAATTGTTGGCTCTGTAGGAATAGAATGGTCCCATGGAAATTATCCGGTCTCAAGAAAATTATCCGGTCCCAAAAAAAAATATCCGGTCCAGTTCATGTTTATCCGGTCCACTTAAAAAATATCCGGTCCAGTCATGAGCAACAAAATGCTCGAAAAAAATTATCCGGTCCAGTAAAAAATTATCCGGTCCAGAAAAAAATTATCCGGTCCAGATGTCATGTTGTTTTTTGTTGTATTATCATCCGTTCGCTATTAACTCGATATTATTATCCGCTCGCTATTAACTTCGTACGTGCTTCCATTGACTCATCGAGTCGGAAATAGTCATCCAATCTAATATTTCTGCAATATTGTTGAGGCAGGCGATATTATGACACATTCCGTAATTGTTGATCGTTCGAGGAATATTACATATACGCTTAACCCCAATCGATAAACGAGCACTTTATTCGTGTATACAAAATTGTATTTAAATCTTTGAATTCGATTACTTTAACATCTTTGGAAAAATTAGGCATGTAATATAGTGTTTTATTGAAAGAATTATATATATATGAAAAGCGGAATAACTAGCTCAAGTAAATTACAATGCAATACTATTCACCCACTCTGGGACAAAGATACGACACCGAAAGAATTCGCAATACACGTTGGCTTCGTAAGTATCTCCCATGCCGCTGTGAGGTTGTTTTGAGATTTACTGTTCTTGCACTGGTAATTTGTATTAAGAATGGACAGTGAAGGTCCATGATTGTCACACCATGATTTCTCAATCTAAAATAGTTTCATTTTGGTTTTCACATTGCAAACGAACGTAGTAAGGAGAGACGAGACTCCGTTTGATTCTAATATTGACGAGATTTTGTGCGACAATACCAGTAAAAAAACATCCTCCATTTGGATGACCTGAAATAATATTTGACTTGCAAAAGGGAAATTTATTACGTTAAAAAATCAATTCGTTATTCAGCTACACTCAGATCACCGTATGATTTGCCATTGATTGTACAATCTTGTCAAATGTTCTCCTTATCATGACGTAGCCAGAAGCCAAAACCATTCCAACCAGGAGAAGAGGACTGCGACGCGTCTGAATCCTCTCCTTTTTCACGCACTTTTCACTGGACCGGATAATTTTTTTGGGACCGGATAATTTTGTTGGGACCGGATAATTTTGTTGGGACCGGATAATTTCCATGGGACCATTCTATTCCTACAGAGCCAAATTGTTTTGTTTGAAATAAAACGAAACATTTTGATAGGTCGCGACTGTATGTCTTCTACTCTCCTCAAGCATACAGGTGAATTGCGTGAAGAATATTGAATTTTCCTTACATAGGGGTAAAAATTCAAACGTGATTTATTCCTCGTCCAGATTCCAAAAGCAGTGGGTCAGCTATTCAATCTGCGGGATATTTGCATGGCTGCTATCACTTACAATTGTATGTATTAAAACTAAACTTCGAATAATGTGATTGATTAATTCACTTTAATATTACGTGAATGAGAATATCACGTGAGAATTACTCGCTTGCACAGGAAATCGATTCAACTTTTACACCTTACAGAGCGCATCAACTCAATGGCAGCCGTGGTTTGTAGTGTTCTATTTCGAACCCGCGGAATATGGATTCTTGGCGGAGGATTTTGTTAAGTGAGAATTGCTTGAATATGATTCATTGTGAAGCATCTCAGTTGTTAAAAAAAATGAAAAGATTCAACCAGGAAATACTGAAGTCGTTGAATGATTTATGTTTAACCGTTGAAAGGAAGTCTTAATTTGTTTTCACCTGTTTCGTTTTAGCGGCAGCAAAATTAATTAGACATTTGTGACAAGTTCAAGCGTACCGCGCCTCACTCTCACGAAAATAATCCTTTGGAATCAATAAGATGGAACAAATTCTGAATTTATACGATGCCTCGAAAAGCCTTGAACGAATTCGAAAATGTCAGAAATATTTGACAATGGCGACCAACATTTCAGATATCAGAGAGATGGAGAGTCTCAAATGTACTTGTGTATTCATGTATTTTTCGTGTTTCTACCAGTCTTATTCTACAGGTAAGCTACTAATTGTTGATTGTATGCGCTACTACTAGGATGAAAAGTGTTTGGATGCTCTCACGCCCGAATGCTTTGAATTCAATTTTTTAAAAATTATCAGCCAGAAAAAGAAATGTGTTGATTTTACAAATCTTCGTAGTATCATTTACGATAACAAATATGTTTTATAGTGGAACTATAGCGCTTCTGGTGAGGCATCGTGCTGCCCCGGATCATTCAAACCGAGAAAGCACTCAGTGTGATGAAAACTGTGGAAACTAAGTAAGTTTTCTTTTATTATTTACGTTATTTGGTTGATTTTCGTTACCAATTAAAATTATGTAGCTTCAGATATCACTTACTGTTTTTAATTGTTTCAGGCTTCTCGTTCCATGCATTCTTCAATCTGTCATCTTCGTTATGGGGCAAGTTGCGATTATGATAGGTATGTTTTGTGCTTTACTTCTCGAAAATGGAAACAATGGCTCTTTAGCGAATTGAAATTATGTTTTGATTAGTGTATTAGCAATCATGAAAATATTATGATAAATGACAGGTTCTGGTCCATGGGCTACTTGGACAATCGCCTTTATCTTCTTTCTCAATTCAGCGTTGTCTCCAGTGTTGCTAGTTGTATTTCTGCGAACAATAACGTGACAATCATAGTTATTTGACATAATGAAATGAATCTTCAGAACTGGAATAATCTCACTTCTCTCAATGCGAAAATATATCGATACTCGAAGTTCTAAACGAATCAAGATGTATGTGTTTAAATTTTATCCGCTGTTTGTTTAGCAAGAGGTTTTTGGCGACTATAATTTTGTGTGCTTCTCAAAATACGTTGTTCGTACAATTCAATATCGAAAATATATAGCAGTCGCTTTGAATATTTCAATTAGACATTAAATTGTTGTTCGAGCGTGACTATTTGGATCGAGTTGTATGAGTTTTGTGACGGGAAAAATCAAACCCGCAATACAAATGATAATCGAAAGGATCTTGACTATAATTCGATTCGAAGCGCAGAAGCAGAATATCTACATCGCAAATTCTCCGGAGCGCTCGAAGCCTCACGAGCTTTTTACAATGGCATACGCAAAACGTGCACGGAAGAGGCCAATGGTTAACCTGTGCACCAAACCCGGCTTACAACGTTCTTCTAAGAAACCTCATCTCACTCTCTAGATTTTTAGGCACAAGTCAGTGCCCTTTTACAAAACCATATGTCATGTTCATTTGACGAAGAATAAATTGTTGCATTTGCTCCTAGTAAGATCCACTTTATGGATTGCCCGTTTCAGCAATCCATAAAGTTTATTGTTGTTGGTACAAGGTCCATGTCGAGAGCAAGGTGAGTACTCACTGCATTTAGATCTCCTCCGGAAATTCAGTTGGTCTCAATGATATGTTAGTCTCAATGAATCCCGGAGTAGTCAGGGCTAATCAGCAAAAACAAACCCTTCGTTATCGCCAATCTCAAGTGTTTTCTTCCTATCGGACCCGTGATGTCTCAAGTATCTTGACATTTAGCGAAACTATGAATGTCCCTGATCATTTCCTCACCCTATCTCTTCGGAAACACGCGTCTTTAAAAAACTATAATTTATCAATCTGTTGAGGTCAACACATGTACAACGTGACTGATTTCGACAGCATTCTCGCTAATTTGCTCTGGATCTCTTCCGGAATTTTCGGATGTCTACTCAATTTGATTCTAATATTAGTTGTTATTCTCAACTCTTCAAATAGTTTCTACAGATCCCTCACTCTTACTATTGCACTTGTGGACTTTTGCTGTGCGTTCTGCGGCATTTTCCAGGCCACAGTGAGCAATTCTTTTGTCATCAAAACAGAAATTAATTTTTCAGTGGTACTACAAGATTGATAATGTATTGTACTGCGTTATAGAATATGGCGTATCAAATAACTTCCCCGCATGGCTTGGCCAAGTGATTTGGATAGCTTGGGTGGTGACTTTCCATGGAGAGCTAGTCGTAATCACCTACTCATTTGTATGGAAAGCAGTGCTCATTTCGAATTCGAAGTTAGTTTGGTCTCTAATTATAACTTGAGATATATTTTCAGAATTGTTCGTGTATTTGAGCACAAGATTGTGTTCATAATTCTGGCTCTTCTCTCGAGTGCAATTGCGTATTGTGACTACTCAATTCAATGTGGTATCGAATATGCCGATGTATTTAGTTTCAGTCTTCCATTCGGGACCAAGGGAACTTTAGTTGTCTCTACTGGAGACGTTCCACATCCTCCTTCCGGCCACTCTATCAGCAATTAATTTAATTGTAATTGCCACGTGCGCGCTCTTCATTTACTTCAGCATCAAACGAGGAACATTCTCGAAGAAAATGAGGGACACACATAAGAAGCGACTTTTTTTGTTGAGCATGCAGGTTGGTCTTCACACTATTTCAAATCAACGCTACGATGGTTCTTAGGCAATCAACCCATTATTTCTGAATTTTTTCGCCGATCTAATCTATGAAGTTGCGCTAATTGCGCCTATTCCCCCCTTCCTTGTCAGGTGGGAACATAGGGCTGTGATCACAAAGGCAATTACTTTTTCAGTTATATTCCTTTCTCTTCTGTTCATCCCGCACTGAACGCACTGATTGTTCTTACTCTGACCTCCGAACATAGACGATATCTATCCAGATGGTTTAGTCGATCTACAGTTATTACCCCCACAACGACCCAAACCAAACTAACTTCCAAGATGGTTCAGTCATGAAAGTGAAGAATCTTATAGTTCACAAATTATACACCGAGTAATCCATTTTAACGAGCAATAAAACAAGAATAAATTATATTAGATATGAGAATGAGTGAAAATAAGAGAAAAAAGTCTAAAACCTGTTGCAAGCATTATTTGCCTGAAAAGTATTTTCACAGAAAGTCCATAAAAATATAATAAATCGTTTGAACTCAACGACGCTGAAACACGATTCCTCCGTTGGTTGTGATTCATCCCCAATGTGAAAAAGAAGTATGAATCATTAGCGTTGCTTTTGTCCATGAAGAGTATAAAAAGACGGAATCGGAGAGGATAGCACCAGTCTTCCAATGTTCGCTCTCAAACTTCTTGTTGTGGTGAGTACTTATTTCCTCCTTTCCTCTTTTCTTAAAAACTAAATCCATCCCACAAAACCTCAAAATGTGTAAGAGATCAGAGGTGGATTGTGAGTCGTTTTTCCAGAGCTCGCTCACGCACTTCGCTTTGGCCTGCTCAGAAGATCAGATGTCGCCGGAGACACGCTCTTGCGTATTCAAGTGCTTCAATGATGATAAAGTTAGTTACTTTATCGTCCATAAAAACATAATATTTCACACTATCCCACTATTCTTCGCTTTTACGGATATTTCGAATACAACTAATTCGCGTTTTTTTGAAGCTGAGCGTCAAGCCAACTGACGAATCGCAAATGCACTTTGAAGTGCTGGAGCAGATTAAGTAATTTTACAAACAATATCGGTACACGACAGGCATTTCAAACGATATTGTTTGATTATATTTGCTAACGCCACTCGCAGAAGCTTACGTACTGGACGACGGAATCAAGTACCCGTACTTCATTCACTACATCGGCCCGACTGCGGATGTTGAAGTATTTTCGCGATGAATAACAGGTTCATCAAAGATTCAAAAAGTCCTGAACACTCCTTCTGGTTTAGGAAGCATTACAACTTATCTCGTCTTGATATCTACCTGAACGGCACGGAATACGATCGGGCCGAGGGGATTCACAGCATGCACGAGCGTGGCATCAACGTGACAGCGTGAGCAAATATCTAAATACTCCCTTTTATGAAAGTAATAATGTTCAGGATTTACGCTGGATTGTAAGCAATCGATGTCGGAGTGGCCTTTCAACCGTATTGCATTTCTTCGTGTCTCAACCAATACGTCTACGAAAACGCCAATTTCCCTGAACAAGACTGCGCAGAAGATGCTAAGCGTATCATGTACTCGAGCAAGGTATGGCTTCACATTTTGAGTCACTATTTTCTTCAATTATAAGCATTGGTTTCGTGTCTATTATGAACTAAATCTCAGATCGCGTCCCTCACCGGCTATGGCATGTACGGAAGCTCGGGGACTCCCGACTATCGTCGCCTGACCTACCGACACGACTGCGATACATACATGATGGGTGGTGGCGCTGCAACGATCAAGTTCGTGATATTTTTCATAATTACAGGCGATGTTTATTGAGAGGCTGTATAGCGCGCACTTCCCGCTATCCATATCATGTGTTCCTTAGTCCTTCGTGCTTCCAGTCTTTTCATTCTTCACCAGGGAACCTGACAGATTTGATTTATTTTATGATTTTCAGACTTGGAGGTTCGCGAGACCATCGAAGATGAAGAGAAAATGAACCAACCCAAGATCGAGAAATACAAGATGTGTCTTTCTTGACCAATGATACCACAATAAACATACTCAGTTTTTGAAATTGCAACGATAATATGTATGGTCACTATGAGTTCGAAATAGTGAGAAAAATCACATACGAGTAAGACAATTTTACGATGTCCTTCGGCAAATGTACAACTAAGGTGAACAAAAAATAGCTTCAGAAACGACAACGGCGGTATTTATTAATTCAGTAAATACAGCCCAGAACAACTATCCACAAAAATATGTACACAATTTGAACAGCGTTTACGAGTGGATTGAGAGCTGGAAATGGCATGGAATGGCGTGATACAAAGACGATCGACATCGATATTTTTGTCAATTCCAGTACTTGTATTGATTTTAGTAAATGCATGAATGAGATCAAGTTTGAGGTTTCACAATCAGCTGGGATTTTCAAATACAACCTCGGAGATTCGATGGTGGTCGAGCGAGTAGTGGCTGATTGTTTGGCGCCTTCTAAAATGAAAGGAATTGTAACGGAGAGGAAAACTGAATACAAAGACTCTTCGCCAGAATGTATTGAGACAGCTCTTTCTCACTGTTATCAATTTGTTCCATTATGCGACATAGCATTCATTCATTCATTCATTCATTCATTTATTCCGTTGATTTTGGTAATGTACAAGAGATTATCGAAAAGAGTGCAAGAAACGGAGGTCCGTCGATGGTGTCGAATCGGTTTTTTGCCGGGCAGCAAGGGTTGGGTAGGGGGAGGGTGGGGGGAGGGGGGTGAAGAAAGATTAAAGATCAAGCCAGTTACCAATAATTGAGTTGGGGTAGAATGAGGGGGGTTGAGAACGAATATAGTTACGAAAAACGTTGTGAGAAGTATTAACAATTTCGGGTGGGAGGGAATTCCAGATTGAAATGGTTCTTGAGGCAAGGGTGGAAGAAGAGTTATGCGGAATAAAAGGCAAAGAGATACGAAAATTGTGGCAATTACGAAGAATGCGAGTAAGAGGAGTACAAGTGAACAGAGAGGAAACATCCGTAGAATACCGGTTACATTGACAAATGGGCTTAATAAAACGAGAGTTTACATTTTTTCTTGTCGCATTTTTGCAATGGCGACGGCGTCTCTGATCGTGGGGTAGAAGTTCTCCTTCGGAACATCGTTGTGATATCCGCACTGCGCGAAGAGATCTCGGAGTGGAGCTGAAAGGAAAGTGGAAATAATCGACTGAATGCGACTCAAATTATCTAAACCTCTCATAAAAAATTCATCATATTTTCAGACACTAAGACTCAGAGGAATGTGCAACACCAGGCTCACCCTTTGTAGCTGAGAAGTACACCAGCAACCAGCACGCCTATTTTGTGCATTTCGAGAAACACCTGCATAGATTATATTATATTGTCGATACGTCTTTTTGAAACTCAACATTCGCAAAGATTTACTCAAAATCCAGAGTTTAATCTCACCTCCTTCAAAGCGGTTACTCCCATGTAGTCTACAAAAGTAAATCCGGAACAGTCGATGATGAAATGCCTCTCTTTTCCGTCGATCTGCGAAAATGATGTATGTGAAGTTGCTCAGATATTACATCAGTCCAACCAAGAACTTATATCGGAATTTTGCTTACCTCGTTCAACTCGTCGATTATGCCATGTAGTTTCTCGTTTGTAGGGACCGCGACGTCGTACATTTGGTCCCATTGTGAAATTGCCTGAACAAAATTCAATTGAATTCAATCTTCAGTTACTACTCTCACCTTGGCTGCGCTTCTCTTGAAGTGTTCGACGTTCGTGAAGAGAAGAGGCGAGTCGAGGCGGAACATGCAGATTCCCTGAGAAATGATCATTGTCAAACAACAGACGCTGGTATGTAAGCCACGTAATCATTTTACCATATTCTCCACTAACTTTTAGTCATTATAGCCATGGTCATTAGCGTGCAGAATGCACTTTTCACCAAGTAATTCTTACACGGAAGAAAGATGCGTCTCCGTATCGCTCGGAATCTTCAAAATCGGAGGTTCCGTGAATGTTTGCAATCAGTCTCCAGCGGGGCCTGAGAGGAATGCCGGGAGCAAAAGCCGGCGACGGCTCTGGACTGAGCTCGGAGCCATGATGACTTTTCGCGTGTATCTCTCGCGTTCGTCTTCTAATGTAATATTTTACTTTCGATTCTCTGTTTATTTTGTTTTTCATTGGTCGCCTGGCAATCGCAAATCTTATGGACGAGCGAATGAGTGGAGAAGACGGGACCCTGCGTCTTTTCTTGCCCGGTAAGTTGATCTACCCCCATTTTTTGAACTTGTCCTGTACTTTGCCACGTGTTTCACCTTTATAGACATGCCACCACTTACGAAATGTTGTTTCTCAGGTGCGGAGCGCACGGGCGACGTCTCTGGACGGAGTATGGATCCGCGGAAGCGGCGAGTTACGTCGTTTTCTTCGTTTTGTTTGAAATACTTCGGGTTTGATTGATTTTTGATGTGTTTTACTCATTTGTGCACTCGAAAAGGACGTATTGATGTGATGTTTGAACTACTGTTGGTTTAGGAAAGCCTAAAAACAGAGTAAAACTACCTTCTGTTGCTAGTCTGTTGTTTCGGCTAACAACAGAGGTGTTAGGGCAAGCTTTCCATTCGAAAGGGTTGCCTAACGCCTCCTTCTATTACTTTCCCTAAATAATTATGATATGTGTGATGAATTTAATATTTTAAACGGAAGTTATACGATAAATTGAGGGTGCCGTTTCTTCGCTGCGAGTCGCCCTTCGTTTCACACCAAGGCCAGGAGGGACAGTGCAGTGAGTCGTCATTCCTCTTCTTTATTTCTGTTACAAAAAAGCTGGTATGTATTGCCTCTACTCTTATTGAACCTTCTTCTCTATTTTCGTTAGCTATTTACAATTATTCTCCATATGAAACTGCCAAACGTGTGCTTATAATTACCGTAATCCCGGAATATTGATTGACTTGATCGAAAGCAATGACGATGCACTCTTGTTTATTGATTACCTCTCTTTGTGTGGAGGGTATAGTCAAACTACTTTGCTAATTGAATCACCAGATTCGGTCTATTGTTGCAATGATAAATCATCGCACTCATTTCATTCCGTGTTCAGATCCTCTCCTCGAGTGGTTTCTCTCTCCGCTCGCTCGTCCCTCCTCCCCTCGCTCCCATCAGGTACTCATGTTGTGAAGGCTTTGCGATTATTGAACTGGTGTATCCTGTTTCACGAATGAGCAGATGGATCCATAAACTTGGAATGTACTTTGATATTTCCTCAGGTGGGATGTCCTCTCTACTCGTCTCTCCCTCCCCTGCGATGACGTCAACGAAGACGTCGTTCTATCAGATGAGTCTTTGTTCCATTGTCTTTTGCCCTCGAAAATTAATATTTTGAAACAAAAATGAACAAGCTATATTTGTGAATAAACTAATACAGTTTTTGCTGTTAAAAGGGACAAAGACTCCCCTAGAATATAAAGAACGTGAAGCTTTGTGGTACCGTTTTAGTTTCTCGTTCGCTTCGCTTACTTCTACCTCTCTTCGATGTAAGCTCGTCTGGCCGAACAAACAGGTAATTTATTCTATACATTTCAACAAAACAAAGGAAACAAAATTGACAACTTGAGAGTTGACGAGGTGGCAGAGGGTAGATAATTGCTAATTAATCCTAAGGCTGGTTCGCTACTACCGTACCCTATTCGACTACTTTATCGTGACAATACGGATCAATTACATAATAAGAATAGACTAGAAAGGGAAATAGCTTCACGATGTAGATAATTGCTAATTAATCCTAAGGCTGGTTCGCTACTACCGTACCCTATTCGACTACTTTATCGTGACATAATAAGAATAGACTAGAAAGGGAAATAGTTTCACGATGAATGATAGGGGGAATGAAATCAAGGGGAATCTGGTCTAGAGGGGGCTACTCTTGGAAGAATCGGTCCTTCTCCCATAGGTCATTCATACTGTAGTGTGGATGATCAATTTCTTCGTATTCCTGAGCATACGCCTGTTGCTCGTGACTCATATCCCATTCACGTGCCATCCGAGATGAACCAGGCTGATTAGGGTTGTATGAGGGATAGGAGAAGCGACGGGCTGCTATCATCGCTGTCGTATCCCTCCTGATCCAATTGTGCAGTGGGAATCGTCGTCCCACTCATCAGCGGTGAGTTGCACTTTTGATCCCAATTCTCTCCCTTTGACACAGTCCAAATTGACTACTAGGAAGTCATTCGCATCGGTGTACACAAGAGCGTACGACATCTGGATTTGCAAGCTCATTGAGTGATACTGTATTAAGAAACAGTCCAAATATCTGCAAAGAGCGAATCCACTTATTCCACGTCAGAACGTTTGCATTGCAAGTATTTATTGATGTTTATCCAGGGAATGGGCAGCGAATACGATCGTGTTTTCGCTATGAAAGATGAAGGAAAGAGCATGAGCCAGATTGGTGATCTCTGTGGAATGGAGAATAGAGGAACTACATGAGATCAACAACGAAGTAACTATCTCACAAGTGATCGATGACATCAAGGAGAAGTACGCAGAAAAGGTACTTATCAACCGTATTCATACCGTATAGTACAAAATATAGCGGAGAATATTGAGCAATGGCAATGATCGAAAAGAGAGAATCTGATGAGGAGTACTGTATGCTTCACTTTCTGCGTTCTAGATCGGAGCGTACTGTGTTTCTCAGGTGAGGGAGTCGTCGGGATTGATCAGGAAGCAGAGAAAATACGGTCATTTCGTTCGTGAGGCAAATCGACCGAAGAGAGTAGAATGGGCACTAGCGAGGAAAGCAGAGAAAGAGATGTTCTCGAATGTCTTTTTCGCTGACGAAGCGTCAGTCGAAATAGACAATAAGACGAGTTTCGTATGGGTCAAAGCATGTGATCCCTACGCACATATCGCTGAGAGACCGAAGCACCCACAGAGAGTAAGTCGTTCAATCACAGTCTTATTGAAACAAATTACAATTGTATTAATGTGAAGTAATTTAGGTGATGATCTGGCTGGCGATCTCTATGATGGGTCCAGCCGAGATCAAGATCGTCGGTCCCAGAGATTCATTCAAGTCGGAAGACTACTGTGTGAGTGTATACATTACAAACAAAGCAGTCTGATACAATGAGTGAGAAGGGGATGTGTGGAACTATTCAGTTTAATGAAATTATACGAATATAGACAATAGAACGATAATATATCTCCAGAAGGTTCTGGAAGACTTCTACCTTCCTGCTGCTACCGCCCTCTACGGGGGATACTGTCGTCTCGCGCACGATAATGCGCCTGTCCACATGAGTGCCTTCACGAAGACGAGAATGGCTGAAATAGGAGTAGAGGTGAATAAGCTGCTTCATACGATACTTGAAACATAAACAATCCTACTTGATAAAACCATTTTTCACTAGGCCGGCGGAAAGCCCCGATATGATGCCGGTCGAATTGGCATTCGCATATATGAAGGAAAGACTGAGGAGCCATTACAAACCCAAGAACAAGGCTGAATTGATCGAAAGCATTCTGAAGTTCAAGGATGATTTTCTCACTCCCAAATATTGCCAAGACACGATCCGACACATTCACAAGGCAATGAATCAAGTGATCGATAGAGAGGGATTCCCCGTTAGAGGAAGCAAAGACTAGATTCATGAATTACCCTCCCTTTCCCCTTTCCTTATGCTTCGCTATCCCATATTCTACCGATTCCCCCCAATCCTCAAATTATAATTCATGTTATAAGTATTTCCCTGTTTCATTTGTTATTGCCTCTACAGTAGTCGATCGGGTTACGGTAGTAGCGAAGCAGCCTCTGGCTTCCTTAGGAAGGATCTACCGTTTGCCCCTTGTGAACTCAAAATCCACCAGGTGGTAGTAGTTCGCATTTATTGTCTCGTTTTGTTTTGTTGAAATGTATAGAATAAATTACCTGTTTGTTCGGCCAGACGAGCTTACATCGAAGAGAGGTAGAAGTAAGCGAAGCGAACGAGAAACTAAAACGGTACCACAAAGCTTCACGTTCTTTATATTCTAGGGGAGTCTTTGTCCCTTTTAACAGCAAAAACTGTATTAGTTTATTCACAAATATAGCTTGTTCATTTTTGTTTCAAAATATTAATTTTCGAGGGCAAAAGACAATGGAACAAAGACTCATCTGATAGAACGACGTCTTCGTTGACGTCATCGCAGGGGAGGGAGAGACGAGTAGAGAGGACATCCCACCTGAGGAAATATCAAAGTACATTCCAAGTTTATGGATCCATCTGCTCATTCGTGAAACAGGATACACCAGTTCAATAATCGCAAAGCCTTCACAACATGAGTACCTGATGGGAGCGGGTCTTCTTGCTGGTGCACTGCTCCTTGCCGAGTGTTCCGCACAGGATGAAGATCTCCAGAATCCCGATGATCGACATTCCGAGCAGGAAGCCCATCTGGCCTCCGAACTGCGACAGGAACGTCGAGAGCGGCAATTATCTCCTATATTTAGTATTTTTGCTCCTGATTCACAGTCATTTTCTCCATCTCCACGAAAACTTGGCTCTCGAGTGACTCCATGTAGATGGTGAGACGGGCGATCGTCTGACTTAGGTTCGGACATCCATCAGTGACGTTGCCGCAGTTCGGAATCTGTATTTATTATCATTATTCCAGATATCTTGCAGTTGCTATGTTCTGTGTCCTGTGATATACGTGCCTTGAAGGGTAGTGCGGCGCGGGTGGAAATGATGGTGTATATTTCCTGGTAGCAGGGATTGGGACACTTGCAGTTGGGCCAGGACGAGGGCTCCCCGTACGTGGCAGAAACGCCGTTGATGCAGTCGTCTGCAGAATAATCGAATAATCTCAATCAAACCCATTTTCTCTCTCGCTTGGATTCCTTTTCGATTTTCTGTTTGTTACATTTTGCCGTTGCAGGAGATACCGAGTTAGAAGACGAATCACTGTCCTTGCACTTTTTTGTTCACCTTGTGCAACATCCTGCACTTTATGATATTTTTAGTTTGCGTTGCATATCAACTGCGTGGCAAAACTTTAAAAAAATATTTTTCGAAGACTTCGAAGTGACTCACTGTCCTTGAACAGGCACTGGCTCGCCGGGTCGGCCTTCTTGTAGCGCGGATCCATGCAGCCACACTTCTCGAGCACCTTGTCTTGGTAACACGCGCTGTAGCAACCCTGAGATAGAGTAAAACCACTCTCTAACAGTTAGTTAGGCTAACAACATAGACTAACAAAAAAGGCTAACAAAATAGGCTTACAAAAAAGGCTAACAAAATAGGCTAACAAAAAAGTCATAAAAAGAGCAATGTTTCCGACATCAGTGGTGTAGTCTCCGTCGTCGTAGTAGTTCTGCTTCAGGTCCGCCCTCGACTTGATGCATTTGTCGATGAGCTTCGTGATCGACTGAAACTCCTGAATCGTCCCGAATCTCACGACTAAGACAACGACCTTCTTCATCCCAATCACATCCGAGGCGGCGGCCCTCAGCGAGTACAGTACTCCCTGTGTGGGCGGAGTTCCTGGAGCGTGGATGTAGGTCGAGATTGCAGCGCTCTCGATCCACGCCACCTGCTCCGACGGGTCCAGCTTCACCATGACCGAGAAGTCTGAACAGATGACGCCATCTTAGTCATCTTCTGCCTGACCTCTTGACTGCCCGGCGAATCGCGTGTTGTACAGCCCGTCGAAGGAATTCGTCTTGTTCGCGTAGTTGAAAGTGTAGCAGTTGCCGAGGACGTCGTCGACGATTTGGGTGAAGGCGAATCTACGAAAGTGCTTTAACTATCAATCGCTTTGTCTAATCATTGATACAGTTTTCGATTGTTTGGCCCAGATTCCGATTGCCGAATTTGGGCCTCTTAAGAAATCAGGGATGAGTATGAACGTGAGATAGGAAGGGATAACGTTTTTATGGGGATTCTTTCTGCC
Organism: Pristionchus entomophagus; assembly: GCA_036245825.1. Taxonomy (NCBI): domain Eukaryota; kingdom Metazoa; phylum Nematoda; class Chromadorea; order Rhabditida; family Neodiplogasteridae; genus Pristionchus; species Pristionchus entomophagus. The sequence goes on from BTSX01000006.1 coordinate 2,455,396, forward strand.
GAAAATGGAAGAGGTACAGCTATCTCTTTAATAAATCTGAAATCGTCTCCAACTCACTGGTAATCGACCTCCTTCAGCTCGTAGTCAATCGAGTCGATAATTTCATCCAACGCCCAGCTCATGTCCTTCTTCTGCTGTGGAGTCAGGAACGCCATGAGCAGAGGCAGCACGTCGAGCAGAGCAGCGGGAGACTGCTGGGAAATCCTGATGATCTGAAAGGAACCGAGGGGTAACATCGTCCTCAAAGACTTCAAGCTAAGATGACGTCATCATGTTTTTATGCTCGGGCGCTTGAGTGCCTCTTACCTCGAACAGCTTGTTTGTGAGGCTGGGTCCCAGCAATTCCGTCACCTTGTCGAGCATGGAAATCACTGAAAAGTATTAAGGGAACTTGATAATGATGACGACGCTCATGATAAGGAGAACACTTTTGAATACTCAACCAAGTTCGTGAATAGTAGAGACTGACATAGGGAGCAGGTTGGGCCAGTGTATCCAACGCCACACGTGCACAACACCCTCGACAGGTCCTCATTGCATGTTGCCGCGGGGTCGGCGACGTTGCACCTGAGGGAATTGCGTCATTCGCAGGTAATACTAGGCTCCCAGTACCTGGTCACGTGCTGCACTCCCTTACTGTCGATGAAGGGGAGGCAGCGGAGGGCTGGAAAATGAGGGACGTCATCGTCGAGAGCAGCGCGCTAGTGATGAACCGTTGCTAGTCTCTGCTTACTCCATCTTTAATGCTCTCTCATTTTTCTAACCGACCAGAGCAATTCCAGAGTTTAGTTTCCGATGTGAAATCCCTGCATCGCATTTACGAGTTCAAAGACTTCCGAATTGGACGTTCGAACAGAGGTCGTCGGTAGTCGAGGTTTCATTTTCCATCCGTCATACCCATTATAAGTGATATTCCATTCTTCTCTGATCATAGTTACCTAGATTGCAATTTGTTACAAAACTAGAAAGGATTCTCAGTTTCTCTGCATCTAGTTCCCTCCGCTCTAGGCCAACTAGATTGTCAAGGCGAGTCATCCTCCCTTTTTTCTTTCAGAAACTCTCACTCCTACAGTATGGAAGAATAGTGCCGCGCGTAATTCTAACTCACACAGAGACTGTGCAGAATAAACCGAGAACGGTGAACTAATGAATACCCGAGTCACAAAATTCTCCCGGGTCTATTTTCCTGCAGACTTTGATACCCATGAGGTTTGTCTCATTGCAATCATTCGGATCTGAAGGGGAAATGGATTGTCTTTACACAATGAATTCTTTTTCTCTGGTTCACTCCGCTCTAGCTCAACTAGGTTGTCAAGGAAGAGTCATCCCCCCTTCTTTTCTCCAGAAACTCGCTCCTACAGAAACAATAGTGTCTCGCGCATCGCTAATTAGCCCAGACACTCAATGATTCAGCCCCATGTATTTTCCATTAAAAGAACATGTGAACTAACTTCTATCTGTTAGATAGAGCTAGGAGTTATCTTAACAGTAGAGACTAGCAATGTCGACTCGAGATCCACCACTCATCAATCCACATAATCTCTCGTTCCTCTCCTTTCTCTATGAGATAACGCGCGAATTGAGGAGAGTCACTAGTTGTTACCGGTTAAACAATTCCTCCCAGTCCATCCCTCAGGGCAAATGCAGGTATAATCGTAGTCATTGATCGAAGAATTCCAGTCGCTTGTACACGTAGCCCCATTCACACACGGACTCGAAGTGCAAGCCAAGTACTGAAAAGAGGATTGGATTAAGTTTGGAATAGTTCCTCCTTGATTCCACTCAGATTGTTCGTTAGCATGGAGGCTAAAATCGAGAAAGAGGCGAGAATCTAATAAGGAATGAGAGGGGAACCGATTCGTAATTAAGAATAAATTGAGTTTGTTCATTCCAAATATCAGTCAAGAAGGAAATGAACTGCACTCACTCTCGCAGTTGTCTCCCTCGTAGAGTGATTGGCATTGGCAGGTGTATCGCCCATTGCTCTTCACACAGATCCCTTCATTCTTGCACTTATCCGCCGAGCATTTGTCGGAATCTGCGAAGGATTCCGTTTCTGTGGATAAGCTCTAGCGGCATTCTCATTGCACTGCCCCCTCCCGCTGCATCTGCCCAATGGGCAAAGGATCTGCACTGAAAATACAAGGAATATTTATAATACCATAGAATTATCGTTGAAAACTAACGGTCCCAACAAGTGTCTCCTCCCCATCCGACCGCGCACACACACTTGTATCCGCCTTTAGTGTCCAGACACTTTCCATTCCATGAGCAGGGATTAGAGTCACAAGCGTTCGCCTCATCATGAAAGGAATGGAGAAATCGGAGATTGATCTTTGATCTTTGCACCTACCAACTTCTCTCGGGTTCAGGACCTGCACTGCCCTTCTGCCTTGTCCACACTGTTGAGAGGGATTGCCAGGACAGGGCGTAGGGCAGAGGTTGTTGTCCATGCTCATCATGTTCCTCGATCGAAATCCACTTGGGAAGTCTCCCACGGCACAAGTGTACCCATTCACCACTGAAGAATCTATCTGTTACTGAATCGAGGTCGCCCGATCCCAGATAACATCTGTACTCAACTACTCCCCCCGTCCCTTCAAAGTGACGGTGAATAAAGAATATTAATATATAATATATGAATCAGGCAATTTGTCCACTCACTGAACCAGGCACGTCCCACTTCCTTCATCTTCTCATAGCACATCTCGTAGGTCATCAAGGGGTCATCGAACCTGTGTTGGAATTACTGTGATTGATTGGACTGGATTTGGCCAGAAAATGCATGAAATACAAACTTAGTCATTCCATCGAGATCATCATCTTCCTTCATCCAACATTGGAAGTCGCCGCCAACTGAACAATATCGTTCAATATCCGATGCGAATAAGTGATGAAGAATCGGAACTCAACCCTCTTAATTTGGCGTGCTCTCTCTCATTTCTCTGACTAGCGATATAGTACGAGAATAAAAGAGAGCAGTTTGCGTTTTTGCACCGCTAATGGGGAACTGACTGGTCTTCTTCGTCTGGTCGCATTTCTCTCCCTGATAACCCTCCTCGCACTCGCAATATGGCTTCCTCGGGTCGAAGACGGTCTTGCAAGTACCGTTCCCTCCACAGTCGAATGCCCGACACGGATCCAGTGGAGCTGAGAAACGTCAAATTGATGCCAAACTAATACTCATGCCAAATCGTGACCGATCTCTACTTTCTCTAGCCGACGAGAGATCAGACGAATTGAGGAGACAACTGACTGTACTGGCAGTTGTCTCCCGAGTACTCGGCAGTGCACGTGCACTCCGCCCTTCCCAGTTTGTTGACGCATTTGAATCGCACTTCCGGGCCGCAAGTTGCGTTGACACAGTAGTCCACGTCCACTCAACAACGGCTTATGAAAAATAAAGACCAATGAGATTAATAGATGGAGTGAGTGTACTGAGTTAAGCCCAAGAAAATGAAGGAATGGTTAGGTTGGACTTATCGGTCAGACGCGTTTCCAGCTAATCAGACAGGTGCTGAAGGACGGGAATGGGAGATAACAGCTTACAAACTCGGCAGTAAGCCCCTCCGCTGCCTTCATTGCAGATGCAGCTCTTACAGAGACCTAAAATGATTTTTAGACCGGACGGAAACCTGGCTTTTGTGCTGTAGCCCAAATCTGACGAATCATTATTTCTTCGAGTTTAGATCAATAAAATAATTTCTTATCATCGCACCCAGAATGGGAGGTAGATCAAAGGTTGAACTCTACTAATCTGGGCTTCTGAGCCGGAAATGTACTGTACCTCCATCAACTTTGTTCTCCGGAGGGCAGTGACCACCATTCTCGCAGGTATAGTACGTCGGGGGAGTTGCTTGAGACAGAATGAGAGGCGACAACTGCGTATTTTTGTTATTCCCTAAAATTAACCAAATCTCACCATCAAGAGAAGAAGCAGAAGAGGGACCATCGCTTGGGGGAAAGCGTCTCAAGAGTGTTGGGAGCCCCTTTCTGCCTCAATAAACCCCTGGAGACAGAGTCAGGTGGAAAGGACCAAAGAAGAGGTGGAGGAGGATATTGCACAACCTCGAAATTTATCGATAATATCACATTTATATCTTCTTCGGTCGGTGTCTGCCTGTCTTACTCAAGGAGGAATCATGTGACACCTCCAATACTCGACCATAATCTTCCTTATACAGTCTCTCCCTGTACCCGTCGCTCTTATCTCGATTTCTCTGATTACTAATGCAATGGGAATAATACAGGTTTGAGAGATCATTATTTATATACAGGAAACATCATAATATCGATAAAACAAATCATCGGAACTAGGGCAAAACCGGTGGTGAACAACGGTCGATCAAAAAAGTGAACAATTCGAAGGGACCCGGAAACAAATATCAAAATATCAAAATATATCGGTATGCCAAAATAGGATCATTACAAGGGGTACTGTAGTCAGGATTACTGTAGTCACTCCTCCATTTCGTGCTCATCGTTTCCGTGATGGCCGTTGGTGTCTGCAAAGATCAAAGATCAAACTACATTATTTAGACAGACTTCACACGATAACTCCCCCGAATCCCCCAATCTGATCGAGAAGACGATTGAACTGCAATGAAAAGACAGTGAAAAAAGCTAGAGATGGATGTTTTTTTCACAAATGTTGCTAGGGAGCACGAGCGTGTTTTAAATTTATTTCAAAACAAAGTTTTCGTTTTTATTTGAAAGGTTATTAGTAGATAGAGACCACAGGGTGATATTTAAAATCGACAGCACTGACTTGGTCGATGTGTTGGTCTCTTTCTGAACATCATTTTTCCTCTTTAGAGTTTGTCTTTATCTCATCTCTCAGCCGAGTTATCCCCCGAAAACCACGCGCGCGCGGGCAAGGGAAATGAGAGAGAAATGAGGCGAGAGAGAAAAGGGGCGGAACTTCTCTCGCGTGTGTCTCTCCTTCCCCCCCCCCTCTCTCTCGCCCCGCTCCTCCCGCGCTCGACCTGCAATTTGGAGAAAAATCTTAAAATTCCACTAAAATACAAATGAAGTAAAGGGCAGGTGCGCAGCTGGGTACGATTACTCGAAACCTTTCAAATCGATAATCTGGACCATAAATCGTAATTTTGATCTACTAAAAGTTGACCGATCAAGCTGCGCATCACGTCATTTTTTGCAGGATCCTTAGGCCTACATAAAACGCTTTTGATCGTTTGATTTGATTGCGAACCCGACTTGCCGGACATCTCGCCATGTTTTGCGCAACTCTATTCCCTCCAAGTGGGCGGAGCCTGTGGTCTCTTTTAGTAGATATGACTTTTCGGAAAGTCGATAATTATAAATTTTAAAAAAAGGATATTCCAGATAGAAATGTTTCTTTGAATGAAACATGTTTCGAACAAAGAAGTCTTCCGAACAAACATCCCTAATTTAAATAATGGATACCGTCCAAGCGGCGTCCTCATCATAGATGTGCACTGTCATCTTCGGTACGTGAATGTTGACGATGAGATAATCGGGTCGATATCCAGTCTCGCAAGTGATATTCTGCTGTCTCTTCTGGGTATCATTCAGGATATTGCAACGGGCTTCCTGGAAATTGAGTTGGTTCTTATTGAAGCGGAGACCCGTCGGAGGAACGAGACAGTATGCAGAATGGAGAGAGCAGAAATGCAAAACATGATCACTATTTGTCGATCACATTATAGAATTAGGCTGAATCGTGAAGCAATATATAAAAACTCGCCTAATTATAAAATAAAATCATATTTTCCTTACATGAGTATGTTACGGTCATGATCTTCTCATTCACGATTAGACGGGTCAGGATCGATTTTTCAAATATTTCAAATAAACTCACACTTCTAACGAAGGGAGTTCTCGTCCAAGTCGCAGTGAACATCTTATTATCACATGGAAGGGGACAAGTGCACACTACGTCCTTCCACTTGGATGGATCGCCCCTCTTCACCACTGCCTCAACGCACTTCCCTCAAGTATCATGGCTGTTCAAGATCACGATACTCCGCACAAAATGGGAACAATTCCGCAGCTCCTTTCTCCCCGTTTTGTCTGGTTCAACTAGTATGAATCCTGTGCTTACTATCGTAAAAAGAAACGCTAGCTCCAAATTCTCTTCCATTTCTCTTCCAACATGATTCACAAATAATTTCCCATTTCTGTCAAGACAAAAATTCTTATTAGTCAGACCTTTCCTCGACAACACATTACTCAGATAGCATCGCCTCTCCTATTTTCCCCGAATTCATTTCCATGCGTTTCCATGCTTGATTCCTGTTGTTTTTATGATACCTTGTTTAATTACCCAAGTTTGAGGATAAAGCGACTTCCACGCTCTCGAACTTGTCTATATGGCGACCACCACCCCGAACCTGCAAGAGGACTAGCGACGTCACCGTCTAGTCTTCCCATTCTCCCGAGCGTAGTAGACAGCAAGCATCTACCGGCTCCCTTCCACATTCAACTTTCCCGTCCAATTGCCACGGCGGTTTTTCCACCTCGCAATCCAGCAATCAACAACAGCGTCGGTGATTTTCCGCCCGGAGGAAGTCTCTCGCACTCGAGAGAATCAAGCCCCTTCTACCCATTCGTCCACTCATCACAATCACCATTCCTAACAGTTTAATCCTCTCAATATGCAATGCAATCCAAGCAAGTCTCCGAACAACCTCTCTTCCATCAATCACTCAAGTATCTCTCTCGACAGCCCGTGGGATTCAGGAGATCCCAGCTCGTCACTCGAATGGATGACCTACATCAGCGGCAGCGGTAACAGTCCCGGCTCGAATGTCCCATTCACCAGTCTAGGCATAGATTCGAATCGCATAGCATCGTTTCATCTATTGCAAATCCATCTAGGTTCGTTCACCCATGCATTGTCCATTGTTCGTAAACTCACCTCCTATCTCCCTCGGGAGTGTCGTGGAATCCATTCCACGGTACTTTACACAATCGATACATCTCGTACATTTCTCATTAGCTCCATTCCACCTATGATTCGACACCGTCGTCAAATGCAGCAAGAACGGAGAACGCCAGAAGATCACTTTCTCCGCTAACACGAATTCAATCCAACTCGTCTGCATCTATCGCTGCCCGGGAGAGAAATCGCAAGCGAAAACTACTACAATTACAGGCGAGCTACAGTTCGTTGACGAGGTCGAGAAGCGCCCATCCAACCTGGCCATCGAGACGAGAACCTCTGAGAAGAACCCAGCCAATGGATTTCCCTCGTTCGACTTCAATCTCTTCTCTCTCTTTTCCATCCCCATTACAATTATCATCATTATCATAATCGTAATAGCTTTCATCGTACTTTACCCCCGGGTGTGTGCTTACTATCGTAAAAAGAAACGCTAGCTCCAAATTCTCTTCCATTTCTCTTCCAACATGATTCACAAATAATTTTCCATTTCTGTCAAGACAAAAATTCTTATTAGTCAGACCTTTCCTCGACAACACATTACTCAGATAGCATCGCCTCTCCTATTTTCCCCGAATTCATTTCCATGCGTTTCCATGCTTGATTCCTGTTGTTTTTATGATACCTTGTTTAATTACCCAAGTTTGAGGATAAAGCGACTTCCACGCTCTCGAACTTGTCTATATCTGAGTAATGTGTTGTCGAGGAAAGGTCTGACTAATAAGAATTTTTGTCTTGACAGAAATGGGAAATTATTTGTGAATCATGTTGGAAGAGAAATGGAAGAGAATTTGGAGCTAGCGTTTCTTTTTACGATAGTAAGCACACACCCGGGGGTAAAGTACGATGAAAGCTATTACGATTATGATAATGATGATAATTGTAATGGGGATGGAAAAGAGAGAGAAGAGATTGAAGTCAAACGAGGGAAATCCATTGGCTGGGTTCTTCTCAGAGGTTCTCGTCTCGATGTCCAGGTTGGATGGGCGCTTCTCGACCTCGTCAACGAACTGTAGCTCGCCTGTAATTGTAGTAGTTTTCGCTTGCGATATCTCTCCCGGGCAGCGATAGATGCAGACGAGTTGGATTGAATTCGTGTTAGCGGAGAAAGTGATCTTCTGGCGTTCTCCGTTCTTGCTGCACTTGACGATGGTGTCGATGATAGTCACATTGTTTGTATCGGAACACGAGAAGGTTGTCGAAGTGTCCGATGTGGATGAGATACAGTGGGTTTCAATTTGACTGCCCGCGATGCAATTGTAACAACCCGTTGCAGATGAAGTTGAGATTGTACATTCATTGAAATCAACCATTGTGTCGAGAAGGAGATTGTCAAGCTTGACTTTGAGCTGGAGCACTTGATTGTCAGTTGTGAATGCTTCAATTCCGGTAGAAGTGGAGGTTAGTTGGAGTCCTTGTCTCTCGAGTGGAAGTGTTCGGTGTTCTTTCTTGAAGAACCGTTCCATATCTCCGTCGGGGCAAGAACATGAGGCAGAGGTCGAACTGGTAGAACAGGTGCATGTTGATGGGAGGAATTGACACCGAAATTCATTGGCGTCCTTTCTGGTTCCACATTGTAGTTGGCCAGCTGATCCAGGTGAGAAGAGAGAAGGAGGAGCGTCCTCGATGATGCAGGATCTTGTGCCGTCGGTGAGGAAGTGAGAGCTCAGGATTGGTTAATGAGCAACACTTGTTGAAATGAGAGTGGTAGTGAGGTCGTTCCAACGATGTGTCTGTCCTGGTCCGAGGTCCATTGTGTAGCTGGTTCTTTCATTGTCATTGGTTTCAATTGTGATATGAATCTCCACGTGATTGATCCACTGAAGACATCTGAATGCTTCGTAGATCGTTGAACTTGTTGGAGACGCAGCAATTCGGTAGAAGATGCAGGAAGGTGAGCAACTGACGCATCCTCCACAAGGGAAGCATCCACATGAAGAGGCGCAGAAGTTGAATCCGGGGGTATTGGATTCGAAGAATGGAAGGGGTTTGGATGGATCGACGGAATTGCATTTAATATCTTCGCAGGTTCCAGGGTGAAATACTTCTCCGCAAACATGATGACTTCGTGTCGTGAATGCATGTGACCGAGTGAAATACATTGACTGCTTGTCACACTTGTGGCTGATTCGATCAACTCGTATTTCGATGACAGATCCGATCTCTCCGTCTGCATCGCGGACTACGAGACACGAAGTCTGACCAATCGGACGGAGAGTTAGAACAGCAGAGTTCGAAATAGTGCAGTGGAGGATCCCTTCTTGTGATCGAGTGCACTCATGTTCTTCTGCTCTAATCGAGGAAACTTCCGAGCAACCATGGCCAATCGTTGAAATGGATAGGACAGCGATGGTCATCATTAGTGTCGCAGAAAATTGGTTTCGTTTCCATCGATTTCGTCTTGGCTGGTAGAATTGAGTTGAATTCGTTCTGTTTGTCTTTGAAGTTGACATTGGATTGATTGCATTGATCGGTGTTCGTCGAATGAAGAAGCAACAGCAACGGCGAAATCCATTACAGAAAATGGAAGCTATCTTGCAGATATCGAGAGCTCGAGATATGATGTATCCGATGAAGATTGTACCGAGAACGAATAAGAGAGCGTCGAGGTAACTCCAGCATGAGGGAGTGAATGCGAAGGGCAGACACATTTTGCATCGTAGACGTTCGCAAGTAGGTCTACCTTTGCAATGAATCTTCAAAAAAGGAACCGTCGATCCATGATTGTACAACGATTTCGTGGTCTTCTGATACGAGGCTCCACGGGAAAGGAATGGGGTTCTCAGATTGAAGCTCTTGTATGAATGTGCAGTAGATACCGACGCAAGCGCGAACTGAGATGCCTTTCGCTTTTCCTCGTGGTCGAACTTCTATGCCGAGAGGGGCACATTGGATTTCAATTGGGGATTGATCCGAGTTTGATGTGTTCTTGGAATGAGGATAGTAGAGCTTCCGAACTGTTCCCCATGCTCGAATTGGGATATTTCGATCCAGGAACACGTAGGATGTGACTTTTTGACCGTAGAAGCAGAAGGCAGTAGCTTCCTCTGGTGTTGAGCATTCATGAACTCTGTAGAAAGAAGAGGAACCGGAAACTGGATTGTGTGATGAGAGTGCGTAATGATGTAACTCCTCTCCGTGCTTTCCAAAGCAGCGATGATCATCGGGGGAGTAGACATCCGTAGTAGTTATGTCCAGTTCAGGAACGATGAGCAGATTGTCGTCCATCAGCTGTATTTGGGCGAAAATACCGAAGAGACCGTTGGCTTCACAATGTCCTTCCTGTTTGAACGAGCAAACTTGCGATGGGACATAGGTTTTCAATTCAGAAGGCAAATGGACGAAATGTCGCGATGCTTGCCGTCGTAGAAACTGCAGGTTCTCGTCCATTCTGGGCATTTGCATATTGGTCCACAGTAGTTTGAATTGGTTTCTGTTGAATTGGGCATTCGGAGATGGCCATTCGGACATTCCATCTTGAGCCAACACACTTGCTGAGTGTTTGTATTGGTCAGTTGAATAGTCGCTACTCCGAATCCTTGTTGCATACAAGGAGTGACGTAGATCATTCGAAGATGAGCTGATGTCGCCTCGGGACATCTTGAATCCGTTGTTGCACAGACTGTTGAGAGAAGAGCGAGCGTAGAGAGCATCATGAGCGTAGGATTGAGACGTGCACTTCTTCTCAGGGGGCGTACTTTATCGTTCGGTTCTTTCGCTTCTTCATTGGATTCGGTTGATAAGTTGTATTGATCGATCGATCTGTTTCCTCTATTTCCAGTTTGTAGAGTAGAGAAAGAGGGCGATGGAGAGTTCCAGTAGCCGTCTTTACTATAGCTGATCGATCATTCTTGACTTGGATGATTCGTCCCAACTTCCATTGACCTCTTTCTATTCCGGGGTCTGCGATAATTACGACGTCTCCGTATTGAGGAGGATCGTTGTTCACTAGTCGTCCTTGGTCGTGTTCTCGTTTGTATCTTTCTCGAAGACTTGTCAGATATTCTCGCTGCCATCTGATCCAGAAACGATTGAGAAGTGACATCGACTGATTCCATGAGTCGACGATAGAGTCGCGCAGCGTCTGTCTGGGTCTCCATTCAGAGTCGTCGTCCTCTACTATTTCGTTCTGGAGACGAGGAAGAGAAAGTGAAGAGGAGTGAAGTCGAGGTCAGAATTGATAGCTGTGAGCGGGCGGGAGTTCAGTATCGCTTCGGCCTCCTTCAGAATCGTAGTGAGCTCTTCGAGAGGAAGGATTCGTGTACCGGTGACCGCTTTGAGGGACGTCTTCGTGAGTCCAACGATTTTCTCGTAAATACCTCCGGACCAGGGGGAATGTGGTGTCAGGAATTTGAATTGAATTCCCTTGCTGGCACAATAATCGACGATCTCGTTCTGCATTGGAGAGCGAAAGGCTTCTTGCAGACGATTGAGGGCGACGAATGAACTTGCATTGTCGCAAACGATAGTCGATGGTGTTCCATGGGTGGCAACAAATCGTCGTATCCTTGAGAGGAGAGTCTTCAAGCTCATGTCTGTGATGAGATCGAGGAAAGTAGCTCGGATATGCAAGCAGGTCATGATGATGAGCCAGCATTTGGATTGTTTTCCTTCATCGGTTTTGTATTGCATGGGTCCTGCCAGGTCGAGGCCCACTGCAGAGAAGGGATGATCTGGTCGAACTGTGCGGATAGAAGGAAGATCTGGGTACTCCTGCAGCTTGAATTTCTTCGCTCGATCTCGTTTGCAGTGCATGCAATGACGGATGGATGATTTGACTGTTGCTTGTCCTTTCGGTATCTATACTCTTTGCCTTAGTTCCGTCAAAGTGTGCTGCATTCCGAAGTGATTGATTGAATGATGAATGTAGAGGATGTAGAGTCTCGTGATTGAGCTTTCTCTGGGGAGAAAGACTGGATGTTTGGCTTCATTTGGAATCTCTGCATAGTCTATCCTTCCTCTGCATCTCCAGAGCGATGTACTAGTGCACTGGTACATTCGCAATTGCTTGATGAGATGTGGTGAGGGCGGATACTCCGTTTGACTCATCTTGAAGAGTTGCTCAGCTCTGCAATGGAGCGAGACACGGGAGAGAGAAGCCGGGACCTTCTTCAGACGTTGGATGAAGATTAGAATCAGAATCAACGTGTTCGCCATCTTCGTCCAGGTGGAGAATCGTGAAGCATCGATGAGAGGGGGGATCGACTCGTGAATCAGATCAGTTGATAATGCAGCAACTGCCATAGTTGTCTCCTTGAGTGTGGGAGAAGAGAGTAGAGGTTGTGGATTCCACGTCGCAGGCGGTTGGGTTAGGAATGCTGGTCCTTTCCACCATAGTGGATGATCCTCGAGCTCGTCGCTAGTGCAACCTCTGCTGGCTACATCTGCGGGATTGAGAGTTCCGTCGATGTGGTGGAACTTCGCGGTCGGCAGAAGAGCTTTGACCTTCGTTGTTCGATTGCGGACGAAGACTGGAAGTTCCTTCTTGTTCTCGTTCTTGATCCAGCAGAGTGAAATCATCGAATCGGTCCACATCGTGACTTCAGTTGGCTTGCATGTAGTCAACTCTTTGAGTATGTGGCTTCCGAGTAGAGCTCCGAGTAGATTGGCTAGAAGTTCCATTCTAGGAATGTTCACGACGCAGTTGACAGGTGCAACTCGAGCCTTCGAGGCGAGTAGTGATGATGAGCCAAATCCGTCGGGCTGTCGACAGACCATGAACGCTGCTACGGCGTACGCGTGCTGTGATGCATCGACGAACAGATGGAGCTCCAGAGTGCATCCGTCGATTGAGAGAGAGATGGCGAGGCGAGAGATCGATGAATAGAGGGAAGGAGTGTGAAATCCAGCGAGGAGTGCTCTCCATTGATCGTGCAAATCGCCATTCAGTAGCGTGTCCCAGTCGGAGCCAATCTTCCACAACTGTTGAAAGAAGATCTTGAGCGGAAGAGTGACTGGAACTTTCAGTCCGAAGGGATCGAAGAATCCGTTGAGGTGACTGAGTATCAGTCGCTTAGTCCATTTGCATTCCGCAGGAGGAATCTTGATCGAAGGTAATGAGTAGGTGTCAGTTTCAGTATTCCAGGGAACTCCGAGAATATTGGCATGGATAAGGTCCGATGCCGCTGCATTATGTGAGACGAATAGATGATTGAGAGTTTGGTTATTGGATACGAATTCTCTCAGATTGAATGAGGCTTTGGCGAAGAATTCTCGAACAGCTTGAAATTGTCTGTAGAGTACCGAATAAGTCAGGCAATATCACTGGGCCTCGGTAGAGACAATCATTCAGTGATTGGTTCTCTTTCGTATGGGCGCTGCCGTCGAGGACTGCTCGCAGTTTGGTGGTATTGCTCGTCTCCTTCACTATTCCGAAGTGGGAGAGGTAGTGGACTCCATCTTTCTTGAATAGTTCCTCGTCTGGGACTCGTTCCAGTATTCCTTCTTTCAGTTGTTCCTCGAAGATTGCATTGTATTTGGCCAGATTTTCGGGCTTTTGAGCCAACGCAGTGGAATTGGTGATAAGACGACGGAAAGCGAGACCGAAATTAGTGGGCAGTTGCGGATTCTCGTCACGGAACGGTAGAGCTACATAGTAGCGCTGCTCGCTCTCGTTGAATCGAATGTTGGCAAGGAAGTGAGAGAGTCCCTTGTTGTCATCATCGTCGATTTCGGGTGAATCTGTTACTCCGATCATCTCGACAGAGAAGAAATTCTTGACCATATCCGTCAGCTTGGCGATATCGGGAACGGATTCGACGGAAGGATTGACGATTATTGTAGAAAACAGATTCCGATTGTTGACTCGCTTCTTCGTTGCGATATCTCCCAGAGGGGTGGACAGAATGTGTGTTCCGTCTTCAGATCGAGTCATCGAGAAGTTTTCTCCGAAGAAGAATTCGAGGAAAATATCCATTCCGATGAGAAGACTGGGAGTGGACTGTGTCTGTGTGATTGACTCATTCTCTTTTCTCAACCACTTCACTTCTCCGCAGATCAGAGGTGTAGAAAGTGTAGCGAGATTCCGTTGAGTGCCGTCTCTGAGTTTCACTCCGATTGGGAATATTCCGACTGTCTTGTAATCGACTCTCTTCTTTCCGAACACTTGAGTCGCTATTCTCTGTGATTCGATGAGTGGGAGGTCGAGAGCAGTAGCAAGATCGGAAGTGATGTAGGAGCATGTACTGGCTGAGTCGAATATCACTGTTGTCTTGACTGTGCGTGCGGCATCAACGGGAGAATGGAGCACAGCTTCGAGACAGAGTAGTGGTTGACTAGACGCATTCTGATCGGCGACGAGGGGTGGAACAGCGCTCGATTGAAGCGTCATTGTAGTCTCATCAAAGATGGCTTCGGACAAAACACAGTGCGTCTGTTGGTGTTGTGGACGACGATTGATCACTTGTTTTGTTGGTTGAGGTTTTGCGGTGAACTGAACAGTCTTCGCACGGCTCGGTTGGGATTCATTATTGCCTGCTCTCGACGGAATTGAAGTGGGCTTCTTGCAAATAGAAGTGTGATGCATCTCCTTGCATTTGTAGCATCTAGTCGGATTCTTGCATTCTTCAGTTCGATGTTGTGACTTCAAGCAGTTCAGACATAGGTGCATCTGGTATGCCGCTGTTCTTCGATCTTCCGGAGTGGTGTAGGTGGCACAAGCTCTCTTTTTTTTTCTCTCGATGAAGTCCATCGCATAGGCGGCAATTTCTCGGTGCCGGGAAGAATCGACTGGGTTTGGTGTTTGAACGAGGTGCTCTATCACGAGTTGTCTCTGATCGATTCGGATTGGATTGATTGGAAGTCGATGTCTTCTCGGCACGCCGGTCGTTCTCGTGGCGTCGTTCAGTTCGATTGTTTGCCATGATTTCATTTTCGATTTTCTCGTCTTCAACGGCATCGGCGAGGATTGCGAGTACGCTGAAGACTCCGAAATCTGATTTTCGTGCCGATTCCTTGATGATTCTCGTCTGCATTCCGATGGGAAGCTTTGAAGTGATCAAGTGCACGAGCATGTCTGGCGTATCAATTTCTCCATTGGGGAGAAGCTGATGGACGATAACGTTGAGCTTCAGGTAGAATGCACGGAGATTTCTCCCGTCTCGATCGCATGGTTGAAGCTTTCGCAGACGGGTGAATAGAGAATGATCACGGAGGTGTTTTTTATCGAAGTACTGTTGCAAGAGTACGATAGCTTGTTCATAATTCCTGTCCAGTTTCGGT
Source organism: Pristionchus entomophagus (assembly GCA_036245825.1). Classification (NCBI taxonomy): domain Eukaryota; kingdom Metazoa; phylum Nematoda; class Chromadorea; order Rhabditida; family Neodiplogasteridae; genus Pristionchus; species Pristionchus entomophagus. The sequence goes on from BTSX01000006.1 coordinate 2,470,541, forward strand.
AGACCAGCGATTAGTTCTTGTGCCTCTCCTGATAGGCACATCTTCAGTAGTGCTAGCTTGTCCGCTCCTGTGATTCTTCCGTGTGTGATCAGCGAAACGAATGACTAAAAGAATTCCGGCCATTCGAGCACATCTCCACTGAAGTGAGGAAGTGACTTTCCCATCAGAGCTGCTGTTACGAAAGCGCTCGATGTATCAGTGTAGATGACATGAGGAGCAGGTGCAGCCAATGGATGCTGCAATGTGTGCTCAATGGCTGTTTCGACTGGAGTGAACGACGTGGAGAGATAAAGGCAATGGACGAAGAATAGTTAGTTCAACTATTACATTTTTTTTTAGAGCGTGGTCGCCATGTAATAGTTGAACTAACTATTCTTCGTCCATTGCCTTTATCTTATCGGGTGCGATAGAATGCCCAGGGAGAGAAGAATACACCCCCTCTTATACACGTTGTGAATCATCTCGTAAATGTGAGAAGGGAGAAAGAGATGTACAAGGGGTGAAAACGTGGATGATCGATTGATATATCGTGATGATGGAATCACGACAGAATTGTATATAATTGTAGCAACCAATAAATATTTACCTCTTCATTATGCACTTCATCCGTACAATATTTACGATCGATCTGGCATTCAGCTAATGACTGAATACAAAGTTTGATCAACAATCCAATAATGTTCTGAAATCAACTTCTCGGATTCAAAGCTGGTTTTCCAAGCTGTTCTCCGAATGCAAAACCCGTAGTCAGCGTCGCCTCGAAAGGCAGACATTGGCAACTTATCTCAACTTTTGAACGCTATTTGAATGCAAATTCTACATGATACGATACGATATTCTGACCTACTTCTTTGCTAGACGCAGGAATTCACAAATTGTGATTGATTTATCCCTACTTTTTACTGCATTGCTTGTATTGTCTCCTATCAAGTAACTATTCAGATATGCTGGACTATCGATGGGCCTTCCTATTTCTGGTAATGTTTCTCGTATTCGAAAAAATCCAAGGACGACGTCAGTATTCAGAATTTTCTCATCGATCCTTTCATGTGTGAGTCTTTGGCTATTATTTTTTATTTTTTTCCCTTTCCCGACTGATGTTTTGGAATATTTAGGTTAATATGAACGATATTATCACAAAAAAATCATTGTTCAGATGTTTGAAGCTTGCATATTTACAGATATCTTCTTCACCGTGGCCGTATTCATCATCAACGAAATGTTCCGAAGCGAACAGGTGCCTCGTCTTTATTACGATGATGTTTTTGAATGAGGACTACACTCGATATTTAAGAATAAAATGAAATGACATTATATCTCACACATAATTTTTCGTTTGAGTTTTTTACTTTCCATAGCAATCGTGAAGAAGTTACCGTAACCCGAATATGGCTTTTTTGTCATGCACGTTTTCTCATTTGTGACCCTTTTTCTCGTTTAACGAAATATTCGGTCATTATCCGTCCTCATTGTTCTTCTCCTGTTGTCACATTGGCGAGACTGCAGCCCATTTTTCTAAAGGGAAAGTGAGTGAGAACGAGATCTGCACGTTACGAACGCATTCGTCCCAGAATTCCTCTCGGAACAGAAGATATTAGGTTGGTCCGAAAGCTTCTTTCTTTTTCTTTTGTCAAATTTGAGTCCGGCTATTTTACTTGTTCCAGGCGCCAATATGGGATAGTGTAAGGGTGTCCTAGGACAATATCATAGTATGTTTGAATCGAACTCTTCTCGCTTACAAATAGAAAAAATTAATTTTTAAATTGAAGTTCCGTTAAAACATGGTTTCCGGTATGCATGTCTCGGCCTCCTTGTACAAAAAGTAGACATCGCCAAGTTCTACCCAATACATACATGATCGAGCAAGAGTTTCTTGTTCCGTAAGCAGTGAAATAACTGGACTTCTATCAATATAGAAAATACTACGCCGCTAGACATCGCATTTTCGATCTTCGAATTTCGAAATCGAAGTTCTAGAAAATTCAGTTATTTTGCGGAGAGTCAGATCTTCTCGTAATTTATATTATAAGCTCACTAGGCATGGTACTTTACCTTGTACAGTGTTTGATATCTGAATATCTATCGCCTCGATTTATAAGTGATAGAAACTGTTTCTGGTTAGTTTCAGTTGCGCTTCTTTTATCTTTCTGGACATATTTCTACTAAGCAGGAAGTGATTGTCCCGTCGTAATAACTTTTTAATAATCGTTAGTCATCGGACTTAAGAAATGTGTCACTTGTTTGGTCCAACTACTTCTCTCCACTTCGCACTATGCGGAGAAACAGTGGCATTTCGTGATCGACTTCGGCCATTTTGGCTTTATTTTGTGCCATTATTAGTGGTTGATCAGCCCCGCTGTATTGCGCGTTATTAAGAGCAACAATGCCCCCCACCTATTGTGAAAAGCCATATATTGATCGATCAAACAAGAAGAGCTGTAGAGGTCATAATCTATGGTCGCAAAAAAAGAAAGAAACTTTCGGACCAACCTGATAATAGCATCCCGCAAGACCTTTTTTGCTGTGTTTGAGGAGGCTCTTTCCTTCCCATCTCTCCCCGCCACTCGCCACTGTTTGCATTCAGCTGACACAGGATACGCAGGTCACTCATTACTTTGTAACGGCTTTACTTTTTCCACTTCATAACTGCATGAAAGCTCTACCCATAAATTCTCGATTCACTTCGTCCTTGGCATAATTATCGACAGAGTTCTTCGTTATGAAACGCGTATTTGTTTTTCCATCACTCTTGCGTTTCACTCAAATATTGATAGATATCGCTCAGGCATGCGTTTCTTGTTGCTGATTGCATCGATGGTAAATGCGGCAGCTTGTTGGGGAAGTCGAGATCCACTCAATGACGACATGATACGGAACAACGTGAGAAATATGGCTGCAGAGTCGGGAGACAGCTACATGGGTTCGTATTCTTGAATAGTTTCCTGATGCGATTAGTCGTTTCTGTAAACAATGGATGGATAATGACGATCTAGCGGCGATGCTCTCAAAATCAGCACTCGATTTCAGAGCAGGACGGGTTCCGAGTGGGCGGAGCTTTGCTCAGACTCGATGTGCATCGAGTGGTTAGTGAAAGTTTCAAATATAGAACGCTTGTTGCTCTGACCATTCTGTCAAAATTTCGCGACTTTTTTTCTGAATGATCCTCAAACGGGAAACAAGACAATCTAGAAGTGGTTCGGTATGATTGTTTTGTTTTTCAGGACGAAGAGGCGGATCAGGTAGAAGCCACCATCCAGATCACCTATGTACGCGTGTTTTGATGATCAACCTGATATCGTTTAGTATTCTAGGGCGAATTAATATAGTAGCAACATCGCATACATATCAGATCTTCAGGAATTCGACAATCCAAATCTGCAATTTCGCTATCGTCCTTACTACAGCGATATCGATGTGGAGACATCCCATCTGCACTCTCCAAGAATCGAGGGATGTTCCAGGTTGTTATATTTTAAATATATTCAATAACTAAGTTCCATCGTAACACACGACATTAATGAAAATATGGGAATATGATCCGGATTACTGTTTCAAATTGTCACATCAATACGCAACCCGAAGTTGCTTGAAAGTCGCGTCATTTTTGTTCTTGTTTGATATTATACAACACTTTTCAGCACGATCCGTGCGTTTGATCCCGACGACAATCGCAAGAGCACAGTGAGTGAGTAGTAGTGAAGCCCAGTCGAGTCCAAAAGCTCCTCAATTTGCATACTCTCTCGTTTCTCTGATCGGTGAGAGATCGCGCGAATCAAGAAGAGTCGGTATCTAATGGATATCGCGTGTGTGTACAGGTGTAGCTGAAAAATATCTCATGATGCGAAGGAAGTAGTGCAGTTCGGGAAAAAATCTGTTTGAGGTACGAAACGATGGTCACGTCTGGACTCGCGCGGAATACTCCACAACGAGCAACTGCACTATGAATGTGAGGTGCATCGGGAACGAAACAGATTAGTGAAAAAAATTTTAGCATCTATTCACTTTTATTATTTTAAGCAATTTGTCGCTATATTGTCATCATTTCTTCTAAACGTATAGTTACAGCTGGATGATCTTCCCTTCGACAGTCGCAACTGTAGCATCTGCCTCTCAATAGCTTCGATCGATGGATTCAGCATGAACGTGCCGAAGGGACTCGCAATTTCGGTCAGTCGATAAGCTAATATTTATAGTACTCGTAACTACACCCGACAATCTGTGAAGATGTGATAGTATGTCTAAAGACAAAATTGTGTTACAGTGACATGTAATTGCAATTATTGATTTATTATTTCTTTTTTCAAAATGTTCAAAATGACGTAATCATCCGTTGTATGTCGAATGAGAATTTTTTCTATTTTTGTTTGTCTATTTTTCCCCCATTTTTTTCAGAACCCGTGGATGTGGTGGATCGCAAACAATGTGACAACGGCCAGCGATTCGTACAACGAGACAGGGCTCATTATGCGACAAGTAATGTGATATTGCAGTAGTACTTCTTTTCAGAAAAAAACATCCATATATTCACTAAATATTAAGTGTATGTTTCAAGGTTCACATCAACTACACGCTCTCGCGCAACGTCGCATACTACACCTTCACGGAAGCGCTGAAGTATACTGGTGAGCAATCCAGGAAAAAAAAATCAGAATCCAGGCCCAATTTTCGAACGATCCGTTTCATAATAACACTAACCCCGTTATGGCCGAGTTGTCATGTGATACCAAACGGTTAAACAAGAATAATTCTAAATGGTTTATGATTCTGTGAATTTCAGCGATTTCTTTGGGAGCTGCTCTCGTCCTCGTTCTCATCTTTATCTTGGTCACTTCCTGCGTCAGAATTATGAATAAGAAGAAGATCCAGGAAAAGGGATTCGCGACATTCACAAATGAGGAGAAGTGAAGATTTCTAATGAATCATTTGCCGACAATTACGATTTTTGATTAGATCACCAAGTGATTGAAATATTGTCAATTCCATTGAATGAAGTACATTGTTTCCTTTCCCTGTCTTGAATAAACGTTCATTCAAATATCCTCGAGATCCGCGATTTCGCGATTCAATAAATAATGAATGAATGTTGAAACAAGATAGAATGCTAAATGAGAAGGTGCGTCAACCTTTCCTCCGCTGCCCACTGAAAGGCGTTGTTTGCACATCCTACACACTCAAGACTTGAGAATGTCTTAGCTTCTCACATTTTCTTCTCTTCGCCGTTTCATTTAGTAAAGTTGTTTTTCTTATCTTCGCATCATTAAATGTTCACCACTGATTCCTCATGTTCATATAATTCAATTCAGTCATGCAATGGGCCTTGCTGTTTCTAGTGATGATTTTTAATTACTCTGAATGGCGCGGTCTCTTGAGAACTTCCGATCTAAAGCGTTCGCTTACTGGAGACTTTCATGAGTGAGTTCACGGTGATTTTTAGACAGATTAATAGTCCGGAATCATATGCGTGGTGAATATCTTGTTTTGGTAAGAATGACGGAGTGTCCTTGAATTGCCGTAATGTAGCGACATGTGTATGATCCGCCCGTATTTTTAGCGGCTTTAGCAACTGCAATATCCATCACTCTTCTCTTCATAATCGTCATGCTCGTTCGGCGAGGTATGCAATGGGATCCCGAGAAGGCGACTGGAGAGAAGAAACGGCACAGCTATTGATGATCGAGATGATGCATACGCAATTGCCCATATTTTATGAATGAAGAGTCTAAGAAACAGGGAATCATTGCATGATAAGAGGCAACAATTCCATCAAATACCGAAACTTTACCGAATCGTTTCTTTTCTGAAGATACACAATCCTCATACTCGTCGGTACAGTATTCTTCTCCTCATGTAGGACCTTTTTTGATGTGTTTGAGGAGTCTCGCCATCTCTCCTCCCTCAACTTGCCGGGGATGCCATTTCGGTTTTGGATCTCTCCACTCCGCACTCTACTTCGCTGGTCAGATAATCGAGAGAGTGTGCAGGATGAGCAGAGTCAAAACAGAAACTTCATCACTACTTGGGATTGATTGCATTCAGTCGACACTCGATACCCAGGTGAGGGACTTTCCTTTTCACTTCATAACGCCTCTCATATGTATCAATAAAATACTCTAAATTGGTTTCAGTGCACCACGTTTTGTATCGTAATCGTTTTTCATCCCGAATGAATCCGTTAAGATTGCATTTGTTCAGATTTTTCTCAATGAATTGTTCGTCTCTTCGCGAATAGTCGATGAATTACTCAATGACTCTTCTCAGAGATGCTAGCAATCTGGCTGCTCTTATCTGTGGCAGTGGACGGGTGCGTGATATATGGTAATACGATGGAGGAGGAGCAGCTGAAGGCCAATATCATGTGTTGGCTCGAGTACAAGGACGATTCGTACACAAGTTCGTTCTCCTTTCGTTTGTATACTTGAGGGTTTGCCAGGGAAACAACACGTGTAAGCGCTGTGAAAAATCATACCACTGCTTCAGTTTCCATTCAGGACAGGACGAATTTCACGTGGACTGATCGCTTCATGGACTCGACGTGAACAGAGTGGTTAGAAAAGTTGTAATAGTAATAGGTTTGGTAGCACCAATTTGCGATATAATCCCGAATCGAGATGGTAGAACAAGCATCATGAAGAATATGGCGAATTACAGCAACGAATTGTATGTTTCATTGCAGGATAAAGAGTCGGGAAAAGTGGACGTCAAGATATCCCTCACCTATGTATTTTTTTATTAATTCAAACGATTATATCATTATATGTGTTTACTTGCAAGTTCAGTTTGAGCACATGCAACATGCAGGAATATCTCCATCCGGTCACGAAGTGGCGTCCCTGGCTCGTCTTCACGTCGGATACGCAAATGGAAACATCCTTGCTGCACCCGCCAATCATAGAAGGATGTGGCTGGTTGTTGTCTGATTTTTCTTCTTATATTCATCAGTAGAAACCCTTCGTGAAAATTTCCCTCACATATTTTCAGAAATGGGCATGTTTCCTTTTGCGAGATTCAATAAGATTAATGTTTGTATTGAAACATTTAACATTTTAGCACCGTTCTTGCAAAGGATACATACGCCCATCGAAAGAGCGACATGAGCTCTTCCTGCTTTTAATAATTTGTTTGGGTTTTTGTTATGATTTTGTAAACATGAATAGCGATTATTTACGATCTATTATAGATACACTACACTGGACTCGTAAAGACTAGCATGACCATTTCCACTACCACCAACTGCACTATGAATGTGAGTACCATTATTTGTAATCGAAAGTATGACTTGAGAGTTTGCAAGAGTTTTCTCAATTATTTGTAGGTGGATGATCGTCCCTACGACAGTCACGACTGTAGCCTCTGTCTTTCAATCGCCCCTAACGGTGTCCTCGATGTGCAAGTCGATAAGGGAATTACGAAATCGGTGAGTAATAGTGATGCCGGAGAAACAAGAAATCGCGCAAGTTGAAAGCAGGTCTCGATTCGACATCACCAGTGAGTACCTCTTGCAAAACATCACCTGCGGGCGGGAGTCGAACCTGCCTGCTTCGGCATGCCAGTCAGACACCATGCCCATTAGGCCAGGGCGGCCTACCGCAGGGAACGCTTGACGCTAATGGGCATGGTGTCTGACTGGCATGCCGACGCAGGCAGGTTCGACTCCCGCCCGGTGATGTTTTGCACCCTGGCCTAACTGCTCCGGCTCCCAGTTTCGAATCTCAAGGCTTTTAATAATTTGTTTGGGTTTTTGTTATGATTTTGTAAACATGAATAGCGATTATTTACGATCTATTATAGATACACTACACTGGACTCGTAAAGACTAGCATGACCATTTCCACTACCACCAACTGCACTATGAATGTGAGTACCATTATTTGTAATCGAAAGTATGACTTGAGAGTTTGCAAGAGTTTTCTCAATTATTTGTAGGTGGATGATCGTCCCTACGACAGTCACGACTGTAGCCTCTGTCTTTCAATCGCCCCTAACGGTGTCCTCGATGTGCAAGTCGATAAGGGAATTACGAAATCGGTGAGTAATAGTGATGCCGGAGAAACAAGAAATCGCGCAGGTTGAAAGCAGGTCTCGATTCGACATCACCAGTGAGTACCTCTTGCAAAACATCACCTGCGGGCGGGAGTCGAAACTGCCTGCGTCGGCATGCCAGTCAGACACCATGCCCATTGGGCCAGGGCGGCCTACCGCAGGGAACGCTTGACGGAGAGTAGTGGTTGGGGCGCGCGCCTTTCTCTACCTCTTGCAGAACATCACCTGCGGGCGGGAGTCGAAACTGCCTGCGTCGGCATGCCAGTCAGACACCATGCCCATTGGGCCAGGGCGGCCTACCGCAGGGAACGCTTGACGGAGAGTAGTGGTTGGGGCGCGCGCCTTTCTCTACCTCTTGCAGAACATCACCTGCGGGCGGGAGTCGAAACTGCCTGCGTCGGCATGCCAGTCAGACACCATGCCCATTGGGCCAGGGCGGCCTACCGCAGGGAACGCTCGGCGGAGACTAGTGGTTGGGGCGCGCGCCTTTCTCTACCTCTTGCAAAATATCATAATGGGCATGGTGATGTTTTGCAAGTCTTTTCTCAACTTTTTCAGTCCGCAAGGATGTGGAATGTCTCGAGCGACGTGACAACGGATATTACTTCGATCGTTGTCAACAACGCAACGCAGATGCGACAGGTAGTCAGCCTTCGCGATTCAGAAATTTTGTTTCGACATGAGTCAATAAATACGATTTTAAAATAATTAAAAAGAGTCAATACAAATGTTTTGAGTCAATATATCTTTTAAAATAATTAAATATTTAAAATAATTCCTTAGATTCACATCAACTACACGCTCTCACGCGACGTGGCCTACTACAACTGGACAGTGGCGCTGAGAAATACTGGTTAGCACCCATTAATTTGGTTAATATATGACGGTAGAGGTACGAATTGTTTTTCATGAATAAAGTGATAAAGTATTGAATGATGTGATAAAGCAGAGATTTCAGCATTTACTGTCGGATTCGCTCTCGTCCTTCTACTCACGCTCGTTGTTCTCATTGTATGCACCAAGCATTGGATAATCAAGAAGAAAATGTTTGAGATGGGATTTGTTAGATTCACCAATGAGGAGAAGTAATACGACGAAAATTGTATTCAACTTTATAAATATACAGTTCTGATTTTACTTGAGTATTTGTCTTCAACGTTGCGCATTATTATGCATTCAAATCTCCCGAATCTTCCACATACTGTAATGAGTGTTGTTCATTTATTTATAACGCAAAACCGTGACTTTTAAAGGAATTGTTATCGGAAATATCGGAATCAGACACGCTGTCTGCTTTCTCGTGGAAGACCCGTGTTTGATGTGATACGTGATTATGATACATTCTGTCGACACCCGACTTTGGACCGGAAGTATCAACGTTGAGAAAAGTATCATTCGAAATATTAGGTCATGCTGTGATTTTCAGTGATATCTTTGGCGCCGCTGTCGTCATTATTCTCGTCTTTGTGTTGATTATTGTGTTCGTCACAATAACGACCAAGAAGAAGATCCAGGAAAATTTATTTGCGCGATTCACGAATCACGAGGGGTGAACATTTCCAGTGAATCACCAACTCACCGTTTTATATCACCGAGTGATTGAAATTGCGCAATAATATAAAGCCGCTCTGGTATATTTGCATGTTTGAATTACAATGCGGAATTTTTGCTGATGTGGAGAATACTAAATGAGAAGGTGCGTCAGTCATTCTTCCGCTGCCCGCTGAAAGTCTTTGTTTGAATTTCCTACACACAAGACCGAGGGAGAATTTCTTGCCTCCAAATTACCTTCTCACTTCTCTATACATTTTCACGATGTCCGTACCCTTATCGTATTTTCAGCAACATTGTTTTGTCGTCAGTAGGGCTGGCAAACGAATAGTTCGGCTCTTCATTCCTCGTGCTCTCTCATCGGTCAGAGATGCGAGAGAGTGCGTAAAATGAGGCGGACGCTCTCTTCATTTGCCAAACCTAGTCATCAGCCTCCATGTGATTTGAGCAATGAGATGGGCACTAATGATTCTGGTGATGACTCTCGCATATTCTGAATGGCAAGGTATGCTGCGACTTGCCGATCTGATGCGTTTGTTCGCAGAAGCAAGAGAATCGTGGTCAAGTGAGTCTACTCTAGCGTGTATTTAGGGCAAATTCAAAGAAAGACACGACAAACTATCAGGTCACACGTTGACAAATGCATTGCTTTAGTGGAAATGTCGGGAGTAGTCCGAATTGTGATAAATGAGAAGTGAATGAACCGTGCCTGCGTTTCAGTGACCCTTGTAACTTGCATTGTCATCGCTCCGCACTGTATATTTGTCATGCTTGAACGTCACAGTATGCAATGGAACGCCGAATGAAACACAACCCATGGAAGCAATGTTTAGAAAACCAAGCAAGATATCGACTACACATTATTGTATTCATGTATTGTCTTATCATGCGCCGACTCAAATGAAGCGATCAAATTGTTTTCATCTCAATACTATCTGCGCCAGAAGACTTTGTTTATTCTTTTCACAATAATTGTTATATTTTCTGCATGGAGATATTCCTGCCTATTGAATTACAAGAGCGTTTGTTCTTCGGCCAGCGTGTTTTCTTTGTGTTTACCTCCATACTCAATGCCATATCCATGTATTGCTTGCTGAATAAAACGCCACCTAATCAAGCTAGCATTCGATGGTATTTCATATTTATTCAGGTATTACAACCTCAAATTTGATTTGATAAATAATTTGTTTTGAGATCTTCGTAATTTTCTCGAATGTCTTTCTTGACATTTTATTCGAGCCGATTCTACTGTTCCCCGCACTAGCTGTTTACTGTGTCGGCCCTTTGTGTGCAGCAGGAATTCAACCTCATTCTGTGATGGTGATTTTATTGTTAATTCCAATATATCGTTAACAACAATTTCAGGGCGGTTTCATATTCATACTGTACCTGGTCGGCATAACACTACTTGCATGTTGCTTTTATCGCCATCAAACGATCATTCCAGCAAGCAATCCCCTTAGAATAGATAAAGTGCTAGCGAAGAAAGCAATTTTCAAAGTTGATTTAAAATAGGCTGCTTCAGAGAACAATCATTACAATTCAAATTGGATTCTATATTGCATCATTCGTAGGAACTCTTGCATTCTCCTTACAAGACATCACCGATGTTGACTCGTTGCGAGCATTGAACGAGGTGAGTTCTAATGAAACATTTTCGAGTTTGTATGTTTTCTGAAACTTGGTTAAACTAACACCATGGTGGCTGATAAACCTGCCACAGTGTCCGTATAATTTGTCATGGATTGTGTACCGTGGCCCTTTCGTCGCGCTACGAAAAACAGCAGTTCTTGTGATTGCAATTTATGCTATGTTTGCGGTATGTTATCTCTTTTTTTCGGCAGACAAACATTATTCTAGTCGGTATTATTCTACGCTTTTCTTGTCCCCTTCCTCTTCTGGCATATGCTTCACGTCCTCAGTATTGCGGTACTAACGAAACATGATATTTAAAAAAAAATTTGTATTTGTAGTTTTGATTTTTTTATTCAATTTTATTTTTTGGCCTACATTTCATTTTAGGAAACGTGGTGTGTCGCTAATCGTTTTACTATGACGCTCAGCAACTTTTAGCCTATTATTTTCAGACAAATCAAAGCAAATCATCCGAACGGCGTGTACGAGATTCGCTAATTTGTTTGTTCTTTCAGGTAAAATACTCATTCTTTCTTCACTATGAGTTGTTTTTAGATTGTCATTCCTCTAGCGTTCATTACATTTCCATTGCTTATTATGTTCAGTTCGGTCGTGAGTGGTTGCATATCATTTGGTTCGTGCTTTTCTTCACATTTTCGCAAAAAAAAAATGTTTAAAAAATCAGTACTTTTAGAGATATCTCTCTGCGCATATTGTGCTCTTACCTTGCACCCATTCGTGCACAATGTCGTATTGCTCACGGTTACGCCGAGCTATCGTCGATTCATTTTCAGCATAGTTCTACGAGTATTAAATACATCTCTAAAGTGCTAATCAATTTTTCTCACTTTCAGAATCACGTCACTACCGTTTCGACAATCAAAAGTTCGATCGCAACATAATGTGTCTTTTCAGTTTCGAATCTATGGTTGCAATTCATCAATGTTCATATTTTCAGTGATCAGATGTAGCCCAAGATTTGAAGTGCCAAGTATCAGGTTGTTAAGAAAGTTCCCGCGGGTTTTATTTTTCCAATTATTCCTCGTTTTGGGTATCGAGAATTCCTCATCAGTATTATTTAGGAGCTTGATGGGTCAATACTACCATAGCTTGAAATCGAATGAAGCTTGCATAGACGGGCAGTAAAAATTTTTTTTTCAATTAAAATCGAAAATGCCAGAACCTTGCGATTTTCAGTGTCAATTAAAATTTTCTACCAAACATAAACTAGAGACCTACAATTTTTTCGATCTTTGAATTTCAACATCGAAGTTCAAAAAAATTCAGCTCTCAGCCGGGATGTACAATCCTCTCTCAAATAATATAGTGGACTCATATGACATGGAAGTTTGCCTTGCAGTATATTAGAGATCTGGTGATCTATCGGTTCGAGAGTACAGCAAAAGAAACTATGCTGAAGCGTGTTCTACTATACAACACTTGATTTATATTTTGCCAACCATATCAAGAACGCGTGAAGAAGCTGACACGGCGCTCTAGCAATAATGTAATCACCAGTCATAGTACTCTACAAATATGGCACAGGGTGGCCCAAATATGGCACAGGGTGGCCCGATAACTACTCCTCACTGCGCAATAATCAGAGAAAAGAGTGCATGTAGTGATCTACCTCGGTGAATTTGGATCCCTATTGTGTCCATCGTACTGATCGGTCTGCGCTGATTGATTGTGCGCTATAAAGAGCTATACAGCCCTCATCGATAATGCAAAGCCTCATGAAGATCGGAAAAAAATGAAAGGCAAGACAATCAAGAATGTTAAAAAGTAAAAACCCGCGGGAACTTTCTTAACAACCTAATACTATGCACCCGATGATCTGTAGAACCAGCTCGAAAAAGATAGAGGAATAGGATCCGCATTTCTGTAATTAGTAATTGTGAACTGGGAAACAGCGATCTCGGTAATTTTTTGTAAAGAACAAAACATCATGAACAGATAAAGTAAATAGCTGCCTTGGTGGCTTCTGAATGAACGATGTGTTTTCTGGGCCTCCTTTGCAATATTGAAATATAATTGAAGAAAACTGTTTCACGATGATGTTTATTCTACGATTTATTCTAATTAATAACATTATATCTAAACCAAATTGCTCCTGAACAGTTCCTACCACAACACGGCATACCTCCCAATAAATTATATTACAGTTCTTTCAACGCTTGGTTCACCGAACATGTTTACTAAGTTACCATCAAACCGTAAGGGATTTTGAGGGGCACACGCTCTCGCAAAGATGTATCGGCCAAAAGATGCGCAAAATTTTTCCGATCAAGATTCTAAAAAGAAATCCCAAAAAAGTTGAAAACTGACCCCGTGACGACCAAAAACAACATGTTTGTTGCTTTGTCTGTCCGTCTGTCCACAGTATTGAAAAGAAAAAAAAGATTTCGTCTACAGTATTGAAAAAAGTAGATCAATCCAGTCCAAGAAGTAGATCAACCGTTTTCGCCCTTTTCGTCATCCGATCGATCGATAATCTTGACCTACCGTATGCCTACCGTAATCTAAACCTACAGTAACCCGTCCATGTGGGTCAGACGCTGGGTCAGATTCATGATTTCATCAGCCAATCAATTATAAATGTTAATACCGTACACGTACAGTAACCCAAACGTTACCGTAACCCAGCTACCGTATCCCTCAGCTACCGTAACCCACCTACAGTATCCCGATCGTTACCGTAACCCGCCTACAGTAACCCAAACGTTACCGTAGCCCATCTACAGCATCCGATCGCTACCGTAACCCGGCTACCGTATCCCACAGCTACCGTAACCCACCTACAGTATCCCGATCGTTACCGTAACAGCCTACAGTAACCCAAACGTTACCGTAGACCAACTACAGTACCCGATCGCTACCGTAACCCGTCTACAGTACCCGATCGCTACCGTAAGCCGGCAACAGTACCCAATCGCTACCGTAACCCGGCTTCTTTCCCCGGCATGGGATCCACATGGGTCCTGGACCAGTACATGCCAAATGAAAAGTCATTCCAAAATTTGGACTGGACCTCACATTTGATCCATGCCAAACCTATTTTCTTTCCCCGGCATGGGATCCACATGGGTCCTGGACCAGTACATGCCAAATGAAAAGTCATTCCAAAATTTGGACTGAACATCACATTTGATCCATGCCAAACCTGTTTTCTTTCCCCACCATGGGATCCACATGGGTCCTGGACCAGTACATGCCAAATGAAAAGTCATTCCAAAATTTGGACTGGACCTCACATTTGATCCATGCCAAACCTATTTTCTTTCCCCGGCATGGGATCCACATGGGTCCTGGGCCAGTACATGCCAAATGAAAAGTCATTCCAAAATTTGGACTGAACATCACATTTGATCCATGCCAAACCTGTTTTCTTTCCCCACCATGGGATCCACATGGGTCCTGGACCAGTACATGCCAAATGAAAAGTCATTCCAACATTTGGACTGAATCTCACATTTGATCCATGCCAAACCTATTTTCTTTCCCCGGCATGGGATCCACATGGGTCCTGGGCCAGTACATGCCAAATGAAAAGTCATTCCAAAATTTGGACTGAACATCACATTTGATCCATGCCAAACCTATTTTCTTTCCCCGGCATGGGATCCACATGGGTCCTGGACCAATACATGCCAAATGAAAAGTCATTCCAAAATTTGGACTGGACCTCACATTCGATCCATGCCAAACCTATTTTCTTTCCCCGGCATGAGATCCACATGGGTCCTGGGCCAGTACATGCCAAATGTAGTCATTCTAAAATTTGGACTGAACATCACATTTGATCCATGCCAAACCTATTTTCTTTCCCCGGCATGGGATCCACATGGGTCCTGGACCAGTACATGCCAAATGAAAAGTCTGTCCAAAATTTGGACTTAGCCTCACATTTGATCCATGCCAAACCTATTTTCTTTCCCCACCATGGGATCCACATGGGTCCTGGACCAGTACATGCCAAATGAAAAGTCATTCCAAAATTTGGACTGAACCTCACATTTGATCCATGCCAAACCTATTTTCTTTCCCCGGCATGGGATCCACATGGGTCCTGGACCAATACATGCCAAATGAAAAGTCATTCCAACATTTGGACTGAATCTCACATTTGATCCATGCCAAACCTATTTTCTTTCCCCGGCATGGGATCCACATGGATCCTGGACCAGTACATGCCAAATGAAAAGAAATTCCAAAATTTGGACTGGACCTCACATTTGATCCATGCCAAACCTATTTTCTTTCCCCACCATGGGATCCACATGGGTCCTGGACCAGTACATGCCAAATGAAAAGTCATTCCAAAATTTGGACTGAACCTCACATTTGATCCATGCCAAACCTATTTTCTTTCCCCGGCATAGGATGCACATGGATCCTGGACCAGTACATGCCAAATGAAAAGTCATTCCAAAATTTGGACTGGATCTCACATTTGATCCATGCCAAACCTGTTTTCTTTCCCCACCATGGGATCCACATGGGTCCTGGACCAGTACATGCCAAATGAAAAGTCATTCCAAAATTTGGACTGGACCTCACATTTGAACCATGCCAAACCTATTTTCTTTCCCCGGCATAGGATGCACATGGATCCTGGACCAGTACATGCCAAATGAAAAGTAATTCCAAAATTTGGACTGGACCTCACATTTGATCCATGCCAAACCTATTTTCTTTCCCCACCATGGGATCCACATGGGTCCTGGACCAGTACATGCCAAATGAAAAGTCATTCCAAAATTTGGACTGAACATCACATTTGATCCATGCCAAACCTATTTTCTTTCCCCGGCATGGGATCCACATGGGTCCTGGACCAGTACATGCCAAATGAAAAGTCATTCCAAAATTTGGACTGGACCTCACATTTGAACCATGCCAAACCTATTTTCTTTCCCCGGCATAGGATGCACATGGATCCTGGACCAGTACATGCCAAATGAAAAGTAATTCCAAAATTTGGACTGGACCTCACATTTGATCCATGCCAAACCTATTTTCTTTCCCCACCATGGGATCCACATGGGTCCTGGACCAGTACATGCCAAATGAAAAGTCATTCCAAAATTTGGACTGGACCTCACATTCGATCCATGCCAAACCTATTTTCTTTCCCCACCATGGGATCCATATGGGTCCTGGACCAATACATGCCAAATGAAAAGTCATTCCAAAATTTGGACTGGACCTCACATTCGATCCATGCCAAACCTATTTTCTTTCCCCGGCATGAGATCCACATGGGTCCTGGGCCAGTACATGCCAAATGTAAAGTCATTCTAAAATTTGGACTGAACATCACATTTGATCCATGCCAAACCTATTTTCTTTCCCCGGCATGGGATCCACATGGGTCCTGGACCAGTACATGCCAAATGAAAAGTCATTCCAAAATTTGGACTTAGCCTCACATTTGATCCATGCCAAACCTATTTTCTTTCCCCACCATGGGATCCACATGGGTCCTGGACCAGTACATGCCAAATGAAAAGTCATTCCAAAATTTGGACTGAACCTCACATTTGATCCATGCCAAACCTATTTTCTTTCCCCGGCATGGGATCCACATGGGTCCTGGACCAATACATGCCAAATGAAAAGTCATTCCAACATTTGGACTGAATCTCACATTTGATCCATGCCAAACCTATTTTCTTTCCCCGGCATGGGATCCACATGGATCCTGGACCAGTACATGCCAAATGAAAAGTAATTCCAAAATTTGGACTGGACCTCACATTTGATCCATGCCAAACCTATTTTCTTTCCCCACCATGGGATCCACATGGGTCCTGGACCAGTACATGCCAAATGAAAAGTCATTCCAAAATTTGGACTGAACCTCACATTTGATCCATGCCAAACCTATTTTCTTTCCCCGGCATAGGATGCACATGGATCCTGGACCAATACATGCCAAATGAAAAGTCATTCCAAAATTTGGACTGGATCTCACATTTGATCCATGCCAAACCTGTTTTCTTTCCCCACCATGGGATCCACATGGGTCCTGGACCAGTACATGCCAAATGAAAAGTCATTCCAAAATTTGGACTGGACCTCACATTTGAACCATGCCAAACCTATTTTCTTTCCCCGGCATGAGATCCACATGGGTCCTGGGCCAGTACATGCCAAATGTAAAGTCATTCCAAAATTTGGACTGAACATCACATTTGATCCATGCCAAACCTATTTTCTTTCCCCGGCATGAGATCCACATGGGTCCTGGGCCAGTACATGCCAAATGTAAAGTCATTCCAAAATTTGGACTGAACATCACATTTGATCCATGCCAAACCTATTTTCTTTCCCCGGCATGGGATCCACATGGGTCCTGGACCAGTACATGCCAAATGAAAAGTCATTCCAAAATTTGGACTTAGCCTCACATTTGATCCATGCCAAACCTATTTTCTTTCCCCACCATGGGATCCACATGGGTCCTGGACCAGTACATGCCAAATGAAAAGTCATTCCAAAATTTGGACTGAACCTCACATTTGATCCATGCCAAACCTATTTTCTTTCCCCGGCATGGGATCCACATGGGTCCTGGACCAGTACATGCCAAATGAAAGTCATTCCAAAATTTGGACTGGACCTCACATTCGATCCATGCCAAACCTATTTTCTTTCCCCGGCATGAGATCCACATGGGTCCTGGGCCAGTACATGCCAAATGTAAAGTCATTCCAAAATTTGGACTGAACATCACATTTGATCCATGCCAAACCTATTTTCTTTCCCCGGCATGGGATCCACATGGGTCCTGGACCAGTACATGCCAAATGAAAAGTCATTCCAAAATTTGGACTGAGCCTCACATTTGATCCATGCCAAACCTATTTTCTTTCCCCGGCATGAGATCCACATGGGTCCTGGGCCAGTACATGCCAAATGTAAAGTCATTCCAAAATTTGGACTGAACATCACATTTGATCCATGCCAAACCTATTTTCTTTCCCCGGCATGGGATCCACATGGGTCCTGGACCAGTACATGCCAAATGAAAAGTCATTCCAAAATTTGGACTTAGCCTCACATTTGATCCATGCCAAACCTATTTTCTTTCCCCACCATGGGATCCACATGGGTCCTGGACCAGTACATGCCAAATGAAAAGTCATTCCAAAATTTGGACTGAACCTCACATTTGATCCATGCCAAACCTATTTTCTTTCCCCGGCATGGGATCCACATGGGTCCTGGACCAGTACATGCCAAATGAAAGTCATTCCAAAATTTGGACTGGACCTCACATTCGATCCATGCCAAACCTATTTTCTTTCCCCGGCATGAGATCCACATGGGTCCTGGGCCAGTACATGCCAAATGTAAAGTCATTCCAAAATTTGGACTGAACATCACATTTGATCCATGCCAAACCTATTTTCTTTCCCCGGCATGGGATCCACATGGGTCCTGGACCAGTACATGCCAAATGAAAAGTCATTCCAAAATTTGGACTTAGCCTCACATTTGATCCATGCCAAACCTATTTTCTTTCCCCACCATGGGATCCACATGGGTCCTGGACCAGTACATGCCAAATGAAAAGTCATTCCAAAATTTGGACTGAGCCTCACATTTGATCCATGCCAAACCTATTTTCTTTCCCCACCATGGGATCCACATGGGTCCTGGACCAGTACATGCCAAATGAAAAGTCATTCCAAAATTTGGACTGGACCTCACATTCGATCCATGCCAAACCTATTTTCTTTCCCCGGCATGAGATCCACATGGGTCCTGGGCCAGTACATGCCAAATGTAAAGTCATTCCAAAATTTGGACTGAACATCACATTTGATCCATGCCAAACCTATTTTCTTTCCCCGGCATGAGATCCACATGGGTCCTGGGCCAGTACATGCCAAATGTAGTCATTCCAAAATTTGGACTGAACATCACATTTGATCCATGCCAAACCTATTTTCTTTCCCCGGCATGGGATCCACATGGGTCCTGGACCAGTACATGCCAAATGAAAAGTCATTCCAAAATTTGGACTTAGCCTCACATTTGATCCATGCCAAACCTATTTTCTTTCCCCACCATGGGATCCACATGGGTCCTGGACCAGTACATGCCAAATGAAAAGTCATTCCAAAATTTGGACTGGATCTCACATTTGATCCATGCCAAACCTGTTTTCTTTCCCCACCATGGGATCCACATGGGTCCTGGACCAGTACATGCCAAATGAAAAGTCATTCCAAAATTTGGACTGGACCTCACATTTGAACCATGCCAAACCTATTTTCTTTCCCCGGCATGAGATCCACATGGGTCCTGGGCCAGTACATGCCAAATGTAAAGTCATTCCAAAATTTGGACTGAACATCACATTTGATCCATGCCAAACCTATTTTCTTTCCCCGGCATGAGATCCACATGGGTCCTGGGCCAGTACATGCCAAATGTAAAGTCATTCCAAAATTTGGACTGAACATCACATTTGATCCATGCCAAACCTATTTTCTTTCCCCGGCATGGGATCCACATGGGTCCTGGACCAGTACATGCCAAATGAAAAGTCATTCCAAAATTTGGACTTAGCCTCACATTTGATCCATGCCAAACCTATTTTCTTTCCCCGGCATAGGATGCACATGGATCCTGGACCAATACATGCCAAATGAAAAGTCATTCCAAAATTTGGACTGGATCTCACATTTGATCCATGCCAAACCTGTTTTCTTTCCCCACCATGGGATCCACATGGGTCCTGGACCAGTACATGCCAAATGAAAAGTCATTCCAAAATTTGGACTGGACCTCACATTTGAACCATGCCAAACCTATTTTCTTTCCCCGGCATGAGATCCACATGGGTCCTGGGCCAGTACATGCCAAATGTAAAGTCATTCCAAAATTTGGACTGAACATCACATTTGATCCATGCCAAACCTATTTTCTTTCCCCGGCATGAGATCCACATGGGTCCTGGGCCAGTACATGCCAAATGTAAAGTCATTCCAAAATTTGGACTGAACATCACATTTGATCCATGCCAAACCTATTTTCTTTCCCCGGCATGGGATCCACATGGGTCCTGGACCAGTACATGCCAAATGAAAAGTCATTCCAAAATTTGGACTTAGCCTCACATTTGATCCATGCCAAACCTATTTTCTTTCCCCACCATGGGATCCACATGGGTCCTGGACCAGTACATGCCAAATGAAAAGTCATTCCAAAATTTGGACTGAACCTCACATTTGATCCATGCCAAACCTATTTTCTTTCCCCGGCATGGGATCCACATGGGTCCTGGACCAGTACATGCCAAATGAAAGTCATTCCAAAATTTGGACTGGACCTCACATTCGATCCATGCCAAACCTATTTTCTTTCCCCGGCATGAGATCCACATGGGTCCTGGGCCAGTACATGCCAAATGTAAAGTCATTCCAAAATTTGGACTGAACATCACATTTGATCCATGCCAAACCTATTTTCTTTCCCCGGCATGGGATCCACATGGGTCCTGGACCAGTACATGCCAAATGAAAAGTCATTCCAAAATTTGGACTGAGCCTCACATTTGATCCATGCCAAACCTATTTTCTTTCCCCGGCATGAGATCCACATGGGTCCTGGGCCAGTACATGCCAAATGTAAAGTCATTCCAAAATTTGGACTGAACATCACATTTGATCCATGCCAAACCTATTTTCTTTCCCCGGCATGGGATCCACATGGGTCCTGGACCAGTACATGCCAAATGAAAAGTCATTCCAAAATTTGGACTTAGCCTCACATTTGATCCATGCCAAACCTATTTTCTTTCCCCACCATGGGATCCACATGGGTCCTGGACCAGTACATGCCAAATGAAAAGTCATTCCAAAATTTGGACTGAACCTCACATTTGATCCATGCCAAACCTATTTTCTTTCCCCGGCATGGGATCCACATGGGTCCTGGACCAGTACATGCCAAATGAAAGTCATTCCAAAATTTGGACTGGACCTCACATTCGATCCATGCCAAACCTATTTTCTTTCCCCGGCATGAGATCCACATGGGTCCTGGGCCAGTACATGCCAAATGTAAAGTCATTCCAAAATTTGGACTGAACATCACATTTGATCCATGCCAAACCTATTTTCTTTCCCCGGCATGGGATCCACATGGGTCCTGGACCAGTACATGCCAAATGAAAAGTCATTCCAAAATTTGGACTTAGCCTCACATTTGATCCATGCCAAACCTATTTTCTTTCCCCACCATGGGATCCACATGGGTCCTGGACCAGTACATGCCAAATGAAAAGTCATTCCAAAATTTGGACTGAGCCTCACATTTGATCCATGCCAAACCTATTTTCTTTCCCCACCATGGGATCCACATGGGTCCTGGACCAGTACATGCCAAATGAAAAGTCATTCCAAAATTTGGACTGGACCTCACATTCGATCCATGCCAAACCTATTTTCTTTCCCCGGCATGAGATCCACATGGGTCCTGGGCCAGTACATGCCAAATGTAAAGTCATTCCAAAATTTGGACTGAACATCACATTTGATCCATGCCAAACCTATTTTCTTTCCCCGGCATGAGATCCACATGGGTCCTGGGCCAGTACATGCCAAATGTAGTCATTCCAAAATTTGGACTGAACATCACATTTGATCCATGCCAAACCTATTTTCTTTCCCCGGCATGGGATCCACATGGGTCCTGGACCAGTACATGCCAAATGAAAAGTCATTCCAAAATTTGGACTTAGCCTCACATTTGATCCATGCCAAACCTATTTTCTTTCCCCACCATGGGATCCACATGGGTCCTGGACCAGTACATGCCAAATGAAAAGTCATTCCAAAATTTGGACTGAACCTCACATTTGATCCATGCCAAACCTATTTTCTTTCCCCGGCATGGGATCCACATGGGTCCTGGACCAGTACATGCCAAATGAAAGTCATTCCAAAATTTGGACTGGACCTCACATTCGATCCATGCCAAACCTATTTTCTTTCCCCGGCATGAGATCCACATGGGTCCTGGGCCAGTACATGCCAAATGTAAAGTCATTCCAAAATTTGGACTGAACATCACATTTGATCCATGCCAAACCTATTTTCTTTCCCCGGCATGGGATCCACATGGGTCCTGGACCAGTACATGCCAAATGAAAAGTCATTCCAAAATTTGGACTTAGCCTCACATTTGATCCATGCCAAACCTATTTTCTTTCCCCACCATGGGATCCACATGGGTCCTGGACCAGTACATGCCAAATGAAAAGTCATTCCAAAATTTGGACTGAGCCTCACATTTGATCCATGCCAAACCTATTTTCTTTCCCCACCATGGGATCCACATGGGTCCTGGACCAGTACATGCCAAATGAAAAGTCATTCCAAAATTTGGACTTAGCCTCACATTTGATCCATGCCAAACCTATTTTCTTTCCCCACCATGGGATCCACATGGGTCCTGGACCAGTACATGCCAAATGAAAAGTCATTCCAAAATTTGGACTGAGCCTCACATTTGATCCATGCCAAACCTATTTTCTTTCCCCACCATGGGATCCACATGGGTCCTGGACCAGTACATGCCAAATGAAAAGTCATTCCAAAATTTGGACTGGACCTCACATTCGATCCATGCCAAACCTATTTTCTTTCCCCGGCATGAGATCCACATGGGTCCTGGGTCAGTACATGCCAAATGTAAAGTCATTCCAAAATTTGGACTGAACATCACATTTGATCCATGCCAAACCTATTTTCTTTCCCCGGCATGAGATCCACATGGGTCCTGGGCCAGTACATGCCAAATGTAGTCATTCCAAAATTTGGACTGAACATCACATTTGATCCATGCCAAACCTATTTTCTTTCCCCGGCATGGGATCCACATGGGTCCTGGACCAGTACATGCCAAATGAAAAGTCATTCCAAAATTTGGACTTAGCCTCACATTCGATCCATGCCAAACCTATTTTCTTTCCCCACCATGGGATCCACATGGGTCCTGGGCCAGTACATGCCAAATGAAAAGTCATTCCAAAATTTGGACTGAACATCACATTTGATCCATGCCAAACCTATTTTCTTTCCCCGGCATGGGATCCACATGGGTCCTGGACCAATACATGCCAAATGAAAAGTCATTCCAAAATTTGGACTGGACCTCACATTCGATCCATGCCAAACCTATTTTCTTTCCCCGGCATGAGATCCACATGGGTCCTGGGCCAGTACATGCCAAATGTAAAGTCATTCTAAAATTTGGACTGAACATCACATTTGATCCATGCCAAACCTAATTTCTTTCCCCGGCATGGGATCCACATGGGTCCTGGACCAGTACATGCCAAATGAAAAGTCATTCCAAAATTTGGACTTAGCCTCACATTTGATCCATGCCAAACCTATTTTCTTTCCCCGGCATGGGATCCACATGGGTCCTGGACCAGTACATGCCAAATGAAAAGTCATTCCAAAATTTGGACTGAACCTCACATTTGATCCATGCCAAACCTATTTTCTTTCCCCGGCATGGGATCCACATGGGTCCTGGACCAATACATGCCAAATGAAAAGTCATTCCAACATTTGGACTGAATCTCACATTTGATCCATGCCAAACCTATTTTCTTTCCCCGGCATGGGATCCACATGGATCCTGGACCAGTACATGCCAAATGAAAAGTCATTCCAAAATTTGGACTGAACCTCACATTTGATCCATGCCAAACCTATTTTCTTTCCCCGGCATAGGATGCACATGGATCCTGGACCAGTACATGCCAAATGAAAAGTCATTACAAAATTTGGACTGGATCTCACATTTGATCCATGCCAAACCTGTTTTCTTTCCCCACCATGGGATCCACATGGGTCCTGGACCAGTACATGCCAAATGAAAAGTCATTCCAAAATTTGGACTGGACCTCACATTTGAACCATGCCAAACCTATTTTCTTTCCCCGGCATGGGATCCACATGGATCCTGGACCAGTACATGCCAAATGAAAGTCATTCCAAAATTTGGACTGGACCTCACATTCGATCCATGCCAAACCTATTTTCTTTCCCCGGCATGAGATCCACATGGGTCCTGGGCCAGTACATGCCAAATGTAAAGTCATTCCAAAATTTGGACTGAACATCACATTTGATCCATGCCAAACCTATTTTCTTTCCCCGGCATGGGATCCACATGGGTCCTGGACCAGTACATGCCAAATGAAAAGTCATTCCAAAATTTGGACTTAGCCTCACATTTGATCCATGCCAAACCTATTTTCTTTCCCCACCATGGGATCCACATGGGTCCTGGACCAGTACATGCCAAATGAAAAGTCATTCCAAAATTTGGACTGAACCTCACATTTGATCCATGCCAAACCTATTTTCTTTCCCCGGCATAGGATGCACATGGATCCTGGACCAGTACATGCCAAATGAAAAGTCATTACAAAATTTGGACTGGATCTCACATTTGATCCATGCCAAACCTGTTTTCTTTCCCCACCATGGGATCCACATGTGTCCTGGACCAGTACATGCCAAATGAAAAGTCATTCCAAAATTTGGACTGGACCTCACATTTGAACCATGCCAAACCTATTTTCTTTCCCCGGCATGGGATCCACATGGATCCTGGACCAGTACATGCCAAATGAAAGTCATTCCAAAATTTGGACTGGACCTCACATTCGATCCATGCCAAACCTATTTTCTTTCCCCGGCATGAGATCCACATGGGTCCTGGGCCAGTACATGCCAAATGTAAAGTCATTCCAAAATTTGGACTGAACATCACATTTGATCCATGCCAAACCTATTTTCTTTCCCCGGCATGGGATCCACATGGGTCCTGGACCAGTACATGCCAAATGAAAAGTCATTCCAAAATTTGGACTTAGCCTCACATTTGATCCATGCCAAACCTATTTTCTTTCCCCACCATGGGATCCACATGGGTCCTGGACCAGTACATGCCAAATGAAAAGTCATTCCAAAATTTGGACTGAACCTCACATTTGATCCATGCCAAACCTATTTTCTTTCCCCGGCATGGGATCCACATGGGTCCTGGACCAGTACATGCCAAATGAAAGTCATTCCAAAATTTGGACTGGACCTCACATTCGATCCATGCCAAACCTATTTTCTTTCCCCGGCATGAGATCCACATGGGTCCTGGGCCAGTACATGCCAAATGAAAAGTCATTCCAAAATTTGGACTGGACCTCACATTTGATCCATGCCAAACCTATTTTCTTTCCCCGGCATAGGATGCACATGGATCCTGGACCAGTACATGCCAAATGAAAAGTCATTACAAAATTTGGACTGGATCTCACATTTGATCCATGCCAAACCTGTTTTCTTTCCCCACCATGGGATCCACATGGGTCCTGGACCAGTACATGCCAAATGAAAAGTCATTCCAAAATTTGGACTGGACCTCACATTCGATCCATGCCAAACCTATTTTCTTTCCCCGGCATGAGATCCACATGGGTCCTGGGCCAGTACATGCCAAATGTAAAGTCATTCCAAAATTTGGACTGAACATCACATTTGATCCATGCCAAACCTATTTTCTTTCCCCGGCATGGGATCCACATGGGTCCTGGACCAGTACATGCCAAATGAAAAGTCATTCCAAAATTTGGACTTAGCCTCACATTTGATCCATGCCAAACCTATTTTCTTTCCCCACCATGGGATCCACATGGGTCCTGGACCAGTACATGCCAAATGAAAAGTCATTCCAAAATTTGGACTGAACCTCACATTTGATCCATGCCAAACCTATTTTCTTTCCCCGGCATGGGATCCACATGGGTCCTGGACCAGTACATGCCAAATGAAAAGTCATTCCAAAATTTGGACTTAGCCTCACATTTGATCCATGCCAAACCTATTTTCTTTCCCCACCATGGGATCCACATGGGTCCTGGACCAGTACATGCCAAATGAAAAGTCATTCCAAAATTTGGACTTAGCCTCACATTTGATCCATGCCAAACCTATTTTCTTTCCCCACCATGGGATCCACATGGGTCCTGGACCAGTACATGCCAAATGAAAAGTCATTCCAAAATTTGGACTGAACCTCACATTTGATCCATGCCAAACCTATTTTCTTTCCCCGGCATGGGATCCACATGGGTCCTGGACCAGTACATGCCAAATGAAAAGTCATTCCAAAATTTGGACTTAGCCTCACATTTGATCCATGCCAAACCTATTTTCTTTCCCCACCATGGGATCCACATGGGTCCTGGACCAGTACATGCCAAATGAAAAGTCATTCCAAAATTTGGACTGGACCTCACATTCGATCCATGCCAAACCTATTTTCTTTCCCCGGCATGAGATCCACATGGGTCCTGGGCCAGTACATGCCAAATGTAAAGTCATTCCAAAATTTGGACTGAACATCACATTTGATCCATGCCAAACCTATTTTCTTTCCCCGGCATGAGATCCACATGGGTCCTGGGCCAGTACATGCCAAATGTAGTCATTCCAAAATTTGGACTGAACATCACATTTGATCCATGCCAAACCTATTTTCTTTCCCCGGCATGGGATCCACATGGGTCCTGGACCAGTACATGCCAAATGAAAAGTCATTCCAAAATTTGGACTTAGCCTCACATTTGATCCATGCCAAACCTATTTTCTTTCCCCACCATGGGATCCACATGGGTCCTGGACCAGTACATGCCAAATGAAAAGTCATTCCAAAATTTGGACTGAGCCTCACATTTGATCCATGCCAAACCTATTTTCTTTCCCCACCATGGGATCCACATGGGTCCTGGACCAGTACATGCCAAATGAAAAGTCATTCCAAAATTTGGACTGAGCCTCACATTTGATCCATGCCAAACCTATTTTCTTTCCCCACCATGGGATCCACATGGGTCCTGGACCAGTACATGCCAAATGAAAAGTCATTCCAAAATTTGGACTGAGCCTCACATTTGATCCATGCCAAACCTATTTTCTTTCCCCGGCATGGGATCCACATGGGTCCTGGACCAGTACATGCCAAATGAAAAGTCATTCCAAAATTTGGACTTAGCCTCACATTCGATCCATGCCAAACCTATTTTCTTTCCCCACCATGGGATCCACATGGGTCCTGGGCCAGTACATGCCAAATGAAAAGTCATTCCAAAATTTGGACTGAACATCACATTTGATCCATGCCAAACCTATTTTCTTTCCCCGGCATGGGATCCACATGGGTCCTGGACCAATACATGCCAAATGAAAAGTCATTCCAAAATTTGGACTGGACCTCACATTCGATCCATGCCAAACCTATTTTCTTTCCCCGGCATGAGATCCACATGGGTCCTGGGCCAGTACATGCCAAATGTAAAGTCATTCTAAAATTTGGACTGAACATCACATTTGATCCATGCCAAACCTAATTTCTTTCCCCGGCATGGGATCCACATGGGTCCTGGACCAGTACATGCCAAATGAAAAGTCATTCCAAAATTTGGACTTAGCCTCACATTTGATCCATGCCAAACCTATTTTCTTTCCCCACCATGGGATCCACATGGGTCCTGGACCAGTACATGCCAAATGAAAAGTCATTCCAAAATTTGGACTGAACCTCACATTTGATCCATGCCAAACCTATTTTCTTTCCCCGGCATGGGATCCACATGGGTCCTGGACCAATACATGCCAAATGAAAAGTCATTCCAACATTTGGACTGAATCTCACATTTGATCCATGCCAAACCTATTTTCTTTCCCCGGCATGGGATCCACATGGATCCTGGACCAGTACATGCCAAATGAAAAGTCATTCCAAAATTTGGACTGAACCTCACATTTGATCCATGCCAAACCTATTTTCTTTCCCCGGCATAGGATGCACATGGATCCTGGACCAGTACATGCCAAATGAAAAGTCATTACAAAATTTGGACTGGATCTCACATTTGATCCATGCCAAACCTGTTTTCTTTCCCCACCATGGGATCCACATGGGTCCTGGACCAGTACATGCCAAATGAAAAGTCATTCCAAAATTTGGACTGGACCTCACATTTGAACCATGCCAAACCTATTTTCTTTCCCCGGCATGGGATCCACATGGATCCTGGACCAGTACATGCCAAATGAAAGTCATTCCAAAATTTGGACTGGACCTCACATTCGATCCATGCCAAACCTATTTTCTTTCCCCGGCATGAGATCCACATGGGTCCTGGGCCAGTACATGCCAAATGTAAAGTCATTCCAAAATTTGGACTGAACATCACATTTGATCCATGCCAAACCTATTTTCTTTCCCCGGCATGGGATCCACATGGGTCCTGGACCAGTACATGCCAAATGAAAAGTCATTCCAAAATTTGGACTTAGCCTCACATTTGATCCATGCCAAACCTATTTTCTTTCCCCACCATGGGATCCACATGGGTCCTGGACCAGTACATGCCAAATGAAAAGTCATTCCAAAATTTGGACTGAACCTCACATTTGATCCATGCCAAACCTATTTTCTTTCCCCGGCATGGGATCCACATGGGTCCTGGACCAGTACATGCCAAATGAAAGTCATTCCAAAATTTGGACTGGACCTCACATTCGATCCATGCCAAACCTATTTTCTTTCCCCGGCATGAGATCCACATGGGTCCTGGGCCAGTACATGCCAAATGAAAAGTCATTCCAAAATTTGGACTGGACCTCACATTTGATCCATGCCAAACCTATTTTCTTTCCCCGGCATAGGATGCACATGGATCCTGGACCAGTACATGCCAAATGAAAAGTCATTACAAAATTTGGACTGGATCTCACATTTGATCCATGCCAAACCTGTTTTCTTTCCCCACCATGGGATCCACATGGGTCCTGGACCAGTACATGCCAAATGAAAAGTCATTCCAAAATTTGGACTGGACCTCACATTCGATCCATGCCAAACCTATTTTCTTTCCCCGGCATGAGATCCACATGGGTCCTGGGCCAGTACATGCCAAATGTAAAGTCATTCCAAAATTTGGACTGAACATCACATTTGATCCATGCCAAACCTATTTTCTTTCCCCGGCATGGGATCCACATGGGTCCTGGACCAGTACATGCCAAATGAAAAGTCATTCCAAAATTTGGACTTAGCCTCACATTTGATCCATGCCAAACCTATTTTCTTTCCCCACCATGGGATCCACATGGGTCCTGGACCAGTACATGCCAAATGAAAAGTCATTCCAAAATTTGGACTGAACCTCACATTTGATCCATGCCAAACCTATTTTCTTTCCCCGGCATGGGATCCACATGGGTCCTGGACCAGTACATGCCAAATGAAAAGTCATTCCAAAATTTGGACTTAGCCTCACATTTGATCCATGCCAAACCTATTTTCTTTCCCCACCATGGGATCCACATGGGTCCTGGACCAGTACATGCCAAATGAAAAGTCATTCCAAAATTTGGACTGAACCTCACATTTGATCCATGCCAAACCTATTTTCTTTCCCCGGCATGGGATCCACATGGGTCCTGGACCAGTACATGCCAAATGAAAGTCATTCCAAAATTTGGACTGGACCTCACATTCGATCCATGCCAAACCTATTTTCTTTCCCCGGCATGAGATCCACATGGGTCCTGGGCCAGTACATGCCAAATGTAAAGTCATTCCAAAATTTGGACTGAACATCACATTTGATCCATGCCAAACCTATTTTCTTTCCCCGGCATGGGATCCACATGGGTCCTGGACCAGTACATGCCAAATGAAAAGTCATTCCAAAATTTGGACTTAGCCTCACATTTGATCCATGCCAAACCTATTTTCTTTCCCCACCATGGGATCCACATGGGTCCTGGACCAGTACATGCCAAATGAAAAGTCATTCCAAAATTTGGACTGAGCCTCACATTTGATCCATGCCAAACCTATTTTCTTTCCCCACCATGGGATCCACATGGGTCCTGGACCAGTACATGCCAAATGAAAAGTCATTCCAAAATTTGGACTTAGCCTCACATTTGATCCATGCCAAACCTATTTTCTTTCCCCACCATGGGATCCACATGGGTCCTGGACCAGTACATGCCAAATGAAAAGTCATTCCAAAATTTGGACTGAGCCTCACATTTGATCCATGCCAAACCTATTTTCTTTCCCCACCATGGGATCCACATGGGTCCTGGACCAGTACATGCCAAATGAAAAGTCATTCCAAAATTTGGACTGGACCTCACATTCGATCCATGCCAAACCTATTTTCTTTCCCCGGCATGAGATCCACATGGGTCCTGGGCCAGTACATGCCAAATGTAAAGTCATTCCAAAATTTGGACTGAACATCACATTTGATCCATGCCAAACCTATTTTCTTTCCCCGGCATGAGATCCACATGGGTCCTGGGCCAGTACATGCCAAATGTAGTCATTCCAAAATTTGGACTGAACATCACATTTGATCCATGCCAAACCTATTTTCTTTCCCCGGCATGGGATCCACATGGGTCCTGGACCAGTACATGCCAAATGAAAAGTCATTCCAAAATTTGGACTTAGCCTCACATTCGATCCATGCCAAACCTATTTTCTTTCCCCACCATGGGATCCACATGGGTCCTGGGCCAGTACATGCCAAATGAAAAGTCATTCCAAAATTTGGACTGAACATCACATTTGATCCATGCCAAACCTATTTTCTTTCCCCGGCATGGGATCCACATGGGTCCTGGACCAATACATGCCAAATGAAAAGTCATTCCAAAATTTGGACTGGACCTCACATTCGATCCATGCCAAACCTATTTTCTTTCCCCGGCATGAGATCCACATGGGTCCTGGGCCAGTACATGCCAAATGTAAAGTCATTCTAAAATTTGGACTGAACATCACATTTGATCCATGCCAAACCTAATTTCTTTCCCCGGCATGGGATCCACATGGGTCCTGGACCAGTACATGCCAAATGAAAAGTCATTCCAAAATTTGGACTTAGCCTCACATTTGATCCATGCCAAACCTATTTTCTTTCCCCACCATGGGATCCACATGGGTCCTGGACCAGTACATGCCAAATGAAAAGTCATTCCAAAATTTGGACTGAACCTCACATTTGATCCATGCCAAACCTATTTTCTTTCCCCGGCATGGGATCCACATGGGTCCTGGACAAATACATGCCAAATGAAAAGTCATTCCAACATTTGGACTGAATCTCACATTTGATCCATGCCAAACCTATTTTCTTTCCCCGGCATGGGATCCACATGGATCCTGGACCAGTACATGCCAAATGAAAAGTCATTCCAAAATTTGGACTGAACCTCACATTTGATCCATGCCAAACCTATTTTCTTTCCCCGGCATAGGATGCACATGGATCCTACCAGTACATGCCAAATGAAAAGTCATTACAAAATTTGGACTGGATCTCACATTTGATCCATGCCAAACCTGTTTTCTTTCCCCACCATGGGATCCACATGGGTCCTGGACCAGTACATGCCAAATGAAAAGTCATTCCAAAATTTGGACTGAACCTCACATTTGATCCATGCCAAACCTATTTTCTTTCCCCGGCATGGGATCCACATGGGTCCTGGACCAGTACATGCCAAATGAAAGTCATTCCAAAATTTGGACTGGACCTCACATTCGATCCATGCCAAACCTATTTTCTTTCCCCGGCATGAGATCCACATGGGTCCTGGGCCAGTACATGCCAAATGTAAAGTCATTCCAAAATTTGGACTGAACATCACATTTGATCCATGCCAAACCTATTTTCTTTCCCCGGCATGGGATCCACATGGGTCCTGGACCAGTACATGCCAAATGAAAAGTCATTCCAAAATTTGGACTTAGCCTCACATTTGATCCATGCCAAACCTATTTTCTTTCCCCACCATGGGATCCACATGGGTCCTGGACCAGTACATGCCAAATGAAAAGTCATTCCAAAATTTGGACTGAACCTCACATTTGATCCATGCCAAACCTATTTTCTTTCCCCGGCATGGGATCCACATGGGTCCTGGACCAGTACATGCCAAATGAAAGTCATTCCAAAATTTGGACTGGACCTCACATTCGATCCATGCCAAACCTATTTTCTTTCCCCGGCATGAGATCCACATGGGTCCTGGGCCAGTACATGCCAAATGAAAAGTCATTCCAAAATTTGGACTGGACCTCACATTTGATCCATGCCAAACCTATTTTCTTTCCCCGGCATAGGATGCACATGGATCCTGGACCAGTACATGCCAAATGAAAAGTCATTACAAAATTTGGACTGGATCTCACATTTGATCCATGCCAAACCTGTTTTCTTTCCCCACCATGGGATCCACATGGGTCCTGGACCAGTACATGCCAAATGAAAAGTCATTCCAAAATTTGGACTTAGCCTCACATTTGATCCATGCCAAACCTATTTTCTTTCCCCGGCATGGGATCCACATGGGTCCTGGACCAGTACATGCCAAATGAAAAGTCATTCCAAAATTTGGACTGAACCTCACATTTGATCCATGCCAAACCTATTTTCTTTCCCCGGCATGGGATCCACATGGGTCCTGGACCAGTACATGCCAAATGAAAAGTCATTACAAAATTTGGACTGGATCTCACATTTGATCCATGCCAAACCTGTTTTCTTTCCCCACCATGGGATCCACATGGGTCCTGGACCAGTACATGCCAAATGAAAAGTCATTCCAAAATTTGGACTGGACCTCACATTCGATCCATGCCAAACCTATTTTCTTTCCCCGGCATGAGATCCACATGGGTCCTGGGCCAGTACATGCCAAATGTAAAGTCATTCCAAAATTTGGACTGAACATCACATTTGATCCATGCCAAACCTATTTTCTTTCCCCGGCATGGGATCCACATGGGTCCTGGACCAGTACATGCCAAATGAAAAGTCATTCCAAAATTTGGACTTAGCCTCACATTTGATCCATGCCAAACCTATTTTCTTTCCCCACCATGGGATCCACATGGGTCCTGGACCAGTACATGCCAAATGAAAAGTCATTCCAAAATTTGGACTGAACCTCACATTTGATCCATGCCAAACCTATTTTCTTTCCCCGGCATGGGATCCACATGGGTCCTGGACCAGTACATGCCAAATGAAAAGTCATTCCAAAATTTGGACTTAGCCTCACATTTGATCCATGCCAAACCTATTTTCTTTCCCCACCATGGGATCCACATGGGTCCTGGACCAGTACATGCCAAATGAAAAGTCATTCCAAAATTTGGACTGAACCTCACATTTGATCCATGCCAAACCTATTTTCTTTCCCCGGCATGGGATCCACATGGGTCCTGGACCAGTACATGCCAAATGAAAGTCATTCCAAAATTTGGACTGGACCTCACATTCGATCCATGCCAAACCTATTTTCTTTCCCCGGCATGAGATCCACATGGGTCCTGGGCCAGTACATGCCAAATGTAAAGTCATTCCAAAATTTGGACTGAACATCACATTTGATCCATGCCAAACCTATTTTCTTTCCCCGGCATGGGATCCACATGGGTCCTGGACCAGTACATGCCAAATGAAAAGGCATTCCAAAATTTGGACTTAGCCTCACATTTGATCCATGCCAAACCTATTTTCTTTCCCCACCATGGGATCCACATGGGTCCTGGACCAGTACATGCCAAATGAAAAGTCATTCCAAAATTTGGACTGAGCCTCACATTTGATCCATGCCAAACCTATTTTCTTTCCCCACCATGGGATCCACATGGGTCCTGGACCAGTACATGCCAAATGAAAAGTCATTCCAAAATTTGGACTGGACCTCACATTCGATCCATGCCAAACCTATTTTCTTTCCCCGGCATGAGATCCACATGGGTCCTGGGCCAGTACATGCCAAATGTAAAGTCATTCCAAAATTTGGACTGAACATCACATTTGATCCATGCCAAACCTATTTTCTTTCCCCGGCATGAGATCCACATGGGTCCTGGGCCAGTACATGCCAAATGTAGTCATTCCAAAATTTGGACTGAACATCACATTTGATCCATGCCAAACCTATTTTCTTTCCCCGGCATGGGATCCACATGGGTCCTGGACCAATACATGCCAAATGAAAAGTCATTCCAAAATTTGGACTGGACCTCACATTCGATCCATGCCAAACCTATTTTCTTTCCCCGGCATGAGATCCACATGGGTCCTGGGCCAGTACATGCCAAATGTAAAGTCATTCCAAAATTTGGACTGAACATCACATTTGATCCATGCCAAACCTATTTTCTTTCCCCGGCATGGGATCCACATGGGTCCTGGACCAGTACATGCCAAATGAAAAGTCATTCCAAAATTTGGACTTAGCCTCACATTTGATCCATGCCAAACCTATTTTCTTTCCCCACCATGGGATCCACATGGGTCCTGGACCAGTACATGCCAAATGAAAAGTCATTCCAAAATTTGGACTGAACCTCACATTTGATCCATGCCAAACCTATTTTCTTTCCCCGGCATGGGATCCACATGGGTCCTGGACCAGTACATGCCAAATGAAAGTCATTCCAAAATTTGGACTGGACCTCACATTCGATCCATGCCAAACCTATTTTCTTTCCCCGGCATGAGATCCACATGGGTCCTGGGCCAGTACATGCCAAATGTAAAGTCATTCCAAAATTTGGACTGAACATCACATTTGATCCATGCCAAACCTATTTTCTTTCCCCGGCATGGGATCCACATGGGTCCTGGACCAGTACATGCCAAATGAAAAGTCATTCCAAAATTTGGACTTAGCCTCACATTTGATCCATGCCAAACCTATTTTCTTTCCCCACCATGGGATCCACATGGGTCCTGGACCAGTACATGCCAAATGAAAAGTCATTCCAAAATTTGGACTGAGCCTCACATTTGATCCATGCCAAACCTATTTTCTTTCCCCACCATGGGATCCACATGGGTCCTGGACCAGTACATGCCAAATGAAAAGTCATTCCAAAATTTGGACTGGACCTCACATTCGATCCATGCCAAACCTATTTTCTTTCCCCGGCATGAGATCCACATGGGTCCTGGGCCAGTACATGCCAAATGTAAAGTCATTCCAAAATTTGGACTGAACATCACATTTGATCCATGCCAAACCTATTTTCTTTCCCCGGCATGAGATCCACATGGGTCCTGGGCCAGTACATGCCAAATGTAGTCATTCCAAAATTTGGACTGAACATCACATTTGATCCATGCCAAACCTATTTTCTTTCCCCGGCATGGGATCCACATGGGTCCTGGACCAGTACATGCCAAATGAAAAGTCATTCCAAAATTTGGACTTAGCCTCACATTCGATCCATGCCAAACCTATTTTCTTTCCCCACCATGGGATCCACATGGGTCCTGGGCCAGTACATGCCAAATGAAAAGTCATTCCAAAATTTGGACTGAACATCACATTTGATCCATGCCAAACCTATTTTCTTTCCCCGGCATGGGATCCACATGGGTCCTGGACCAATACATGCCAAATGAAAAGTCATTCCAAAATTTGGACTGGACCTCACATTCGATCCATGCCAAACCTATTTTCTTTCCCCGGCATGAGATCCACATGGGTCCTGGGCCAGTACATGCCAAATGTAAAGTCATTCTAAAATTTGGACTGAACATCACATTTGATCCATGCCAAACCTAATTTCTTTCCCCGGCATGGGATCCACATGGGTCCTGGACCAGTACATGCCAAATGAAAAGTCATTCCAAAATTTGGACTTAGCCTCACATTTGATCCATGCCAAACCTATTTTTTTTCCCCACCATGGGATCCACATGGGTCCTGGACCAGTACATGCCAAATGAAAAGTCATTCCAAAATT
Organism: Pristionchus entomophagus; assembly: GCA_036245825.1. Lineage (NCBI taxonomy): Eukaryota > Metazoa > Nematoda > Chromadorea > Rhabditida > Neodiplogasteridae > Pristionchus > Pristionchus entomophagus. The sequence continues at coordinate 2,506,664 of BTSX01000006.1, forward strand.
TGGACTGAACCTCACATTTGATCCATGCCAAACCTATTTTCTTTCACCGGCATGGGATCCACATGGGTCCTGGACCAATACATGCCAAATGAAAAGTCATTCCAACATTTGGACTGAATCTCACATTTGATCCATGCCAAACCTATTTTCTTTCCCCGGCATGGGATCCACATGGATCCTGGACCAGTACATGCCAAATGAAAAGTCATTCCAAAATTTGGACTGAACCTCACATTTGATCCATGCCAAACCTATTTTCTTTCCCCGGCATAGGATGCACATGGATCCTGGACCAGTACATGCCAAATGAAAAGTCATTACAAAATTTGGACTGGATCTCACATTTGATCCATGCCAAACCTGTTTTCTTTCCCCACCATGGGATCCACATGGGTCCTGGACCAGTACATGCCAAATGAAAAGTCATTCCAAAATTTGGACTGGACCTCACATTTGAACCATGCCAAACCTATTTTCTTTCCCCGGCATGGGATCCACATGGATCCTGGACCAGTACATGCCAAATGAAAGTCATTCCAAAATTTGGACTGGACCTCACATTCGATCCATGCCAAACCTATTTTCTTTCCCCGGCATGAGATCCACATGGGTCCTGGGCCAGTACATGCCAAATGTAAAGTCATTCCAAAATTTGGACTGAACATCACATTTGATCCATGCCAAACCTATTTTCTTTCCCCGGCATGGGATCCACATGGGTCCTGGACCAGTACATGCCAAATGAAAAGTCATTCCAAAATTTGGACTTAGCCTCACATTTGATCCATGCCAAACCTATTTTCTTTCCCCGGCATGAGATCCACATGGGTCCTGGGCCAGTACATGCCAAATGTAAAGTCATTCCAAAATTTGGACTGAACATCACATTTGATCCATGCCAAACCTATTTTCTTTCCCCGGCATGGGATCCACATGGGTCCTGGACCAGTACATGCCAAATGAAAAGTCATTCCAAAATTTGGACTGGACCTCACATTCGATCCATGCCAAACCTATTTTCTTTCCCCGGCATGAGATCCACATGGGTCCTGGGCCAGTACATGCCAAATGTAAAGTCATTCCAAAATTTGGACTGAACATCACATTTGATCCATGCCAAACCTATTTTCTTTCCCCGGCATGGGATCCACATGGGTCCTGGACCAGTACATGCCAAATGAAAAGTCATTCCAAAATTTGGACTTAGCCTCACATTTGATCCATGCCAAACCTATTTTCTTTCCCCACCATGGGATCCACATGGGTCCTGGACCAGTACATGCCAAATGAAAAGTCATTCCAAAATTTGGACTGAACCTCACATTTGATCCATGCCAAACCTATTTTCTTTCCCCGGCATGGGATCCACATGGGTCCTGGACCAGTACATGCCAAATGAAAAGTCATTCCAAAATTTGGACTTAGCCTCACATTTGATCCATGCCAAACCTATTTTCTTTCCCCACCATGGGATCCACATGGGTCCTGGACCAGTACATGCCAAATGAAAAGTCATTCCAAAATTTGGACTGAACCTCACATTTGATCCATGCCAAACCTATTTTCTTTCCCCGGCATGGGATCCACATGGGTCCTGGACCAGTACATGCCAAATGAAAGTCATTCCAAAATTTGGACTGGACCTCACATTCGATCCATGCCAAACCTATTTTCTTTCCCCGGCATGAGATCCACATGGGTCCTGGGCCAGTACATGCCAAATGTAAAGTCATTCCAAAATTTGGACTGAACATCACATTTGATCCATGCCAAACCTATTTTCTTTCACCGGCATGGGATCCACATGGGTCCTGGACCAATACATGCCAAATGAAAAGTCATTCCAACATTTGGACTGAATCTCACATTTGATCCATGCCAAACCTATTTTCTTTCCCCGGCATGGGATCCACATGGATCCTGGACCAGTACATGCCAAATGAAAAGTCATTCCAAAATTTGGACTGAACCTCACATTTGATCCATGCCAAACCTATTTTCTTTCCCCGGCATAGGATGCACATGGATCCTGGACCAGTACATGCCAAATGAAAAGTCATTACAAAATTTGGACTGGATCTCACATTTGATCCATGCCAAACCTGTTTTCTTTCCCCACCATGGGATCCACATGGGTCCTGGACCAGTACATGCCAAATGAAAAGTCATTCCAAAATTTGGACTGGACCTCACATTTGAACCATGCCAAACCTATTTTCTTTCCCCGGCATGGGATCCACATGGATCCTGGACCAGTACATGCCAAATGAAAGTCATTCCAAAATTTGGACTGGACCTCACATTCGATCCATGCCAAACCTATTTTCTTTCCCCGGCATGAGATCCACATGGGTCCTGGGCCAGTACATGCCAAATGTAAAGTCATTCCAAAATTTGGACTGAACATCACATTTGATCCATGCCAAACCTATTTTCTTTCCCCGGCATGGGATCCACATGGGTCCTGGACCAGTACATGCCAAATGAAAAGTCATTCCAAAATTTGGACTTAGCCTCACATTTGATCCATGCCAAACCTATTTTCTTTCCCCGGCATGAGATCCACATGGGTCCTGGGCCAGTACATGCCAAATGTAAAGTCATTCCAAAATTTGGACTGAACATCACATTTGATCCATGCCAAACCTATTTTCTTTCCCCGGCATGGGATCCACATGGGTCCTGGACCAGTACATGCCAAATGAAAAGTCATTCCAAAATTTGGACTGGACCTCACATTCGATCCATGCCAAACCTATTTTCTTTCCCCGGCATGAGATCCACATGGGTCCTGGGCCAGTACATGCCAAATGTAAAGTCATTCCAAAATTTGGACTGAACATCACATTTGATCCATGCCAAACCTATTTTCTTTCCCCGGCATGGGATCCACATGGGTCCTGGACCAGTACATGCCAAATGAAAAGTCATTCCAAAATTTGGACTTAGCCTCACATTTGATCCATGCCAAACCTATTTTCTTTCCCCACCATGGGATCCACATGGGTCCTGGACCAGTACATGCCAAATGAAAAGTCATTCCAAAATTTGGACTGAACCTCACATTTGATCCATGCCAAACCTATTTTCTTTCCCCGGCATGGGATCCACATGGGTCCTGGACCAGTACATGCCAAATGAAAAGTCATTCCAAAATTTGGACTTAGCCTCACATTTGATCCATGCCAAACCTATTTTCTTTCCCCACCATGGGATCCACATGGGTCCTGGACCAGTACATGCCAAATGAAAAGTCATTCCAAAATTTGGACTGAACCTCACATTTGATCCATGCCAAACCTATTTTCTTTCCCCGGCATGGGATCCACATGGGTCCTGGACCAGTACATGCCAAATGAAAGTCATTCCAAAATTTGGACTGGACCTCACATTCGATCCATGCCAAACCTATTTTCTTTCCCCGGCATGAGATCCACATGGGTCCTGGGCCAGTACATGCCAAATGTAAAGTCATTCCAAAATTTGGACTGAACATCACATTTGATCCATGCCAAACCTATTTTCTTTCCCCGGCATGGGATCCACATGGGTCCTGGACCAGTACATGCCAAATGAAAAGTCATTCCAAAATTTGGACTTAGCCTCACATTTGATCCATGCCAAACCTATTTTCTTTCCCCACCATGGGATCCACATGGGTCCTGGACCAGTACATGCCAAATGAAAAGTCATTCCAAAATTTGGACTGAGCCTCACATTTGATCCATGCCAAACCTATTTTCTTTCCCCACCATGGGATCCACATGGGTCCTGGACCAGTACATGCCAAATGAAAAGTCATTCCAAAATTTGGACTGGACCTCACATTCGATTTATGCCAAACCTATTTTCTT